>OZ004585.1:7022555-8263653 GCA_963924555.1 Crambe crambe
GTAGTATCACAACTAGGGTGATATTTTACCATATCACGTAGTCATATCGCGTAGTCATATTACGTCCCCCTGGGCAATCTTTGCATAATGATTTATTTTATAGCCATGATAATATATGAAAGGAAAAAAATTTATGCTAAATAAGGCCACAATTTTTATAGAATCCTGGTTTCCTGTCCAAGAAGACATCCACAAGTGCTGCGGGCGGGCGGTTATTATAATTATTCTATTACTGCTTCGTTGTTTGTCTCAAGGGTCCTGTCTTCATCATTCACTAGTCTTGCAGCCCGTGAGACTACTCATTCACCACTCTACGGTGCATGGGCTTTCCCAAAAAGAGCTGCATGTATATGTGAAGCCAAATGTGCGCTCTCTACTGCGCGCATGAGCAATGGCAGGTGCATGCTAGGCCGGCAGTAATAATATCTTTTGATGCGGTGATATTTCAATACGCGGGTGGTGGACAGGAAACAATCCTTCTATTAATAGTGGCCTAAAAAGGCCGTGTAGGGTTAGCCTGTACTTTAACAATTTCTGTCAACAAAAATCAAAATAATGCTGCCTTCAATAATAATCCCTACATCACTGCCTCCCACCAAACTGCTTTAATTGTTCTTGTCAGTATAAAAGTGTTCTGCTTGGTTTAGTAGGGATTATTATTGAAGGCATTATTTTTATTTTTGTTGACAGAAATTGTTAAGGTTACGGTATAGGATTTGCTCATGAATAATTCATGAATTAATGAGGCAAGTAGTTGCACCCGCTATGAGATGCTACAGTTGAAAACTACAGTTTCATACTGACTAGCACTTCCTACTCTACAACTGAGGGCAAACCAGACACTCGAGACTACTACCGCCCCAGAGAAACTCAACTGCTAAGCAGCCATACCTCGATCACTGCCAATTTCCAACTACAGCCATGTGCTGACCGTATTTTGTACTTATTCTTATTATATGAGGTAGTGGGCAGGGCCAGTCAGAGAAATTTTGAAAAGAAGCCACTGTATGCGAGAGCTATGGTCTAAATCTATGGATCGATCGCTCGATCGACGGCTAAAAGCGATCAAAATTCAGGAGTGTTGGCTTTTCTGGCTAAAATCTCTCTGACTGGCCCTGCCCACTGGTTCATATAATCATAGATACATATTAGCCTTACGGGGATTGGAAACTCAATACTAGCGCGTGCCAATTTTTGACCCCATCCGTGTTGTCGAAGGAGCGGGTTTCTGCCATTGGGGGGGTTGCTAAGGAAAATTCATGTAGTGTCAAAATGGAAGAGCGATAATTTTAGCAAGGCAAATAAGCTGTTAGCTAAGGGATGTTTTAATTTTGTGGTGATTAAAAAAAACTACAGTTATAGCCAGATAATGGAAGTAATAGGCATATTTTTTACTCTTGGGCCCCTTTTTTGGCTCACTGGATATATTAAAAACCTGATAAAATACACCAAAATATCACCGATAAGTTATAGTGTGCTATAAAGTGAAAAATTATACCTGCCTGGTTGCTTGTAAGAGATACAATCACTGAAATAGTGGTATTCAAGGAGCATTCGTTGGGCCCCTTTCCTGACTTACCACTTTGAGTGTTGCAGTCTTCTTCCATGCTAACAGCTACATCATAGGCTGTAGTGTGCTAATGTTTAGAACTTCTTGCATTTACTGCAAGTATAATAAGGAAACTTGAGGTGTGAAATAGACACTGCATGGATATATCAATGTTTCATAGTACAAGCCAATTGTAGACACGCGTGCCATTGCCCACGCACCGACAACATGGATGTTGTTATTTCTAAAGTACGGAGTTTCCAATCCCCGTAAGGCTAATATGTATCTATGATATAATAAAAATAAGTACAAAATACAGTCAGTACATGCAGTCGATCCGATCCGCCAATGAGCAGCTCACGTGAATTTTATTTTTAAATGACGTAATGTTTGGAGCCTTTTCTGCCAAGATGGCGCTAAAAGACAGAGGCTCGTACTTCTTACTCTTCACAAGGAACTTAGTTTCATTCGCTCTGAGACCAGCCTTGTGTTTACTGCTGATGTTGACCGTGACCGTGACAATTTCGCTCTAATAGTAGGCGAGTAAAAGATTTGGGAGCTAATTTCTACCTGTCTTCTACAATGTGAACTAATGCTATGAATATGATCGTCTCTAGCACCTACAGAAAGTAAGAGAACAACTTTATATGTGTATATGTTGTAGAGTAAGTTTCATTTTACATCTGTATCAGTGTTCCATTGTATGAAATTTGTCAGAAAAAATTTTCTGATAGGATAAGGTAGGCAGGGGTATCTCCAGACATGGGGTAACTTCGGACTTTCGACTTTTTTCAGAAGCTACAAAGATTGAGAGGCAATCTTTATACCTGGAGTAACTATAACTGCTACTTGTTTAAATGCATGCTTAGCTAAACTCTTTTCCACCGTTCTGGACTGCATCGTGCCCCGAAATCTATAATCGTTGAACTGAAACTTTATGTCACAATCTTGTGCATTTCAAGCAGGCCTGGTTGAACATCAAGAGAGTGCAGAAAAAAAGTGCATGTGTATCGGATAAACCAAGGTCATATCTCTCTAAAATTTTTCATGTTGGGTTGCTAGCTAGCTCTATCAGAGATTTCTACCAGTAGTGTCCGGAGTTATCCCAAGCCGTGATTTTATACTAGCTATGAATTTTGCCTGATAACTTCACAAGAGTAAGTACTATCAGAGAGTGCGGTAGCACTCTCTATGTAGGGATGACTCGGACGGCCGCGCGCGCCGCCTATAGACTAATACTAAAGTGAAATTCTAGTTCCCCCACTTAGACCTAACAAAAGCTACTGTGAATGATTATCCAGCCTACTAGAGCCTACTACAATGTGCAGACCAAGTTTCAGGACCAGGGAGCTTACCGTTTCAGAAATACGGCAAGCAGGTAAATCGCTGGATTCTTCTTCTTCTCTATTATTATTAGCTATTATTCTTCTTAGACAACCATATCTCTCAAACCACTCAAGCTACAGCTATGATTTCTCCACTCCAAATTCTATGAACTACGATCTTTTCTACTCGTTGATCCTCGAAAGAGTCGATGAAAAAGGAGACACTACGGAGCACAGTATGCACTCGACTAATTCAATTAGGAAGCCATCTTTTCTATAATACGCATGCGCATGAATTTGATATCTAATTATTCGAAATTATGATATTACTCAGCTATAGCTAGCTAGCTAGCTAGATAAGGCCACAGCAACTGACAATGTTGTTTCACGGGTATTCTGCCTTCAAAAAGGGACCGGTAGACAGGCTTATATTTATAAATCACCTATGAATATCATTATAAAATATAGGAAACCAGCAAAAAATCAGTATAACACAAAGTTTACACAAAAAGTATATATGAGTATATAAAAGATGTATATAGCATTGAACACTGCATGATATTACTCTTTCCTCCTTTTCTTGTTTGCATTTGAAGTAGCTCCCCACGTACTAGGTTCTTTTCCTTCTGATCTGCACAAAAAGCAGATAGGCCGAACAACTTGCTTTCTCTGTTTAAGGTCTCGAACTAACTCATCTTCTACAAGGGACTCTTCTGGGCCACCACAATGACAACAAACAGGAGGAAACTTGACTAGGGTAGCACTGTAATATTGAGACTCTATGACATCAGCACATGATAAGTTAACCCGAGTTACGATAGAAGAGTGATACTCAGAGGACGAGGGGAAAAGAATACTTCCACATGTGTAATCTGGTTCAAGTTCAATCAACAGTCCTTTCTCAATATCACTTAATGATGTGTCGGAAAATACACAACGTGGTTTAAAGCAATCACCACAAGATAATACAGCTCGCACCTTTCCACTCTGAGAGAGTAACCTTCGATTTACTTTATCCAACTCTTCACCTTCAGGATATTTTGTCTGTTTTTGAGAGGGCCTGTCCTTTTCATTCGGCATACGACCATAGAGTTGTGTGAATGGCTGGTAATGATCTTTGCTTTCATCCAAAAGTGGCAATGGTAAAAGCTTATTGATTTGTACTGCTCACATGACAATTTTATTGGATGAGAAGAACAATACTGGCATGATTCAAGCAAACACTTACGCACTTGGAAGGAATACTTGGAAATATGGCAGTGTTCTTTCTTGAATCTTTTCAGTGATTCAGATCTCTTCAAATCAGCTTTAGTTAGTTCATTCTTCTGAAGTGTTGAATCAATGTTGAGGAGAACTTCATCGAACATTTCATCTATTTCTGGTTGTGTTGCTACATGACCACTCTTAAAGTATCGATCTTTCAACTTTAGCTGTTGAAATCGATGATCAAGAAAATCAATTACAGGTTGTACAGCATGATTTATGCCATCCCCAAGACTTGGATGAGCCTCAATTTCAGCTCTCACAGCTTTCATGCTATTTTTATTCTTTACCAGGATTTCAAGGTCACTGGACATTTCTTCTCTCTGAAGGGATGTATTCTGTAGAGCCAAATTTAGCACAGACATAACTCTTTCGGCGGGATTAGTCCAACTTTGATATGGACATGTAGACAAAGCAATTAAGATGTCACAGTTTAGACAGAAGAAGAGACACAATAGACCTATTTGAACAGAGCCATAAGATAACCTGTGATCAGGGCCACCATCACTCATTATCATCAAAATAGGCTTTCCTAAACTTAATGATTGTTCTGCACAGCCCTCCTTCAAAATAATTTTACTCAACTCCACAGAGTGGCGCAGTGCATGGGATGGTTGGGTGACTTTGTTCTTGTTGGTCACATATACCTGACCACGATGGAAGGAATCACAAGCAGAGTCTGGTATGTCAATAACCAAAGCTACTGATGGCACCACACCATGAATATGGAAATCATGGTCTAATGCTCCCATAATGCTATCCGATGAAGGTACCAGAGATCTGCGTCCCCTGGTTCCTGTACTAATGGGCAAGCCTGGTTCACCAACTGGTATGGTGGTCTTGTCATCCACTGAAATGAAGACTAAATGTTTGGACAAAAGAAGTGCATATTCTTTAGCATACTTCAATATGACCATCACATACTTTGAATCTGGGTGTGACTTGCGCAACTGCCTCTTTTGAACAGCATATTTCACTTCATATCTGCCAGTATATCGAAGTGAATTTGAAGCATAAGGATTGCAAGGTGAAAACTGAAGCCTAACCCACTCCTTAGAAGGAATGTCAACATCCTCGCTATACTTAGACTTCAATCGCTCTTCGATAATGTCACAAAGATTTCTAACAGAAATTGCTATGGGCATGTGTAAAATATTTCCATGTCTTCGGTCATCACAAGCTGGATTAATTTCTAATAGATAGAGATCCAATTCTTCCCAGAATTTATCAAACATAGTTGATTTAGGCTTTTTCATACGTCTCATATCAAGAAAAATTTCAGGCTCATCAAGCTCAAAGATTTCCTCGGCTATAGTGGCTACCCTTCGATCCACAGCCTTTTCAGTTACACTCCGAGATGAAGAAAAATCATCAGTAAGAGAGCGATAAAGATGCCTAAGAACAGCTTTCTGTGACGTCTTCAGCATACGAGTATAACGGTCAATATAGTCACGATGCATTTGCCTTGTAGAAAACACTTTCTGTCTAGCATTTAAATCTGTGACAATCCTGGCATTGGTGGTTGCTTCAGCACCACTAGCAGGTGTTTTCCAGATAAATGATAAGGTTCCCAAGCTATTACCATGCATGAACCTGTAGATCATGCAAGGCATTGATAATTTTAGCCCAGTGAATCAGTTTTTTCTGCTAAACCGGTCCTCAGGAGCAAAATCATTAGCAAAAATAGGATCATAGTCTTCTTTCAGCAGTAGCACTTCTTCGACTGTTTCATAAGCTGCCTTACATTTGGTTACAACCGGAATAGGTAAAAGTTCTAAGCTCTCACTGAGTGTTCTAGCAGGTGTCAAGGACTTTTGATTCATCTTAACAGAACTATTTTGCTGTTTTAGATAGTCTCGATACTTGCTAAAGCTTTCAGCCAGGGAATTAAGAACTCGGAGATCTTTGAAAGATGAAGCAAAGATCCAGGGTTGCTGTAGAATACCTGAAAGCTTTTCAAGATGAAAGCTCAACCCATCATATGAAAGCTGTGGCTTTTTAAGCTTTTTCTGTCTCCAATTATTATATCCCTGAAATTTTGAGAAAACTTCAGGAAATGGGATACTTCTATCTTGAAATTGCTTATGACATGAATCCACATACCATAGGCAACCAGTTATAACTTTTACACATCGCTCACCAATTGTAGATACCACATCACGTGTCCAGCCTATATTCATAAAGTCTATTCGCGTTCACCTTGGCCCCGGAAGTAGCTGTGGTATAGTAAGCTTACGTAAGAACGCGTGTTAATCCAATTAGCCACATAGTTATGGCTAGAGGTATGCGCGGGTAATTGGAGGCAAGCCACGTGTTATCAGTTTAGATAAAGTTCTTTTCTCGTTTCTTTTCTCGTTTTTGCATGACTTTCTCTCATGCCTGCTATGACTCTCCCTGGACTTCTGCCCTGTCTTCTACTGGACAATCCCCAGAGAGGTAGGGTGGTTTAGCTGACATCTCAAGCCTGCTCCTTCCTTTCCTGATCCCAGCAACTCCTGGAGGGTTTAGCAATGATTATTCTGTATGTTCTGTATAAGCTAAACTGCCGGGAAGTTTAGCAGTGATTCGAATATTGTAGTTAACTTGATAATGTGACTTCTCATTGATTCTATCGATCTAGTTAGCTAAAAGATTCTGTGATTCAGTTTTCTAGTTAGCTAAACTATTCTATAATTCATATTTCTTAGTTTTAACCAGCAGTTACTCGCGTAAGCTAGCTAACTTGAGAATCAGTAGCACCTGGCAGCCATTGTTTTGCTCTATCGCGCGCAATGCGCGCGCACTACATTCCTTGTGGTGAATGGCAGCTCCATACTTTGCTTATGGGACATACAGCTAACTTCTTACTGGTAAGGAATGAGTCCTTATAAAAAGCATCATCATAAATCTCAGATAATTAGCTAGCTGCTGGTATTTAAAATTTTGAAATTGGTCAAGAATTGAGCAAGTTATCGCGGATATAAGAAGGTCAAGGTGAACGCGAATAGACTTTAGCTGACAAGACCTTAAGGAGATCATTAAATAACTTTTGATTTCCACGGATATTATCTCCTGTAATTTTGCAAGGCAGATGCTTTTCATACCGAGAAGCCATCAGAACAGTAGAAGCATTACGTGGAGCTGATGATGCTTCTGGCTCTACTGCAATTAGGCAGTATGATATGAAAATTGTGTACACACCTGTAGCAAGATAAATATCTGATCACACACTCTTAAGGACATAGCAAACATACTATACCTGAAAAACAGGAGCATTCAAAGGCACAGAATGAGTCACTTTGTTCATAGTCGATGATATCAAGGTTTTGTCTACAGTTTCATGCTGAAAGTCTTTACAAACTCTTCCAAGCAATGATCCAAACGTATCATCAGGACTGACACTTACAATAGTAGCAGGATGTAACACCTTAGCAGCCCTTTTCACTTCAACGCTTGCCCAAAACTCAGCCATTATTTAATTTAGCACGTACGTGAAAATTGGGTGGCACGTGTCAAAAATTAATGGTGATGTAAATTTTATGATGTCATTATTATGACATCATTGATTTATGAATATAAATAAAATGTAGAAATTTTTGGAACGGTTTACTCGTGAAACAACATTGTAAGTTGGCATGGCCTAATGGACTACACTATCGATTCGGGGATTTTAGATTCACCAATCCAGCTACCGGTAGACGCTATTTCAGCATCTTCGACCTCCAAGTATAGCTCAACAATAACACAACACCTTGACTCGTTGCTATGCTATTGGAGAACTATTCTTCTTCCATCTGTCCCCTGCATAGAAGAATGAACTCTATACATAGCTAAAACCATTAAAGAGAGAAAAAAAGACCAGGAACAAGTAAGGGAAAAAGCATTTCGTGAAATGAAAAAAGATGTAGGGATGACCACTGTTCAAAAAAGTAAGGAAACAAGAAGGATGGAAATGGGATCAATCTTTGTTCTGTATATCCAGCCAACAATCCCTACATATACGTCGGGTAACTTCAGATTATAGTGTAGTAATGTACGTATATGTAGGGATTGTTGGCTGGATATACAGAACAAAGATTGATCCCATTTCCATCCTTCTTGTTTCCTTACTTTTTTGAGCAGTGGTCATCCCTACATCTTTTTTTTTTCATTTCACGAAATGCTTTTTCCCTTACTTGTAATAATAACACTTGGGGCCTTGATAGATGGAGAGTTCAGCTTCTTTTTGAACTTTGCTGCTCGATCATAGCTGCTTCCTTCCCAATTGAAATTTCGTCCAGAGTTCCCCCCGCCTACCATAATATAGTTGGAAGTAATTAAAAAGAATAGCTACATAACATCAATTTCACTGTCAGATTTGTATGATCCAAAATGTTGTCCATTATATTTTTGGTCGTACTTTCTGTGCTAGATTGTGCACATCATCCAAAAATACTGTCCATTATCTCTTCAGTGGCACTGTCTGCACTATCTTATTATTTTCTTCCAGTTCGAGGGCATCAAGCCGGGAAGACTCTGAGAGTCTAAAATGAGTTAGACACCTCGGCCAATAGAATCTACAGTTTTAGAAACCTTCAGGCCCTTGGGTAGATACCTCGCTTCGCTCGGCCTCTACAGCCCAAGGGCCTTCAGGTTTCTAAATCCCGTAGATTCATGGCCTTGGTGTCTATTATCTAATGTTTCATTCCATTATGAGTTAATACTTCAAGTTAGAACTGAAACTGCATGCAAGAGAGTGAATTTAGTGAAGTGACCCTTACCCATCATCAAGTACAAGATACTATTCCTACTTCACTCCCATGATCAAGGGCCAAGGGAGTGAAGTAGGAATAGTATCTCGTACTTGATGATGGGTAAGGGTCACTTCACTAAATTCACTCTCTTGCATGCAGTTATAATACATATTCCAGCTAGATTTTTGGGCCATACTGCTTCGATGCTGCAGTACTTGGTTTTCATAATGAAGCTGCAGTTATAATAGCATCCCTACTTCACATTTTTATTTCGGAGGGAAAGAGTCATGGCTGCTGAATGGTGTTTTATTCTTCATCTTTGTATTCATTTCCTTTAGCTACTCACCCTGAACCTTCCCCTCCTCTTTCTGCCTCCTCCAGCCCTCCTCCTTCTGGTGACAGTGGTAAGTTGTGGCTATTATGTGCTCTAATATATTCATTTTTTGAGTCCACCTTTCAGTGGCCAGTATATGGGCGTGATACAGGGGGCAGGACTTCAAAAGTGGGTGTAGTTTGTGGTAGAATTTAGTGTCCCTGAACTATGATATCTCACAGATCAAGAGTCACTCAAGTTCTCTGGAAACAGTTGACCATTTCTAGGTGCCTTCATTACTTGAAGTGATATGAGAGTAAAAACATTTCTTCTAAATGAAAGAGTGATGTAGGCTCGAATACATGACTATAAAAAGTACGGAAACAAGGTGCTGGTATGTACTTCATAAGCTCTACAGAATTGACAAACCCTACAATTGACATAAACCCTACATCACTGCTGCCATATTATCCTTTTGGCTACACCTTGCAGCAATGTAGGGGTTTATGTCAATTGTAGGGTTTGTCAATTCTGTAGAGTTTATGAAGTAGCTATATACCAGCACCTTGTTTCCGTACTTTTTATAGTCATGTATTCAAGCCTACATCACTCTTTCATTTAGAAGAAATGTTTTTACTCTCACTTATTTGCATACTTTTTCAAGGGACGTGGCTAAGGCTGTCAAGAACAACCCTTTACCAAATAAGCTTATCACGCCCACCGCAACTCAGCAAGACAGTTTTTTCTCAGTGTATATTGCTAACTGTGTCTACGAAGCGTTCTAGCATTCTAATGTTGTCTACGTAGCATCTACGAAGTGTATAAACTAACTGTGCTGTCTACGAAGCGTTCAAGCGTCCATGAAGGCATTCGAACGGCAATTGACAGTTAGGACTTGAGCTGTACTTCAATTTGTGATTCCTTACCTGAGGTGTAGAGCTTCAAGATGGTACCAAGATCATAGATATAGGATGAAGCAGTCGGGAGTTATGGCTGTCAAGCTTCCACGAAGGCATTCGGACGGCAATTGACAGCTAGGACTTGAGCTTTACTTTAATTAAAACAAGACCATTCCTTAGATCAGGTGTAGAGCTTCAATATGGTACCAAGTTCATAGATATAGGATGAAGAGTTATGGCTGTCAAGGAGAAGATTATTATTATTATATTAATGAGCGTGGGCATTTTGCGTGTCAAGCCTACATAGAGAGTGCTACTGCACTCTCTGATAATTGGGAATGCTAGCTACCGTACAGCGGGTTTTTTTTCGGTGGGGATAAAAATTTGGTAATTTTGCTATCTATCGAAAAAAAATTTTTTCCAAATAAAGCCACCGTTTAGACGTTCAGCGGCACTATACGAACTTACCTAACCTTCTGGTCCACTTTCTTCTTAGCTAGCTTGATTCCATCAATTAAGAAGTCGTCACGATTGCAAAGAGGGCTATACCTGAAGAAATGAAGGCCAAAAAATAGTATGCAAGCCCAGCTGTGAAGCAAAGTCCTTAGATATTGTTCCACATGTGCTAAAATAACCATACCGTATGCGTACCGAATAAAAGACTACTGTAATTCTTCATCTGTATTGTCCTTTGATGAATTAACGAAATATTTTATCTCCGAAAAAAACCCGCTGTACGGTATACTCAGCAGTTATTTAATACTCACTTGTATACTGACTTGTAATAACTTGTATAACTCTACTCTACGTATGTCTAATAGATATTACTTCTGAAGCCACAAGGAAAAGAATTTTCTCTCATCAACCAGCAAAGGTGTGTTTTAAGCAGCTTACAGGGTCTAGGAATTTAATTTGGGGTAGAACACAGTGCACAAAAAGCAGAGTCTGGGGGCATGCTCTCCCCAGGAAAAAAATAATTGATACTGTAAGACTGTGTGCACGCTCAGTACAGCATGAGATAACTCCGTAAGATATAGGTAGTTATCTCATACTTGGGTCCAGGCAACCTATCTAAAAGAGGGTCTTGTATTAATTGTTCGCATTAACACACTCATCGTGGAAAATGGCAAGTCATCTTACTCGTAGGCTGTATTTCCACTTGCCTTCGGCTTGTGAAAATATGACTGCCTTACTTGTGAAATAACTGATCACCATATTCCACTCTGACTCATTTAATGTTAGACTTTCAGTATGTTGTGACAGTCGTTATGCCAGCGGAACCGGAAATCATAGGGCCCCATACAATTTTATTTGGACCGGAAAATCTTCATTTGGAATAATTATTTTTAGTTTAACTTATAATTCCTGCTATAACTCTTACACTGTATACGTATAGTAAGTAAAACACTTCACACAAACAGATCACACATTAACTATGTGGATTACTTCCAGATACACGAGCTCATGATCACTTGGAAACGAGTGCCTTGACGGTAGAGGTGCAACTGGATTTTCTTTAAGTGGTCACGACTTAAATACTGCACCATCTTTGAGACCATGAACTGAAGTTACATTATGCAAAATACATTTTGTTCCCAACGTTAGAAATGTGCTATACATGCTACAATTTCAGCTGCTATCAATTAAGGCAGCTAGTTGCAGTAGACTAGACCTTTTTTGTATAAATATCCATACCTGACCACAAGGCAAATCAGTTGTTGATAATGAATTATTAAAAGAGTCAATATAGATTATGAGTAGAGATACAAGGCAAATATGTAGTAGCTATCACAGCCACACATCAACACAGAGATAATAGGTATGTGAGCCAGCTTGGGAGTATGCCCTATCTCTCCAGTTGCCTCTTGATGCAGCCATCTACTGGCCCTGTAGGGTGGATATCAATAAAGTTATGAATATGCCAACATAATATACCCGAAGGTGGGCTCATCGGGTTAGTGTACCCCAGCCACAAAAATGAATCCTCAAGCATAGCTAGAGTATACAGAGCAATAGATGTACCTTCACCAACCCCCATGTGCAAGCCACACTACCATATGGTGTATAAACACCAGTATGGACTGTATATGGCAAGAAATAATGCCACAGGCTTTGCTAATGTATCACCGACAGCCCATTTAGAAAGCCAAAATCAACATTCTGAATAGTTAGAGATATGACAAAACACCTGGCTACGCCCTCAGATGACATTGGCAAAGAACATGTGGCAATAAGCTGACCAAATTCTATGATTCTGGAACCACTAGTTAATCATGGGTGGGAAGTAAAGCTTACCATTGCAAGGGACAGGTCCAGTTCACTGGCCTCTTGCTGGGTGTTATCATCAGAGGGGAATAGAGATTGTCACAATTTTGGCACTGGCACCCTTCGCCACACTGGGTCTGTTTCCTGAGGCAGTTGCAGCATCTGGTGGAGCAGCCTGATGCATTTGTAACCACTCAGAAGAAGTCATGCACATGATATTTGGTAATCTGGAGTTGCATGCAAATGAGTTCAATTCAGAGCTAGCTGATGGTGGACAAATTTTCTGTTTTCTCCTAGGTTATGAAACTTGGTAGTTACAGTCTTTACTCACATCTCCATTATAATATCCAATTTAGAGTTGTTCTGTCCAGTCAATGCTGCATAGCATCCTCTTCTGTTCAATCATCTTTGTTACTAATTGTAGCACATCTGCAAAAACTAGTACTTAGGAAAGGCTTAGTTCTGGTATCTAAAACTGGTGATAAAAGATAGAAAGCTTCCTTCAAAGGAGCTACAAACTATCCAAATAATCGTAGCAATAAGCATCACACCAACAAACAGACACTTTTCCACTCGGTCGAATAGCCTTTTTTAATAAAATTATGATGTAATCGTGCAAATAAAAGTGGGCATGAATTACCGCTGGCGTAACGACTGGTGATTCACAAAATTAATGTTTCTTCAATTTTTGTGATCTACTTTTTTTTTTTCAAGTTTGCCAAACTGTTCAGGCTCTGAATCAGATGAGTCATGGATCTCGGAATGAGCATTTTTTGCTATTCATTTTCTGATCATGAACTAGCTATACTGCAGAAATTAATATTCAGTATTGTACTTATCCAAGGGACCATATTATTTGTTTTATTTATTTTTATTTTTTACTTTACTTACTGTAGCTACTAACAGATGATGGTGAATCACAGTCTCAGTCAAGTAAGTACCTGGTGAGCATGTGGACAATAATGGACAAATAGAAAGAACAACTGCTTACTTCATCCTTACTATGCACTTGCATAGAGTAATTTCACTACCATGTTAAAAATAATTCGTGTAAAAAATGTTCATGTTAAATTAATTTGGTACAATAAGCGTAAAAAAATTTCATGGTCTAAAATCTATAGCTGGGCAGCCTCTATGAAAACAATCCCTACATTAATTTTACATCCACTGCCTATAGCTAGCTATGACTTATAGACTATGGACTGTCACCCGGATTCGCTTCGCGTGTGAATGGTACCAACCCGGATTCCAATCCGGGCATATCATTGGAATCCGGATTGAATCTCAACCCGCATGTGTAAACATGGCTATAGAAAACTATAGTAACAATCATGGTAACACAATTCAGCCAATCAGGATCCTGCTGCATTGAATATTGCAGCTTGGCTGTTCATAGTTCTCTAGCTCTACTACTGATCAACTAGAACTAGTGTGATCTCTCTAATAGCTATCTCCAACTTTAACAGGTACTAGCTAGCAGTCATCTGTAAGCTACAACATGGAAGTAACTGATCTTCCAGCCATTTCTCCCTCTTTGTTGAAGTGCATTAAAGGCTCAAGAAGGTTTGAAACTTCCCAAGCATATAGCTAATCTTCCTGCCGTTTCTCCTTCTTTATTGAAGCAAATTAAACCTCCAGAAGAAGGTTGGAAACCCCCAAACACATTGGCAAGTAGACCTGTAGCTATAGCTTTTTCTCACTCTTCGAATATTGACAGAATATTGACGATTATTACGTGTGATAGCTGTTATAAAAGGAGCCAGAGAGCTCCTCACACTCACCTTCTAGTGCGCAGGCTAGCTATTTTTGCGCAGCCATTGGAGGTATCTAACCACCTGCAAGAAGGTATCTATTGGTTTTTAAGTACCTCATTATAGCTTGAACTTCAAAGCATATTTGCATACCATGCATAGTCTAATAAGTTTTACAGCAACAGCAATGTAAATGACATGTGCATGGCATGAGCTGACTACACTACAGCCGTATTGGCTATAATAATTACTATTGGATGAACATCTATACTGCAATGCAGCAAGGAGTGACTGACCAGATAAGAATTAATAGCTAGCTAAACAATTAAACTGAAGACCTAGCTTAGCTAAACTTAAGAGCTACTGAACTGAAGCTTATCGCTATTAGGCTGTACTGTAGCCACATGTGCACTTATATGTGGCCCCGCCCCCCTACCGCACTGCACTTCAAAATGGCATAGAAGATTAGCTAGTGTTCTGAGTGCTATCGATATCAATGATTTGTGAAGTAGAGCCTTAGTCAAAACTAATAGAAAAAGATCAGCCTCTAGGTACCACTCATATCGTTTTTTTTCTTATGTCAGTGAATGTTTTTGAACATTCTCCTTTCTTCTTTGTAGATATAATAATTCACTGTAGCCTTCTGAGAACCTGTAGAATAAGGGTAGAAGAGAAAGAAGAGTTTTTAGTTTATACAGTCTTATGACCTTTGACCTGCTATCCCTACTTAGAGAATCCTAACACACTCTCATAATAATTTCGTACATGTACAAGTATACGAAAATATTCTAACAACGAAATTACTTACAGCATGTAAAATTAATAATCAATAGTTCTGTGCAGAGATCAAAGAATTCCTGGAGCAGTCTTTATCAAAGATCAGAGAATTCTTGAAAAGATTTCAAGTGCAGGAAAGAACATTGACCATGAAAGTGATGCTGGAATAAGTATAGACATTCCTGAAGGCTCTATCTTACCTGATGAATCAGTGGACCTGTTGATTCAGCCAAGCTTTAGTGGATCCTTCGAAATACCTGAAGATATGGAGCCAGCTAGTCCAGCCTATCTCATTGAAACAAGTGAACAGATAGTATTGAAAAAGCCCCTGATGATGAAGATGCAACACTCTTTCAAACTTCGAAGCCAAGAAGATTGCAAGAATATAATGTTCCTGAGAGCTAGTTCTGATCCAGAGTACAGGGGATCCAATCCAGTTTATGTCTTCAAGGAGGTAGAGGATATCAGGGGAACATTTACTATCAAAAGTCAATTTGGTGAAGTAGCACTTACAAATTTCAGTTGGTGGGGGGCATTTATCAAGAAAGGAAGAATAATAGGTAGGTAGCTAGCTAATTGTTTCTTCTTAAATAATAATACTGTGTATTATAGGTCAAATTTTGTATTCTGCAAGACTCTATCGATCATTGAGTGCTGCAGCTGAAGTTTCTGCTGTATTTTGTATGTGTCCTCATCACATATTTTATACACAGGTAGCTATAATAGCTACAGGTAACTAACTAACTACAGATACTTCAGCATCTTAGCTTCCTATGTTTTAGTCAGTGAATCGTTAGCTACATAATGCATTGTTGACTTATAGTTTTGTGATAAGAGCATCCATGAAGAATACTCTGGAATATCAGAGAAAGCTGAAGGCCGCATTGTCTATAATACATTGGGTATAACAAGTGATGAAGTTTCTCTTAAAGTCCATGATACAACCGAGTGCATAATGGATAAGCCAAAAGTAATAGCCTGTAGCTATATTAGTATGTGAACTATTTCATGGTATTTCATCTGGTTCAGATTTCAAAGGCTGAAATTGACTTTCCAGAGACTAAGTTTGAAGACCTTTCAAAAATACCTGACTACCCACCCAGAATCAGCATCACTTGCACCACCACTGTTAGATTTCTGACACTGTCCGTGGAGGGGCTGGACAAAGAGTGTACTTTTACAATTATTCCTCCTGCAAGTATGTAAAATACCACCTTTCCAACATGAAATCACTGTTGGAAATTCTTCATTATTAGATATTCATTTTTTCCACTATGTACTTCTTGGTCACTTTGGCTACTAGATTTATGTGTTAATTTGGTAGTTCAAGCATTAGCTATAGAACACATGATGGAAGTTTTAGGAATGATTAAACTTATTATCCCTTGGACTGTAACATTATTTCCATTTCTTCATCAGAAAGAGTTGTACCAATGAACCCACTGCAAGAACCAACACACTCAAAGGTTTGTGTTTATTCAATTGTGGGTTATAAGTATATCCATCCTTTATTGCAGTCTAACAGCTCTGAATGGCCAGAAGAGAGACACACAAGTAAACCTCAAACAGCAAGTGAGTATAATTTATCTGGTTCAGTTTTCAAAGGCTGAAATCGACTTTCCAGAGACTATAAATTTAAAGACCCTTCAAAAATACTACTTGACTACCCTCCCAGAATCAGTCTGTGGAGGGACTGGAAAAAAGAGTGTACTTTTACAATAATTATTCCTCCTGCAAGTATGTATAATTATAACATTTCCAGTATGTACAGACCACACACAAAAAAACATTAGTGAATTGTGCTGTGATCACTGTCGAGAACTTCATTATGTAGCATGGAGTACATTTGTACTTTGGCTGCTAGATTTAAATTTTGGTTCAGAGATAGTTCAAGCATTATAGAATATATGACAGAAGTTTGGGATAATTTTCGGAGGAATGTTATAATCCCTTGGACTGTAACATTATATTTCCATTCCTCCATTAGATAAAGCAGTACCACCAACACACACAAAGGTTTGTGTTTATAATAGGTCAATATTAATGTGGACTACAAGTATCCATCCTTTCAGTCTACTTTAGCCACTCTAGAGATGAATGACCATTCTCAAGTCTGTGAAATAATCAAAGATTTAGACAGAGAGGAGTCGATAAACTTGGGGGGAGTTCTTGGACTGTCTTACATCAAACTGAAAAAGATGAATACAATTCCTGAAGACATGATTGCTGCATGGTTAAGGGGCGATGACAACGTCATCGAAACAAGTGGTCCTCCTAGCTGGGAAAGTCTGGCTAAAGCACTCAACAAAACTGGTCACACAGAGATAGCCAATACCATCAAGAGAAGTAAGTGTGTGGATTGATGTTTGAGAAGTGGAACTCATCAATGTCTCTCTACTCACTTAGAAAAACAGCATAATATGGTCATTACTAATCCTTTCCCTGAACATAAAACAGGTTAGTCCCTCAAATAGGCATAATATCATGTAATTGAAGTGATTGTGATGAGGTTTTGACAAAATTGTAGGAATTTACATAAGGTTCATTTTACTACCTCACAATAGGTCAGTACTGAGCTTTCTGCCAAACTTTAGATAATTATTATTGCATGGAATAATGAAGAAAAGTGCATTTATGACAGTATTTATTTCCTTCATCACATTCTGTCCATCAGTGCTTGACATGATCATTATCATTTTCAAACCAACCTACATACCCATCAGTCAGCATATTTTCGCCCGAGCAACATAGTATGGCCAATATTTTTACATATCTTCCACTCCACTAGACCTCTCTCTTCTTGAAGGTTCTCCTCCACCTGCCCAAAGAACCACATGCTGCTCAATATTTTGTTGTTAGTGATTGCAGAAGGAAATAATTATCACTATTCAAACCACAACTTGACTATGGTGCCCCACCCCTGTATCCTGTCATAATTTCTGTATCATGCTTATTAAAAATGGTGATATAATAGCATAGAAAAACAACAGAATGTGATGTGCTTAAGTTTAAATTTCCAGAAGAAAAAAAATAACAAGTAGCTATTGTACTGTGTGATCAAGAAAAAAAATAAGTAGCTACTGAAGACAAAAATAATGTGCCATCAATACAAAGGGGAAAATCAGAGTTCATTAAATTAATGAAAAAATATAACCCTGCAAAAGCAGCATAAACAATAACAAAAACAACAACAAAAGCAGCACTATGGTAACAGGATTGCCATGGTTGTCAGGAACCGATATCACCATGGTAATAAGACAAAGTAGGTGTTAGCTATGGATTGTCATGGTTACTATGTATTGCCAAAGAGTTGGATGCCAGAGTCTGTGGTAATGGTACTGTTCTGAGGGGGAGGTTGGAGAGTTGGCATCATAGTCCCCAAGGAAGGAGGAATGTTGAAGAAGATGTCTCCTATCTGCTGGTTGGTTTGAGGGTAGGAGAGAGGACCTCCATTTGGAGGGCGTTGGAGGGGTGATCCACAGCACAGGGGGAGAGAGATTCAGGCTAAGGGAGAGAAAAAAAGGTTGATAGAATTTAGAGTAATGCAATGCAATGCAGGACTGCATAGGGGGGGGGGGGGGGGGGGGGGGGGGACAAAATAGCCGCTTCAGTATTTTTGGGGCCTATTTGTATCCTGCAATGGGACACAGAAAAGTGTCCTGATTAAAAGGTATCCTGCAATGGGTGAATTGTCTGTCCTATTAGAGGTTTTTGTATCTCACAGTCCACATTGAGAAATAGTGAATCATGAAAACGTTTTTCACTTACTCTCTCCTGTTTTATTTGGAGTTTCAAGAAATCCATATTAGGACTGTTCGTAAGATATCACTCAGATCGTCCGTACGAATATGTTGACGGGAGCACTCCTGGGAGATTTGCTACAAGGGGTCTGCTGCCTCAGCAAGTTTTACAGTCTCTGGGTTGAGGGAAGGGGTGGTGATTTGGTGGGCACAGGCAGTGAGTTCCAACTCCTGTAAGTAGAATAGAGGGAGTAACCGAACCCTGTAACCACACCTACTCACACCACCTACAATTCATGACTGCACACTCCATTACCCTGGCCCCTTATGACCACACCCACCTGTAAGCTGAATTCCATTTAATGCTCATTTCAATGGCAGTATATAGGGGGCGATTTTTTAATTTGGAAATAGTTTCTGGGGTCAAAGGTCACCAGGCCGCGCATGCTCAAAAAACTTAGAAAATCTCAGATGCCAGATTCCAGCAACTTTTGTTTTGAAGTTTTGCAAGGTCAGTATCTCAGATGCCAGATTCCAGCAACTTTATTTTGTTTTGAAGTTTTGCAAGGTCAGTATCTCAGATGCCAGATTCCAGCAACTTTTGTTTTGAAGTTTTGCAAGGTCAGTATTGACTTTTCGGCACCTCCTTTATCTATTCATAGTCTCAAAAGCCTTCTGTTTGCAGGTTAAGCTTGGAACTTGATGGTGTCAGAATTTTTAGCAACAGGTCAAAGGTCACGACTCTAGCGTGCCAATCAAGTTCCAAGCTTCACCTGCAAACAGAGACTATGAACAGATAAAGAAGGTGCTGAGCAGTCAATACTTAGCTTACTAGACTTCAAGACAAAGTTACAGGAATCTGGCATCAGAGATTTTCCAAGTTTTTTGAGCATGCGCGACTTGGTGACACGTACCGACCTTTGACCCCAGAAACAATTCCCAAATTAAAAAATGGCCAGTAGGGGCGCCTCGTAGTCCATCCTCTCGTTCAGTGAGCGGTTGGCCCAGGGCTAGTCGTTTGATCCGTCATCGTCACCCCGAGGTGCATGAATAGTCCAGTCAATTTATAGTTTGACCCATAAGTAATTGCAACACAAGGTTTCTCAACTGTCTCCTACACAGAAAAATGTGCTCTCTAACGTACTAAAAGTCTTAAGGAATCTTATGAGGGGAAAGCACAGAAAATGGGTCACACGTTGATCAAAATATGCAAAAATGGCAATAATTGCAACAAATGGTTTCTTACACAGAAAAATATACTTTGTAACATAGAAAACACAGAAATGGGGTCATGCATTGCAAAAAAAAGTTAGTTATCATATCCTTGGTTCATTAATTTTAGTTATTCTATTTACTCAACAACAACATCATCAGTATTATCGTCATCGCTATCATCTTCATTTGGGGATGAGTTCATACAGCCTGACCCTTTGCAGTTTCCACACACAATAGAGCATCTAATGGCATGCTTTCTGCAGGTACATCTCATAGTACCACAATCTGTTTGACAGTTGCAGCGGATGATGCGCAAAAGATCATCAGGAGCAGGCATTAAATCAGTTGTAATTGGGACAAGTCTTTTTTCACTCTCTCTCCAACCCCATTCTTCAGGCAAAAATCTGTCCCCTGTTCCTTTCCACTGCAGTATTTGGTAGTAAACATGCAGGCTGTGAAACTTTGCTGCAGCTGATGTTGGTGGTAAAGTCTGTGGTTGAATATGCGATTTGCTGGTGGCCACTTTCTCACAAAAGCTCTTATACCGTATGAAATCAAGAGACTCCCCAGGTTCCCATTATACATGGTAACCAAGACTTGCTCCCCCACAGCTGAAATTTCTTCAATAGAAGCTGATGGCAAGTTAAAGACTTCAGCGTGACTACGGAAGTGATTATTTTCCCTAAATTTCTTCAGAGCTTTACCTTTTCCAATGCTGTAAAGTTGGGATGTTGTATCACATCCAAGAATCGCATGTAGAAAAAGGATATGAGTACAAACCTCAGGGCCTAGGTGTTCTTTGACTGCCTGTATATTCCAAATACGGAAATTCTTAGTGTTTCGTTTTGGCTCAGGTTTAAAAAACAAGCTACAAGATTCCAAGCTTGCATGGTAGATTAGAAGAATGAGCAAATCTGTATCATCACCAATCAATACAGTGTTCATAGTTGAGGCTGACTCCACTGCTTTCTGCACTATTAGGAGATCAGCATCTCCTGTAGCATGATAAGTCCCGCAATTCTTTTCCATGAGCTTTGCACTAAGCAAATTGATAAACTGTTGCTTGTTATCCTTGTTTGCAAGAAACTGAGCCTTACTCATGGTAAGATGCATGCTTTCTGTAAAGGTAACAGTAGCTCCCATTTTCCCCTTGGTTCGTCTCTGATGTGTCATGTCTTTGGTGGATTTGGATTGATAACCATCAAAAATAACAACTGCATTCCCATATTTCCTTGTGACATACTCAGTATACACTGCGATGTGCAAATTTCCTTATAGGTGGCTCCTTTGGTCCATGGGATTCGCTGAAGTAGTGCTCCTCCATCCAACACATACTGGAGCTCACTAGATAATCCAGGAATGCTTTGAGGCAAAAGAGTCCAGATTGCATTTGCTAGCACAGGCTTTTGTGCGTCCCGAAGAAATTGTGGACCACTAAATAAAGCTGGTGGATAACTGCACAATTCATACTTAAAAATAACTTCCAGGTTGTCTTGAGATTTCGCAGCAAGAGTGAGTCGCTGAAAAAGTAGCTGTGGGTCAATCTGAATAACATCACCATCTATTCTCACTGCAGCCTTAGTGCCCAGTGTGACAGCTTGTTTTGCTCATTTGAATACATACTCAGCTACAGCTTTTCCTTCCATATCCAGAATAATGCTTCCAACAGCCTTTGCCTTGTCTACATAGACCATGGCATGTGCATGTACACCAGTGACAATATTCCTTAGGTTGGTGTCAGATGTGAAAGGGCTGTTATCCTGAAGAAAACCAAGAATTGTGTGTGTGTCTTTCCAATCCCGAGCCTGCCTCGCTTTGGTCATGTCTTTGTTCTGCTCACTTGTGTTAAAATTCACTCCAGTCAACTCCTGCATTGCCTTGTTTACTTCAGCACAAACTGGCATGGACAGTACCCACATTAGACGTTGTTGCTCTGTCATTCCTCGCCCTCTTGTTAATCCACCACTAGTCTTGATGCTCCTCATGAGCACTTGTTCAATAACAAGATCTGTAGACAGCCCAGCCCATTGACGATCACTTCTTCGGACGACATGTAGGCCTTCTTGAAATTGTTGATAAGTATCTGGATGGTCATTCTTCAGCTTTGACATTCGTTGAAGATACACCCAGGCAGATTTTGCATAATGGTTATGTCCAGACGCAGCCAGGTAAGGAAGCATTTTAGAAATGGTTTCAAGATGCAACGCCCAATTGCCAGTACGTTCAGCTCGTATATACAGGCGAAGTATATTGATCATATCCATATACTGAAGCCAGAGTGTGGCAGTCCTAGAAGGTCAGTGGATATTTGGTCCAAATAATATTCATTATTATTGAAGAACAAAATATCACAGATAATTTGATTTTCAATTTTTTGAAAATTAAATTTTGAAAAATAACCCATTTTTTTTATGGATTTAATTTGTGAAAATCAACTGAAATCTTTTAAGATCACATTTTTTTTTCATTTTTAATATTGTAGCTTGATTCCACTAACGCCACAGTACCATGTATTTTTTATTTTCTCGTCTTTTGATTACACTGATGCCGCAGTACATGTGATTCGGTACAGTATCACCAAAACTGTAGGCCTACATTATATGCATACAATCTCTGTCACTAATACCCTTTACCACAAACTACATGGACCACACTAACTTCGAGTTCCAGTACCTGCCATCTTCTGATACATATCTTCTATTTGAGTGAGGCATACCCTTTAGCTACATACTGTGATGAAGCAGCAACTATGGAAGAAGCGTCCCCAAGTACTTCACAGCTTTCTAGTGAACTATTTTTAATAGCAGTGTTGGCAAGTGAGCTACAGCTGACTGCATGTTTGAAGATGGTCGAAAGAAAACAACCCAAGGTGATCGATCATACAGCCTGTGATGTTGCTGTTTCTTACAAGTGGTACTGTTTGGCAACACTAGCTGTATAGCTACCAGTCTAAGCACTTCCTCTAACTACCAGCAAACATTTCTCTTGCATACTAAACTTAAGTCAATTCTTATCACACCTTCTATAGCACTCATTGATCATAGAGCCTGTGATATTGCTGTTTTTTTACAAGTAGTACTATATTTGGCAACACTAGCCATATATAGCTACCAGTCTAACCACCTCCTCCAACTACAAAAGCCCAGCAAACATTTCTCCTGTGTGAGATTACTGAACTTAATTCCTAGCACACTTTCTGTAGCACTCATTCAACCCTTTACCCCAAAAAGTTACATAGCATCACAATTACTATTTTAAAAATTCATCATGATGTTAAAAAGTAAAGTGTTCCAAATGAAACTTCGATGCTGGCTTTCTGTCTTGCCACCTGAAAGAAACAAACAAATAATAGTTATCAAATTATCACTCTGGAGTATAGTAATTGGCATGTGCATTCAATACTACTGAGTCCATGTTCTCATTTTGCATGTATGGAGAACTGCACAGATATGATTAAACATGCAGGTATAAAAACAGTACCACCTAGACCTGTCACTTAAAAACACTCCGGCTGGGTATGCTGTTGCTCTACACTAGTCCACAGACACAATAAGGGGGGGGGGGGGGGGGGGGGGGGGGTTCCCTGGCTAAAAAATCTGCACTAAAAAATATTGGATTACTCATTAACCATAATGTGTATTCGCATAAAATATTGGATTACTCATTAACCATAATGTGTATTCGCATGAAATTAAGTATGCTATTTCAATGATAGTTGGAGTACATACGAACCAAAAAGTGGGTGTGGCTTAAGAATTGAGGCCCCAAAATATTGTGTTCAAGCAAAAAATGAAGACCACTGTTAGGGACAGTAATAACTCAGGATAAAATTTCATCACTTTACACATTATGTAGGACTACAAAATGCGGCTTTCCTTTTTCCGTAGCAACACACACAAAATTTTTAAATCATCTTTTAAGTGATTCACTAATGTTTTAAAGTACCTTTCAGTACTTTAAGTCATTTAACGTGGATTACAGTGCCTATATAGAGAGCCACATTTTGTAGAGCTTCTAAAGAAGATTCAAATGATATCTTAAATTTTTAAATTAAGTTATCATTGTCCCAAGAAGCAAATTTTTAACTCTTTAGGGTATACAGCTACTCTCATAGTGCCTTCATAAGTGGTCATTAAAAAAAAAAATGAATTAAAAATTGTTAATCATGTGATAGAGGCTTCAAATTTGGCTTGGACTTAGCTATAGCATGAAACTAAGCAATGAATTTTTTTATCTGGGTTATACGGACATTGGTATGGAGGAAGGGAAGGGCTAAGACAGGAAGTAAAAAAGTGGGCGGAGTCACACTAATACATTTGTAAAGTGGCGAGTTTTGGACCCAAGGAACCCCTCTTAAGTCTTGTGCCTTTCAGATAGAGTAGGTAAATGGTCAGCAGCACTGAGTGTGCATTATATGGAGTATATTATAATACAGAGCTGGAAATCTTGCCCTTTTCACTGGAGAGTATTGCCTAGACATTGTTATGGCTGAATTCTAATTGCTACTGGGAGTGTGGTGGAATGTAACACACACACACACACACACACACACACACACACACACACACACACACACACACACACACACACACACACACACCTGAGTACTGTAACCTTTTGCTGATGGTTAAATAACCCAAACCAGCTGACTCCACCCAGATTGCTGAATTAATACAGGGAATGAACACCTATGACATACAATTTAAAGTGGCTATGGGGATTCAGGAACATTGTGGAAATGAAGTGGAATCAACTAGAAAGAGTTTTAGTATCGGAAGTACAACAGGCAAGTTTAAGGAACTGTGTGTATGTATATTGTCAATCTGGAGTACTTTAGTCCACTGGATCTCTCCATTGGACTCTTTTTTCAAACTGATATACTTTACCAAGGTGATAGCTAGTTTGTCATGAAGAAACTGCTATGCTTGGTTACTAATGGTAAAAATCCCAGTGTACTTGAATAGATGTTGAGCTGAGAGCCTGAATGGCTTTGAACAGTTAGCTCTTTTTAAAGCATAGCTTTCTCAGTGGATGTAAATGATATTTTCATACAAGGCCAGCAAGATTTATAAATAACATGAAGAATTTTTTTTTTCTGCTCATTAATATCGAGAGTGCGTTAGCACTCTCTAAGTAGGGATGGCGGGTCAAAGGTCATAAAGACTGTATAAACTAAAAACTCTTCTTCTCTTCTACCCTTACTCTACAGGTTCTCAGAAGGCTACAGTGAATTATTACATCTACAAAGAAGAGAGGAGAATGTTCAAAAGCCAAAAATTCATTCGCTAACATAAGAAAAAAACAAGTTCTAAAATTGACCTTTCGTTCTTTTTCTTTATAATAATAAGGATAATAATAATAATCAGATCGACGTACCGACTTACTGGCTATAGTCATCAAAATTCTGCTTTGGCCATCTGTTAGAGCGGCACCTAGAGGCTGATCTTTTGCTATTAGCTTTAACTAAAGTGCTACTTCACAAATCAGTGATATCGATAGCACTCTGCTAATCTTTCTATGCCATTTTGAAGCGCAAGTCGGTAGGGGGCAGAGCGTGTGGGCGTGGCCACGTATAAGTGTACAGTGCAGCCTAATCCTCTTAAGTTTAGTAAGCTAGGTCTTCAGTTTAATCGTTTAGCTAGCTATTTATTCTTATCTGATGATCTTCCTGACACTCCTTGCTGCATTGCAGTACAGATGCTCATCCTATAGAGCCAGTACTTGGCTGTAGTGTATAGTCAGCTCACTTTACCATGCCATGCACATGTCATTTACATTGCTGTTGCTGTAAAGTTTTATATTAAATAGACAAAACTAACTTAAATAGCTACCAGAGACTGTGTATGTGCCTACAAAAGATAGGTTTATGTAGAGCTGGCTTTGTACTGTAGCCTAATAATCACTGCATACTCTCAGTTGAAGTGACGATCAATACTGCCACCCTCAATTCTTCAACTTCAAGCATAAAAAAGGATAGAAACAAGTGAACGCAGAAAATTCTTCTAAATAAAAAGTTAAGTAGGGATAGCCTCTGTATAATGTACTGCAGCCTCGTATGAAAACAATCCCTACTTTTACAACGGCCTATAGCTAGCTATAGGCAGTGAATGTAAATGTAGGGATTGTTTTCATACGAGGCTGCAGTACATTATACAGAGGCTATCCCTACTTAACTTTTTATTTAGAAGAATTTTTTTGCGTTTATAATTAGGAACATGCTTGTTAGCAAACCACCATGCAACAATTTAGGGGTGGAGTGGGGATGCAAAGCAGATAGGCCTTGGCAAAAAATTGGCTATTATGCTATTCATGTCATTATGCTCATGTGCACTGGTATTGTTGACCTTTAACCTCAGTAATCTGATCCTGGGTTTGTAGTAATTGTGTTCACGGCTTATGATCAGCAATACTGGAAGAGTTTTTTCAATGCTAAAAAGACATTTTACAAGCAAGACTGTGGAATTGAGTGTCATATGCTATTAAATAGCTATTCAAAATGAATTTTTGGAAATGAGACGATTATGCTTGCCTTACAAATCAATGTTATTATGCTCAGAATTATGCTGGCATAATGTACCAAGGCCTAAAAGCAGAAGCAGTGTGCAGTTGCTTTAGTAAAACTTGCAACAGCCAGTGGTTAACCCAAAACTCTGGCTACATCAATGAAATGTGGTAACCTATGTAGTATAGCATACTAAAAAAAATCTGTTGCAAATACAACCTACTTCTGAACTACTGTAGATTTCAGGATGGTTGTCCATAAGGAATGAGAAATAGGTAAGAAACCTGATCCCATGCAGTTGTATCTACCTATTCCCCAAACCTCCTGACAACCAACCTGCAATGGACTGTACTAAGATTTTGCTGAACCATCAAAGAAACCACAACCAGACTCTGGATGGACATCACATACCCACAACAGCTGTGCAGTGCATGTTTTAGTTTCAAATTGTCAATGAAAACAGCAAGCAAAGGTTATTCATGATGCTGTGTAAATGGTAAGCAGTGCTAAAGCACGCTATTGTGCTCATTAATATGGCAGGGTTTCATCCACCAGATAATGACCAACCACAAATAAATAACTTCCTTGCCCATAGTATCAAAAACAAAACAAGAACAAATATAAATCTTTCAGCAGATAGGTGAAGATTGATCAAAGCACACCACAGAGCAGACTAGGAGGTTCCAGATTGAATGGTAGGTGGACCCATAGTGCCTGGTGTTTATCTGGCTGTCTGAAAGGGTGTTAATTAAGCAAAATCTGTGCAGACTTGGTCAAGGTCTCAATCCACCATTGCAGGTTGGTTGTTAGGAAAGTTAGGGGAATAGGTGTCCTATGGTTTACACAAATGCATGGATTGCATAGGACTCCTCACATCTAGGGACTGGCATAGTTTTGGGAACCATAATGCTGGCTACACTAGCCAACTTACACTAGCTAACTTGGCTTGACCAAACTTGTCTGCAAGTGAGATAATTTATGTAGTCTTTCATCATCAGCTAGGAGCATAGTCACATCCATAGGATGTTACATAGAAAATTTAATTCCTACAATAGCATTTTTGTGGCTAAATTCCCAAAGGGTCTGTCTCCATCACTAACTTAGTAAACACTTGGTGAGCAATAGGCATGGGGCTAATATGCTCTTTTTTGGCCTATTCTGCAGTGCTCCTCCAGCAGACCCATTATTCTTTTCATAGTAACCTATTATTCTCAACAAAAATGTCCTGAAAGAGTACATTAACTGTGTGTAGCATTTAACAGTTTTCCTGCTGATTCCCAAAAGGATGTAAAAATTTTTTTGCTCAGAATGCAATATTAGCACTCAAAAGCACCCATGTGTAGGCAAGGGAGTGAGCTATAACAATGACTGAAGCCTATTATTCTGGTTTTTTAGCCTATTATGCTGCTATTCCAGTGAGGCCCTATTATTCCCATTATTATGCCAGCATATTAGCCCCATGCCTAGTGAGCAACCATACTAGACACATAACCCCTCCCATTAGGCCACACCAATTTGATTATATGTTTTGCAGGGCCCTACCCAATTGATGATAGTTTAGGGTCAAAGGTTAACCCTGGCCCCTGTCACCCAAAATGGCAAATATAGCTTGGCTCCTTAAGTGAGGAAAACAACCTTCCACTAGGCAGGTGAACAATTTGGCAAACTTGCTACGCTACCACCAAGGAGTAACCACAAAACATAGGTATGGCATTTGATAACCAGCCTGCATCCCAGATCTTTAGTCATCTCCCTCACATAGACTGTCATTCACACAGTACAGATACATACATGTATGCTGAACCATAGACTATATAGGTTCCTACATGGACTGGAAACGCCTATTAAATTAATATTAACAAGCACTTCCGGTCGTGTTGCGCCTATTGCGCTGCAGCTGTATCTCCATGAACAGGAAAGATCACTTTAGTGGTTAACCGTACAAGCTTGTAAGTGGCTATGAAGAGGCTGAACTCTGCCAGGGAGACTATACTACAAGATGCCAAGACCCTGGGATTATTGTCAGAGCAAAACTCGAGTTAAAGTGTGCTCTAGCAGTTAAAATTGCATATAAATACTTTGTGTAATTTTATCTCCTGAAGTAGTTCTATCATCCATAGTTAATGTGGTTGAGGACTTGAAGTACATGTTAGTAAATTGTTTTAAAAGATACATATCAACTTTCTACTACATTGTTACTAACTACTACACCTTTCTTTGTCAAATAGTATACCTGCTTTGCGTAATTTTCTAGGACCAAGTTTAACCAATCCAGCTCATACTGTAATATAAGCAGTTCATATAAAGTTTGCAGTGTTGCATGGTATTGTTTTTATCCATTTGGGGTACATATTTGGTTGTAGAAATTCACTAGACAGTTAATTGATGGAAACAGCCGGCCCAGTATACAATATCCGGTAAGTATTGCCATAAATATACGGAACACCGCAAGGCGGATGTAATTAATCATTTCCAGTCCATTCTGGAACCTCTATAGTCTATGGCTGAACACAGAACTTACATGTCACATGCTGACTCAGCAGTTCCACATCATCGTATGGCCATTCGTATCCTACAAAAAGTTAGTGACTAGAACGCCCAGCTGGAAACCCTCACATTCAGAAGCCACCCAGCTAACAACAAACTGAAGAACTCAACAAGCTAGCTAGCTAGCTCCTCGCTCGCTGCACGTGATGTATCACGCGCCATGCGTGTGATACGTAAAGGGCAAAGATCAAACGTAAGATGCATGGGCAATGGCCAAATCTTGTTGCACACAAATAATTGTAAATTGTTAAAGAGGGAATTCAAAAACTGGAAGTTATCACTCAGCACCATCAGTAGTAATAATCTTGATTACACCGTTCAAAAACTCGTCTATCCCATGGACACGGCAAGTATCAGCATAAGCCCTCTCACTCCTGCACTGAGGACAATTTTTGGACATTCCTCCTTCTCCCCTGTACAAAGTATCAATGCAGGCTTCACATCCTAAGAGGCGTTTACAGCACTTCGCAAATATTATAGGTGGAGTCATAACACTATGGCATATAATACATTTGAAGTTCTCCAGCAACAACTTCCTGAGTGCAAGAGGAATCTTCAAAATAGTCTGTACACTAACAAGGGAGTCTACTTGATTTCTGAGTCCTTGAATGTTCTTATCCAGTGCCATAAACTCAACACTGCTCATCTTGGCAATCTTTCTCGGTGGTCGTTCCATCTCACTGTCGGAAGAAGAAGAGTCAGCAGCATGATGAATCCTTTTGAGGTCAGAAGAAGATACTGCAAATATTTTGCGACTTCCCACTTTCCAGAACTTTAGCCCTAAATGGGAAACAAATTCTCAAGTCTATTGTAGTAGCTATCAAGTGATAAATTAAAGTAGAAACTACTATAATAATTATGCAGAAATCCTAATAGGCTATAAACTACATTGGAACCTGTTTATAATGGTCACTGTACATAAGCAGGGGACAAGTCCCAAATGACCCTATAGTGTCTGTGCTGTCTATCCGCCCCAAGGGTGACTGTTGTGGAACCCCTAGCTAAATTGTATAATATTGACACCCTGGTATCATGACACCTTGTCTAATCAGGACACTTTCTCAGTATAGGGCTGCCTATAATAATGACCAAGTCAAATTTGAAGCTCAAACTTGTGATAAAATTAAATAAAGTGTGTATTAATTTCAAACTCAAGCTCAGATATTTTGATGAGAAACCTCAAGTGCAGTTTGAGAGGGCTTACCTTGGGTGCCTGAACCATCCTCAATCCTCATTCCATCTGCAGTGATCAAAACATAGTCAGCACCCCACTTTTCTTTTATAATGTGACTCAAGTACATCACATTAGCTGTCGACTCAGTGATATCAACAAATGCTTGACTCAATGGCTTGAAGTCAGGTCGTCCCCCACTGGCACTCTTCTTTACTGAAGCTTGAACAATTTTTACACTAATGGAATTCTTCTTGTTTCCGACTGGGACCACAGTAGATGGAGGTCTTTGACTTCCAATAATTGAGGAAGAAGAAAATATGCGATTACTGCTTCCACTAGCTGCCGAACCTTCAACTGTCAGCCTTTGAATTAAAAACCCAACATCTGCTGAGAAATCAAAATGTCTGTTCCGATTATCTGGGAAAAATGATGCTCGCCCTCCACCCGCACCCGACTCCCGCAACCACACACTGTCCAAGCTTAGCTGCAACAACAGAAACAACAGAATCATGCTGTATAAAATAACTTGCTATAACACGTCAGCTATTATAAACACAACTAGACGTCTAGCTAGACATCCAAAGCTAGCATACTTACTGAAAATATCCTAGCAACTACAGTAGGAGTGATCTGCTCCACCTGCAAGCATACACTATCATGGCCATCCCTACATAGGGTGACCAAGTCTTGGGATCTGGGTGGCGAAGGGATCCCACTAGTACCTTCTAAGGGATCGAGACTCATTCCGGTCCTCTCCACACACACACAGATGAAGAAGTAGCTATAAATAACAGAGATAACGCAACAAAATAGCAGAAGTGAGCTTTTTGCTATTACCGGCAGATGCAGAGATAGAGCCGCTCGTGCTGCAGAAAAGTTTTGCGCATGTGCAGGCACACCGTGACTGGCGACGAGAAGTGGAATGGCTGTCTTGGAGGCAATTCCTGCTGCAACACTTATCATTAGAAAGCTGATAGTCGAAGAGCGACGCAGTCACCAAGATGTGAGCGTAATCTTGAAGGAAAAGTTCCCCTATCTATCCCAAGGGCTGAGCTCTAGAACTGTGAGGAGATTTTGCAAAACTCACAACATCCATAGGACATCAAGATTAGAAGGTGGTGCAGTGGACAGAATTGTCAGAACAGCTATACAGAAGGTAAGAACAATGTGACTAGATCTATCAGGTTTTTTTTTTTTTTTTTTTTTTTTTTTTTTACTGACTGGATTGCAGTGGGCCATTGAATGTTGATCAGTAGCTAAATAATGCATGCACTCAGAAGGTACTAGACTTGTTGATGTGTGGTGCTCTAGTACTCTATGAACATTAGCATAAAGTTAGTTTGCTCATTGCTATACAAGGCCACCCATGGAACAGTACCAAATTCCTAGTCTGGCGCGCGCGACCCCCCGAAAAAAAATCGGGAGGGTCTGGTGACCCGTATATACACGTTTGGTGATCCTGGAATGTAATTACTACCACTTACCGTGATCTGGTTTGTTTACATTCCAGAACTAATTAGCAACTAAAACTTTGCGCGATGGAATGTTTGCGCAATTGCTGCATGCTACTGCTTAGTTAGCTATAGGCTACTGGTTATCTTCTACCATGATGGTGGAGGCTAGATCAGTTCCAGATTTAAAAGCAGTTATCCATGAAGTAGCCTCTTCTCTAGGATACAAACTAAAGTTGCAGCAAGAAGAAAGCATACTTCAATTTGCAAGAGGGAATGATGTTTTTGTTTCCCTCCCCACAGGGTTTGGTAAATCTCTGTGCTACACCCTGCTTCCAAGAGTGTTTGATTATCTTCGTGGGGTAGAGAAGAAATCAATGATATTAGTGATATCTCCATTGATTGCCCTCATGGAGGAACAAGTTGGGTCAATACAGTCATTGGGCATTTCAGCTGTATATGTTAGTGATACAAAGTCAAGAGATAAGCAACAGATCCGAAATGGAATGTACCAAGTGATATTCATGAGCCCTGAAGCACTATTCTGCAGCACAGAATGGAAGCAAATCCTTTCAACCGATCTGTACAGGCTAAACCTGGTTGCCATGATAGTGGATGAAGCCCACTGTGTAAAGACATGGTAAAATTAGTGTTCAATTTTAGCTAAGAGTCTATAATAATATACTATCATTTAGGGGTGCTGCCTTTAGGAAAGAATTTTCCCATCTAAGTGAAGTTAGGAGTATAGTGCCTGACACCGTCCATGTCATGGCACTCACTGCCACTGCCACCCTGGCCACAAGGAAGCATATCATCACTAACTTGTGCATGCAGAGGCCATCTATTGTGTATGTACCACCTGTGAAAGGTAAACATCACATACTATGTAGGAGATAAGCCTAAGGGTGGAATAAATGCTGCTTTTCAGCCCATTTCTAAGGCCTTAATCGAGGATAAAAATATGGGTAGGACATTGATATTTTGTCGCAGTTACAATGACGTCATCAAAGTGCATCAACACTTCAGAGCTGCCTTAGGATACAGATATTTGGAACCACCTGGATCCCCTGATTATGTCAAATATAGAGTTGTTGATATGTTTACACACTGTACACATAGTACAGTGAAAAAAAAAATAATTGAACAGTTCACAACGGAGTCACCACTGAGAGTCATTATTGCAACGATAGCTTTCGGCATGGGTATGAACTGTCCCGATATTCGACAGATAATACACTGGGGTGTTCCACAAGATGCAGAAGCATATGTGCAAGAGAGTGGGCGGGCAGGCAGAGATTATAAACATTCCATAGCTATTATTCTAAAGAAAGCACGTGATCTGGATAAGCGTTACACGTCTGAACAGATGATAGAATACTGCCAAAGCAAATCACTTTGTAGGCAGTCAATTTTGTATCGTGATTTTCCAGGCTGTGACACTGTCCCACCACAAGGGTGCCTATGCTGTGATATATGTAGCACTTCCTGCAAGTGTGGAAAATGTGATTCATATAACCTATTATTTCATTTGCCTATCATGCAGTCTGACTAATCATTCACTATTATACTAATCAGTCACTTTTTAATATTCAATAGCATATCAAATAATTATAGTGCCGATATAAATTTTTCAATCATCCATGCTTTCATTTTTCCTTCTTTTAGTTTCTTGATAACATTTTTCTTCATGCTTGTGAATGATTTGTGGATTTCAGTTGTATCGGAGTTGAAAATTGGCTGTTGTAGAAGTTCCTCAATGATTTTAATCAAGTCTCTATGCAGACTCTTTTGTGAATGCTTACCACTACTTGAGGACACACTAACTTCCTTATCAAAAGACTGGGTGATCATAGCAAGCAAGCCTATTGCCTTCCCAGCTCTGGTGATAGCTTGTTTACTTTTATTTGCTCCCAAACCCTCAATAGCTGTTTTCACCAGGCGATTCAGGTGCTCCATATGGAGATCGCAACTAATGTTATGGCCAGGCAGGCCATGCACATTAACAAATCTGGACCATTTAAGCTGTTCAGCTAGGTTTGGTGGCAAGATAAGGTGGTATTGGGAAAGAAGGGTGAATGCCTCAATTGCATAGTTCTTATGTCCTGTAGCCTTCCATATTAACATCAAATACTTCCACATTAGCAAGATTCTGTCCCCATCTCCTTCACGTACAGCATCCTTAAAATTGAGATAAAGCAGACCTAGGCTGATGACTTCACATGTGTAGTCGTACACAGTGCCCTTCTCCCGTACAGCATTGTTAGCTGTGCCACCACCAGACTCCTCGCTCAATGATGGGTCTTCAAAAACTGAAGCCAGATCAACATACTCATCTACAATGTGCCCAGAAATTCTTTGAAGTAGTGAGGCTCTGACCATATCATCTTGCCACCATATATCTTCTGCGACAATATTTGGATCTGGTACATCTTCAAGTGATGTCATGCTTAGGTAAGCCATGATAGCAGCAATGATGTAGCCAACAACTACAATTTCTAAGAAATCCTCAGCTGCGTTGACATCAGATTTTGGCTTAGAAGTCACATTCCTTCGGTTGATTAAGTTTCTAATCTGGTAAAGTGTTCCCCGTTCCATTGACGAATTTGTTTTGAACAAACGTTTCCAAATTGCCTATAATTATAAAAACATAACTGAATGTTGACAGGGGAGTTAAAATTATGACACTTACTTCCAGTAGGCAAACTTTAGCATGCCAGTCCTCCGAAACTGGCAACAATCCTTTTAGACGATCTTCCTGTAGCTCACTCCCACTTCTAATATATATGGCACCTCTTGCTCGCACTGCTGATAAAAGATCTCCTCCAACAAGAGTGGTGATGAATACTTTCTCTTCCTTCAAGTCAGTTCCAGGTACCTGTTCCTTCATATCAACAAATCTTGATGGTACATATTTTTGCAGTGTTTCTAAAATTCGAATCATCCCTTCATAAGAGGTTTCATTTTCATCCAATACTCCAAGTGGTACCTGAATGGAAAAAATTAGCACAGCACTGTGATAGCAACACATTGGAAATGGCAGAGTGAACCATGTGTACGTAAAAACGAAGTCTTAATGTACTAGCATACTAGGTCACCTCTGTACAATGGAGTTTAATTTCATGCTGACATGCCTTGCATAGCTGGCAGTCAGAGGTGTCTACCATAATCTAGTTACAACATTAGCACTCACCACTTCAGATTTCTTGCACATTTCATGACTATACTTGTGAGGAATATGTTTCACAACCAAGTTCTCAAAATCTTTGCCAAAGAATGGCACGTAAGCATGTATAATGCGTGAAATCAAAATAGTGAAATCTTTCTTCAGCAAATCATAATCGTCTGAACTGGGCAGAATGCCATATAGATTTAATTCTGTTTGTATTTGAGAACTAAGGGAAGAGTAATTAACCCTATCCTTAACTCCATACATCTGTACATAGTGCAATGACTGGGTCTGGGAATCCGATCTCATATAACGGGGTTTCACGTTCTTGTCAATATTATCAAATACCAACTTATATCCAGAATTCAATGATCCAGGTTGCTCAACTTGCTGATTAATTGGATTGATTTGGGGATTAAATAAATCTGGAGAGGTTGACAGAAGTACTGTTTCCTCTGATGGTTCAGGAAAATCATCACTTTGCAGTTGGGATATATCGAGACTGGGCAGGGAACAGCTGTCATATGATTCTCCAGATATATTAGAGGGAGCTGAATCAGATGACTCCTGTTGATGAAGGGGAGTAGATGAACGCAGGGCTGAATGTCCCTGTTGACTCAAATTCTGTTGTTCAGGGACTGTTGTTATGCATTGCTGGTCAACATCACTGTTCACCTGAAAATAGGCAGGTAAGCAGCTACAATGTGTGAATGCTATAGACATGACTGCTCATTGGTGATTAACACTACTGAAGTTCCCTGCTATTGTATAGGCTACTGATGAGTGGTGATTAGAGATACACCTGTGGGAGTGTCTCCTTTAGGCCATGAGTTGACTCTTACCTCAAAGTCACTGTATTGATCATCCCACTGGTCCCAGCGATCATTCCAGTCCTCAAGTGAACTGCACGATCGATCACCCGACATCAGGATGGATCCTGCCTGAATCATGTCCTGCATCCACTCCGTGAAAGGGTGGTAGCTTATTTTTCCAAGCAGCACCTTGATACTCCACCTAATAATAACGTATATGTATAGCTAAGGCTACTATAATAATACTATGAATTATGAATATTAACATACGTACACTGAGAGAAGAAGTGACAAAAACATCTTCAGCAGTAGTTTTCCACTGTTTGACAACAGAGTCATACTGGTCTCCAAGCAGATCAATTAGTTTAATGGTTCTGGAATGTGATAAACATAGTCCAAGCTTTTGGAGCCGTTGATACACCTAGAAAATATTTATGAAGTGTAAACCCAAAAAATTTTATATTATAAATACCTGTTTGCTGGAATGTCCTGTGTACAAGACTAATGACACTATTCTCTGTAATTGACACACAGAAGCTTTACGGTGCTTGCACATCATGGAGGTGATAATGGCTATGATGAGATTTGTATTCCCTCGGGCCTGTCTTGTTTTCAAGGTCCACCTCAATAGCCAGAGGAGAGTAGGTGCTCTGGCTTCCATCTCACAAATGAAGCGATTGACCATACCACTAAAATCCACAAGGATGTTCTTAGGACTCTGTGCCAACACTGATTTGAACTTTGTTGAACAGAGGGATGCTACCTCTTTTTGCAACATCTGACCCAGAACAGTAAGCACGGCCTTCTTAGCAGAATGATTCTTCATCGTGGTAGTTGCAAAAGATCGGTAATTACTCCTAACTAGCGGTTTACAAATTTTTCTTCGGGTTGGTGTAACAACATACGATCTTGGCTTTCCAGATCGGTAGAGCACTCGTGCCTACAATAAGAATAACATTTCCACTCAGTGTGATATTATTATCAAGAACCCACAGTTGGAAAGAAAATAGTAGCTACCCAGGCTTCATCCTGATTATGCTAAGTAGCATAAACTTACTACAACTACTGGTGATTCATTGTGTGCAGCTGCTGCTACTCCTGATCCTGCAGTATGTGTATGTTGAATCCTTGGAATTGGTTTAGAAGTTACTGGGGAATTTTCACTTGCTGCAGCCAATGAGGGTAGTCTTGGAATTGCAGTCTTTATCTTGTCACTTATTTGCTGGTGGAGACTTTCATACCGTTCCAGTAATCCAGCACAGCTTCTGCAAACATAGCCAGTATGTAATCTGGACACATCAATAGCACTTTGCTCTTCAGATGCAAAAGTGATCAAGATCCCCAAGCCTCCTTTTAAATCAGGACTGGAGAGTGGCCGCCTCCTCTTCTTCTTCTCACCGTTAGAGAGATCATCCCCACAACAGTAGCAAATCTCCATAGCCTCTTGTGCTGAAGTACAATTCGCGCGCTGCATTGCGCTAACATTTATCACTGCCCACGCTATTAATGAAAACCACAGTCATTTCATAAGCAGTACATAATTTATATGCTTACCCATGAATCATGGGTAAGGTCACCAAACGTGTATATACGGGTCACCAGACCCTCCCGATTTTTTTTCGGGGGGTCGCGCGCGCCAGACTACCAAATTCCCATGTAAAAAGGAAAAGAGTCTGGCTAACCAATTTTTTTTTTTTTTTTCATTGTTAAGGTTGGTCCAACATATGGTCGCAAGACCATGACTGGTTTACTGGCTGCTGATGGTTTCAAGGTTGCTGAAAAACGAGTGGGAGTTTCTCTCAAGAAAGTGTGTTCTGCTTACCATAATAGGAGAGTAGCATCTACACAGTCTTTGATTAATCCTATTCCTTATTCTGCTAAATATTTTGGCGAGAAACTACACATTGATCAAAACGAGAAAATGGTCCAATTTGGTGTAACTCATGTCTGTGCCGTGGATGGCTTTAGTGGCATGATTGTTGGCTTCGTCACCATGCCAATCAAGAACAACAGAATTATATATGAATCCCTATACATGTGAGTGGTTACTTTTAGGGCTTATTGATCACAAGTTTAAATGTGGTTATTCTTTGATGACTAGTTTTGATTGAGTGTACATAATTTTAGTGGTGAAATTGATTTAACTATCGTTTCTATGTAGCATATTATTACTCCATAGGAATGAAAATAATAGTTTCAAGATCACCATACAGTTCAATATAATTAACTTATTGTACCTAGGAAAGTTATATCCCAGTTTGGAATGTGGGACCAAATTCGTGTGGACTATGGGCGGGAATGGTTCTTGATGTTGTCAGTACAACAGGCACTTGCTGGATTAAGGAATAATGTAGCAAAAACACCATATATTCAAACTTCATCAAAGAAGGTTAGTATCAGTACTGTTTCCAAACTATTTCAACAAACAGGATTTATTTGCAGAACCATATAGTTGAAAGGATGTGGAGCGAAATTAATGTTAGAGTGAACTACCCAATTAAATCCATTCTAGTGGATCTGGTTGACAAAGGTGAAATCAATCCAGATTATTCTCTTCATTATTTTTGCATTTCCTGGTTATGTACAAGAGTTTCTTTTGTTGGAATTGAGTTATTTATCAAGTCTTGGAACAATCATCCTATCCCAGGTAAGTTGAACTGTGAGTGTGAGAATATAAAGACAATGCTTATTATAGCTGGGTATAGAGTCCATTTGCCTTGAGGAAATGGTATACCTGTCAGCTTGTCATGTTCATCTGCAGGTAGGAGGAAGGGTAGAATGCCAGCTCATATCCCAGTGCAAGTTATGAGAGTGAACAATAAAGCTTCAGTAATTAACGCTGACCTCATTCTGCATCCACAGCAAGCTATCGATCAGTACCGATTGAAAGGTGGCAGTATCACAGATCCAGAACAGCACATTCAGGATCCGTTATTTGATGACCCCTCAAAAATGGATATTCGTCTCGTTTCATTTAATAAAAGATTTCCATCAATTGATGCCATTTTTCATGGTGTGGTTAATGGAAATGCTACCATGTTTATTGATGCTCTCAAATTTTTTATTGATGTTACTTTTAGACTCTCTCATAGCTAAGCTTTATTGATGATAATTTTTTTCCCTCGTTGGCAATTTCAGTATAGCTGCTGGGTTATTAATTCAAGTGTCCAGAAAAACAGTTATGGTAGTAGCTATAGCAGCTATCATACAATCACTTAATCTAGTTCTGAAGACAAAGCGACATACATCATGCCAGACCCTGAAGAATAAAGATTATTGTTGTGAAGAATGAAGACATTCAGCGACTTACAGCCCCTTGTGAAGATTGCCTTGATTGAAGAGACATGCGTACATGCATGCAATCACTGCATTTGGGGAGTGAGAGATGCTATCGTTCCAGTGCATGCAGGTGGAGAGTGAGGCATGCAATCATTCCAGTTCCTGCATGTGAGGAGTGAGACATGCAATTGTTCCAGTTCTGCATGCATGTGGAGAGTGAGGCATGCAAGTGTTCCAGTTCCTGTGCATGTGGGGAGTGAGGCATGCACAGTTCTGCATCCAAGTGGAGAGTGAGTCGTTCCAGTTCCTGCATGTAGGAAGTGAGACATGCAATTGTTCCAGTTCTGCATGCATGTGGAGATTGAGTCATTCCAGTTCCTGCATGTGGGGAGTGAGACATGCAATTGTTCCAGTTCCTGCTGGCATGTAGAGAGTGAGGCATGCAAGTGTTCCAGTTCCTGTGCATGTGGGGAGTGAGGCATGCACAGTTCTGCATCCGTGTGGAGAGTGAGTCGTTCCAGTTCCTGCATGTAGGAAGTGAGACATGCAATTGTTCCAGTTCTGCATGCATGTGGAGAGTGAGTCATTCCAGTTCCTGCATGTGGGGAGTGAGACATGCAATCATTCCAGTTCCTGCTGGCATGTAGAGAGTGAGACATGCAATCGTTCCAGTTGAGTCAGATATGCAATCACTCCTGTTCCTGCATGCAGAGAGAAGAGTAGAGGGATGCAATCACTCCAGAGAGAAGGAAAGGGGGGAGGGACATGCCAATCCTTGAATACATGCAACCCTACATTGTAGCTACATACTGCCTGCAGTCCCTGCGTGCATGAAGAGTAGCTAATCACTCCAGTCCCTTTCTAGAGAGTGAAGATATTCCAATCATTCATAGAGTAGCTAATCACTCCAGTCCTTTCCGGAGAGTGAAGATATTCCAATCATTCCAGCCCAGTCCCTGAAGACATGCATGCATGCATGCATGCAACGGCTCCAGTCCCATGCAGTTAAGGTGGAGCCGATTATGCTCAAGTCATATTATTATTCTCCTTTTCTTCTCCTTCAAAGCCATGCCCAAGTTTTGGAGCCTGCATATTGTGTGTGAATATAATGATACTGAAAGACCAATGAATTTCAGGCTATGGGCTAGGAGTAGCTATATGATCAAATCGTATGTCTTGCCCTGTCTATAGTAATAAGTATTATCACACGCCCCATGCATGGTTGCTACATTCCTTGAGGGGGTGCTAGGTGTCCAATCCCCTAGGACAGCTGAAGATGAATTATATAAATATACCCCTGGGTGACTGATTCTTGCTGACAAGTCAACTCCCTTCATTTTTCCATGGAATTCTACTGTTCAGCAGTATATAGATATGATAGGTTTAAAACATAAATGGAGGACATAATTATGTGATCCTGTTTCATTTGCTATATAAATTATAGTCATTGCTGTCATACAAAAAAGGAAAGGAAAGGAGCAGGCATGCTAGTCTTGCAAGTAGAGGATCCTAGATCCAAATTTCTTGAGGGATGCTAGGGGTTCTGTGATACCGGGGCCTTAGAGCATGCTTATTTGTGCTAACTAGATGAATGCTGTGTGGGGACCAGATTTTAGGAAAAAACAATCTCAGCAGCCTACTCATCTGTAGCTAGGGACCATAAGGCTAATACTATACTTTCTTCTTCAACATTCCGATCAGGTAAAGTTCACAAGGTGCATAAGCTAGCTTAGCTTATCACATTGCGATAGTCTGGTGGCGTCGACCTTTTACCTCATTTTCCTTAGGTAAAGGGTCAAGGCCGCCAGGTTGCACCTGGTAATAGTCGTCAATTTTTAATTTTCAATTTTCTATTCGTATTAAAATGCAAAGCATGAAGCAAAACTGCAGTATCATACAGGCTATTAAATAAGAGTGTGCTACTATGCTATTAATCAATAATCATGAAGGATGCGCCGAGCCGCCTGCGGCGGCTCGGCGCATCCTTCATGATTATTGATATAGCATTGGCCCAAATATCCACTGACCGGGCCTGACTGGCCTGACCTGTTCCACCGCCTATGTAAAGGTGCTGCTTCTTTTGAACTATAGAATGTTTCTCTCTTAGGCCACTATTAATAGAATGATTGTTTCCTGTCCACCGCCCGCGTATTGAAAATGTTACCGCATCAAAAAATATTATTACTGCCTAGCGCCCGCCATTGCTCGTGTGCAGTATATAGAGCGCGCACATTTGGCTTCACATGCAGGCTCTTTTTGGGAAAGCCCGTGGTGAATGAGGGTCGGCCCGCGAGACTAGATGAAGACAGGACCCTTGAGATAAACAACGAAGCAGTAATAGAATAATTATAATAACTGCCCGCCCGCAGCACTTGTGTATATCTTCTTGGACAGGAAACTAGGATTCTATAAATAGTGTCCTTATCTAGAATTATCTTTTTATTAATAAGGGTAAACTCTTTTGCAATGCATACAGAGAATTCCTGTCCCTAAAACAACAATTTTATGGATAAACAAGCATCCTCACTGCAAGACTATAATATAGAAACATCTGTCATATTATACAATATAACAGCACAACATGATTTTACTATGTCACAAACACTATAGAATTTGATGGAATAATCACAGGTTTGGGGGGAATTTTGAGAATAAAAGAATAGAAGAAATGGCAGGGCCTAGAAATAATATTTCACCTAGTACAGGAGTTGCTGAATGGTTATCATCAAACGCAGTGACACGAGGGATATAGCTGAGCTGTAATGTGACAACAATCTCTTCATCTGAGTGGTGCAAACTTAAAGAAGACAAGATGCTTAGCCAATTATTGAGTCAATAATTAAATTCAGCAAGTGAATTTTCAGAGACAGAAAGAACCTGGCAAAAGATTCTGACCCAGTTCCTTTACCTGTGGAAGAGTCTGAACCAGTCTGAACTGAAAAAAAGATGTAGGTACGTATAGGGATGACCATAGCTTAAAAACGTAAGGTAGCTAACAAGGGTAGGGACAAAGGGATTAATCTTTGTTCTGTATACCCAGCCAACAATCCCTACATAGCTATATGTCGGGTAGCTTCGAATTATAGTGCAGTAGCTATAATACTGCATATAGTGCAGTATAGTGTACTGTGGCACATGCCGCCGTCTGCATCATCCCTATACATACTGCTCTCTCTGCTAACTCGCTTCGGGGATTTCTTTATGAGTTTTGTAATCTCATACACTGTATCAAGTGTATTCCTAACTGTACTCCAGACATGCATGTTCAGTTGTAACACCTTCAAAGAATTTTCAAAGCCATGATACTAAGAAGTTCATTTTGAATATCTGGAGACGTAAAGCTTGTCTTGATCTTCTTCAGCATGGGAACTGTATGAAGTTAGAATCGAGTTCTTCTCTTCCCTCACCACTTTTATACTTACCATGCAGTGCTTGTCCCTGCCGACCAAGAATGTGAGTGATATCACTATGCAATTCCCCTACATCTTTATGGGTAGCTACTTGGAATGGTTTGGATAACAGACATTCAATGTTTGAAAGTGCTTTTCCAGTTAGAGAAACCAGTATGTGAGAAAATATTACCCTTATGGAAGATGCTGTAGATCTGCTACATGACAGTAAAAACATAAACCATTGCCACTAGCTACCTTCCTGATAGTGTAGTCAATGCATGATATGGCTTCCTAAATGCACACTCTGGAAAGGACATGATTGGTTGGTGACTATCTGGTTGTGGTACACTCCCATTGAAATCCTAATAATCTACAAAGCTTGTTCATCTTCAGAGTCTGCTAATCAACCTCTGTCATCAATAGAAGACTATCAGTTCAAAGATATCATTAGTTGGTAGCTGTGAATCATCCTGATTGTAAGTCTGACTGATCATTTATAGTAATTTAGTTTGGAGTCTTGGTCTAAATTAACTACCCCTAAATTGCACTAGCTAGAAGCAAACTCAGAAAAAAAATTCTGAGAGAGGGCCTCTGGACCCCCTGTTTAGCATGTACCCTATAATAACCTTAGCCCCTCCCCCCCCCACCTCCCTTAGAAATTATTGTCATAATTATGGCTGCCCATATTTGATCCCAGTGAGGCTATGTACACAACACATAACTGAGCTTCAAAACTTAACTGAAGCCTACAAGTTATTAGGGGTTTGGGTTGCTTGGCACACTTTATAGCTGTCATGGTAACCTGGTATCAGAGTGTACCACATATTTGCCAGTATAGTGATATGAGGGTAAGTAAACAGTGGTCAGTCACCTACAGTAGTATGAATGTCTATATGAGGTTAACGAAAGTGCAAGTCACTCTATTATAATAGCTAGACTGATTTGCGGTATTTAGAAACCTGTGCACCCAATTTTTTTTTATCGGACAAGTGACTCTCCCATGAGCATTGATCTCATTCACCTTACTAATGAGGATGTTGGGATCACAGAATATGACTTCCTTGGCACACTCTGGGAAGTATTGGATGAGATTGAGGCAATCGAGGTGATGAATGGCAGCTCTTGAGTGAAATGAAGGGAATCTTTGGCCACATACAAACATTCCTTCAAGCTAAGGATGCTTGCTTCCTGATTTTCAAGCTCAAGCTCAAGTGCACAGTAATTCAATGCCAACTCGTCCAAAAATTCTCATCTTGGGCACTCATTGTGATCTAGAAAGCAAGTTTAAAGGTGTTATCATGTAATGAGATGGTGAAGGAGGATTGAAGAAAAACTGGCAACCCAAGTGACCCCGCAACCCACCATCTCATTACATGATAACACCTTTAAACATGCCTAGATGAGAGATAACCATCGTTTTAGAAAGCAAGTGTTTTGAAACACGTACTCATAAAGATAAAATCCTCAGAAATATCTCATAACAAGGAGAGAAACCCAAGTCTTCTATCTCTGATGACTTGATCTACTATGGAGATCAGTGCATCTTTCCTTCGAATCCTAAATTGCCAGAGAAAGAGGATAAAGAAATCATCAGTATATTCGAGCTAATGTCATACGCCTTCTCCAGTGCATTCCTTCTTGATGACTTCCATACTTTCTCGGATCAATGAAAGAGCGATATCAAAGAGTTGAGACAGGAAAGAGGACTTGCCAACTCCAGCTGCCCCCACAATCAGGACTTTGATGATGCTAATCTCAACATGATCAATTTTCATTAAACTAAAAGATTACAAGTCTAGCTAGTTGATTGAGAAAAGCTATAGCTCGGAGGAAAAAATGAGGCATACTCTCAGCAAGGATATAGCTAAACAACATCAACTAAAATAGGCCTGATCCTCTCTCTTTTTTTTTTTTCAGGGTATGCTCCTTGGGACTTTTTTCTTCCTCTGTTGCCTTCTTCACTTTGACTAATAACCCTGCAGTGGCCTTCTCCATGGAAGTTCTTGTTTGAAAACGACCAGCTCTTTAGGAATATTTTGATGTCAATTCTGTCAAGATCACTCTCATTGACCGCTCTTCCCACTTTGAGCTTCACATGCAGTTGGAAGATACAGCCATGATTCTTGATGTCTATCAGTTAAAGAGGCCATTGATTACTCGTTTATGCTCTTTCTATCTCTTTTCAAAGCTCTAAATGTGACAACCACCTTCTCCACAAAAATCTCATCCAGAGGAACTATAAGTGAGTTTTCAACTTCTTTTAAGCACTGCTTCACATAAAAAGGATTATCTGTCTTTATGACAAATCAGACAAACCAAGAGCCTCTGCAAGGTCATCCCATTCCTTTTTATGCCCTGCAGTGCTTAATTGATTCTCATATCACGACAACCTTTATAAAGGAGAGTTTTGTATTAGCCACAGCAACTATAGCTAGTTAGGTCTGTAGATCAATGGTTCAAGGGAAAAGGGAGTGAGTTATCATCATACGTACGTAACAGGGGTGGCTGAGGACCCCAAAAAGTGGGGGGGGGGGGGGGGGGGGGGGCTCAAAATTGCGCACTCCCGATGAGTTGTAATGATATTCATGAAGGTTTTGATTCTATACATGTTGTGGCCAAACAACAATGCAGTCAATAATGTACAACATCATTAGTGACTTGAAACAATGCATGCAGTCACTAATGTGCAACATCATTTGTGACTTGAAACAATGCAGTCACTAATGTGCAACATCATTTGTGACTTGAAACAATGCAGTCACTAATGTGCAACATCATTTGTGACTTGAAACAATGCAGTCACTAATATGCAACATCATTAGTGACTATAGACAAATGGGTCAAAAAAGTGGGGGGGGGGGGGGGGGGGGGGGGGGGAGGGAGGCTCTAGCCCCACCCTCAGCCGCCACTGCGTAGGCCAGTAGAACTTCAGTATTTCATGTCAGCTCTACATGTATTTTTCCTTTTTTTAATTTTCACTGAAATCTCATCCACTGGCAATATTTATGGTAATTAATGGTCATTAGTAACCAGCTAGCTAATTACATAGCACATCATATATACAGTTAGCTAAGTAAATTTAAGAATGTATCTCTGGAAAGTTACAAGTCATAACATATCCCAGTCTGGGGGGTTGTATAACTGTCACTGATGTAGTGTTTGGTGATTTAGCTATAACTATTATAGTCAAATTACTGGTAATCATTATTCATAGTTGCAATAAATATGGTCTAGTCACATGACTCCTGTTTATTTTTTATCTCTTAGTCTAGCAGCTAGCTAATAGACATCAATCTACAAATTCTTCATAAGCAACATTAATTGTTGTTAGCTATAGCTATCTTGACACTGATCTAATTTTTTGGTAAAAATTATTGCCAGTGGTCATTATCATGTAAGTTTTAGCTAGCTAGAGCTATAGCTAGTTGAAATCATACTCACTCCTTTGTTATCAGTATCAGTGACCGTGTTTTCCAGTATGGCCATGCATGCTTGAATGGATTGCTCAGATCTCTGCTATAACTTTAGAATCTCATAACATCATAGCTATAATACTACTATCTACAACAATAACATGTAGCTACAACAATAATGAGTTATCTAAGTCCATTTATAGATAGCTATATATAGCTACAACTGAAATATAGAGAGTAAGGGGTATATCCACAGAATTTTGAGTGGCCCGGTGTGCTTGTGTGTATGTGGGATCACCATGTCCACTTTATCCTTCACCCACTATCAGAAGGAGTTTCGCTATACTAATGTGATCATGATTCTTGAAGGTCATGGTCCTTCACTTAGCTAACTGCAGGCATAGGATAAAATTATATTAAATAAATTGTCTGGTGAAAACCGGACCAGTGGATACACCCCTGGCTAGTGTAGCTATAGCCACATCGTTGAGGTTTTTTTGTTTTTTGTTTTATTACGACTCATTTTCGCAGAATGATGAGATCTCATGATGTGTCACATTGCTCCTACATCTATTACACTCTCCAAAGTGACTATAAACTTCCTTCTGCAAATTATGCACCATTGGAAGAGTGTTGGAGATATCTACAAAGAGGAGAAGTCTATGGTGTCCATTGTAGTGATAGTCAAGTGGTCATCCCCTTGTTACTGATACTGGCTGGTGACATTGAAGTCAACCCAGGACCTGGTGAGAATTATCATATGCATGACCACACAGTAAGAAACATATACTGTAAAACCAGATGAATGATTTAACCCAGTTTGGTCATCTCATGGAGTTGCAAGCATTTAGCTCTTTAGCTAGCTAGACTATAGTGCAATTCCTGTCACTAGCTAATCATCCAGAAATTATCATTCAAATTGTTTACAGTTTGGAATGTAGAGCAGCTTCCTTGAAATCAATGGTGCGTTTTTGATCAAACCGGAAGTCGTGCGTGTGCGCGTGCGGAGCTTGGTACGTACGTACGTACGTCTGGCGTAGCGGCGACCCTTACCAACCAAAGGTTGGTAAAGGTCGCCGCTACGCCAGACTAAGTTATTACATACCAAAAATGAAGAGTGCCTGATGAATTTCATAGATGCTACAACAGATTTCATTCTCAAGGTAATTTTCGTTGCATCTCAAAGACCGCTTGGATTCTATGGCTAATTTTTGCTATGAAGCTTCCTATACATATTTCTATCAAAATTACGATGAGTTTTTGTTGATTCATATTTTACTTTTCTACATATCCACACAGGGCCATGCATTCTGGAAAATCTAGAATAGATATGAACTAAAATAAATCGTAACTTTTTAGACCTTACCTCATAGTTATTGTATACAAAATATTGGCTCATTCCCATGCTTGGTTCCTGAGTTGCCGTGATTTGTTTTTTAATCGTGCTAGCATGGATTTTAGATGTGCCAGAGCAGCTGCTACTATTGTGGTTTACTATCTGTTATTTTAGCGTGGTAGTGTTTGTGGTTAATTAGTGCTTATAGTAGCACATGCCTCAGTTACTATGTATTGGCACCCGGGATCCGGGAGAGTGTGTGTGCAAGAAATGACGATCCGCAAGTTCTTGATAAGCTGCAGCTGTTCGAAAAGAAGTTGTTCACAGGGATAAAAAATATCAGCACTATATTCTGTCATTATGCACTATGTACATTTCTTACAAAAATAATGTCGTAGCTAATTGCATGATCTAAAAATTTTATGAATGGATGAAAACTCAACACATATTCTTTACCCCTATCTATGACAGAGTTTCATCTAGGAATTTCACTTTGGGGGGGAAGCTCACAGTAGTTGTAGCTAGAGCTGTCATAAAAACTGAGAGTTGATACTATCTGTACATAACTATATAGATTTGTCGACAAAGGATCACAAATCTTTCTTCACAGCAGCTGCTGAAGGAGATCTGAAAACTATGAAACAATTTATTTGTAATAAAGTTGATGTAAATATTGTGGATGAAGAGGGAAGCACTGCTTTGATGATAGCAAGTAAAAAAGATCACGCTGATATTGTCATATTACTACTTGATAATGGTGCTTCAGTCAATATGCAAGATAAGAATGGATGGTCTGCTCTGATACATGCAAGTTATGTGGGAAGCACTGATGTGATCAAAGTATTACTTGAAAGAAATGCAGATGTAAATCTGCAAAATAGTAGGAAATGGTCTGCTTTATTGAACGCTTGTCATTGGAGAAATGTTGAAGCAGCCAGATTATTGCTTGAGAAAGGTGCTCAAGTAGATGAACAAAATATTAAGGGGATGTCTCCTTTGATGGATGCAAGTGAACAAAATCACATTGAAATTGTTGAATTACTACTTGAGAAGAAGGCTCAGGTGAACCTGCAAAGTTCAAGTACGGGAAAATCTGCTTTAATCTTTGCTAGTAATAGAGGCTACCATGAAGTGGTTGGATTACTACTCCAACATGGCGCTGAAGTGGATCTGTCAGACAAGAACGGGTGGACAGCTTTATTGAATGCATGTCACAGTGGACACATCGAAGTGGCCAAATTATTGCTCGAAAGTGGCACTCAGGTGAATCTTGCAAACAGTTTGGAGTATTCCCCTTTGATGGCTGCAAGCTCAAAAGGATTCACCGAATTAGTGATATTATTACTCAAGAATGATGCAAAAGTTAATCTGATGAACAAGAATGGAGAATCTGCTTTAGACCTTGCAAGACGTAATAAACACACTGAAATGGTTGATTTATTACTCAACAAAGGTAAATTGGGCATATATACTTCTTGGATTGGTAGCTAGCTCATGTTAATATTTGCGAGCCTAATAATAATCAGGGATATATGATGCGGTTTATGGATATACTAGAGTACTGTATACACCACTATGTACTAATGTATTTTTGTCTGTGAGCCACCCTAAGCTGAAAGATCAGCCAGCCCGAATCTTTAGCCTATTCCCCCAAGAATATTGTCCCTAGGACAAATCTCACTACGCATCATAGGTAGCTATAATCATAGATAGTATATTACCCGCCCCGGGATTGGAAATGGTAGCATAGGCTAATTGAAAATTCCGCGGGCACTCCGTGTTATGGTTTGCGACCAAGAAACTTACCTAGTTACGTGGGTAGCAATGGGCTGAAGTGGTCCATTAGGAGGCGTGTAGCTGCTCTATCACAGGGGAACTGCAAGCGGCGGTTAGTATTTATAATTTGCATGCACAATTTGAATTATTCCTACTAGTATAATGGCTAAATTCCACACTTTAGCGATATAGGAAACTATGTCGGGGGAATGGTAGTCTTCATAACTTAGGTTTGTGCTTATTATCTAGTTTTGTGAGTAGAATCATCCTTCTTTTATAGAATGAGTGGCATTAGATGCATGTTACTGCATTAATGGTGAAATATAAACCAATTACTTATAGCATTCATGGGAGGAAGGAAGCATCGGCTATGTACAAGAAAGTAATGGTCACATAACCTCTACTGCTGCACTCCATTCCAGATATCCTGGTCACTCCACAGTTCATGCCGGTATTAAATGTCAATATCATTTATAGACTGCACTAAAAATTGTTCCGGCATTGCAGCTCCTGTGTCTCTCTAGTAACTGTGCCGGATTGATTCCTGCAAAATTGTGTTGGTAACTCTGATGACTGCATCTTGGCATTGAAGTTCATTGACAATTTTGATCAGCAATTCTGCATCAATTTTTGTGATCACTTACTTGTACATGCAAATCTATCTGAGCCGGAGTATATTTATACTTGCTCATAATTATTATATTGTGTAGCATAATTATTGTGTAGTAGCCTCCTCGGATCGGCTGATGAATAAGGAGAGGAAGAAGAGTCCATCACATCACTAGTAGCATGCACTGTATGTATTGCACATTATCACTGTTGTATGTACTGTAATATTAGATTTTAAGCGCGCGCGATAACTTCATAACACGGATTGCCCGTGGAATTGCTTCCGTTTCCAATCCCGGGGCGGTAATATACTATCTATGGTATAATGACCACTAATGCAGTTCTTATGAATCTCATTACTAAATTTATAGCTAAAATTCATTGATGTTTTTTGCGTGCTAGCTGCATGATTTCGTGCATGGACTTTATAAGAAGATTCATAGTTGTTATCATAATCATTTGTAGCTGTCCACTATATACTATACTATATTATGCATGCAGGATTGTCAGCTGAGGATCATGAATTATTCTTCAGAGCAGCTGCTAAAGGAAATCTGAAAGCTATAAAGCAACTAATTATTCGTAATAAAGTTGACGTAAACATTATAAATGAAGAGGGAACGACTGCTTTAATGATAGCATGTAGAGAGGATCATGCTGATATTGTTGAACTACTACTTGATAATGGTGCTTCAGTTGATATGCAAGACAAGAATGGACGGTCTGCTCTGATACATGCAAGTCGTGTGGGGAATACTGATGTGATCAAAGCATTACTTGAAAGAAATGCAAGAGTAAATCTGGTGAACTATGTGAAATGGTCTGCTTTATTTATCGCTTGTAATTGGAGAAAAGTTGAAGCAGCCAGATTACTGCTTGAGAAAGGTGCTCAAGTAGATGAACAAAATAATAAGGGAATGTCTCCTTTGATGGATGCAAGTAAACAAGATCATCGTGAAGTTGTTGAATTACTACTTGAGAAGAATGCCAATGTGAATCTTCAAAGTATAAGTTCAGGAAAATCTGCTTTAATCTTTGCTAGTGATAGAGGCTGCCATGGAGTGGTTGAATTACTACTCCAACATGGAGCTCAAGTGGATCTGCCAGACAAGAATGGGTGTACAGCTTTACTGAATGCATGTCAGAGTGGACATATCAAAGTGGCCAAATTATTGCTCGAAAAAGGCGCTGGAGTGGATCTTATGAATAATGGAGGGTATTCTCCTTTGATGGCTGCAAGCTCAAAAGGATTCACTGAAGTTGTGAAATTATTACTCAAGAATGGTGCAAAAGTTGAGCTGCTGAACAAGAATGAAGAATCTGCTTTAATCCTTGCAAGACACAATAAACACACTGAAGTGGTCCATTTATTACTCAACAAAGGTGATTTTTATAGTTTGCTGTAGGCTGCTCCAAGGCTCATCGACCCATAAGTGTACCCTAGTATACAGTAGCTAGTTACTGTATAAGACTTGCATAATGCAAGGGTCAATCTTCTTTACTGTTAATATTGATGTTTGATTATATAAATGTTGCACTTCTATATATAGGTGATACTTGGCCAGACCAAGATGATACTCAACGCCAAGATACTACTCAATACCAAGATGATATTCGACACAGAGAAGTTTATTATAAAGCCATCAAAGAGAAGATTTCATTGAAAATAAAGATGGCTAGGCTCGTTCATGCTGGCCTTCCTCGATCAGGAAAGTCATCCACGATAAAGCGTTTGATGGGAGAGATTAAGAATCTCCTGGAGGAGGAAAAGAGGGGAAATATTTCACCTAGTACGGGAGTTGCTGAATATGCAGGGCAGGTTATCATCAAGCATAGTGACATAAGGGATATAAGTTCTGATATAACAACGATCTCATCAAGTGATTCAAGTTCATCCGAGTGGTCCCAACTTAAAGGCTTCATCAACGAAGACAAGATGCTTAGCCAGCTATTGAATCAATTAGTCCAAAAGAATTCAGCAAGTGAGTCTTCAGAGATAGAAGAACCTGCATCTTCACTGACGAAAGATTCCGAACCAGCTCCTTTACTAGCAGAAGTTTCTGAACCAGCTTCTTTGCAACATACTGTGGCTATAAAACAAGAGGAAATCAAAAAAATGTTTGCAGATACCCGAATGAGTGAGGATCTTGTAGAGATCCAATTCCTACTGAATGATCTCAATCGCCTTATCCTTCTGATCAATACCGACACTGGAGGCCATCCTGAATTTCTGGATATGCTATCTGCCCTCGTCATGGGTCCTTCCCTTTACCTTCTCTACCACCGACTAATTGATTCACTGGATAAACCTTTCAAGATAACTTTTACCTATCCTGATGGTGAGTGTACAGATGAAGATGAATCCACTATTACTGTTGAGGAAATCCTGTTTCAAATTCTTGCAAGCATTGCTTGCTTCAGCAACCCTGAACAAGAACAATCAACTAAAAGCATGCCTGAGAAATATCATATTTGTTCAAGAGCCCTCTTTGTGGGGACCCACCTGGATGGGATAAAAAATAAAGAATTATCAGAAAAGCAAAAATTCCTACGAGACAGAATTAAAAACACTAGTTTTAATAAAGGCATACTACTATCTGTTCGAAAAGATGAGCCAATTTTAACAGTGGATAATTATGAAGGTGATGATAATGACAGAAAGGAGACACAAAAGGTGTTGGAGGAAGTAATCAGAGAAAACTTTAAAGAAATTGAGATCCCAGCAGCCTGGCTTATATTGAGTCTGTATTTGCGCAAGGATATTGATAGTAGCCCAAGAAAGCGTATCATGTCTCTAGACGATTGTGAGAAACAAGCAATAAAGCTTGGAATTGACTCGACAGAATTACAGAGTGCTCTTAGGTTCCTGCATCACTGCATGGGACTAGTCTTGTATTATCCTGAAGTGAAAGAAATAAAAAATAAAGTCTTTTGCGATGTGCAGGTCATATTTGACAGTATCTCACAGCTGATCATACACACTTTCACTAACACAAGAAAAGTTAGTCAAGGCATAACAGAAAAATTCAAGAAAAAAGGAATGTTTACAAATAAAGACCTTCATCGTGCCATACAACCTAGTGGTGATGAATCAAATCAACTCCCTTTAAATGAATTAGTGAAGCTCCTTGAATACGTCAAGATTTTAGCTATGATCTCTGATTCTACTGGTGAAACCTATTTTATGCCCTGCATTCTGAAACATGCAGCAGCTGGTCAACTGAAGGCTGCATTGCAGGAAGTTGAATACCCAGCCCCTTTGATGATACATTATGATTGTGGTTTTGTGCCTGTGGGTATATTTTCCCACATGATCACTGACATCGCCTCAGACTGGAAGCCAGCTGACAATGAAATTTGGAAGAATATGATAAAATTTTTTGTGAAGGATAATGAAGTTATTCTTATATCACATCCGACACATATTACAATTGCTTTTTCACGACATCCTCGTTCCAGAACATCACATGAGCAAGAATGTCCCACCATAGTCGAGAAGATTAAGTCTTCCTTGGAGAGAGTAACTGAACGTATGCCTTATAAGTCTAATGCACGGTATAAGTTTGGATTCGAGTGCAAGCATGCCACCAGCCCTGTCTCACAAGCCAGCTGCAGTTGCTTCAGTCTGTGCTGCCCTCCTGCCAGTCCTCCTCCATTGAAGGACCATCTCTGTCTGCGCGAGGGGGAAGACGATTTCATGAGGTGTCAGTTGGATCAAAAGCATGTAGTTCATTTAGAACCCTCTCAAAGTGTTTGGTTTTCAAAGGTTAGCCACATGATACTTATGATTACCTTTTTACAGTAATGAATTTCCCTATAGAGTCCATCTGGTGGTAAACAGAGTGATGGTAAGTAGTAATTTAATGCATATCAACGTTTGAAGTGAGGCCAACCTGACTGTTATGCACTATGTCTAGGTGATGTGTACCAGCATCAATCCCAACCCCAACAGCGAACGCAGCCACAAGTACCACACCAACAACCACATATGATACCACAGTCATACATGCCTGCACAGCAACAACCTGGACAACCCAGTGTTCCAAGTATGCATAGTGCATAATGAAGTTTTCTATGTGCTGAAGGGCATAGTTATATGTCCTCATATACATGTATAGTGCTGTGTTTACGAGTGTATACTGACTGTATCTAGGTGATGTATACCAGCAACAATCCCAACCCTTACTTGAACCTTGCAGAACGCAGCCACAAGTACCATCCCAACAACCACTTGGGGGGGAGGGGGGAGGGGCTCATTTTGCTCGTGAATTAGAGAGTGCAGTAGCACTCTATATGCTAACATCTGGTGATTTTACACTGTTAGGTAATAGTCGTGATTCATGAAGTAAAAACAACAAATTGCTACATGGAAAATTTATGGGATATTGATAACAGCTAGTGTACCTTATATTGACTCTTATGCACTATATAGGGAACATAATATACCAGCAGCAATCCCAACCCCAGTATACGATCCAGTCACACCAAGAAGTCCAAGGAATGCTTATGACGCCACAGGTATCATACATGAACATGCCTGGACAGATACCTCCACAACAACCCTTGTCTTATGCCCAGTTGGGACAACCTGAAGTTCAAGGTAGATATTGTATAACTAGAGTGGGCTATCTTATGTTAGTATCCACAAATGCAAGCTCAGCTTGGGTATTAGTAACATTCCCCCTTCAAGCTGATTGATGGAGAGTGGTTTAAATACCTCTTACGTAGCTACCATAATTAGGGAGACTACAAAATAGTACCAGTACCTTAAAACATCTGAGTTTAGCATCAAACCATACTTGGCGTAACCCACTTCTTGTTGTGTGTGTATGTGTTGACTGTATTAAACTATGATTGTATAAAGCTGATAAATTTTCTTTTGTTGCTACTATCTGGCTGCAGGCCCTAGCAGGACAGCTGCATATGCATCAGGAGAATCTATCCAGACTATGGCTCCTTCTCAGCCACAAGCAAACAACCAAACTGCAGAGCCCAATGTTAGTGCCCAGTACTTCATTGATACAAACTAGGTGGTATGTTCATTGTGATGAACATAATTATTTCATTATGACGATACAAATCTCAATTCACTAGTCAATTATCGGCTAGCTATATATTCACCTACCGTAAATCTGGAAATTTTCGCTGTTAAAAATAATTCGCAGTTGGCTCAAACAATGAAAATTAAACATGTGAAATATTTTCTACAACAGATTGTTAAAACATTGAAAATATACGGTATAGGAAGCACATTGCGTACTAGCTAGCTAGCTTGCAGTCTCTCCTCAAGTATTTGAAGCAGAAGGATGGTCTTCTAGATCCAAAGGGATCTCTGTCCTGTTCCTTCTCAGGCTATTGCTCGAGCGAATTGTGAAGTGGAGGCAGAGTTAGTTAGTTCAAGATATTCTTTTGACCACATATCCTACAATCGTACCCGATTTCTTCACTGCCACCGCGTACCTGTCATATGTTGGCTCCCTCACACTGGCATCCCACATGTCACGGTACACATGGTAGCCACGAACACAATAAGTGGTCTGGAACTCTGCGCTAGCAATTGCCGCCATTTTTTCTCCAGCTGGATTTAGTAGCGAAATTTCATTGTTGAAAATAATTTGCGGGTGATTCAAAAAACGAATAATAAACGCATTGAAAAAATAAAACGCGAAGATATTTTACGCAAAAATTCCCGATTTACGGTATTTTGCTATCCCACTATTAAATCTGCTAGGTGTCATGGTGTCATTATGGTATAGTCGGTTGATACACACTAAACTTTGACCTTATGGTAATAGCTAAGGTTATACTTAAAGTTATAGCTAGCATTTTTTTTTCCTCATCCAGTCATTGATGCTCAACCAGAAGCTATATATATCTATACATGGCTCAATGGCCAACTATGATGGTGTATAGTGGGGAAGCTATAATAATTATGCCTATTCCAAATCAAAAGACTGGTAGCTATCATAAAATCCATGCATATCAGCCTTTCTCTCCCATATCAAAATGGTATACCTTCTTTATGTAGGCATCAGTAACACCTCAAATATGTCAGAAATCTGCTAGGAGAATAGCTCCAAACTGTCCTGTCTTAGGTGAGTATCATATGCATGAACATATAGCTAACTTAAGAGTGACTGGTTCACTACTAGGTATGTTCCTTGGGTTAGTTAAAAATTAATTAAAACAGTATTGATGGCTACATTAACTACAGGAAAGGAAATATCTCTACAAGGGATGACACTACTTAAGTGGACAGATAGTTCTGGTCAGAGTCAAGAGCTAAGACTTGAAAATCAAATGTCTCTCAAGTGGAAAGGGATAGGACAACTTCTTGGCATCTGTTGGGAAGAACTGGAAATCTGGGAAAGAACGTACAATTGTAATCCCATTGAGTGCTTGAGACAGGTGATTCAAACATGGAAGCAAAGAAACTCAGAAAAGGTGAGAGATTTAGAATGAATGAATAAATTGACTGCAATTGTTGTCTAGTCCAGTTTGTATCTATAGCTAGCTACTGTAATACTATGACCAATATAATGGCAAGCACCCACCCAGAACATTATGGATAATAATTATGTCAATGCTGATATAATTATATTCAAATGCAACATCTCGCCAATCACAATAACCTCTCCCATATGTTATCTTGAGCAATTTTCAGGGTCCAACATCAAGTGCATCCTAGTAACGTCATGGCTAATCACCAGGGGGCTATATTATAGTTTTAGTCTAGCCTCATTCCAGGCCTTTTTTTTTTTTTTTTTTTTTTTTTTTTTTTTTTTTTTTCGGGGAGGGGAAAAATATAGGGCTTGCACACTGATTGCACATGCACTAAAATGCCCCAGCACTACAGGGCCTCCGCATACTACATTGTATCTCGCTAACCAGACGTCGGGAAGAGTCTGTGCTACCAAGTACTTCCCTTCTTGGCTTCCTGGCTGGCTGGCTGGCTGGCTGGCTGACTTGCTTCCTGGCTGGCAGTCAGAAGACCAGTGCTGTGCTGGTAGTGTCTCCACTCATCACTCTGATGGTTGACAGAGCGGCTTAAGACCCGAGCCTTTGCACTGAAGTATGATCCTGAAGCCCTCTTCGCATCTAGGTAGAGGGATGCAAATGCTCTTGACAAGCCTGCTGTGTCAGTATTCATTACTACGTCATAATAACCACATGGCTCTCATTATGACGACGTGTATGCGCAATTTTAATGGGCCTGGGAACGAAGCTAGTTTTAGTCTAGAGCCACTGGAAATGTTAATACCAGCTAGCTATTACATAGTTATAGCAGAACTGACTGTTTGTTTGTTTGTTTGTTTGTTTGTTTGTTTGTTTGTTTGTTTGTTTATTATAATGATTTATGCAGTACCCAATCAAATGGGAAGGTCTCCTTAAGTTACTGGATGATGTCCAACTGAACACAATAGCAGATAAACTGGAAGAAGCAGCTTTGGCTGGAGCTGATTTATGATAACAATACACTGCACTGCACTTAATTCAAAGTAGTTAGCTACACCTAGCACACAATACATGAAATTGACAGCTTTTGAACTTATAATTATAACTATCTGTTTAACTATCCATATTTTGTACAAGTTTGTCTCATATAGAGCTATCCCAACTAGACCTGTTGTCATTTTAAAATTCTTACTCTCTCTCTCTCTCTCTCTCTCAATGCGTGGTAATATCTACCTCTTGGGTAAATTTTAATGGTTTTTGTGGATTTGAACAGGTAATACACAATGCATGGTTCACACCACCTCACCTCCTGCACCAGTAGGCAGTAAGAAAGTTCTCCCACACTGCATGGATTCTCCAATAGAACAGTCGCTGCAAACTTCTCCCCCACACTGCTCCTCAGCCTGGACCCAGGAAACATCATAAAGTTTACGAACGCGAAAAGGGAGATGTTGATAGGGACAGATGGTACCTACATCTTGAGTGATGCTCCATTTAGTCCTTTAATCTGTAGCATCAAAATTAGTTCTTGATTAATCTAATGTGTTTCTTACCTTATGGTGGCCATTTTGATACAGTAAACCTGTTACAGTGACCACCAGGAAGAATGACCAAGTGGCCATAAGTAACATAACACTTCTTAATAGAGAGGTAGTCTCATTGTACATGGATAGTTAGCTAATTTACTTGATATAGTTATTGCAGTGGTGGAATAACTGGTCAGGTTAGTCAGGTTTCTACCTGACCCCTGAATGGCCTTAAAATTTAATTTGCCAATCTAAGCCCTAGTAAATCCAATATCAAACTTTCTGGGAGGGCATACCCCTACTGTGCAGTCACTATGATACCTGACCACTTCTCTGCCCCTCTATTGTGGCTCAGTTGAAAGTGTAGAAACACAGAAATTCAAACCTCCCCACCAAGTGAAAATATCCAAGGCATGTCTCCTCTTTCAGGAGTGGTTGGTTATGGAGGTGCTTTTACATGTATTGCAGGTGTACAGAATTAGAATGGGGTTGGTATGGAAATGGAACTTCCCCGCCAAGTGAAAAATGTTCAAATTAAATAGCTACTCTTTCAGAATTGGCCTGTTTACCACCACAAGAAGGTGACTCAGAAGTTCTTGAGTATAATTAATACATCCACATACTTAGCACAGTGGAAAGGTGTCCACACAATAATCAACAGTAAATTTGATGGAAAAAAATTAAACTACCTATACATAGCTAAAGAGATGAAAAAATAAAATAGCTAATAATATCATTGGAGGCAGTTACAGCTCTAGAGGAGGAAGCAGCTGAGAGATACTTGATTAGTCTGACGATTCATGTTGTGTGGTATGATGCATTAGCAGACGCTTTGTATCTCTACGCGCATGCGCAAAGGTTTGGGGGGTGGATCATGGATTGGCGTAGCCGGCCACACCCCGAGCGAAGCGCGCGCGAGGGGTGTGGCTGGGGATCCTTCTAGCTATTATAGAGCAAGAGTTGACTTGCGGCTGGCTGTGACCTTCTTTACGGTTAGGCCCAAAAGCGAATAATTTATAAGCTTGACTTCTGACCTTGACCTAAATTTTTTTGTAGTGTCAGATTGTGGGAGGATGATCAGGACTGACTTGTGGAAATCTCGGGTCCAGTATCTGAGACAGTATTACTTTTTCCAAGGCCACAAGCCAAAACAGAGAAGCTACTCGGCCATTTCCTGCCATATCTGGTTCATTCCTTTCATATTGACCTTATGGTGGTTGTTGATAGCAGTCATCTTTTTGTATGCTCTCAAGATGGAGCATTTATTGAATTCAGGTAGGAATTGCAGTTTAGTTTAGTTCTTATCTAGCTCTAAGTATTTTAATGTGCCTACACGAGAATGATTCTACTAGGGCAATGTGCAACATTTGACAGTCTTTAGAAGATTTGTTTATATGTAATAAAGTACTTAGATAAGCCTAGAGCCTCTACAACTACTACTATGGCAATGTGCAGCACTGGACTGAGCAAGTGAGCAATCAAAGTAGCTATAGGCTCCAGTGCTGTCAGAGACAAGAGTCATGTTAATGGTTATTCCAACCTGAGAAAGCTGTAAGTGCTTACCACAAGCACTTAGATAAGCCAAGCGCCTACAATCCACTTAGATAAGCCTACCGTCTCTATATAGTCTCGCGGGCCGACCCTTTACCAACCCAAGGGAAGGGAAAGGAACTCGCGTGAGCATTTCGTTCTGCACACTCAGCAAAATAGAAAGTGCTAATGATTTGCGTGCATCACATTATTGTGCGCATGGAATAGATATATGCTGTATGCAGGTTAAAGAGCTTCTCTTCCACTTTCTGAGTTTGATCAGGCCCTGGTGCCATGGATTTCAGCTAGCACTCACAGCTCGAGCACAAGCACGATCTCTGCTGGGCTTTCCAAAGGCGCAGTAGGTGCTGTGTAGTCTCACAGCCGACCCTTCAGCGGCACAACTAGCTCCATGCAACTTCTTATGGCTTAGTAACTAGAGCCAGCAGTTGCTCTCTCCGGCAGCTCGCTCTCGATCGATCGCTACCTTATGTCTGAATGACTAAACTTACATGCTAATTTATTCTTAACATTATTCATAGCTTTGAGGTTATTTTACACTGAATTAATTATCGGTCCAAGAAATTCCTGGACCAGTAGAACGAAACACTGATGCGAGTTTGACCAGACCCCTTGGGTTGGTAAAGGGTCGGCCCGTGAGACTACCGTCTCTATGACAAAAGGCTGTAGAAAACAATCTAGCTCAATTACAATTGGAACATGCGCATTATGCATGCACAGCGCTTACTAATTCAGGACACGTACCATACGTACCATACGTACGCCTGGGGCATTTTGGAGTGTAGACCTAGATATATATACAATTTCAATGAGTCATGACCTGAGAGTCAGCTCGTTCGCTCGCTGCAATAATGCTCAAGGTGAATGTAATGCACGAGTCAAAGGCAAGTGCAATACATCAGGCCAATGTGATTAGATCCATTGTTTCCTGTCTACCACCCCCATACTCAGGCCAATTCATTGTTTTTTGTCTACAGCTACTCGGTTATGTTTATTATTAAGTATCCAGCATGTTTGTTCTACAGCAATCAATTGTATCTACAAGTGCTTTTGGTAAACATCTCGTTTGCTGTCAAATAATTATTGCACATTGCCCTAGCCTCCTCCCTATTTGAGCAAGGTATTGAGTCATGTTGGCCTCACCGAGATCATTCAGGTGCCACCATGCACATGGAGCTAGCTAGATAATTTAAAGGACACTTTTCAGATCTGATTGGTCACAAGTCATGTGACCAGCACTAAGTTGTAGCTAGCTAGCTATGATCTGCTTGCTGGCTGTATCATAACACTTTTAACACTGTGTTTGTAGGTGAACTTCTGAGATACGTGCTTTATTTGAACTACTTGCTGATAGTATTGTGGTGGAAGCTTGCAATGACTGAGTCTGAAGGGACGACCAAGACTCGCTTTCGTAATGGCCCACACTGCTCGTGTTCCATGTGTACTAATCACCCAAATGGCTGCACTATCACAAATGGAAATATTTCCGCTGTGATATTACCTCTTAGGGATAACTGGAAGTGTTATCGAAGGAGAAGAGTTCTTCACACTGTTCATTATTCTGATCATCAAGTGGTGACTTCCTTGTTATTGATATTGGCTGGTGATGTTGAAACTAATCCTGGCCCTGGTGAGTAGTTATATTTCTGATTAAGTGGATGATTTCTTGAGGTTGAAACTGTACACAGAAGTTATAATTATTATTCTTTCTCTCTCTTGCAGGTGTTGATGCAGATAATACTACCATTTTGGGTAGGTGGGACAAGTACCTCAGTAGCTCTGTATAGCCCTATATATATCACAGTGAGGCCGGCCTGTGTCACCTGTATGAGCTTAAAATTTCCTTTAGATGAATACTCACTTCTATCTCTCCATGGTCCTTTTATCCTTTATACAACAAGCGGAGCGGGATTTACTCCCTGATCATGCCTAGTGACAAAAGTTGGGTATAGTGAGCCTTGGTAATTGAAATACGAGGATGAGAATTTTTCATTTCCATCTCTCCAATATGCCAATACAGATTTGGATAATATCGGTGACATAATGGATGAGTTGAAGAATGTCCTAGCACGTTACTATGAAATAGGTGGGAGGCTCAACCTGCCTAAAGACAAGCTAAAAGAAATTCGTGGACATAATTCTGGTGAAGCAGATGCTATGATTATGGTTATTGTGGAGTGGCTAAAAAAGAACTATGATGCTGATAAATTTGGACCCCCAACTTGGAAGGCTCTGGTTGATGCTGTTAAACACCGTGCTGGAGGGAATAACAGAGCTGAAGCTGAAAGGATAGGAAGCAGACATAAAAAAAATGGTAGGTGCTAGATGAATAATATTTGCACATGATATGAAATTCCGCTATTAATCACATCTAAGGTCAATTCGCAAGGTTATTAGCAAGTTTCTACATCTCACCTTGTAGTATAGCCTAGATGAAGTAGGTAATGGTCGGCAGCACAGAGTGTGCATTATATGGAGTATAAGCTATATAGTACACAGCTGGAATCGTGCCTTTTTTCTGGAGTAAAGCCTTTTTAGTTTTAACAAATAGCAAAAAGGCACGCCTGGAAGTAGCGCTAGAGTAGATTGCAACAATTTCAATGTCATACCTGCAGCCAGTAAGTCAGTACGCTGATCTGTTAATTATTATTATTATTATGAACAAAAGACAATGTCGTTATGTTAGCGAATGAATTTTAGGTTTTTGAACACTTTCCTCTCTTCTTTGTAGATGTAATGATTCACTGTAGCCTTCTGAGAACCTGTAGAGCAAGGGTAGAAGAGAGAGTTTTTAGTTTATACAGTCCTATCAACTTTGACCTGCCATCCCTACTTAGAGAGTGCTAGCACACTCTCTGATAAGCATTTCATGAAATCAAAAGAAATGTAGGGATGACCACTGCTCAAAAAAGTAAGGAAACAAGAAGGATGGAAATATATATATGTTGGGTAGCTTCAGATTATAGTGTAGTAATGTATGTATATGTAGGGATTGTTGGCTGGATATACAGAACAAAGATTGATCCCATTTCCATCCTTCTTGTGCCTGAAAGTATAGCAAATCCCCTTAATTTAGGGGATAGGAGTGCATGCGCATGCAATCGATACCAGGCCCTTCGCTTTTCCACCGAATATGACTAGTGTGTGAGCTTGCTTTGCTTGCCCAACTAGCTATTATAACCTCATAGTAACCAAGTGGTCACAAAAGAACTCAATAAATTTCCGGTGTGATGCAAAGGGTTTCAGTGAAACCATACAAAGTAGCTACTTTGCCTATCCAGAAATGATTAATAAAAATAAATAACATGAAACAAGTGTCCCTGGTGCATGCAACATGAAACAAGAGCTGAATGGATGAGATTAAGCAAGGATAATACCACCCAGATTCGACTTTATCCTTGCATAATCTCATCCATCTCATCCATTCAACTCTTGTTCCAACTCTTTTTTGACCAGTTAACTATTCATCCCTACATCACCTTCATTTATTAGAATAAGTGTACTTGTTTCTTTTATTTTTAAAAAATTGAATTATTTTGCAGCACTGCATCTATTTTGTGATGCTGTTTTATACAACTGTGACGATAAACTGCAAAGACAATGACCCACACCACTACATGATGCACAAGGAATACTTCTTTGTATATTTACCACCTGTTATGTATTATTCTTCATGCCACTAAAATATTAATGGGAACTAAAATGGGGAAACAGTTAATCCCATCACATTGCTATGAGATGTCTTATTCTTTAGTTCAGTGATCTCTTCTTGATTGGCTATAGAGTATCAGATGGTAGCTAACATTTAAAATTTAAATGGTGTGCTATGCTTTTTATTCCACTCCATAGGGCCACTTTGTGTTTCATTAGTTTCTCATTACTACTACAGATGGTTTTGCTCAGACTGATGCAGGTGACCCATTATTAAATTTTTGATAGTTCGTTTCAGTCATTTTCTTGGAAAACCACATGATTTGATACATTTCCCCAAGGAAAAAAATGTAAAATGACTACTGCTAAACTTGTAGTTACATAACCTCAAAACTATTTTTGAACTTCAATTTTTGAGATTGGTTATTAAATATTATCATGTCACAATAAACGAACTCTTTCCATGGTTTTGATTTGCTTTCTTCATGGCTGAAGTACCATTACATAATAATTATGCTCTTATAAAGTGGTTAACCTACTAACTCATAATAATTATTTGAAGGAATCTTTCTACGCCATTTTGAAGCGCACGTCGGTAGGGGGCAGGGCCTATGGGCGGAGCCACGAAAAATTCAAACTGTTCAGTAGCTCTGCTAGCTAGGCTTAGGTCTTCCGTTTAATCGTTTAGCTAGCTATTTATTCTTATCTGATGATGTTCCAGTCACTCCTTTCTCAGTTGAAGTGACGGTCAATGCAAGCATTAAGAAAAAGGATGGAAACAAGTGAGCACAAAAAATTTCTTCTAAATAAAAAGGTTAAGTAGGGATAGCCTTAAATCTAGCTGGGCTATGTAATGTACTGCAGCCTAGCTCGTATGAAAACAATCCCTACTTTTACAACTGCCATAGCTAGCTATAGGTAGTGGATGTAATGTAGGGATTGTTTTCATACGAGCTAGGCTGCAGTACATTACATAGCCCAGCTAGATTTAAGGCTATCCCTACTTAACCTTTTTATTTAGAAGAAATTTTTTGTGCTCACTTGTTATTATTAGCGATAACACTTTTTAAGATGATGATGTCACTAGTCAAGTTATAGCTGTCAGGTGGCAGTTCCATATTGAATGAACTGCTGGTGTTTTCAAATTTGGTCAAGGATTGGTACATATTAAATTAATAAAGTAATAAATCAGGCAATAGCAAGATGTACTCCAGGTCAGTTGGAAGAATATTAAGGATGGACTTCATTAAATTTTATCGTGTTGCCTGACAAGAGCTGACACATCAACTTGTATACACTACTTTGAATTCAGTGTTTGATATTGCAGATTCACCAACAGAAACAACCAAACATACATATCTAGAAGTGGATACTCGACACCTCAGGGTAATTAAAACAGTTAGCTATGTATAATGAAATAGTTAATAGTGTGGCTGTTTTAGGTGGCCAAAGCTTCATTGGAGAACCAGTTAATTGGAAGGAAGGATACTCCTGTACTAATCAGTGTCAAGAAGATGATTGATATCATGAACAATATTGAAACACTCGTTCAGTATGTCTTTAAAGATGGCTATCTCTGTTAAAATTGATGCATATGGTCTTTTTAGTGATCCAAGTTCCATTCACTCACTTATGAACGAAGTGCAACTGATTCAGCAACAAACTGATGAAATAATCAAATCTACCAAGAGAACAATGGTAGCTATATACTTATCAAATCCATTCTGATTAAAATTACGTATAATGTTTTCCTTTGTAGGATACAAATGAAAGTAAGGATGTTATCATACCCAAGATTCTCAGCATTTCTCAACAGCTGAAAATATATGCTCTGGTCAAACTAAAACACTGTGCTGGTAAGTAGCTATGACACAGCTATAACAAAGTAATCACTCATGTAACATGGTCATGCAGTGTGCATTCATTAGTTGGCATGTATGTATATGGTACCTCAATATCCAATGTGGTGTCCTTGCACAGATACAGCTAAATGCATTCTATTATAATGTACACAGGAAGTGATGATGATTGGACTGAAGCAGTGGATATGCTTGTGACTAATGCTAAAGAACTTATGGGCTCCATTAAGGAACTACTAGCAGAAATCGATCAACTCAGAATGCATACTCTTCAGTCTGATGATGGTGGTAAGTACAGATAGAGTCGGATTGCACATTCTGCCTTATCACCAGTAAATATAAATTTATTACAGTTGAAGGAACACTAAAGTCTATTCGCGTTCACCTTGACCTTCTTATATCCGCGATAACTTGCTCAATTCTTGACCAATTTCAAAATTTCAAACACCAGCAGCTAGCTAATTATCTGAGATTTATGATGATGCTTTTTATAAGGACTCATTCCTTACCAGTAAGAAGTTAGCTGTATGTCCCATAAGCAAAGTATGGAGCTGCCATTCACCACAAGGAATGTAGTGCGCGCGCATTGCGCGCGATAGAGCAAAACAATGGCTGCCAGGTGCTACTGATTCTCGAGTAAGTTAGCTAGCTTACGCGAGTAACTGCTGGTTAAAACTAAGAAATATGAATTATAGAATAGTTTAGCTAACTAGAAAACTGAATCACAGAATCTTTTAGCTAACTAGATCGATAGAATCAATGAGAAGTCACATTATCAAGTTTAACTACAATATTCGAATCACTGCTAAACTTCCCGGCAGTTTAGCTTATACAGAACATACAGAATAATCATTGCTAAACCCTCCAGGAGTTGCTGGGATCAGGAAAGGAAGGAGCAGGCTTGAGATGTCAGCTAAACCACCCTACCTCTCTGGGGATTGTCCAGTAGAAGACAGGGCAGAAGTCCAGGGAGAGTCATGGCAGGCATGAGAGAAAGTCATGCAAAAACGAGAAAAGAACTTGATCTAAACTGATAACACGTGGCTTGCCTCCAATTACCCGCGCATACCTCTAGCCATAACTATGTGGCTAATTGGATTAATACGCGTTCTTACGTAAGCTTACTATACCACAGCTACTTCCGGGGCCAAGGTGAACGCGAATAGACTTTAGTATCTATTGATGACAGAATATTAGGTGAGTGATAATGTTGCTGTGCTGAACTATGTAGATCTAATTGATAGGAACACTAGTATCTAAATAATAGGTGAGTGGCAATGATCCATGCAATGATATAGGAATTGCATGTTTTGGGGTCAAAGGTCAAAAGTGCGCATGCATATTAAATGTGACATAGCTACCTATCCAAATTTCAATTTATGTTTGTATAACACATGAAATTTAGCTGCATTATTACTATTCCTATCACTCCTAGCCTTCCTAATTTCAATAACCACTTAAATCCCTACTTCACTCCCCCTTCAGCAAGTGAGTCAAGTATCCCCTTACCAAACTCAAGAACCACAGCAATGTTACAAAACTAACCATTTCTACTTCACTCCTTCAATAACCACATGGAGGCCTAGGAGTGAAGTAGGAATAGTAGTTTCGTAATATTGCTGTGGTTCTTGGTGATGGGTACGGGTTAGGGGTTACTTGACTCACTTGTTGCTGAAGGGGGAGCGAAGTAGGGATTTAAGTTGGGTGATAAGTGTGTTTGCACTCACTTGTTTCCATTTGTAATTAGCTATAGAAAGTCTTATTAGCCATTATGCTACTTTGGAAAGGTGTTTTTTTTTTGTTTTGTTTTTAATTATAATTAAAGAAAGTAAAATTTTCCTTTGTAAAGTCCTGTGTGACTAGGAATCGTATTAGACATACGTAATTGTATATTCAAACTACACTAGTCAAATATTTTACTAGTGTAGTTTGGTGATGTCTAAAATTTTCCTGTACAATTTCAATTGTAAAATGTTGTGTATCTCTGCTTCTTCTGTTGGATAAAGTTTATCTGGCTGAGGAAAGAGCGCTTATGAAATGAAGTTATAGTTCAATAGTACTTTTAAAAATTGTCATGAATCACTATCACTATTATCTGAAGCTATTATCACTGCCTAAACCAAGCAGAACACTTTTACACTGACATGAATTAAAGCAGCCTGGTGGGAGGCAGTGATGTAACACTGTAAAAATTAAAGTGTGCATAGCACACCAAATTGTCGCAATGTTCACACCAAAATGCATTTTGTGTGAACATTGCGACAATTTGGGTGTGCTATGCACACTTTAGTTTTTACAGTGAAGGGTTATCATTGAAGGCAGCATAGTTTCGATGTTTGTTCACAGAAACTACTACAGGTAAAAGTACAGACCAACCCTTATGGCCTTTTTATTTAGAATAAGTCAAAGAAGATGAATCTATGATGATGGTGATGAACGAATCATAGAAATTTTAGATTTAGATGGCAGCTGGTGCCGATTGTTGACGCTGTTCTGGACATATCATCATCTTCTGCATTGTTTTCCAGATATAAGAAGTTTAGTTGAGAGCCTATAGCAAGAATAGAAGAATCCAGTTTGTATTGTTCTAATGAGAGAAGCCACGCCAAAGGTCATAAGACAGTATAAACTAAAAACTCTTCTTTCTCTTCTACCCTTACTCTACAGGTTCTCAGAAGTCTAGAGTGAATTATTACATCTACAAAGAAGAGAGGAGAATATTCCAAAACCAAAAATTCATTCGCTAACATAAGAAAAAAACGATGTCTAAAATTGACTTTTTATTTCGAAGAAATTTTTTGCATTCACTTGTAATAATAATAATAATAATCAGATCGACGTACCGGCTTACTGACTGTAGTCATCAAAATTCTGCTTTGGCCATCTGTTAGAGCGGCACCTAGAGGCTGATCTTTTGCTATTAGTTTTGACTAAGGCTCTACTTCACTATTCGAGCACTCGGAACACTAGCTAATCTTTCGACGCCATTTTGAAGCGCACGTTGGTAGGGGGCGGGGCTTATGGGCGGAGCCACGTAAGCTTAGCTAGGTCTTCGTTTAGCTAGCTATTATTCTTATCTGATGATGTTCCAGTCACTCCTTGCTGAATTGCAGTACAGATGCTCATCTTATAGTAGTATTATAGCCAGTACTTGGCTGCAGTGTAGTCAGCTCACTTCACCATGCCATGCACATGTCATTAAGCTACATTGCTGTTGCTGTAAAGTTTTATATTAAATAATAGACAAAACTTAAATAGCTAAACAAATTCTTCAACCAGAGACTGTGTATGTACCTACAAAAGAAAAAAGATAAGGTTTATATAGAGCTGGCTTTGTATAGACTATAGTACTGTAGACTCATGTCAAATTAATAATCACTGCATGCATACTCTCAGTTGAAGTGACAGTCAATACTGCCACTCAATTCTTTACATACACTAACTTCAAGCACTAAGAAAAAAGGATAGAAACAAGTGAGCGCAAAAAATTTCTTCTAAATAAAAGGGTTAAGTAGGGATAGCTTAAAATCTAGCTGGGCTATTGTTATGTAGCTAGGTAGCCGAAGGTTAGTGTGACAGAATACATACAATTCTTATGGTTTTTGGAAGGCAACTGAAATACAAAAATAATGACCTTACATAGCTAGCTAGACTTCTAGAAGTTTCTAGAAGGCCTAGAAACACAAAACTCAACAGCCAACCAGATGACCCATAATATAAAAACAATACATTATTCATGCACATGATCTACATGATACATGACATAGTCAATACATCACAGTTTCCTCTGTCCTTATTTAAAACTCGGATCCCAACGATCTGGCGGCTTTCGATTTCTTAGTGGGTATCGTAACATTACTGCTGATGATTCCACTGGCGATGACTCGGTCTGTTCGATTGGTTGAGAATCGTCCAAGGTTTCAGGAACTGGAATAGGATTGGAACTTTGCACATCCACATTGTCGAATATCTCAGTTTCTGTAACATCAGTTTCTGTAATGTTTGATTCAGACCTCAATAACTGGTCTACATGACGTTTACTTGTTTTGGATCCAATTTGAACAAGATACGAAGTGGGACCCAATTTTTCAGTTATTATTCCTGTTATCCACTTTGGATTTCCCTTGGGGTTCTCCACCAACACAGACTGGTTTACATCGAACTCTCTCTCCTTGCATTTCAGGTCATGATGGTGCTTTTGTTCAGCTTGCTTAATACCAATTGATGTAGTCAAATCTGGCTTCAACATACTCAGTCTAGTTCGCAGTTGTCGATGAAATAACAACTCGGCAGGAGCCACAGAGGTTGTTGAATTGGGTGTGCTTCTATAAGTGATGAGAAATCGAGCCAATTTTGTTTCAAGTGTTCCCTCGTCAGCTTTGGCTATTTTCATAGCATGTTTAAAAGTCTGGACAAATCTTTCAGCCTCTCCATTTGTTGCGGGATGATATGGTGCTGAACGAATATGCTTGATTCCATTACACTTGAGAAATTTTTCAAATTCATATGAAGTGAACTGTGCACCATTATTACTTACTAGCTGTTCCGGTAAGCCATGAGTTGCAAATATCTTTCGGAGTTCTGTAATCGTTTTCTCCGTAGTGGTGGAAGCCATTGGTATTAATTCTGGCCACTTTGAATGAGCATCAACTACTACCAAAAATGAACTTCCCATGAATGGTCCAGCAAAGTCTATGTGTAGTCTTTGCCATGGCCGCCGTGGCCATGCCCAAGGATGGAGAGTGGTGGTAGGAGGTTTGTTCTGGTAACTCTGGCAAGAATCACAATCTTTCGCTATCTTTTCAATTTCTTGATAAATTCCTGGCCACCAAACATGTAATCGAGCCAACGACTTCATCTTTACAATTCCAATATGGCCCGTGTGTAATTCAGCCAGAACCCAGTCTCTATGCTTTTTCGGTACAATGACTTTCACTCCCCACATCAGACATCCCGCTTCCACTGTCAATTCTTGCCTGCGGATAAAGTAGGGCTGTAGTTCTGGTTCTACATGCCCCGGCCATCCTTCCAACATGTGGCGTAACACCTTAGATAACACCAAGTCTCGAGCTGTCTCTTGTTTCAATTGGTCTGGCTTGATGGGTAAAACTCCCAGTTGTTGAACGTTAAATAAAGAAGCATCAGTAGTGGTACTACCACAGAAAAAATCATCATCACTTGGTAGACGTGAAAGACAATCTGCATTTCCATGTTTATCTGTAGGATGAAAAATCAGGTCATACTGATAAGCAGAAAGTGTAATTGCCCATCTCTGTAATCTGGCAGCAGCTAGTGCTGGCAACCCTGTTTTTGGTCCTAGAATAGTCGTTAATGGTTTGTGGTCAGTGAAGAGGGTAAATTTTCTTCCATAAATGTACTGGTGGAATTTTTTTACACCGAAAATAATGGCCAATGCCTCTTTTTCGATCTGAGGATAGTTTTGTTCAGTCTTGGATAAGGTCATTGAACCATAAGCCACTGGTTTCTCTGATCCGTCTGGTATAGTGTGGGAAATCACAGCACCCACTCCGTACGGTGAAGCATCACAAGCCATTTTCAATGGTAATGAAGAATCATAATGAACCAACACTGGTCTAGAAATCAATTGTTCTTTTAGTTTCTGAAATGCCTTCTGACAATCCTTTGACCATTCCCAGTGAACTTCTGACTGCATAAATGAACACTTGGCCCGCTTCAATCTCAGTCCACTTGTTTCCAATCTTTGAAATACTTCTTCTAATAGTTCTAAATGTTCTCGCTCATTTTCACCCGTCACCAAAATATCATCAAGATAACATGTGACCCTTGGAAGGCCCTGTAATATATTTTCCATCGCTTGTTGAAAAATTGCAGGGGCAGAGGCTATCCCAAACGGCAATCTCCTGTATTGATATAAACCTTTGTGTGTGTTTATAGTAGTAAATTTTCGATCAGCAGGATTCAAAATCATTTGTTGATATGCCTGAGATAAATCAATTTTTGTAAAAAAATTTTACCCCCAGTTAAGACTGTCAAAAGATCTTCAGGTTTTGGAATTGGGTGCTTATCTATTGATAATACTGGGTTAACAGTCACCTTAAAATCTCCACAGAGCCTCACTGATCCATCTGGCTTAGGAACAGGTACCACAGGAGTAGCCCAGTCACTGTAGTTGACCTTCTCAATTACTCCACTCTGCTCCAATCACTCTAAATCTCTTTCAATTGTTTCTTTCAATGCATATGGTACGGGACGAGCTCTGAAAAATTTCGGTACAGCATCCGGCTTAACTGCAAGCTTTGCCTGGATTCCAACCATGGTACCCAATTCATTCTTGAACAGACCTGCATACTTTTGTAAAAGAGAATTCAACTCGGTGGAGACGTACTTGATTTCTTTCCAGTCCAGCTGGATAGTGTTAAGCCAATTCCGACCTAACAAAGAGGGACCGTTCCCTTCTACTACTAACAAAGGTAGCTCCACTTTCATTCTCTTGTATTCAACCACCACCAAGGCTTGTCCTACCACTTGCAGTCTTTCTCCTGAGTAGGTTTTCAGTAGAATTTCTGATTTTTTTAGTTCCACTCCCAATAATTTTTCTTTCCAAGTTTCCCTTGAAACTATCGTTACAGACGCACCCGTATCAAGAATCATTTCAATAGTGGCTCCATTAATTTTTAAGTCCACTTTGATTCCAGTCTCATTTCCTTCCTTCAATGTTTCCACAGCAAATAGTCCCCATTCATCTTGAGTTTGCGATGGTGCTTGTTCATCTGGGTTTTGATCCATAGCCGCGACAAATTGGTTAGTGTGAGATTTGCTCGGTCTCTTAAATTTTGTAGCAACAGCACTTCTCTTCTGATAATCTTTTTCTTGTCGACATACTTTAGCAATATGTCCCTGCTTTCCACAGTTTCTGCAATTCTGCATTCTAAAGTAACACTTCTCTGATAAATGTCCACTTTTGCCACAACGGTAGCAAGATCGAGTATAATTTTCATTCGTTGCTGCAATTTGATGTACGTCATAACTTTTATTTACACCTTGTAGCTCTGAGGCATGTCGACTGACAGCTTCCAATGCCTGGGCAATCTCCTGAGCTCGTGCTAAGGTAAGGTTTTCCTCAGAAAGCAAGCGTTTCTGTGTCGCCTCACTTCGGATACCACAGACTAACCGATCTCTTAGTACTTCGTTCCTGTAGACAGCCTGGAAATCACATGTCTCTGCCAATTTACGCAGTGCTGTCACGTACTGTGCGATACTCTCGCCCTCCTTCTGGTTTCGTCTATGAAATTTGAACCTCTCAGCGATGATAATAGGCTTCGGTTTTAAATGAGTCTGTAGAGCGCCTACTAGATCCTTGTAAGTTTTTGTTGAAGGTTTGTCTGGAGACACACAATTCCAAAGTAATTCATAGGCCTTCTCTCCGATAATGGTGAGAAATGTCGAAACTTTCTTATCGTTCTCTATGCCGTTAGCAATGAAGAATTGGTCGATTCGTTCAACATAAGCCTCCCAGTTGTTACTATCCGGATCAAATGGTTCAACAGTGCCAATCCTCGTCGCCATTTTGTTATGTAGCTAGGTAGCCGAAGGTTAGTGTGACAGAATACATACAATTCTTATGGTTTTTGGAAGGCAACTGAAATACAAAAATAATGACCTTACATAGCTAGCTAGACTTCTAGAAGTTTCTAGAAGGCCTAGAAACACAAAACTCAACAGCCAACCAGATGACCCATAATATAAAAACAATACATTATTCATGCACATGATCTACATGATACATGACATAGTCAATACATCACAGCTATATAATGTACTGCAGCCTCATATGAAAACAATCCCTACTTTTACAACTGCCATAGCTAGCTATAGGTAGTGGATGTAAATGTAGGGATTGTTGTCATATGAGGCAGCAGTACATTAATAGCCCAGCTAGATTTTAAGCTATCCCTACTTAACCTTTTTATTTAGAAGAAATTTTTTGCGCTCACTTGTTATTATTATAATTATGTGAAATATAGAAAAAGAAGTGGAATTTTTGCACGCAGCAGAAACAGGAGATTTGGATACTCTGAAAAAACAAATTGGACAAGGAATCAATGTAAATTTGATAAATGAAGAAGGCAAGACTGCTTTGATGCTGGCAAGTAAGAAAGGACATCTTGATATTGCCCAATTGTTGCTTCAGAACCATGCTTTTGTCGATCAACAAGATAAGAAGAAATGGACTTCTCTAATGTGGGCATGTTATGGGAAGAACATTAATATTATTATTGTTCTACTTGAGAATAATGCTCGAGTAGATTTATGCAACAGCATGGGATTCTCTGCCTTATCGATGGTATGCGAGTGGAATAACGTTGATGCAGCCAGACTACTGCTTGAGAAAGGTGCTCCAGTAAATTTTCTAAACAGCAAGGAAACGTCTCCTTTAATGGATGCAAGTTCACGTGGTCACACTGAAGTTGTTAAATTATTACTTGATTATAATGCTGAAGTAAATCTCCAAAACAGTAAAGGACAATCTGCCTTAAGCTTTGCGAAGAATGAAGAAATCTTATCATTGCTCAAGAAATGTAAATGCATTATCCATGCAGGTTTTGTTAATCCATGTAATGTGCAAAAGGGTAGCCTTTAAAACTAACTGGGAATAAGTTACAGGGTTTCATCTAGGAATTTCACCTTGGAGGGGAAGCTCATGGAACGTGAGGCCATAAGGCCATGGTGGGGGGGAGGGTGCGGGAGGGGGATGTGCTTTGTGCTTGTATGGCTGGGGAAAATCCTTCCTGCTCTGCTGCAACTAAGGGAACAACTAATTTACTTCAGTGAGCGAGTGCAGCAAGCAAGCTGACTCTCAGGTCATGACTCATTGAAATTGTAATATATATATGTGTGACAGTCAAGGGTAGAAATCAACGCTTACTTTTGAAAAAAAAAGTTCAAAAGGCAGAAAATTTTATTGTAAAGCATCAGTCATGACAAAAGTAAACTTTGACTAAAACGTGTTTAAAGTTTGATTTCTACCCTTGATTGTCACATATATATATATCAGAGAGTGCAGTAGCACTCTCTATGTAGGGTTAGTACAGAATGGGCGTGGCTTCTCTCATTAGAACAATACAAACTAGACTCTCTGTATCTCTTCTATTCTTGCTGCGGGCTCAACTAAACTGAAAAACAATGCAGAAGATATGACCGCTCAAACTCCTCCAGAACAGCGTCAACGATCGGCACCAGCCGACGCCTAAATCTAAATTTTTTTTTGATTCGTTCATCATTATCATCATCATCAGATTCATCTTCTTGCCAGGCTGTAGCTCCATGATCCTTTCACATACGACAATGAAATTCATATCAACTTGTGCAGTTATAACCACACAATGTGCTTTTACCATCGTTATATCCACAGTTTCCCTTCAAAATAATCACTCATATCAAATGACTTAACTATGTCAGCCATTTTAAAATGTCATGCACGCGCGTCTGTCACTATCACGTGCACGTACGCGCATGCCAACCAGCTATTTTTACTTGAAAACAATATTCAACCTTTAGGTCGTACGAAAAGTAAAACAAACAAGTGAAAGGAAAAAACTAAATAAAAAGGCCATGTAGGGTTAGTTTGTACTTTAACAGTTTCTGTCAACAAAAATCAAAATTATGCTGCCTTCAATAATAATCCCTACATCACTGCCTAAACCAAGCAGAACACTTTTATACTGACATGAACAATTAAAGCAGCTTGGTGGGAGGCAGTGATGTAGGGATTATTATTGAAGGCAGCATAATTTTGATATTTGTTCACAGAAACTGCTACAGGTAAAAGCACAGACTAACCCTCATGGCCTTTTTATTTAGCATAATTTTTTTCCTTTCATATATTTATTCTTACAGACCATGCTCACTAGTACATTTCCCCCATAGATGAGCCATTGAATAAATCCCCATATTCAAAGGTTATATTCAATGGTATACAACGTTTTTGCTGAAGATGATAGGCAAGCTTAATTGAATCTTACAGCAGTTTGTCAAAGTGCATTAGTTGTTTGTAGGGACTGGTAGGCTGCTAGGCTTATCTAAAGTGCTTCGTGGTGAGTATTTCTCATAACAGCTTCCTACGGACAGACGTATGTTTATATGATGGCTATAAACACTCCTTAGACTTGTAACTGTTATATATCCCCAGGGCGCACGATTTCATTGGTCAGTCCGTAATTTTAGCTAGCCAGAAGCCTGAACAGCTGGAAGTTGTATCAGCAATTTTCAAGGGGGATGTGTTCGCAACTCTACCGACTGGCTTCGGAAAATTATTCAACACGCATGTACTATTGCTCTTTAAATTATTTTTGAGAGAGCGCGCGGGCGTCACAAGTAGTTAATGCTAGAGCTCCCAGACCACTTTTCTCCCCCCTCCCCCCCAAAAAGAAGGAAAGCTGGGCTGGCGACGCCAGACTAGGGAAGACGGTCAATTATTTGATATTAGGTAAAAGATCATCAGCTCATGCGCTGACTGATCCTACACTCCTTGAAGCATAATTTTTGTCTGAGGAAGGTAAGTTAAACTTAGCATTTGGTTAGGTTTCTAGCAGCTAGCTACTGTAACAGGCTACAGCTACTAGAATGCTACGAAGCTTTAGACATCGAGGCTAGATAGCTACAGGCTACCAGTGGTAGATCCGGGATTTTTAGAAGGGGGGGGCACATCCTTGCGCTTGCACGTGGAAAAAAATTTTACCCGGCCATGCCCACTTTGCCTAACCACACCCTTAAACTGCGCCCACTTGATTCTTTGCTAGTCTGCAGCTAACTTGCAAACTGTCATGCACCACTGTAATTCTTATAAGTGGCCACACCAAAGAGAGAGGGAGGGGGGGCATGTGCCCCTCCTAGATCCACCACTGGCTACAGCTGAATGTTAAAGATAGCTGGGCCATCTCAATGGCAACACCTACCTATGAAATGGGCGTGTTCAAGCAAAGGTGGGCATGGTCAAAATTTCTGGGGCGCAACAGGTAGTACTAATTTACCACATCTATTTGAAGGGCTAGATCCGCCCCTGACATATTATGCAAACTACAAGGATATTATAGAGTACCACTATAACCCAACCACTAGAGTGTATAAATAATACTTTGCTCTATTATACATAGGTGTTGATCCACCAAGTGATACTCAGCATGTTGAACCACCAAGTGATACTCAGCACAGAGAAGCCTATTATAGAGCCATCAAAGAGAAGATTTCAGTGAGAATAAAGATGGCTAGGCTTGTTCATGCTGGCCTTCCTCGATCAGGAAAGTCATCCACGATAAAGCGTTTGATGGGAGAGATTAAGAATCTCCTGGAGGAAGAAAAGAGGGGAAATATTTCACCTAGCACGGGAGTTGCTGAATATGCAGGGCAAGTTATCATCAAGCATAGTGACATAAGGGATATAAGTTCTGATATAACAACGATCTCATCAAGTGATTCAAGTTCATCCGAGTGGTCCCGACTTAAAGGCTTCATCAACGAAGACAAGATGCTTAGCCAGCTATTGAATCAATTAGTCCAAAAGAATTCAGCAAGTGAGTCTTCAGAGATAGAAGAACCTGCATCTTCACTGACGAAAGAGTCCGAACCAGCTCCTTCACTAGCAGAAGTTTCTGAACCAGCTTCTTTGCAACATACTGTGGTTATAAAACAAGAGGAAATCAAAAAAATGTTTGCAGATTCCAGAATGAGTGAGGATCTTGTAGAGATCCAATTCCTACTGAATGATCTCAATCGCCTTATCCTTCTGATCAATACCGACACTGGAGGCCAGCCTGAATTTCTGGATATGCTATCTGCCCTCATCATGGGTCCTTCCCTTTACCTTCTCTACCACCGGCTAATTGATTCACTGGATGAACCTTTCAAGATAAGTTATACCTATCCTGATGGCAAGTCTACAGATGAAAATGAGTCCACCATTACTGTGGAGGAAATCCTGTTCCAAATTCTTGCAAGCATTGCTTGCTTCAGCAATCCTAAACAAGAAGGATCGACTGAAAGCACGCCTGAGAAACAACCAACTGAAAGCATATCTGAGAAGTATCCTATTCGTTCAAGAGCTCTCTTTGTGGGTACACACCTGGATGAGATAACAGAAAATAAAAAATTATCAGAAGAACAAAAATCCCTCCTGTTATCAGAAAAGCAAAAATCCCTCCAAGGCAGAATTAGGAGCACTAGTTTCTATAAAGGAAACATACTACAGTTTGCTAGAAAAGATGCAAAAGAGCTAATTTTAACAGTGAATAATAAAACAGGTGATGATAGCGAGAGAAAGGAGAAACAAAAGGTTTTGGAGCAAGTAATCAAAGATAACTTTGACGAAATTGAGATACCAGCAGCCTGGTTGATATTGAGTCTGTATATGCGCAAGGATATCAATGGTAACCCAAGAAAGCGTATAATGTCTCTGGATGATTGTGAGAAGGAAGCAATGAAGCTCGGAATTGACTCGAATGAATTACAGAGTGCTCTTTGGTTTCTGCATCACTGCATGGGACTAGTCTTGTATTATCCTGAAGTGAAAGAAATTAAAAATAAAGTTTTTTGCGATGTGCAGGTGATATTCGACAGTATCTCACAGCTTATTGTGCACACTTTCACAAATAGTCCAGGCATAACAGAGAAATTCAAGAAAAAAGGTATGTTTTCGAATGAAGACCTTCTTAGTGTCATGCAATCTAGGAGTGATGAACTCCTTTTGGGTGAATTAGTGAAGCTCCTTGAATACCTCAAGATTTTGACAGTGATCTCAGATTCTACTGATAAAACCTACTTCATGCCCTGCATCCTGAAGAATGCTGTAGCTGATCAACTGAAGGATGCGTTGCAGGCAGTTGAGGCATTTGGTGATAACCCAGCTCCTTTGATGTTGCAATATGATTGTGGTTTTGTGCCTGTGGGTATATTTTCCCACATGATCGCTGACATTGCCTCTGACTGGGAATTGGTTGAAGGCGAAATTTGGAAGAATATGATGAAATTCTTTGTGAAGGAAAATGAAGTCATTCTTGTTTGCCGTCCAACACATATTACAATTGCACTTTCACGAAATAGTCGTTGTAAGAAACCGAATGAACAAGAATGTCCTACCATACTCGAGAAGATCAAATCTTCCTTGGAGAGAGTAACCAGAAACATGACTTACAAGTCTAATGCACAGTACAAGTTAGGCTTCGAGTGCAAGCATGGCAGCAATCTTATCTCGAGAGCCAGCCATGTATGTCGTACACTATGTTTCCTTCCCACCAGTCCTCCTGTGCAAGATCACTTATGTCTGCGAAGAAAGGATGATGACTTCTTGAGATGTCAATCCAATCCACGACGTGTAGTCGAATTTAAGAGATCTCAAAGAGTTTGGTTCTCTGAAGTAAGTCACATTTGTGCAAACCTAGTTTTATAGTTATATAATTTCATTATTAGTTACAGGATCAAGACAGCAGTCCATCTGGTAATGGTGAGTGTTCAATGCTTACAGGGTTCTCCCCCCAGCCCAACCAATCTGTCCTCTATGCCCACTGTCTTACCACTAAGCCTTCTTCTTAGCTACACCACTATACCCTATTCAATATCAATTATTGCTCCCCTTAATTCATGGTGACCACAGAGTCTAAGAACTCTGGCATGAAACCTGATAGTGAGTACAGTCTGCACACTGATTTTGTTCACCCACAGATAAGCCATGGCACTGGTCAGGAAAATTCGCGTGTTCTATGCTGGTTACTCTATCCCTGTTACTGATTTTCTCCATGTTCAGTTTCTTTTGTAAGTTCTTCCTAGCTTAAATAACTAGCTACATTATAACAGCTGATATATTGTCTTAGGGATTTTCACAGGGATGCGTGGACCCAATGGCAATGCAGAGTTCCCAACACCACCAATCAAAGTACTGAGCCTGAGTGAGTTCAGCATGATTAACACCAGTAACCCAATTTACACACAATATTTTATAGCAGGACCTTATTCAATTACAAAATTAAGATTACTCTAGTAATTATCAAATGACTGCAGATGACAGGCCAAAATTATCTGATCTCAGACACTTCCCAACGTGCACTGGAAAAGCCATCGATTTAGCTTCAAAGATGTCCGACTATGAGATATTTGTTATTTGCATCTTGGAAGAAGACACAGGTGACAACATGGAAATTATAAAGAAGGATGAATCAAAGGTAGCCAGCATATTAACCGAGGTGTTCAGACAATGGCTAAAAGGCAAAGGATTGAAGCCAGTGTTACTGAAAACATTCATTAGCTGCTTGGAGAAAGCCGAATATCATGAGCTCATCAAAGACATGAAGTGGAGTGAGAAAGACTGCAATCGTAAAAGTGAACTATAGACTAGAGCTAGTCCCATATTATTATTATTTTTTTTGCAATTTCCATTAATTAATGAATCCACTAAGTCAGAGTTATTGATAGGGAGCCAAGGACTTGAAGTACACACTCCTCCTATGTGAACAAAAATAAAGCCACCATTCACTTTAATTCATTCTAACTATGATTACTGAAAAATATTAGACATGAGGAGGGTTCAAAGTACATCCACGAGGGTTTTCCAGATGTATAGTGGCACTGCCCCCTGAGGCACACTTGCAACATGGACCACTTGGAGCAAGGGGAAGTCTCACCGATAACAGAGAGGAAGTATCCAATTCCTGCATGCATAGGGAAATAGACTCAAGAATGCATTCACTGCATTTTCAATAAAGTATAATTATAGCTACTAAAACTTCTCAAAGGTAACTGTGGGTTATCCATTATCTTGAACTGATTACCCTTATATGGGCATAATGATATCCCCCCTGAACCACTTCCCGTGCTTTGATAATGACATTCTCCTCAGTGCTCACCTCCTCTGACATGAACAGAGTCTGTCCAGTATATTCCATCAGATTGGCCTCCACAGGGACTAGAGTGGCACCACTTTCCGAACTATTCCTCCTGACGTAGAAGTGGATCTTGTGTCTGATGTACACCTTCATCAGTGTAGTTGCCTACACAGCAAGGGAGGGAGGGAGGGAGGGAAAATAGAACTACTGACCCTCCAAACACTGGTCTACTACTCCACCTTACTTTCCATCACTGAGTCCCAGTTACCATAAACATTGGTCCACTCACCTCTTGTACCAGCTCCTCAAAAGTAAGGAAGTTTTCACCCACTGGATTCTCCAACAGAAGAGTCGCTGCAAACTTCTCCCCCACACTGCTCCTCAGCCTGGACCCAGGAAACGTCATGAGGGTAACAAACACTGAGAAGGGGATATTGATAGGGGCGGGGCTGCTGTGTTGCCATTGGCAACTACCCACATCGCATCCACCAAGTACAAGTCCACCAAGTACACATCCACCAAGTGATACTCAGCATGTTGAACCACCAAGTGATACTCAGCATGTTGAACCACCAAGTGATACTCAGCACAGAGAAGCCTATTATAGAGCCATCAAAGAGAAGATTTCAGTGAGAATAAAGATGGCTAGGCTTGTTCATGCTGGCCTTCCTCGATCAGGAAAGTCATCCACGATAAAGCGTTTGATGGGAGAGATTAAGAATCTCCTGGAGGAGGAAAAGAGGGGAAATATTTCACCTAGTACGGGAGTTGCTGAATATGCAGGGCAGGTTATCATCAAGCATAGTGACATAAGGGATATAAGTTCTGATATAACAACGATCTCATCAAGTGATTCAAGTTCATCCGAGTGGTCCCGACTTAAAGGCTTCATCAACGAAGACAAAATGCTTAGCCAGCTATTGAATCAATTAGTCCAAAAGAATTCAGCAAGTGAGTCTTCAGAGATAGAAGAACCTGCATCTTCACTGACGAAAGAGTCCGAACCAGCTCCTTCACTAGCAGAAGTTTCTGAACCAGCTTCTTTGCAACATACTGTGGCTATAAAACAAGAGGAAATCAAAAAAATGTTTGCAGATACCCGAATGAGTGAGGATCTTGTAGAGATCCAATTCTTACTGAATGATCTCAATCGCCTTATCCTTCTGATCAATACCGACACTGGAGGCCAGCCTGAATTTCTGGATATGCTATCTGCCCTCGTCATGGGTCCTTCCCTTTACCTTCTCTACCACCGACTAATTGATTCACTGGATAAACCTTTCAAGATAACTTTTACCTATCCTGATGGTGAGTGTACAGATGAAGATGAATCCACCATTACTGTTGAGGAAATCTGGTTTCAAATTCTTGCAAGCATTGCTTGCTTCAGCAACCCTGAACAAGAACAATCAACTAAAAGCATGCCTGAGAAATATCATATTTGTTCAAGAGCCCTCTTTGTGGGGACCCACCTGGATGGGATAAAAAATAAAGAATTATCAGAAAAGCAAAAATTTCTACGAGACAGAATTAAAAATACTAGTTTTAATAAAGACATACTACTATCTGTTCGAAAAGATGAGCCAATTTTAACAGTGGATAATTATGAAGGTGATGATAATGACAGAAAGGAGACACAAAAGGTGTTGGAGGAAGTAATCAGAGAAAACTTTAAAGAAATTGAGATCCCAGCAGCCTGGCTTATATTGAGTCTGTATTTGCGCAAGGATATTGATAGTAACCCAAGAAGGCGTATCATGTCTCTAGATGATTGTGAGAAACAAGCAATAAAGCTTGGAATTGACTCGACAGAATTACAGAGTGCTCTTTGGTTCCTGCATCACTACATGGGACTAGTCTTGTATTATCCTGAAGTGAAAGAAATAAAAAATAAAGTCTTTTGCGATGTGCAGGTCATATTTGACAGCATCTCACAGCTGATCATACGCGCTTTCACTAACACAAAAAAAACTAGTGAAGGCATAACAGAAAAATTCAAGAAAAAAGGAATGTTTACAAATAAAGACCTTCATCGTGCCATACAACCTAGTGGTGATGAACTCCCTTTAGATGAATTAGTGAAGCTCCTTGAATACGTCAAGATTTTGGCTATGATCTCTGATTCTACTGGTGAAACCTATTTTATGCCCTGCATTCTGAAACATGCAGCAGCTGGTCAACTGAAGGCTGCATTGCAGGAAGTTGAATACCCAGCCCCTTTGATGATACATTATGATTGTGGTTTTGTGCCTGTGGGTATATTTTCCCACATGATCACTGACATCGCCTCAGACTGGAAGCCGGCTGACAATGAAATTTGGAAGAATATGATAAAAAAATTTTTGAAGGATAATGAAGTTATTCTTATATCACGTCCGACACATATTGTAATTGCTTTTTCACGACATCCTCGTTCCAGAACATCACATGAGCAAGAATGTCCCACCATAGTCGAGAAGATTAAGTCTTCCTTGGAGAGAGTAACTGAGCGTATGCCTTATAAGTCTAATGCACGGTATAAGTTTGGATTCGAGTGCAAGCATGCCACCAACCCTGTCTCACAAGCCAGCTGCAGTTGCTTCAGTCTGTGCTGCCCTCCTGCCAGTCCTCCTCCATTGAAGGACCATCTCTGTCTGCGCGAGGGGGAAGATGATTTCATGAGGTGTCAGTTGGATCAAAAGCATGTAGTTCATTTAGAACCCTCTCAAAGTGTTTGGTTTTCAAAGGTTAGCCACATGATACTTATGATTACCTTTTTACAATAATGAATTTCCCTATAGAGTCCATCTGGTGGTAAACAGAGTGAGGATAATGATGGTAAGTAGTAATTTAATGCATATCAACGTTTGAAGTGAGGCCAACCTGACTGTTATGCACTATGTCTAGGTGATGTGTACCAGCATCAATCCCAACCCCAACAGCGAACGCAGCCACAAGTACCACACCAACAACCACATATGATACCACAGTCATACATGCCTGCACAGCAACAACCTGGACAACCCAGTGTTCCAAGTATGCATAGTGCATAATGAAGTTTTCTATGTGCTGAAGGGCATAGTTATATGTCCTCATGTACATGTATAGTGCTGTGTTTACGAGTGTATACTGACTGTATCTAGGTGATGTATACCAGCAACAATCCCAACCCTTACTTGAACCTTGCAGAACGCAGCCACAAGTACCATCCCAACAACCACTTGGGGGGGAGGGGGGAGGGGCTCATTTTGCTCGTGAATTAGAGAGTGCAGTAGCACTCTATATGCTAACATCTGGTGATTTTATACTGTTAGGTAATAGTCGTGATTCATGAAGTAAAAACAACAAATTGCTACATGGAAAATTTATGGGATAAATTGATAACAGCTAGTGTACCTTATATTGACTCTTATGCACTATATAGGGAACATAATATACCAGCAGCAATCCCAACCCCAGTATACGATCCAGTCACACCAAGAAGTCCAAAGAATGCTTATGACGCCACAGGTATCATACATGAACATGCGTGGACAGATACCTCCACAACAACCCTTGTCCTATGCCCAGTTGGGACAACCTGGAGTTCATGGTAGATATTGTATAACTAGAGTGGGCTATCTTATGTTAGTATCCACAGATGCAAGCTCAGCTTGGGTATTAGTAACATTCCCCCTTCAAGCTGATTGATGGAGAGTGGTTTAAATACCTCTTAGCTACAATTAGGGAGACTACAAAATAGTACCAGTACCTTAGAACATCTGAGTTTAGCATCAAGCCATACTTGGCGTAACCCACTTCTTGTTGTGTATGTATGTGTTGACTGTATTAAACTATGATTGTATAAAGCTGATAAATTTTCTTTTGTTACTACTATCTGGCTGCAGGCCCTAGCAGGACAGCTGCATATGCATCAGGGTAGCAGCAACTGCTTTATAAATGATTGAAAATGAATAATATACCTCCAGCTCATCAGTTACCTGCTCAATATCTGTAAACACAATAATTATTGATACTAAGCTTTCTTTTGTGTGCGCAGAGGGTTAGTGCTTTTCATTAAGTTAGTACATTTATCTCATTATAAAGAACCAGAACAAAAGTCTTCTTCTTCTTCTTCTATTGAATGAACTTTGAATTTGTAACATTCTTCAGTAAGGGTAGAAGAGAAAGAAGATTATACTGTCTTATGACCTGCCATTTCTACATAGAGAGTGCTAGCACACTCTCTGATGACTGGACTGAACCTAGATTTTGCCATATAGCTAGTGTAAGCTACTGATTATTGACCGGCATCCCTATTATCGACTACTTAGTATATGAAAAGTCTACGATAGTAAACAAACGTAAATGGAGTCTAGAAAAATGGTTGCAATAAATATATGGGAAAAACTTAAAACTTTAGAGAGAAAACAGGACTTCAACAGCAGACTGTGTCTGAAAAGTATGAAGAAAGAATGGAATGGACAATGATTGATGTAGGGAAACTACAGCTTGCTATCTCAAAAATATATATTCTCAATTGGCAAATTACATGTCGCTATATCGAATGTTCTAGAACATTGCTAGTAAAACTACGTGAAAGTCAGTATTATTAGAAATCATAATGAATCATGTGAATCATATACAGTGTTCTTAGTCATCTGATGTCCAGTGTGGGGGTGTATCCCCAACAATTGATATTATTTTTTTCTCGAAAATACATAGGTGTCGCTACAGTGTAGCATGAAATTTTCATGGGGTGTTTTACAAAAATTGAAGTATCAATGCTATGAAATCCACGAAAAATTTACCCCACAAGTAGCTATGTAGCAATACTGAATGTTCCTATGTAGCTATATACATATTGTGTTTTAAAAAATGCAATGATAGAGGAGGTTCTTCAGTTTCAACCTGATGTTGCTTGGGACATAGTTGCCAACTTTCATTAGGATGGTAGGGATGTAATATCCACGTGCTTGTTTGTGGAGAAATTTTTGCCTGACCACGCACACTTTTGTCTATTTTGCTCAATGCATCTTGCATAAGTATTACTTGCACATCATATCACATCAATGTGTGCTGAGGAAGGGAAGGTATAAAAGCTCTAAAGATAGTCTATCTACAGCCTATAAAAATTCCCTTTAGATTCTCGGAATATATTCTTTGTCAAAATGAGGCTCAGCCATACTTAGCTAGCTAGCTAAAGGCAAGCAACACTTACAGTCAGAGAAATAACGCAAGCAATGATTGCAGACTTGGAACAATTTTGTCTACTGGGACTGGAGTCATGATAGCTATCATGAGTATCCCAACCAAATCAGGACAGTTGGCAACTATGTTAGGACTGAAGTCACTATTTTACTACACTCCTGTCTGAGGATATAAGTTGTGTGACCTGCACTAATGCATGCTTAATGAGTGAGTATATGTATCTGATTATATTATACTAACCTCCCAGAAAAAAAAACTACTCATCTAAAAGTGAAAAAACAAACTACTCATCATGAAGTGAAAAAAGTTAATGCTCAATACCTTCAGGTAATGAAAATAAAATGAAGAGTTCATAATGATATTGTGACATGATATATAGACTGCCACTATGTCATTGGAGAAGCAATTGAAAGGATCAAAGACAAGTCCCATCACAGACAGAGTCAAAACTATGCTAGAGCTCATGAAAGAAGTGGAAATACTTGTCCAGTAAGTAATTAATCTCAGCCTTGTATTAGGCTCTCTGTTAAACTGATTGATCAATATTATTTTAGTAATCCAGACTCCATTACCTCACTCATGGAGAAAATAGAGGAGATTCAGGACCAGACTAATCAAATTATTGAGTTAACTAAAAGTTCAAAGGTAGCTATGTAGCTACTTTGTGTACTATTATAATCAGCTAATAATAATTTGCTTGGCTAATATGAAGAGTGAAGTCAAAGAAGTACTTAAAAGCATCACAACTGCTTATGAACAGCTGAAAGTCTGTGTAAGGGTAAAATTCAAGCATTGCACTGGTGAGTAAAGCTATAATACCTATACTATGCATACTGATTTCCTTATCATATAGTCAAAGACTGGCCGACTGCTGTCAATGATCTCATGTTCAACATCTCAAGGCTCATGAAAAGTATAGCACACCTGCTCCAAATAGCAGAACTAGATCATCTTAAGCCAGAAGAGAGCTACATGTATGGTACATCAATATGTAAGTGAGCTAAAATTGCCATTGTATTTATTAAATCTGAACTGCACCTATACAGTGACTAATGTTTACTGTTATACTGTGATATGCATACACTTACGTAGGTCATCGTGATGTGAGGATAGCACTGCAGGGCATAACGAAGGAATGGGATGACCTTGCAGAGGCTCTTGGGTTGCTTAAATCAGACATTGATGCCATAAAGACAGACAATCCTAATAATGTGAAGCAGTGTGTGAAGGAATTTGTAGATCTATGGTTCAAGGAAAAAGGAAGTGAATCACCATCATGGACCAACCTCTGCACAGCCCTGAGAGACCCTTTGGTTGACCGAAAAGACCTTGCAGTGAATATTGAACGAAAATACTTGCATCATTATAGCTGACTACTCAGTGAGTGATGCCATTTCATGTCTGTAGCTATAACATTATGCACCTCTCTCACACTTCCCCGGCTTTTTGTACATATCAATGTTTTAAGAATTCAATATAGCTAGATAGTTACACATAATAAGAACCTCACGTTGACTTCTTACTTTACTACTAATAATTTTATTGTGTAGTGTTTGCATTTATATGAGTAGAGCCTAAAAATTGGATAATTAGCTATATAACTTTGTACTATTATTTGGCGAGCAAGCAAAGTGAGCGAAGCCCCACACTAATAATGAAAATGAAAAAATTTTTGAGATAAAATGTGCATGCGCTTACACATGCGCATGAAATAGCTACTAAGCAACGTTGATCTAAGAACCTTCCTCTTCTGTGAGTACTAGCAAGAGTGTATTGTAGTTCTAGCTCTAAATGCTGGCAGTCATAGCACAAACCATATCTTCTTCACCAATGGTCGTCAAAGCCTCAAACAACAACCATAGGAAAGATATTTTCTTCTTCTGTAATGTCATGCAAATCATTTTTCTTGCAATTGGATAGTAACATTGAATCTATTACATCGACTAAAAAATCATTAATCCACCACCATCACCTATTTTCGACCACAAGGTCAAATCCCACAGGCCGCATTACTTCTCACCAACCACCAAACTTCACTTGCTGATTTTTGGTTTGTAGCCATCTAACACTATCTAAAAATTACGGAAGGGGATCTATTTTACTACTTGATTTAGCCTAGGAGCTTAAATACTCACTTTTGGGAAGTCAAAAAAGTAAAGTAGATACCAACAAATCCTTCTATCTAAGAAGTTTTAGGCAAAAAATCAGCCACTTAATCCTCAACTATGTCTAATGCTATACATGGCTATTAATGTCACTAGTTCAACCCCACAGAGTTTATTTGTAATGGTTGCACTGGAACTAAATGATACTACTAGTAGTTCAATTTAAGGATCATAACATTCATGTACATATCTCAGGGTTCTATCTAGAATTTTTTAATAGGAGGGAGAATATGCTTACGTGCAGGAAAATTTTTGCCTTGGCCACGCCCACTTTTGCCTAACCACACCCCTTTTGGATATCAAACCATGCCCACTTGATGTTTTGCAAAAATATGACTTTTTAGCAATTGTTGATATGAGGAGATTAAGATTACACTCCTATACATGCAACATGTAGCTGGAATATAAAACACTCTCTCTCTTTATGGTTAATCTACTGGCATGGGTGTGTGTGATTGCCACATCATATCCAAGGGTGTTAATGGACATGTACAACAGCTCAGTAATGAATGGTTACATTGAAAAAAGGACTCTGTGGGAGTACTCTACAGTAAGTCAGCTTTCTACATGAAAAATAGATGCTACAAAAACGTAGACTATCCATGTCGATAATAATGGTTGGTTTTAGATGCCATCAAAAATTGATGTCTTATGCTAATTTATTATGATGCAGAGAACAGGAAGCATCTAGCTCAGTTCAGCCAAAAAATAGAGTCAGTTAATGCTACACATGAGGACTGTACTGTAACAACTCTCTATCCTTCTAATACCTCCAATTGTTGAATTTGGCTGGCCCTGAAATACACATAAGTAGTGGTGCATGAGTCGATCCTCACTGGTGGTATAATAATGTCACTTGACTTGTAACATGTATACATAATAATATATGCTCAATAAGTAATAATCTACAGATACTACTTCTGAACCCACTAGGAAAAGAATTTTCTCTCACCTACCAGCAAAGGTATGTTTTTTAATGCTGAGAGGGAGGATTTCAAACACTTTTTTTTTTTCGAGGGCAACTGCATACCATGCAAGTATAATAATATTTGTATAATGCAATTCAGCCCTTAATTATACCAGCTAGTTAATCCATAGATACTAGCTGGTATAATTAAGCATTATACATAGTAGCTATCCATGGTTAATCAGTATCCCTATACATCACCTTCATTTATTTGGATAAGTTTACTTGTTAAATGGAAATGTTTTCATAAGGTGATTATAGTGAGAACCTGTAGAGTAAGTGTAGAAGAGAAAGAAGAGTTTTTAAATTTTTAGTTTATACAGTCTCATGATCTTTGACCCGCCATCCCTACTTAGAGAGTGCTAACGCACTCTCGATAGATGTACATGTAGCATGGCCTAATTTTTTTCCAGCTTGCATATGCCTTTATGAAGAACATGATGTCTTCTCAGTGGCGGATTCAGGAGGGGGTTGAGTGGTTAGCGCGTGCGAACATTTTGGTTGGGCCACGCCCATTTATTTGACCACACCCACTTCTGAGGCTGACTGCTGTGATATGATAAGACTTAGGCAGCTAAATTTTAATAGATAATTTATTATAGATAAAGAGGATGCTTACATCTGCGCTGCGCTGCTAGAATAGCGGCCCAAAGGGGGTTTCAATGGAAACCTTCAAACCCCCCTGGATCCGCCACTGCTTCTGTATAATTATATTGAGTCTTTCTGCCTTCAAAATTCTCCTGCATGATAACCAGAGTAGCTTGCTACAGTCATGGCAGTTTGAGAAAATCCAGTTTCATAGTGAACATCTTAAAACAATTTTTCGCCACTGGAACATAGAGACTGGATTTACACACTCAGTTTTATTCTATTTAATTTACTGCTCTATAAAGTAACAAAATTCAATCTTTCAGTAGACCTTGATACCTATGTGTGACAATTAGTCAGAGTGTAGTAGCTACAATAATGATGGGATATCACCACACTAGTGAGCATCCAGTTGCCTTAATGTCTCTGACTCTATATTCTCATGCTGGCTGGAGAACTCTATATTCTGGCTGGCTACCCGACATATATGTAGGGATTGTTGGCTGGATATACAGAACAAAGATTGATCCCATTTCCATACCCTTGTCTCCATACTTTTTTGAGCAATGGTCATCAATACATTTTTTTCATTTCACGGAAATGTTTTGTCCCTTATATATATATACCATGGGGACAATATTCACCAGTCCATCAGAGGAAAGTTATTCCAATATATTCTCTGTTCTTCAAATTCTCGAATAGTAGCTATAGCCATCATCTAAAACTTTTATGATATACACTGGAGCATATTCATTCACCCATGGTAGATTATTTCATGAATAGCTAGTTACTTGCAATATCTAGATACAAAAGACATATGAATGTTTTGCCATGACCATATAGCTGTGGAATAACAGTTTTTTACTGCATGACTTATCATGAGACATCGATGCTTCAGTTGAGGCAGTTATGTCATCATCCCTTAATTCTTGTTTGTAAACTTTTGGATGTTTGACTGGTCATCCCTACATAATTAATGTTTGTTGTTTTTTTTTACTTAAGCTTTTGATTAATCTATGGAATGCAGTAAATCCCTTTCTGTACAAGTGAATGTTATTTTGAAGTAGGGATGGCTAGGTGATGGAAATGTAGCACCTAGCAATAACCAAAATAAGCCTGTATTGATCTAACCACACATATCTAAGAAATAATTGTAAATGCATGGAAACAAGTAGTTAGGATGGCCCTAAAATCTAGATGGATTGTGTACATACTGCAGCCTCATAGCAAATCAACCCCTAGGCTCTAAGTAGCTTGTGCTAACCTTTTCACACACTAATAGCTAGGCTGAACTACAGACAAATCTCAGCCAATCTGCTCAACACTTGAAGAGATCTGTAAAAAATTTAAATTTTACCCGAAACACTTGATCAAGAGTGTACAGATGAAAGTCAAAATATTCTTGCTAATTATATTGATAGATGGCAAAATGTCGCAAGGAAGTTGTTCTCATCAGACACTGTAGAAAATCGTATTTATGATATTGAAGAGGATAATAAAATTTCAGAGGATCAAAGATCAGCATTCATGCGGAAATGGAGACAAGAATTCGGATCAAAGGCAACGTATATGACTTTTTTCAAAGCTCTTCTTGAGTTGAAGTCGGCCCTAAATGTGGAAAATGCTCTCAAAGTGCTGAAAGAAAAGAAATTATTGGGTTAGTAGCTATAACTAGCAAAAGTGTTTTAAAAAAAGGCAGGTACTGCAGCTCTATTCAGATAGATCTATGATTATTGAAAATCATTTGCAGTGGAACCTCACTATTTAATGAGTCCAAAAAAATATAATTTTCATTCATAACTAAATATTTGTTTGTTGGTTTGTTTGTTTAGGTTTTTTTGACTGTTTTTTGTTTTGTTTTTATTTATTGCCATCACAACCACTGCTCTATAAGTGTTAACATGATAGGGCGCATGGTTGGCTTGTTTTTCCATATCTGAATTTTTTGTTTATTTGGCATGGTTTTTATCCCAAGGTGGAAGCCAACATATAGAACAAGGTGTTTATCCAATGGCTAAAAGGCAAAGGATTGAAGCCAGTGTCACTGAAAACATTCATTAGCTGTTTGGAGATCATGAAGTGGAGTGAGAAAGACTCTATCATACATGCATACCCTTCCCTATTTTATTATTAATGTCCACATTTTTAATTATAGTTACGTAACTATAATATTATTGAGTTTCGTTTTTCAAAAGGTTCAAAGTGCATATGATGCAGGGTTTCCTACAAGTGCCAGCTATATTTGTACTACTTGAGTCTTACCGATGACAGAGAAAAAGTAGCTATCAAAACTGCAATCTCTATTAGCTATTTTGACACAATCCGGCACAGTATGGACTGCAGTATAATAAAAGCAGTGCTGGACAGTTGGTCAGGTTCCCATGGAGGCCATCCTAATTGCTAATGGAATAGACACAGCATGTTCCTTAGATTAAGGGGGGCGAACACAGAGGGGTTGTCTGGTATCCAGTACTTGAATTGTAGTAACTATGAGCTTAGTGTAAAGTAATGGGACTTAATCAACTCTCTTAAGAGCAATAATTAATGGTCTGTCCTTGGGGAGAGTCGCTCATCATCAGAGTTATTAATAGGGAGCCAAGTACATGTAGTACTCCTAGTGAACAAATACCATTTTAATTAGTTCTACTGATACTGAAAAAATTAGACAAAGTACCCCTGAGGATCTATCGATAGGTTGCAGGATTTGTGGGCTAATTCTCCCTGGGCTATTAGCTATTTGTGAAGTTTCACTACTCACATTATAATTATTATCTCAAATTGCCATTCATCACCTCGATCGCCTCAATCTTATCCAGTGCTTCCCAGAGTGTGCTGAGGAAGTCATATTCTGTGATCCCAACGTCCTCCTTAGTAAGGTAAATGAGCTGATTGAGAAAAGCTACAGCTTGAAAGGAAGACCTGAGGCACATGTAGGAGGTGATTGGATAAGATTCCACAAGCATGGAAGGGTTACTCTTAGCACGCTTAAGGAGTTTCCCAAAGGCTACATTGAAAATCTCTACAATCACTTCACTTTGGCCAAGATCTTTAATGATCTACTTATCTTTACTCATCTGGAATAGATGATAGTTTTTTCATACCTGCCTGAGAGTGATCTTCACAGAATCGACATCAAAACTGATAACATTCCTAAAGAACTGATCGTTTTCGAACAAGAACATCCATGAAGAAGGCCACTGGTTATTAGTTGAAGTCAAGAAGGCAACTGAGGAAGAATCAGCATGTTTTAGTCGGACTCTTGTGATGTTGTTTATATCCTTGATATCGAGCAATCGATCTTTCTTCCCACTTTGAGGTTCACGTGCAGCTGGAAGATACAGCCATGATTCTCGATATCTATCGTACCATATGACAAGGAGTCAAAGAGGCCATCGATCAATCAATGAAGAAACGCCACATCTCCATGAAGAGAAGTTATTCTATCCGTGTGACTCCTACGCTACTTACCTACCACTTTTTAAGCTTAATTGAATGGGCAATTTGATGAAATTGTCCCAAACTTCTATCATGTGTTCTATAATGATTGAAGTACGTATCTCTATAGCAAATTTCAAGACCTAGGCCTCTAGTATAGTCATGAGTTATGGACAGCTAAAGTATGGAAAAGTGGCCATGTGTCTAATCGATCTAATATTTGATTTCTACCTGGGACTGTCACGGATATTTCAACTTGTTCCAGTTACTGAGCATGCATGCTCAGTGAACCTGTTTTGTGTGCGTGACTATGATAGTCTGTATTATAATCCTGTCTGTGCTTAACTACAGCATTAAGACATTATTATCATCATGCCCCACCCCTTTAGCTACTTTCTATAATGTTAAGTAGCTAGCTAGCTACTTCAGAATAGGAGGAGGACACTCAACATGCAACACAAAAGTACTGTATAATATCTACGTAGGTCACTGAAGCTACATGCCAGTATAAACAATATAGCTACCACCCTCAGCCCATCCTCCAAAGGGAAATGGAAAGTTCTGGTTGTGTACTTAGCTACATATCCGTGGTCAAAATGTTACTTGATAGTCCAGGTTCTTATATTATCAAATTAGCTAATATAACTAATTTAGTTTGATCATACTGTACGTAGCTATTCAAAAGTCATTATGGTAAAAATCTTGCTGGAACTATTTTTTTCCAGGATGAATGATAAAACATTTGATGGCTCATGCTGCTCCTGCATTTATCCCCTCCAAAGTGGTCGTGAAAATAGCTCAATCCCACCACCAGAGCAAAGAGAAGTCTATGGTGTCACTTATAGTGATAGTCAAGTGATCATCTCCTTGTTACTGATACTAGCTGGTGACATTGAAGTCAATCCAGGACCTGGTGAGAATAGTGAACTGATATTAATTTCAGCCATTAGCTAGCTACATGTTGATATTTGGTATCACATGCTTGCTTACTAATATTTCAGAGCTCTCTTTTTTTATGTAGTAAGGTCATTAAAAATGGAAGACCACTTTAAAGTCATCAAGTTTCTTGAAAATTTGGATAAAAGGGACTTAATGAAACTGGGTGGTGCATTGGGACTCTTCTACACAAAGTTAAAGAACATGGAGTCCTTGTGTGAAGACATGATTGCTGCATGGCTTAATAAGGAAGACTTTGTCTCTAAGAAGAGTGGTGACCCCAGTTGGGACAGTTTAAAGACAGCACTCAGTGAAATTGGTCAGGCAGGACTTGCTAATGCTATCACAGAAGGTGTGTACATTATTCATGGAAATTCATATGTGCCTGTGATTAATCCTGCACTTTAGCTAGCTAACTACATCTGCTGTAGTAGAGTAGCAATCTTAAGAGCAAAACTCATGAAATTGTTATATGGCGGATAAAAGCATATGGTGATCCCGTATGGCAATTGTTCCCAAGCCAGGCCTGTAGTTAATGGTATAGTGCCCCAGAAATTTTGACCATATCATTAGGCATCATGTAGCTAATTAGCTATGTATGGGCTATATGCTTATCTACGTAGGATAAGTTATTATAGCATAGTCTATGTATACATGGCATATCCATATTGTACTATACTTTGGCTTGTACTTTCAAGATCACACATTAGAAAACTCAGTGCATACTAACTTTTGCAATCACACCTGTGGTGGTGGACATCACACCATACGTATTCATGTGAATCCACGTAATACATCAAAAAATGGAGTAACCCTAGCCACCAGAAACAACTAGCTGTTACTTTAGTAGATTCAAGCAGAACACACAGAAATCTCACAAGAAAGTAACAGACAGAAACAGCAGAGAGGACAGTCTAGCAAGGTAATGTTTAAATTAATGTGCTGCAGGCCAGGCAACAGGAAAGCCAAGAGAATATTGACTACATGCAGAACAGAAATCACAGAGACAACAGTCTCCATTATATAGCTACAAAACAGAGACAGCAGCAGATGATCAGCTGGACATCAACTAAATCAGAGGGCACTGATCACTGATCAGTGAATATATCACTTCAACATAAGCCCAGACCAACAGTAGGCCTTGACAAAATTTGCTTAGCAAAATTTGAGCAAAATGGGCAGCCAGAAGAAAAAAGCAATTCTGCAAGCAAAATAGGCTGCCAATTTTGTCAAAAAAAGCAAAATGGGCCAAGAATGAACTTTGACCTTCTGGATTGCTTCCTGCTAATTACTTCTACGATATAGATCCAGATCTACTTCCTGTTAGTCCAGCCATCTTCTGCTGCAGCCGAGAGAATCTTTTCAATTCTACAGTGCTTTACAGCTCAGCAGCAGTCATCTTTGGAAGACTACCTGGAACTCTCTGTTATGTTGCTTGTTTGTGCCTGCATTTTAATTACAGTATGCAAAAAGAAAGCAAAATGGGTGAAAGAGGGAGCAAAATGGGTGAATAGGAAAGCAAAATAGGTAGATTAATCAAGCATAAAAGCAAAGCAAAATAGGCAGGAAAAAAAGCAAATTTTGTCAAGGCCTAACCAACAGTGTGCACTATAAGATAGCTACCAAGGCATAACTATTTTGTTATAGCTATATATACAGAGAGGGTGGTGGGAGTGGAAACAGGAACTCAAACATCCTTGCCATGTGAAAATGTTGAAGACATGTATAATCTTTCAGAAGTGGCCAGCTCACCCTCACTGGAAGGTGACTCAGAAATTATGGAAGTGTTACAGTACTTAGTATTTTAACCTGTGTAGGTAAGGAGATGGGTACTATGGAAATGGAAACTCAAATTTCCCCACCAAGTGAAAATGTTGAAGGCATGTCTACTCTTTCAGAAGTGGCCAGCATACCCTCACAGGAAGGTGACCCAGTACTTAGTATTTTAATCTGTAGGTAAGGAGATGGGTACTATGGAAAATAGAAACTCATGATAGTGTCAATTTAGGCATGTCTATACGCTTTTCATCTGAGTGATCAAGCCTTGTTACTGATACTAGCTGGTGACATTGAAGTCAATCCAGAATAGTGAACTGATAATTACAGCCATTAGCTAGCTACATGATGTTTGGTATCTTACTAATACTTCAGAGCTTTATTTTCTCTCTTTTTCTTTTTTTCAAGAGTTGACCACATACCAAGTATAAAAAACAGGCAATAAGAGTTTACTTCATATTTACAATTAATTTTTACATTACAGATGTGATAAGGCTGTCAAGGCAATAATTATTTTGATCATTAAAAAATATTATTTTGTTAGTAAGTAAACAGGTGAAAGGTCAGGAAGCACAACTCTACTCTCTCACTAGTGTCCCAAGTCACAGATTATTGAAGCTGGAAGGCCATAACCTGATAAAAGATAAGAAACATTCCATAATACAAGTAGCTAGCTGATTATGACCTAGCTAAAGCTGAATAGATACTCACCTGAACCACATAATGCCTTTGGTTAGCAAAGTCTCTTCTCTGTCTGCAATCAAGGATCTCTGTCTGCAATCAAGGCTTGCCGCTACAGGAGATTGTCAAGTGTTCCTAGATTGTATGGTAAAGATCGTCGATGAAGAAATCTCTAGCTAGCTAGCGCGCGAGATAACATGTGGGCGTGGTCAAAATCATTACGTATTTTTAGCTGGTACCATGATATTATTATTAGCAAATTCGCTAAAATTCGCTAAAATGAGTACCCGTTAATAAAAGTTGCCTTAAGGTATATGCATTGTGAAGATATTTTTGATAGAGTACATGTACTAAGTAATATTTAGTTCACTCTTTTCTAGCTCTAAGTGTTTTAATGCACCTGCACGAGAATGATGCTATAATGCTTGAGGTGAATGTAATGCACGAGCCGAAGGCGAGTGCATTACATCACCGAGAGCATTATAGCATCATTCATGAGTGCACCATGCATTAAAACACATGGAGCTAGAAAAGAGTGATCTAAACATTTTAGTGCTGGTCACATGACTTGTGACCAATCAAATTCCAGTTGGTCCTCACAGAACCCTAGCCCTAGCTAGCCCTAGTACCTAGCAAGCTATGACACACTTTGGTTCAGTAAGAATGCTCTAATTTAATGATATTCAAAAAAATAAATGAGGTAAATTCCTGAGGTTTTCCTGTTTGAAACCCAATGTAAAAAGTTAAATGCTAAAGTCTATAAAAGGAGACATTCAGACATAGATTCACTGTAAGCACTAGGGACTGAGGCTGGAAGGTCATAGTCCTAGTGGATCTTCCACTAGGCTCTTATGTACCTTCAGCACAGTTTCTCAAGTGTGCACTAAATATTTAGTGCACATGAAAGTGTGCTTTATGAGATTTAAAGCATACTTTTCAGAGAATCTGATTGGTCACAAGTCATGTGACCAGCACTAACATGGTATAGCTAATACTGTTACCTAGCTGTGTTTGAAAGCCTGTGTTTTCCAATCCCATTGAGATCCCATCACCAAATTGTACAATGTAAAGAGTAGTTGTTAAAGACTAAGTAAAAAGTTTTTGGCAGAAAAAAAAGCCGTCGTTTTTAAGTAATGTAAAATTAAAGATTATAACGGATGACCTTTGACCTCTTAACAAGTGACCACTCACTTCAGGCACATCATCTGAAAGGAAATTTCATAAGGAGTACAGTGATGCCATTACTGGCCCCTAGGATTAATTAGAGCAAGAGTTATTAGCTGAAGAATGCAGGTATATTGCCAAAATTTGTGAAATTTCAGTGGCTCATAACTAGGAAGCCATACAATATGTGGTGCAAAAATTAGGTGTAGGTTGCTAACTTGTGGTAAGGTATGTGTACCCCAGGTTTCGGTGTGTTCTAAGGAGGTGCTCATTTTTTTGCGTTGATTTGGCCTGGAATTACCCAATAATGTTTTGAACTCTTTTATAGCATTTTATAGTTATATATGATGCCTTCTATCGTGAAATTAGTAGATCAACTCGGAAATTATAACCGCAATAGTGTCCATTATGTACCAAAAAAGATTTGTGCAGCTTTCACACTCTTCTGTTGCAGTAATATTCTTCTATAAAGCAGAAACTATGAAGTTTATATGTACACACATGCACTTTTCATAGATTTCTTGAATGGAAGAAAGTACCCCACATCCTCTCTCTCTCCTTTTGTTTCACTTTACCACTGCCCGATATTAATCTACTAGGATCATCTGGAAAAAAAATATATCTTAACATGCAGGAGAAACTACATTAGCTACTTATTTCATATCTGTAGTTGAAGCTGATGCACTTTTTCAGCAGACTCAGAGCTTGTACTAGCCCCACTAGCATCTGGAAGCATTGCACTAACTTCCCATGTATCATTGTAATTACCTAGCAATACGCACGCGCGTTTTGACGCATGCGCATAGAGGCGAAACCCGGATGGTCCGCATGTGAGCGGTGTTTCCAATCCTGGTTACGTACAGGGTTTTGCGCGATCTTTGCACATTGAATTCCAAAAGCGACACGCGCATGCTCAAAATTGCTTAGCAACTGGCATGCAATATCCACGAAAGTTTGCCTATTGCTTCATTTACCTGGCTTATTGTAGAAGGAAGAACTTGTGAAGTCACACTGGATGACAATGGAAGTTGGGCTCTACCAGCTCAGGGTACCGATACTCACCGATGAGAAATTAGTTGCCAAGCAAATTTGAGCATGCGCGTGGCGCTTTTGGAATTCAACGTGCAAAGATCGCGCAAAGCCCTGTAGTCTACGGCGGTTTTATGGAATCTTGCAAAATGCTGAGTGCACATGCTCAACTTTGAGCCTCGAAATCTCACCGGAGAAGGTGAATGGCACGGCACGCTAATAGGTTAGAACTATATACTAGAACAGTCACTAGCTAGCTCTTCAAAGCTTACTTCTCTAAAGTTCTTCCCAAATCTGAGTGCAATTTCACATTTTTAAGTGGATTGTAGGCGCTTGGCTTTCTAAGTGCTTGTGGTAAGCATTATCCTCCTGTGTATGCAGCAAGTACAAATGACTTTCACCAACTGCAATAACCAACTGCATTGAAGATGAAAAGAAAAAAAAAGAGGAAAAAGACGTGGAGAAGGAAAACAAGAGGAAAAGAGATGATGAAAATAGGAAGCATAGGGAAAAGGACAAGGAAGCAAAGAGAGTGAAAGAATTGAAAAGTGAATTAAGATAGCTATGTAAAAAGGAAAGTCCGAGAGTGGGAGGACAAGGAAAGACAAAGAAGTAGTAATGAAAGAAAGAAAAGAGAAGAAGATATAATGATGGAAACTATACATAAAAGAGCTAGAATAGAGGAAGAAGAAAAATATGGAGTTCGTAACGAAATGGAAATATAAAGTATATTACCTGTATCATGCAGACATAATAAACATACGTACTTATCAAAAATATATATAGTCATATAATTATAAATCATTATAAGAATGAACTGTTAGTTGATGGTTAGCTATTAATTTTATAGTTCTATTGCACAGCACCAGAGGTTGAATGAAAGAACTGCCAGGTAGCTAGAGGTGGCAAGGTCCACAACAAAAGTAATATTGTGCACAGCTTTCATTGTTGGACCTATAAAATAGAGTAAGTTATCATTCAATTGCTGAATACGCTTGCTCGCCGAACAATGCTACGAGCATTTACTAGTAAATAGTCTATGTATGGCACATCTGTATTGTACTATACTTTGGCTTGTACTTTCAAGATCACACAGAAAACTCAGTGCATACTAACTTCTATGTCCTTTGACAATCACACCTGCGGTGGTGGACATCACACCATACGTATTCATGCAAACCCACGCAATACATTAAAAAATGGAGTAACCCTAGCCACCAGAAATAACTAGCTGTTACTTTAGTACGTAGATTCAAGCAGAACACACAGAAATCTCATAAGAAAGTAACAGACAGAAACAGCAGAGACGACAGTCTAGGCATTTCAACAAGGTAATGTTAAATTAGTGTGCTGCAGCCAAGTTTAGCCTGGCAACAGGAAAGCCAAGAGAATATTGACTACATGCAGAATAGAAATCACAGAGACAACAGTCTCCATATATAGCTACAAAACAGAGACAGCAGCATGTCATGTCAGATGATCAGCTGGACATCAACTAAATCAGAGGGCACTGATCACTGATCAGTGAATATCAGACCAACAGTGTGCACTATAAGATAGCTACCTACCTGTGCCAAGGCATACGTCTTTTTAAAGACTATCTTGTTATATAGAGAGGGTGGTGGGAATGGAAACAGGAACTCAAACATCCTCTCCATGTGAAAATGTTGAAGGCATGTCTCCTCTTTCAGAAGTGGCCAGCTTACCCTCACAGGAAGGTGACTCAGAAATTATGGAAGTTTTACAGTACTTAGTATTTTAATCTGTAGGTAAGGAGATTGGTACTATGAAAACGGAAACTCAAATTTCCCTACCAAGTGAAAATGTCGAAGGCATGTCTACTCTTTCAGAAGTGGCCAGCTTACCCTCACAGGAAGGTGACTCAGAAATTATGGAAGTTTTACAGTAGCTACTTAGTATTTTAATCTGTAGGTAAGGAGATTGGTACTATGAAAACGGAAACTCAAATTTCCCTACCAAGTGAAAATGTCGAAGGCATGTCTACTCTTTCAGAAGTGGCCAGCTTACCCTCACAGGAAGGTGACTCAGAAATTATGGAAATTTTACAGTACTTAGTATTTTAATCTGTAGGTAAGGAGATTGGTACTATGAAAACGGAAACTCAAATTTCCCTACCAAGTGAAAATGTCGAAGGCATGTCTACTCTTTCAGAAGTGGCCAGCTTACCCTCACAGGAAGGTGACTCAGAAATTATGGAAATTTTACAGTACTTAGTATTTTAATCTGTAGGTAAGGAGATTGGTACTATGAAAACGGAAACTCAAATTTCCCTACCAAGTGAAAATGTCGAAGGCATGTCTACTCTTTCAGAAGTGGCCAGCTTACCCTCACAGGAAGGTGACGTAAGCCAAAGTTTTAAAAGTGGCAAAAAGTGAATGTGTCTAAATTTTGATTTCTACTTGGGACTGTCACATATTGTTCTGAGCCTATTCTTTCAAGCTGTTAGCTGTGTTATATATAAAGAGGAAGTCCCTGACAGCGTTGATAACCACAGTAGCTAGTATTTTTATACAGATTAAAATACTAAGTACTGTAACACTTCCATAATTTCTGAGTCACCTTCCTGTAAGGGTAAGCTGGCCACTTCTGAAAGAGTAGACTTGCCTTCAGCATTTTCACTTGGTGGGGAAATTTGAGTTTCCGTTTTCATAGTCGGTCTGGAAAATTGGTGTAGAGATAGTCTAACTATTATAGAACACAGTTCTGAACTAACATGATAGCACTGCAATGGGACATCTGTATGCGTGAATTTTCATGCAATTATATCCATGTAGAAATCATTTTTATTAGCTTAATTCTATTTCTCAAATATGCTTTGATGAATTTATTCCAAACTTCTCAGTCACAGCTCATTTTTACTGTCATTACATGTACCTATTAACTGTAGCAACGTGTTGTTAGCTTGCTAGCAGCACATGGTGGCATGCAGCATACCAATATCGAGTTCCAACAGATCAGAGAACATCCATTACAAACGCATAAGAATTACCATACAAGAAACTACAATTCGGCTTGCAATTCTAATTATAATAACTACAATCTGAATTATTATTGTTATGAAATTTGGGCATGGCCAGTTAAAAAATTTTCCGGCACACAAGCTATAACATTTTTGCTAAGTAGCTATTTAGCTATATCTTATTTACTTTTCTACAGCTAGAAATGTGATTCAGATTGTGGTTCCAATTGTGATTATCGTGATTATCGTGATTGCAGTTCTTAATGTGATAATTATTTTTCTCCTGAGAAATGAAGGTAGGATATCACACTAGTGGTCTGACCAATGCCTATAGGATATACTTAAATTCACCTTGCACCTTGATCATTCACTGCTATAGCTTTCTCAATTCTCAAGGTTCAACCAGCAGAGAGAGTTGATATCAGCTCTCTGTTGATGCATTAATCTGGCTAAGAATTGAGAAAGTTATAGCAGTTCTAGTGAATGATCAAGGTGCAAGGTGAATGCAAATAGACTTTAGCTACCTATACAATGAATAACAAAAGAGAAATGGAAGCCATAATAATTATGAAACTCATCTGACTCGCTCTTTATCCTACCAATGATTAAATTTAGCTAGCATTGAATATTAACACAGGCAATTGCTCTATTTGTAAAATGCATTCCTCATTGTAGCTAGCTACAGTAAAATAAATGAAGGAATGATGGTGATGTAGGGATGACTAAAAGGTGAATAATTATTATCACTAAAATTTTTCTTGCATATCTACTTCTTTTTTTTTTCTTTCTTGAACTAAGAAGAATTGTACTTCTGACTTCAGAAGAACTTGAGCAAGGGTATTATGCTAGCTAGCTAGCTATACTGTCTTGGAGGCAGAGAAAAATTGACAGTCTTGAGCATTGTTCTAAAACCAGTAGAAACTAGAGTAGCTAGCTAATCAGAGAGATTTCGTACCCCGCACCCCGCATGTGCGATGGAATTATTTTATGTTGACGTCATGACCATAATTCTGTGAATGGGTGTGACCTTTCAGTGCACTTTAAAAGAAATCGCAGAATTGTTCGGTGCAGAAACAGCTTCTGCCTTCTGAAGCTACTGAATTAGCCTATACAGTGTGAGTTGATCGCTAAAGTGCCATTTAGAAAAAAAAGTTTTTTGGGGGGGGGGGGGGAGGGGAGGTACATATAGATCACTTTACCCCTTGCTGCACATGTGCGTGCAGGGTAACACGCAGGGTAATAAGATGTGGTTAGCTGCTAAAGAAAATAATGAAAATCACTAAAATTAATAATAATTAGCTACACCATTATTATATAATTAGCCATAGCTACTTTTCCAATTTTTATGCTCTAGCTCCTTCAGATTTAGGGACAGATCCTGAAGAAAGTACGATTACTAATGTGAGTAGCCAATATCTGCCCTACCATATTAAACTAGTAAATACTAATTTTCATTATTAGATGATGTCAGTTTCATGTATAACTACTCCATCACATGATCCAACTACTTTGATTCAGGTACTAAGATTTGGTTAGCTATTTACTTACCAGTTGTTGTTGTTTTTTGTGTTAATAACCAGATGCAGTCAGACCCCACAGTTACAACTAATCCAATGGAATCAGACCCCACAGTTGCAACTAATCCGATGCAGTCAGACCCCCCAGTTCCAGGTAATCCGATTCAGTCATACCCCGCAATTAATCCGTCAAATTATGGGGGACCAAGAATTTGTAAATCATTAGAGCTGCTGTTAGCTGCTTGGGAGCTAGCTTACAGATGATGAAAAAAAGAAGTGATCTAATAATGATCAGCTGGCTAGCTCTTACTGGCCTTAGCTTTAGTAGCTAATTGCCCAGATGTTTATGGTGCATGGGAATTATTCTCAGAATGAAATGTGCCCATGCACATTCTAGCTAACTTGCATCTCATCTGTTTAGCCTTTGTTCCCTCTCTTTTTTCACCATTCAATATGGACACCCCTCTCATAAACAACATAACCTGAAACTCAAGAAGATATTACCCTACGTAGTTGGTCAGGCCTGACCTGTTCTTTCTCTGTAAGCTGCTAGTGTGGTCATTACTTATGTATACCTTTGTCGCTTGCCTCTGTACACATTCCAAATTAATTTGTGTGGCTTCCATACTTCCAATAGATCTTAGCTTTATACGTAGGTCACTAGCACAGTTTTAGTAATCTGCAACTTAGCCGGGCAATAGCCTTGACTATGATTGATGTGATATACTACAGTCAAACCAGACACAAACTTTTTCCAGGCTGCCAGATAAGTGAATTAGTCTGGATAAGTGAAATAGTTCTAGCTTATAATAGTGTAGTGGTTAGCTATGCTGTAATTTTTTTCATAGGATTGTTGTTGTGCAGTTGCCATTACACATGCTTGTAGTGCATGTAGCTACTAACTATTTCCAAATCTGGTTCAGGATAACCTGAGATTCAACTGTACCATACTAAGTTTGTTTGCAATAATAGATATTGCGTAAAGTATAGCTAGCTAGTTAGAACCCACTAGCTATAGGTGGAGGAAGATGATGGGGTACCAGGAGACTGCATGAACACAAAGTTTGCTTGAGTGCAGGGTATCCAAAATATATTGCACCTCTAAAACCTTCAATAGACTGAAAAATTTTCTTCCATATTACAATCAGTCGTAACTGAAGGGGGGCACCAAAGAGGAATCATTTCAAGGGGGATATGTCCCTGGTGCTCCCCTGGTTCCTCTGCATATGCTATAATAAAGGAGTATATAGGAGTAGGCTTTAAGGATGCACCTTAAGTTAGGCTATAGACCAAGTACATGTATATATCCTCTTTTGTCACTACAGGTTGTCAATTGCTATGACCCTTTGGAACTCTTTTAGACAATGCATCTCTATTTTCTTTTTGCAAGAACTGCTCCTCTATAGGGAAGAACATAGCTTACATACCCTCATTTTTTTTGTAATTTAGTAGTGAAAAATGAGTGAAATAAGTGTTTTGTGAAACTTTAACCTTCATGACTTAGTTAAAGATCCTCCATTTAATCAATCTCGATCTCCTTGTCCGGGCGGCGTAAGGCAGAGATATACTTGTAATTATAATATTGATCAAGATATCACACACACAGCCTCTCAAAATGGTCCCTAGCTACTTATAACTAGCAAACACAGAACATTCTATAACACAAAAATTACATGCTGAGACAGACAAATAAACCACATGCTGACAGTTGAATCGCCACCTCTATTTCATTTGCACCTCGCATAGCTACTATAGTGAAAACAGTAGAAGGCGCACAGACCCTGTCAAAGGATAGTCTCGCAAGCCACACCCCCACCAACGCAAGGAAGGAGAGGGTCTGGTGACGCTGGTTGAACTTTTCTGGCAAACCGGATAGGGTATTCAAATTCTATTTCTTGTGTTTTCATGTGACGTACAAAGTTGTATTATACAATCATAGATACTAAAGTGAGCACAAAAAATTTCTTCTAAATAAAAAGTTAAAGGGTAGATGTGGTCAAAAAAATTTTTTCTCTGTAAGTATCATGAAAACCTTTCTTAGATCATGCATAAACTTGCCTCCAAACCATTTGAGTCTAAACTCAGTGGAAGTTCTATGGCACCTTTCTTTTCTACTAATTAACTTCATTGAAATTCACTTCCTGTTTGTGGGCGTGGCCTCTTGTGACGCAGATGTGGGAGTAGCTATGGTATAGTGGTTTTGCTATCACAATTGTGAGCCAGAGAGGAGCTGCCACAGAAGCGAAAAGTGAAGTATGTGTATGTGGTTGATTGCTGCAAGCTCAGAAAAGCTATCCAGAATGTCTTCGGGGCTGAAACTACAGTGAAATTAGACCTTTTTCATGCCGTCCAGAGAATCACAAAAGCAATGTCAAAAAAACATCCACAGTTCCATAACTGTATAAGAGATTTCAGGCTAGTTTTTAGAAGAGATGGTGATGTGAGTCATGAAAGACAGACACACACTGCTTCTAAAGAGAGAGACTATTTCTTTTAAATTAGCATCCTTTAGAGAACGATGGAAAGGCATTACTGATGGATTTGGAAATCATATCCTGACATCTTCATCAATGGAAGCTATTAATAATCTAGATAAACATGTTGAATCAGGCTGCCTATCTGATATTCCTCCCAGTATGGGTGTACTAACAGAAACGAGCATTTTCACCGGCACTTAAAATCATTAATGGATCGTACACGCATTGGCATTCTTCTTGCTTATGCTCTATTAACTGTTTTGATTCATGCACATAACAATTCAGAAAACCTGGCTAGCAAAAAATTTGTTGCCACTAATGCATTTGTCACATGTTCTTGCTCAGGTAAAGGTCATGCACCTGTAGGAATCTATCCACAGGCAGCAGATCAGGTTAATCACAAATCAATGGGAAAAAGATAACTCCATTGAAGAAGTACCATCACTTGAATTTTATAAGAATGGTATTGCCAAACTTGCATTAATAAAATAACTGGAATTTATGAAGCTTGATCAACTATCTAAACAAATTGTTAACTGCTGATGAACCAAAGCTCAGTCAACCTCCAAATATAGTCACCAATGATGTGGAGAAGCTCATAGCAAGTGGCCTCACTGTTGAACAAGTTGCACCTGATGGAAATTGTTTCTTTTCTTCAGTAGCAGTTGGTATTCTCCATTCTGTGACTTCTTGGTCTAACTGCCTGGAGAAAGTAGGGCTTAAAGAAGAGGAGGGCTCAGTGGCCTTGTGAGGTGTCTAAGGAATGCTTTTATTCGAGAATTGCTTGAAAATAGTTCAAAGTATCAACCATTTTTTCGTTGACGGTGTTGTGGAAAATTACAATGCTGAAGCTAAAAAATTTTTGCAGGATGGTTTTTTGTTGGAGCACTTGGAGATTTGATGCCAACAGCAATGGCAGCAGTACTACAAGCACCAGTAATAGTATTTTCTTCAGAATTATCAAAAGAGGCACTTTATTTTACATGTCCTGATATCATCACAAGTAAAGCCAGCATTTTTGTACTCTATCAGGCACAATTAAATCATTATGATGCTGTTGTAAAGGTCTACAATACAAGCCCAAGCTCTGGTTCACCAAACAAGTCTTTGCAAGTTCATTGCAGCTGTGGAATAAATAAAAAAAAAAAGATGATACTAAATCCTGCTGTCCTTCACCTATTTACTCATCAAGATGTAAATGCTTCAATCTGTCACAGCCATGCAATTCACTTTGCCGTTGTAAGAATTGCAATAATTCCAATGGAAAGAGGCCACCCAGTAAAAAAACGATGAAAAGGAATAGACAACCACTTTCCTCTCAGATGGAACTCCTACACCACACCAAAGCATTTTGCACAAGAAAGGGGCCAACCTCTAAATGAAGGAGTATGGTCAGACTTTGAGGCAATAATATTGTGGGAGATTTATAGCATCCATAAGGATTCATTTGAAAATTGGTGATGTACTCAAAAAATCCAGTGTGTACTGAACAACTGATTTTTAGAGAGAAAAACTCATCCCAAGTTCAATCAAAACTCAATAAGTTTATAAGAATTGTGGGTTCTTTCCATGCTATAATAAGAAATAAAAACAGCACACAAGAGGAGTCTATCATACACCAGTACTGTGTACTACATAACTAGGGCAATGTTCAACATTCAGTTGACAGCGAGCGAGCAAGCATTCTTTAGTGCTACAACTCTTTAGAAGATTAGTTTATACAGGGGTGTATCCACCACTCTGGTTGGTCCGGCTTCTATGTACCTCTTATCTATCTAGGTACCCTTGATCCATGTAGTTACAGTCTGGAATGAATTGATGTCCTTGGTATAAGACAAGAGAACCTATCTTCTGTTTTTTTCTTAATTGGGTCCAACTTTGCACGCATGTATTACAGTAATATAGGTATGCAATAATTGTACATTGAGGTGCTGGACAAAAAAATAGCTACTGTTTTGATTGTGAAATGAGATTCATTATTAGTGGTTATTATACTCATTCTAATAAAATGGAAAAAAATCTGGGGGTGTGGCACTATAATCCATAGGGAGTCAGACTGGAAGGTCTTGTCACTATAGTCATAAACATGATTAAAAAATAACCAATAATATTACAAAGTAATAATAATTTTTAGGCTTAGTTAACAAAAAAAATAATAAATCAGAGTATATAAATTATGTGTTCTCATAACTGACTTGATCTTCCTTTGAATATTCCTACATCCACCCGCTTGATTCCCTCAGAATTTAGTGGCTGTTGGCCTCCCAGAACGACGATCCTGTTGCCAGGCAACTTCAGGCACGTGCAGTACTTCCTATCGTAGGGAATGCTTCCAACTCTTTCCCATTTAGTGCTCGCCTCTTTCTTTAAATTGTAACTGAAGACAGGGCCATGCATGGAGAGGCTGGATTGCAATGCCACTTCACCACCTAGAGCCAAGATTGACTTACGATGGATGCTCAAAATTGTGGAGCAAGGACTTGGGATGTTTGGCAGTCTCTTCCAAATGGTCTTATCCTTGTGAGAAATGCGAGTTAGAACCGGCAGGAGAGCATAAAAGACCACGTTCTCAGTCCCATCGGCGGAATCTGAAGTAATCGAACCGGCCACATACAGAGTGTTTTCCACAGTTGTGCACGATATATCGGTGCACTTCTCTGGCAAGGGGGCACATAAACTCCAAATCAGCTTCTTTGAATCGATATCGTATTTTTCAACAGTGTTCACTCCAATTAAAATCAGCCAGTTTTCATAAAGAATGACTTTGGGAGAGGATTGTGCGTTCAGGAGAGGAGGGTAGTAGTTGTCTTTCCATTGTTCAACTGTGGGGTCCCAAACTGTCACCTTGGTGCTTTTCTTATTGGACGATTCGATCCCCCCTATCGTTACGAGGGTGTTACGTACAGCGACCATTCCGAACTCCCTCCGAGGGCAGGGAGGTAGTTTGGTCCAGGCATCTGGAGATGAATGATCGTAGACGAATACTGTGTGGGCATGGTCTTTGGATTGAGCCCCTCCCACATAAATGCATCCTTGGAGGAAGACAGCACATGGGTACTTGGAGAGGGCAGCTGGAAGGTCGGGCAGTTGCTCCCAAACTATATCCTGTAGAGATTAAAATTAGCTATTAACTTTTGATCAGCTTTAATTCTTTGGTAAGATCATCTCAAATTGAGAGCTGAAGTATGAAGAAGTGATATTATTTTTATGATAGAAGAAGTGTGTGGCAGGGGCTGACAAATGTAAGTGCTTACAAACGTAAATGCTTACATTTTTCCTCTTGAGCGGACTGGCTGGAAGCTGGAGCTCACTTATGACTTGGCTAATCTCAAACTCCGTCTGTCTTACAATCTCATCTTCCTCTTCCCTAAGTTTCCTGGCTCTCTCCTTCACCTGTGATAACATCTGCTTCTGCAGGTCCTGCAATGATACATGTAGCTATAATGCTCTTATTTTCTAGCTGAGCAGAATCTTACATTATATATATATAGAGGGGGTGGTTCGGTTTTGTCTTAAGGACCTGTTTGTGGATATGCAGTCACAAAAAGGGATGGTTTCTTCTGGATAGTTATTTAGTCCTTATGCTCCATAATAGTTTGACTACCTCCACACCAAATTTCAACCTAGTTATCTGGTCAAAATATTCTAGCTTCATTTATCAGGATAAAGATTGACTTGATCTCGCTAGGTTAGCTATAAGTGTTACATTATGTTGATATTGTGTCAATATGCTGAGAAGTGTCAGGACAACATGTGAGGGAACACTTCAATCTTATCAGAAGCTGTAGCTATACCTGTTTCTGAGTGATGCTGGACAGCAATTCTTCAACTCGTGCAAAAGCTGCCACCTTCTCTGCCTGCAATGTGAAGTTACAGTGGAATACTTTGAAAAGTAGCAGTATTGGGAAAAATGAGTTGGTGTTAAGTGAATCCTCTGATACTTGGGACCCAGCCATTGTCCTTCGTAGAGAGGTTATCCTCTTTTGGAGGTTATTTTTGTATAGAGTACAAAAGTACTAGCTAGTTGAAAGGTGTGTGTCCCCTCTGTCCTTTATCGAAGGTTCCACCATATTTAACTACCTGGTTCTGCTCCATTTGTCTCTCCAGCTCTACCACCTGCATGCTCTTCTCTGAAATGACTCTCTCTTTTTCCTCCATTTCTTTCTCTGACTTCACCTGGAGGGCACAGAGAGGAGTGGACTCAGTCAATGGGACTCAGTCAATGGAATGCATTAGAGATGAGGAGAGGGGCATTGGGAGGAGGGGGGAGGAGGAGGAGCGATGGGAGGGGGAAGGAGGGATCATTTGATGGGAGAAGAGGTTGAGAGGAGGAGGAGGAGGAGGAACTGGGGGAGGGGGGAGGAGAGACTTGGGGGATAGGAAAGGGGAGAAGGGAGAAAGAAATGAAGACCAGAGTTGTAGGGAAGGGGAAGGGTGGTTGTACTCACCCGCTGCGACTTGATTTTTCGCTCCAATTCTTTATTTGCTGACACAAGTGTCTGTATTCTGTTTTGAAACTAAAAATAATTACACAAAGTAATAATAATATTATACTTCAAGGACCTGTACTTATTAGCTACACTTTATCTACCTCTTTTCTCTCCTGGGGTAACATTTTGTGAAGACTGTCCTGCTGGTGAAGCAACTTGATTGTCTCCATGCGTCCAAGTGCCTCATTGTCGCCAGGTATCCTCCCAGTCTCCTCCACCATTTGCCTCATCCGGGCCAGAACATTCTCTGCGGAGGGTCGCCCCTGGGGATCATTGCTCAGACAGTCCTTGCTGAGGAGCACCAGAGGGTTCTTGTCACCTTGGGGGAGCTTAATGTCCATTTCTTTGAAGTATTCTCGCCGTCTGTCCTCTTCGGAGAGGACCTCGATGCATTCCGAGTTGTCAGGTTGTGCAAAGGATGAGAGGAGGAGAGTGTCAGGGAATTTCTGAAAAGGTAATTCATATCAGTGATGGGATAAAGGAGATGAATGTTTCATAGTTAATACGAATGTTCATACCTCCTTTAAGATACATTGCATAAGTAAACTCTGAAACCAAAAAAGTGTCCTGATTGATTCATGGTGAATATAGCTAGCTATACACATCTGTAATAGAAGGTTATGCCATGATCATACTGGAGCATTCTAGCTATTCATGAAGGTATCAATTAATAATAACTACTCCTAGGACCACAGATAGCCTCGTTCCCAGGCTTTCCTTCTCACTAGTAGATGAAGAGTTACCTTTTCTTCAGTGAGAGACTATATCTAGTGAGAGAAGAATGGCAGAAGAAGGCACAGACATACCGCTATAATAATACTGTGAAACCTGATAACCCTATTCAGAGACCAAGTCTCTTTAAAGACCACTTGGTTAGCTACGTATGTCCCAACAGTGCTTGTAACTTTGATTTTGACCTCTGTAAAGAGACCACCTCCAGGTTAAGAGTTGGTGGTTTATATAGCTAGATGGATTTCACTGACGTACAGACTAGACCATTAATCATCTGATCATGAATGAGGTAAATTATAGCTGCCTCAGCAAGATGCTAACAATGAACAATGAACTTTTGGTCATGAATCTCATTACAAGACCTAGTGAATAATACCTTGATTCCAATTAAGGCAGTACATATACTAATAGCTAGCTATGCATAATCATCCCAGAAATAATGGCATGATCATGTCCTTATATATAGCAGTATTAATTTATGTGCTTAGCTAGAACATCATAATATGATCGAACTATAAACTAGCATGAGGGACTCTGGTGATGTGGTGGTTTCATATTCTCTATAGCTGGCTAATAATGTTAAGTCTTGACAGTTATGCATAGCTCTACCAAAGACACTAATTACACCACTGCCTATTATAGCATATAGGCTTTGCTACTAGCAGCATTGAGAGCCATTGAGATTGCAATAGGTCTGCAGCTGCAGTGAGCTAGCTAGCTACTTGTCTTTCTTGACCATGCCATTAAACAACATTAGTACAATTAAGGACAGAGAATGGTAGCCATGTTGTCACCAATCTCGTGGGGAATGTTTAAGAAGTTGGGACATGCTATTATTACCTATAACTATGCACTTGGTTAACCAGCTAATTCGTGCTCATTTGCACTCCCCTCACTAAATGGAGCCTCGCAATTAGATGTGCACTTTCAGGATTTAGGAAGTCCACATTGAAGGCTTTCACTATTAATACTAGCTAGTTCTAAATAACCTTAGCTAACTCACTTGTATCACACAGAACAGGATCAAGTGTCCAAAGGAAAAGATGTCCAGACTGGTGTCATTTCGTTTACCGACATGCTCAAATTCTGGAGGTATGTAAACCATCATCTTTGCCGGATACTCAAATTTATCTGTTGTTCGGCTGAAAGCAAGATGAGTTAGACTAGAATTGCCGACATCTGTGATCTTAGCCACGAGAGAGGAGCTGAGAAGGATATTATAAGCAGTCAGGTCTCCGTGAACTATCGGTTTTGGGGACTGAGTGTGGAGATAGAGTAGACCCTTTGCGATGTCTTCTAGAATGCTCTGCTTGAGTACAAGAGGGATACTGCTCTTCAACTCAAGATACTGGTGTAGATTATTGTCCATCAGCTCCATGACAAGAATTGGTAGGGAGTAGTTTGGCAACATACATGTGCCGATCAGTTTGGTGATGTTTGGGTGGTCTATGCCTGCGATTCGCTTGCATTCTTGGACGAAATCTGTCACAATCACTTTCGACTGTTTAAATGACTTCTCATATATCTGATCGTGGAGAATCTTTCCAGCATAAATGTTATGTCCTACCTTCACCTAAAATGAAACAACAAAAGAATCAGAGGGAAAGACATGGTGCATATATAAACTTTCTAGAAGATTGAACGCACTGGAGCAGTGGTCAATTACATAGCTAGGAAGATATATAGCATTCATACATTGACAAGGTTTAATATTTAGAGGTCCCACTATATAGCTAAATCAGCGAGCAAAAAGAAATAGGTTCCTGTAGATTAGCTAGTTCTCACCTTTTCCACTTTACCGAATGTTCCACATCCCGTTGACAAGACACTGCCTGTAGGCTGTACGTTGTACATGAGCAGGTTCTGATGATCGTCATTATTGTAGAACTCCTGGGAGATCGCTTCTCTGCTGGCCATTATGTGCAGCTAGCGTGTTTGCAAGGTGAGGCGAGGGAGGGGCTGATTTATCATTACGTCACGTGGAGTCACGAGCTAGCTAATATGTGCGCACATGCGCTGCGCGATCACAGCAGCATGTCGACCTTTTACCACAAATTATTATTGTCAGCAAGTCAAGATAAGAACACAAGTTAAAAAGATAATTGGAGAACACAACACAACTAGTTTTAGAGGGCTTCACCTCTAGCTCAGAGCGGAGGGGGAAAATAAGCGAGAAATATGAAATAATATACAGACCTGCATTAATGGAGAGAGAGGAAAAATCAATGTTACTGTATAAGAGCACGTTTCTGGTGAATGCAGAAAGGTTAACTAATAGTGCAGTGTTTTCAAAAGAAAATAACCAGTTTGAAATTATAATGATAATCAGGAGATGTATAATTGTGGAAAAAAAGAGTCCAAGAGTTAACATAAATAAGATTAGTATGAGATTATATGATTCTGATAAATAATATGGTTTTGTGCAAGTATGAATTTTTAAAAGTGTTTCAGCAGCTACTTTTGCAAGGGGTGAAAGGTATATTTATCCATCATTTCAAACACACGTTTTCCATGTTCCCACTTCTTCGTTTGAGCGATAAACGTCTTCTCTCATTGTTGTTACCGTTTGAGTTTGCTACCATTTCCTCGCTTCTTGCCGTCACGTTTTCATACGATTCCTGTCCATGCGACCCCCTCCGACCTCTGAACTCCCCTTCATGGTTCTCGTAACTTGGTTGGTAGACACGTGGCACCACTCCTTTAAGATCCTGAGGTAAAGGATGATTCTCATAATTAGAGGGTCTCTCCTTAGGGTTTCCCCCCTCGTTAATAGTCGGTAATGTCTCGTAATTAAGAGAGTTTCTTGGAATACTTTGTCTCGAATGGAAATGTTGCAATGTATTGTATTCATCTTTTCCAACCTGTGGGAGTGGAACGGGAATATTTTGAGATGGTGATGGCTTTAGTTCTTCAGGTGATCCCTTAGGAGATCCACCCGATGCGGGTCTCATGAAAACGTATCCTTCTTTACGATACTTGGGATGCTCCATTCGAACATATTCATCCTGCATGCCCTCAGGGACAGGTCCATTACCCTCTGGAGGGGCGTGTGCAGTATAATAAGGATGTCTTCGCGTACGCACGACGTCATAGAGGTGTTTTTCACCAGATTCACCATCACCATCCATTTGCCCAGTGATACAACCATCTGTCTCGTCTGGAGGCGATTCAGAAGATTCAGAGTGAGGATCGATATCAAAAAGAGGTTCTGATAATTCCCTCTCACTGAAACTGTTACAGGGTGATTGGATGCTATTGCTACGAGCAATCACACATGGATCTGAGTCCCGTTTACGTCTAATAGAAGGGTGCTTGTCCAAACGAACAGGGGGTCCCTCCAGGGTTGGGGGAGTCTTCTCAGAGCTTCCCATGGAGTGAAAACCAGAGTCGTGGTCATGTGACTTGCTACGATTGAGGAGGTGGTTGTGGTAACCCGAGGAGGAGGAGGAGCTTCGTCGTCTTGTGACCGAGGAGGAGTTTTGTTGAGAGTCGAAGGAAGCTCTAGGGACGTCGTACAAGCTCTGAGGTTGGGAGTTCATGGCGATGGCTCGACCGTCTCCTTGGAAAAGAAATCTATTTGGGGAAAGAAGAAAAATTGAACAAGTTGGAAAAAATTGTATAGGGGGGGGGGGGGGGCACATTGCAAATATCCCTCTATATAAGGAAGCCAATTGCTACTATCAAATTATAGAAACCCTGCTAAGTTTAGAACAATTTTGACATTTCTTTAAAGCATTAGGGTCTGTATGACTACATCACGAGTCCCGTTTCACCATGGCAGCTATGAAAGGAATGTAAATGCATGTACCAGTAGACAATAAAGAGATTTTGGTGCCAGTGTTACGACCTGAGAGAAAATGCCAACACATTTGCTATGACTGGATGGACAATAGGTCCCAAGATCAAGAATAGAACAAAAGACGAAATGTAGTGGATTCTTGGAAAAATAGGCGACTGGTCTTTGATGGCTATTGAGGCAATTATTCCATACATAGTCGATGAATTAGGTCTCGTGAAGTGTTTCTTGACAGTTTTTTCTTTTTGAAGCAATTGAAGGTAACCCATCGACGAGGCTTGGATAGTGAGCACTTAAGTTCTTTTTCTTTCATGCAATTGTCTATAGAAAAGCAATGCTGCATGGTAACTATATTTGATACCACGATCATTATCATGATTAACTGAATAGAGTGTGGATGACAAATGACAGACTATAATCCTCGAGCTTCATTAAGACTCTATGAAAGATTTGCAGGTGAATAAGACATGAAGTTTATACAGACTACTCAGATTCTACCTGTAGGCCTAGAGCCTGTAAACACAAGACAGACAAAGACTCATTGTATCAAGGGGACCCTATAAACAAGACTCCAGAAGCTGGTGGTCTAGTCTGGTATCCACAACAACCTCATCCCCTACTTGGTCTATATTATGCACTCGTTGGACACAAACAAACTTGTAATTAAAGGAGCTGAATACACCTTTGTCTTAATTATGAATGCATGCACCCAGAGAACGAGGACAAGTGATCACACAAAAAATGTGACCAAATTTCCCTGAAGAATTATCTTTAACCACAAACCAATTAAACGTCAATTGCCCATGAAACTCCCTCACCTCCTCCCTAATTCTAATAAGGTCAATACCCAACATTTCCCCACATAGAGAGGTACTACATCATCAGGTACTGTATGTCCAGAAAATAATGATAGGAACATACCAGATGAGCAGGAAAATTGACCAGCAAATATCACATAAATTTTTTTTATGAACTTACTTGTGCAGTGTCTCTCTCAATGCTTGTGCATCATTCTGATATCCTGTATACATCCACACCAAACCAGGACCCCCCTCACACCGACGGCCGATCTCGATGAAGACCAAGTGTCCGGTTTTGCCAGTTCTTCGCATCTTGTCGCGATCCCATGTGACCACAGGTTGGCTGAGGTCGGTGGGGCTCAGGATGTCCAGCTGTCCCATGGTGTAGTTCGGGATGCCACTGCGGAGTACCAGAATGTGGAGACCGATCATACCCTTTTTAGAGCCCACTTCCTCAGGCAAGATATAGACTGGCCAAACTGAATCTGAGAGAGAGAGAGATAGAGAGAGTCATTCATATTTGATACTTTTTAGAGTGGAACTAACCCCTGAAATGGAGACACCTCTGTATACAGTGGAACCCCTCTATTCCAACCCCCTGAAATGGAGACACCTCTGTATACAGTGGAACCCCTCTATTCCAACCCCCTGAAATGGAGACACCTCTGTATACAGTGGAACCCCTCTATTCCAACCCCCTGAAATGGAGACACCTCTGTATACAGTGGAACCCCTCTATTCCAACCCCCTGAAATGGAGACACCTCTGTATACAGTGGAACCCCTCTATTCCAACCCCCTGAAATGGAGACACCTCTGCATACAGTGGAACCCCTCTATTCCAACCCCCTGAAATGGAGACACCTCTGTATACAGTGGAACCCCTCTATTCCAACCCCCTGAAATGGAGACACCTCTGTATACAGTGGAACTCCTCTATTCCAACCCCCTGAAATGGATTACAGCGGAACCCCTCCAGAAATCTCTGTAACCCTACCACTCTTTAAACTTCTGTATACAATAAATATTCAATTAATTCCACTGTGTTGGGGTTTGGTTGAGACTACTGATTGTCAACATGCAAGGGGAACTCGTGCCAGCAAGTGCCTGACCACTGTGACCAGCTACTAGCCCAAATAGAAACAGGAAATGGGAGGAAATGGAAACCACAACACTAACACTATCAATACTGTAGCCTTATGAGGAAAATCCAAAAGTTACCCGAATAAATATATACAACCATAGAGACGTCATTACCACTGATGGTTACGTGCAAGATAACTAATGCTATACAAGAATACACACTTCATAGCAGGCTAAAGCACTTAGAATAGGACAGTACATTCTATATAAGTACTTCTTCACTATGACAGAGTCACATAGGACTCTAAAAGTACAAAGCAGGGTATTTAGAAGCAAAGCATATCCTATAAACATTCCACCTCATAAATAGCCTGGAGGAGTGGACACACTAACATTCCTGCATTAAGGAGGATAACCGCACTATGCCAAGCATATCCTGCCATGCTCCATATTATATTACTGGAAGAAAAAAAAAGGACACCGAGCAAGCTTACAGGAATTCCGAATGTTGATAAACATTTAGTATTGGGATAACTATGTCTTTGTTGATGTTGGTCATGTTCCCATAACCACAATCTAATGCCACATTTGAGCATGTAAACAGAAAACCAAGAACTCACTAGCCAGAATCTAGTATATCACTTTGTATTCTTCCTAGGATACTAGGAGCAAATAATTCTATCAGCTAATGTAAACTGCCCCTAGGCTATAGCTAGCTGGCCAATTGTAGAAGCACCAATTAAATTGTTGGGTGTAGAGTGACAATAAAGCTTTGGCTCGAATGGTGAAACACGTGGTGAGGACATGCAAACAAAACCCTTTCAGAACCCACAACAAACTTGGATCTCAACACACACCGTGTTGCGTCTAAGTTTGTAACGCTAAGCTGATGATCACGAGCCCACCCGCCCTCTCTGGCACTGGGCAGATCTCAAATGAAAGGAATAATCAGTCAGGCTGGCTTTGGTGTGTTGCATCATGAAATTGGCTTTGGTCTGGGCAGCAAGATAAAAAAAATTGATGCATACATATCACTACCTCTCTCTCTCTCTCTACAAGGTCAAACAAATTAAGTTTACTAAGTGTGCATGGGAAAGAGGTAGCATAGTGAGTTAGTGGATTGTTTCCTATACACAGTGCAGGTATGTGATCCCAGATGGCCAACACAATTTCAACTAAAGTGCTTGAGGGAGACACGGAAGCTTGCATACATAAATAGGGAAGCTATAGTCAGAGGTGAAGGTCAGTGGACAAAAACATCAGCACTATAGGTCACTTACTGACCCTTGAAGTGGTGAAGAAAGGTTGGCTGCTACGAAACTGTGAAATCACTACTTTGACTTCAGACACTTATACAGGAAACCTATTGTGTATTGTGATCTTTAGAAAGTGTCCTTCATACTGCCATTGCATGGATAAAGTGTCTTCAATACAAGAGGTTGGTTATAAATACACTGAAACCTCTCCATTGTGGACACTTTGAATGGCCCTAAGAAGTTATTATGGGACCTTTGAAATCGTTCCTATACAGAATATACTGGAACCTATCTATTGTGGACACCTTTGAGACCTTGGAAACTGTCCAGACCTATCTTCCAGAATGAGACATTTTGCCAGTTAAAAAGAGCGAATTTTTTTTTGCCAAAAAAGGTCCTAGTTAACGTTTGTGAATGCATCAAAAATAACTTCCAAAAATAATAAGCAATCTCAATTGTACACCTTCCCTTAATGGATGCAACTCTCACGAGGTATTGGCAAGAGATTTTTGGATTACCTTTATAGGCAGGCACCCAGCCAGCCAGAACTATACAAATATAGATATAGACCATAAGAATGACATTATGTGCCAAATCTTTAAAGAGGAAATGCCTCATCTCTCATGGAGTCACAATTTCCCCCCACATTCTTAGGATATGAGATGCTTGACCTCTACAAACTAAACTAGAAGTCCGTCTCTGTCCCTGGAAATTGCTGAGTTGTAAATTTAAATCTTGCCATCCACAGTAAAACTCATGATTTTGGAATGAAGAACTGAACCATTCATCAACGAAATAGCAAATGCAACCACAAAAGGTCACCCAGAGCAGTGACTGTGGGCTGCAGATTAATCATGGAACTACCAATGCAACCACAGAGTGGCTTAGGAGGTTATCTCCCCCCAAGGTCACTTCCCTCCATAGCTCCCTAGGGGTTCACAACTTCCCTCATCAATGACAAACCCTGACTCCACTTGCTTCCTCCATCAACAAGGAAGTAAATGGAAAATTTAATTGCTGCTCGGCCTATGAATGTGGCAGAAATCATTCCTTCATCCGCATAGCAAGCTATAAGTATCCAACTGTGAATATTGTTACCCATGTGACTAAACCAATTAAAAAGGGGATCCCCCTATGAATGAAAAAGCTCTGTTGTTCCCAACTACAAGACATGATCGGGACACCCAGCGACTGTCTACTTTGATCTACATACATCTGGGTCACCCAGAAGGTCTGACCTCATCAACCTACACCAAAAAATTGCCAAAAAATTCAAGACTTGGTCATGTACTTAAACCTAAAGCTAATTGAGGAAAGGGACCACCCACACTTAGAAAATATTTGAAAGGTTATGGGAGTTATGTGGACTTATGTCTAGGTGGATGGGAAGAGATGCGTAGGGGAGAGGTTGAAACAATGCCTCCCATGATCATCTCCTGACTGGGCAGGAAAAATGCCTCATGGGATGGTTGAAATAGTGCGTCCCATGATCACCTCCTGACTTTGTGGGCAGGGCACATGTATGAAGAGTGCTCCAGGGATGCTTATCAGGTCTTTGTGGTCACATTAGTTTCCATATATTGATATTCATAGGCACATGATTGATATTAATCAAAAGGAAAAGGGTCACACTCCTGTTAGCTTAATCATTTCAAATTCACCTTTAAAAGTTCACACTGAATAGTTCACACTGAATAGTTCACACTGAATATTTCAGCAGCACTAAAATTAATAAAAACCAAACTTCATGTTCAACATACCCATTAAAAGACTTTCAACCACACCCCTAAAGTAAGCATGGGAGGTCTTCAGGTACCAGACAGTTATGAATTTCAATCTCTGCATATTATCAATTTTCTGGTGGGAGCTAGAACCAGACCTGCAGGAATTTTCTAGTACCAAGGTGAGAGCTACCTCATAGTCCCTACCATGGAAGGCAAAAAGTGTAGGAGATGGAAGTAAATATGGAGTTATTGTCATACCAGAAAGTACACTTCATTCCAAAAGAAATCTTATCAATTGTATTTCCTGAAACTGTACAAGGTTGGGTACACACACGACAGGAAAGGAGGAGGTTTTAGCTGATAAACATACTTTAAGGGCACAATGAAGAGGCTAGGAAGAAGGCCTAGGAGTTTTATACACATCGAAGGCCAACAAACACCGGATTATTGAATTTAACAGTGAAGTCCAATTGCAAGTATTATGGCTGCAAACACTAATTATTAAATTAGCAACTTTATTGTACAAAATAAGCAATTGCTTCACCAGCACAGTGTTGCCGATAATAATGTAAGGGAAAGATTTGTATCATCACTTTCTTACTGAAATCATCTCTTCTTTTTTTTTTGCATAACATACTGCAATCGTTTTTGTTTTGTTCTCTCTTAAAAAGGAAAATCGAAACCAAAAAACCACAAATAACTAATAAACACAAACTTAAAACGTACACAAGATAATACTCCCCACCACAAGGAAAACACCAGCTCTACAACTAACAGTTGTCAAGGAAGGGCATTTCCCAACTACGTAGCAAACATGAACTCACCAGCTTCGTACTGCTTTGCTTCTAGACTATTTCGAAAGCTATCCTTGATCGGATTAGTCTTGGGTTCCTCGGGAATTATCGAAAAGGGGTACATCACCAAGAGCTGTAACAATTTAACCCATCTTAGTCTTTCGGACTCATTTTCAGTCTTGAATTCATGGCTATCCCCATTAGTAGTGGTGATCATAAAAATATACATGTCCGATCCATTTAATGTTCCTCCCTGAGAGGATGAAGATTCCAACGAAGTTGAAGGAGACTCGCTTATTCGCATTGCTCCGCTTTGAGGTGAAGCAATGGTGGAGCTGTATGCTGGAGAATTGCTATTTGAAGCTAAATAACTTGATTCGATTTTAGTCCCTTCCAGTCTGATCATATTTTTCGGCTTGGAACCTGGCTTATCTATCTTCTCGTAATCATCATACACTTGTATTTGAGCACATATAGTTTTGCTGGTTCCATCAGAGCTACCCAATCCACAAAAGGCTGCTACAACCTTTTTCTACAAGAGAGAGAAAATTTTAACTTCTAATATTTCAAAATACCACCATGTTTTCTAGCTAGTTTGCTCAAAATATCACCAAAATTTCTAGCTAGCTAGCTAGCTAGCAAGCAAAGATTAGCTTTGCTAGGTGGAAAGCCAAAAACCCTTATGGAAAGGTTACCTTTGTGCAAGGTTACCTCTTGTGCAAAAAAAGCTACAAAAGGAATTTGTCGATAAAGCAAAAAAAATGAACGGTTGGAAATTCAAAGGTTATGCTTTCCTCAACAATCCGGAGGCTAATCTAGCTAGCTAATTGTATGCATGCTGTGAATATACATACCTTCTTTGGAGCTCCATTAGTCTTTTTCGCTTTATAATATAACTTTCCACGTAGTACTTCTCGACCTCTCGTAGCCATAGTTAGCTACTTTCCTACGAATAAAATAAACTTTTTTGATAACTGCAATGAATCGTAACTTTAACTGCACAAATCTAACTAGTTTGAACATCTACGATCGCGACTATATTTCAATCCAAGTTCATTCTTAATTTGGAAAGCTTTGTGGTCAAATAGACTTCCTGTTTTGTTTCCGGCGCGGCGCCCCCGCCCGCGCGCGCATTCTATTTTGGCGCGTAAAATGAAGCGCCAAATTTTTGGCGCCTAACAGCAGCAGGTATACTACTTTTCTTGCAGCTAGCTAGCTAGCTACATACCTCGTAGCTAGCTAGCTAGCTACTTGCCCCAGCCATTTCCAATGAGGCTTATAAATATCTACTGAAGCGTGCTAGTTACAGTTATGAGGAGGAGAGGGGGATTTTTCGAAGAATAGCTTTGTGCAAACTTTAACAGCACTTAGGCCTTGTCACATTAAACACTACTAATAGCTACTATTAGTACCTGGACTTTTCACTACAAACTTTAGTGTGGTTGCCGCCTATCACGCGCCCATTAAGACCCTATATCAATACTACGTCTGCCAAAATTGCTAGCCTCCCCATTTTTATTAATTTGCGAACTTTTTTATTCCTGCCCTCCAGCCCTCCCTTTAGCTACTGGCTTAGCTAGATACCTTTGCTTAATCGGGATTTTCTCTTGGAGGGCTATTAAACTTAATCTCTTGTCTTGCCTTTGCAGACGACGATGGAAGCAGGTAAGTAGCTAGGGATTGTGAATTCCTTGCAGAAAAACCAAACTTGCGGTTTCCCTTTGACCTCAAACTTTCGTTCTGCTCAGAGAGATACAGAGATAATAGCTCTAGCTCTCTATAGCTATAGCTATATGATCTTGTAAAAAGGCGCGAATTTTTGTTTACAATTGGGATTTTGGCGCGTTATCTACATCATGTGCTTTGCTCGAGGCCAATTATTAATGGCCAAGAATTATAATTGGTGTACTTTGCATCTTGCAATGAACATTGCACACCAATGGACTCACTTAATACAAACAATTTGTTTATCAACAAAAATTCCGTATTGACATCAAACAAGGAAGTTTACCCGGCAATTAGGCGGCAACAGAGAAGGGTGTGTAAGAGGTATGTGACCATGTGACTTAGCGAAACATCACATAAGGATTCATCTGTGTATTCACTTGTGGAGCTACAGATCCTAATTAAGTACTGAACAATACCGATAGTTTAAGGCACCTAAGTATGAACTAATTGATTTATGATATCAACAAACAGTTATTTACCTTGTGCACAGTGGTTCTAGTGTTTTACAGTCACACCTTGTAAGATAAAGATGAATGTGCAAGTTATAGACAGATGCCGTGAGGTTGCATCACTCTTCAGCACATCAGTCATGAGGCGAGAGATGCTTTAGAAAAAATGTCGAGTGCAAAGGTTTTATTTGTTCTCTCCATTGTGCCAGCTACTGGGATAGCAGTATTGATTATAGCATGCATGTGTGTCAGGTGACCTGTTCACAATGGTTCTGGACAAAGGGACCCAGTGTTACTGATGTACTTATGAAAAGTTATGCAATAAGTTGTCCAAGAACGTCAGTCGATGTGCAGGGTAGATGGTGGCGCCAATCTCGAATTCTATTACATCAGGTCACTCGCTTTTGACAAGGAGAGTGGCACTAATATCATATAACCCCACCTTTCCACCTTGTCATTTGACAATTCTTCTTCAAGGATTTCAACAGGAACTGACTGAGCAGCATGACACTGCAATCTCCTGACCTGATCTGAACTTTTTTAGGCATTGATTAGTGGTTTTATTTTCTATTCCAGGGGTGGGAATGGGACCACCAGTTAGGGGAGGAAGGGGGGAGGAGGGGAAGGGAGAGGGGGAGAGGGAAAAGGGGAAGGAAGAGGGGAGGAGGGGAAGGGAGAGGGGGAGGAGGGGAAGGGAGAGGGGGAGGGGGAGGAGGGGGAGGGGGAAGAGGGGAGGAGGGAAGGGAGAGGGGGAGGAGTGGAAGAGGGAAGGATGGCGTTGGGAAGAGGGGAGGAGGGGAAGGGAGAGGGGAGAAGGGGAGGATGGCATTGGGAAGAGGGGAGGAGGGGAAGAGAGAGGGGAGAAGGGGAGGATGGCATTGGGAAGAGGGGAAGGGAGAGGGGAGGATGGCATTGGGAAGAAGGGAGGAGGGAGGGGGAAGAGGGGAGGATCAACTGGTTTTGGAAACTTCGGAGAAATAGGGCCCTTGGATGTGGCAAGGTCTGAGTCCACATTAATAAATATGACATACAACAAAATCTGCTAGAGGTTTTGAGTCGACATTTAAATGCCACTGTAGGACCACCTAATTTGGAGAGGAGTGGGAGGGGAGATTAGCATATAACAAGATTGACCAATAGCTGGAAGGGTTTACATTTTGGGATGTCCATAGCTAACATTATGGTGACATATAACAGGATCATCTAATGTGGGGAGGAGGAAGTGAGATTAGGGTATGGCCAAGACCATAGACTCACAGCATAATAACTTAGAAGTCCACAAATGTACACTTAAAGAGTAAAAATAGACTGCCCAGAGTATTAGAATACTCCTGGACACATGAGAAACCTTGTACAGGTATTCTCAAGATAGATCATCTTTGGGAATTAATCAGTTCCAATTGCTTCTAAACACATTACACACCTCATTTCCTTCCCAAAATTGCTGTAGCTTACACACCCTTTAATATCTTCTTCCAAAAAAACCAAGTCATGCTGTAGCTTAACACACCTCATCTCCTTCCAAAATGACCAAGTCATGTTATAGGTTCTGTATAGGTCATGATAGAGAGTCAAGCTCCCAAAACTATGATAATGCTATCCCAGTTATAAATATATCAAGACATATGTTCTCCATGACTCATAGCCTTGGGAGTGAACTAATGGTAAAATACTAATGCAAAACACATGATAGATATTGCTGAAATAAACGATACATGGGTGTGGCTCTTGTGAAAAAAAAGATACAAAAATCTAAACCACACACAGATAAGAAGACGGCCACTCCCCCATTCACATGCCGACTTCATTATTCATTGCATTCCAGCTGCACACACCATGCATGAATATCATGTAAACAAAAGTTATAATATAAACACACCCACTGTATTTATATGTACTTTTGTAGCCATGGTGATGGTAGGGTTAAAGTATAATGGGGTACAGTTATTAGCTGCTTTAAGAGACAATCATTATTCAAAGCTTCTGGTAATGTCTGCTAGCAAGATCTCTAAAAACTATTAACTACAAAACTATAAGGGTTGATTTCATTAGTCGGAATATAAGACCTTCTGTGTCATTATCACGCTTTTAGTGACCCTCTAGAAACAAGATGACAATGGCCACTGGCACTCAAATTATGTAGTGACGTGTGCATTTGCTTACGACAAGTCTGCAAAATTTTCTAAAAGTGTCTACTAATTTTAGAGATGGACATGAACCAACCTCTTTCCTCTATAGTCAATAACAAATTAGTTGGAATCCCAAGCATTTTGTCCATCATAGAGAAGTGTCCTTGATACACAGGTTATCACTAAATTACAGTGATCCTCAACAAGTGTCCGAGGTTTCACAGGTGCCTAAAGAAAGAAGTCTCTATTTTTCATTAATTCTAATTTTAATATAAATCAATTTTCTCTACCACCAAGGTAGAAGAGGTTCAACAGGTGCCTAAAGAAGTAAGTCTCCATTCTATAAAATCAATTTTTCTCTACCACCAAGCTAGAGAGGAGAGGGAACCTCTATATAAGGTCAAAGGACATATAAGTTCTTCTAATGACATGTGGTTGCTAAGATGAGACATGTGGTTACCAGGCAAGCCATATGCATAGAAGACTGTAGGGTGCTGATTACACGTTTTTCTACACAACATAATGAGATCACAAGCATTCACTTCTAAGTCACCCTTTTCAGAGTGTCCAAACACATGTATCTAATGATGATTGACTTATAGTTGGTCAGAATAATCTGTATATTTTGTGCTCACTTGATCCCCTTGATAATAACTTTCTCAATTCTTTCAAAACCAGCTCATAGAGTGGTTAACCAGCTCTCTGCTGGTGTTTCAAATTTAGTCTAGAATTATTGAGAAAGTAGTCAGAGCAGATTAATTAGATCAAGTCTCAAATAGTGGATATAATGAGTTTTTTCTGTTATGCAAGTTTGCATGATCATGAATAAAGAAAACAAACTCTTTCACGTGCACTTCATGAGGCCCACTTCTTTAAACTACTAGCTAGATAAACTATTAAATTAATCGTCAATGCTCCAGAGGTGATAACTAGTGCAGGTGAGTGGGGAAAAAATCCATCAATGTCAATACACAGTGTTTCAGAACTCACAAGCAGCTAGCTAGCTAGCTTTTAGGAATTGAAACTGATCAAACAGAACCTGCTGAATTATTAATTCATCAATCCAAGGTGTTTCATTAAGTTCTGGGTATTCAAAACATTCACAATAGCATAAACCTGCTGAATAGATTCATTAGTCAATGGTCTTCTATTACCGTGATCACTGAAGCAGTTAGTTCAGGAGTTGTTGTTTTATTTCGTTGTATATAAACAGCTACAAATTGAAACCGAATAATATACATCAAGCGCAAGATATATAAAGTGCTATACATACGTACAGCACCTGTCTATACTGAACATCTCTCAAATAAAACTGTCATTCCGAACTTAATGAATATATTAAGTGTGACTCCTCTGATATTTCTACACAACTAAATATTTTTTCCAAACCAATTTTCATTAACAGTGCACATTATCTCGATGATCGTTGTTAGGATAATAATGCCTTTTAGTTTTTTCTTTATCAATTCAACTCATGCAGGCCACTCTTGATCTTATTCATACATGGTCACTAGAATAGAGACACACATGACTACAGAGCAGAATATGAAATTACTCGAACAATCTGGGCACAATAACTCATTGGCACGTGGATATCATTATCACCATTATCATCATGGATGTAACTTATTGCACAATCTATTGTGTGAATAAGTGTGGCATGCAAGTAATGACCAGCATGCTTAGATCACTTTAATCAAGATTATATAAACTACCATTACCTGGGACCACCTCTGGGCTACAAAAAAATGTCAGGGAGGTGGTCTCTATAATGGAGGAAATTGTAAAGGGCACTTTTTGGGAACAAAATCAGAGTGGTCTTCGTGGTCTCTGGATACAGGTGGTCTTTCCCTGCATTCAGATTCAAGTATACCTCTTTAATCAGGATGGTCTTTGTACTATGAAATAAATATAAAGCTAGACTGAATTCCAAAGTATCTGCATTTATTAAGATATTCCATTATCTCGTACTTGTTATGACCCCCACTACATTAGAGGAAGTTCCCCGTGGACACCCCACCCACTATCAGCTCAGCTGCAGGCTCTGGCTGGTGGTACAATTTTGTTATAGTGCTATCCATGATACCCTTAATAGTCCAAGCATCACTCAATCGGCTACACTTCGACTGATCTGTTGCTGCAGCCCTGCTTATTAGTGTTGCTTGTTGGAGCAAGAAATAAAGATGTTCAAAAGTGCTACCATCACCAGCAGAACAACTAGAGAAATCACTCTTGGAAACATCACATTAGGTCTGCCTCGAACAGAGAAAGCCACTCAAAAGAATGTGCCTTTAGTGCTGGAGAGACAGGCTCAACTTGATTGCAATAATAAATGTTAGGTGGCCATCCCTACAGTCAATACAGTGGGAACCTCTGCTTCATTTCAATTAGAAACTGTCCTTGGTATGGGGGGGGGGGGGGGGGGGTCTTTTGATACATGGAATTGTCCTTAGTATAGAGGTGTCCTCAATACAGAGGTTGGATAATACAGTGGAACCTCTCTATTGTGGACACTTTGGGACCTTGGAAATTGTCCTTAGTATAGAGGTGTCCTCAATACAGAGGTTGGATAATACAGTGGAACCTCGGTTATGTCCACTTAATGAAGGGCCCCCACGGTACCAGACCTCAGGAATGGTAACTATGCTTAGAATTCAAAATAAACACAACCACAGACATCACAAAAAATGACCTGCCCACGATAAAACCGTATGTTATAGACATTGGGTCGCCCATGCATGGTAAGACACAGTTTAACATACTAGCTTTGGAGCTCAAGTTCCTGGGAAGTGAATACAATATCCTAATATAACAAATAATAACAATAACAACAACAAGAGGAGGAAATATACATAATGTTTTGTAGATCCAGATGTTCTAAAAAAAGTGATGGGATGCCTGTAGAATCCTGGTAGTTGCCATGGAAGTAAGGAATACCAGCTGCCCAGGTTAGTGCTGCTGAGGTGGCTGTTGAGGTGTGGCCAAGGTCTTGTAACCTGGAGGTGGGGGTGGAGGGGGAGGTACATCAGGAGTAATGGCATACCAGATACTTGTAAAGTGGACAAATTCTAAACATTGCAGGTGAGCAGTCCCATATACAATACACCATCACTAAGTGTCCTTATTCAGAATCATTCGTTTTTCTTCTCTCTCTCTCTCTCTCTCTCTCTCTCTCTCTCTCTCTCTGCAATGGACAAAATGCAGGCAAGCAAGTATCAGACTCCCACGGTGGGTGAAACCTTCCCAGTAAAGGACACTATGAACAACAAAGGATAAAGGACACTTCTCTACAATGGACGAAATGCAGGCAAGCAAGTATCAGAGTCCCAGGGGAGTCAGTCATGCAGTGAAACCTTCCCAGTAAAGGACACAATGAACAAAGGACAGTCTCTAAATAAAGGGACACTTATTGTTGAGGACCTATGAATTATGCCTCATGTATAAAGACATCTCCACTCTACAATGGACAAAATAATTATTTGGTCCTAACTTATCCATTACTGAGAGGTTCCTGTATTAGCTATGCAATGGCTCAGACCTTAAAGCAAAGTCAAAATAAGCATGCATGGGGGCGACAATGAAAGTGAATCAGAGCCTCAAGGTCTCTCTCTTCTGACTTCATAGGTCAGGTCCCAGGGTCTAAGTAATTTATCAGTTCTTAGGGTCAAAATTTAAGTCAAAATACAAAATTACGAATTAAAATTAAATTAACAATTAATATTAAGGTCACAGTAGTAAATATTGAGTGGTCCAAGCTCAAGAATTTACTATGCACGATGGAGGAAGCGTATTCTAGAGATAACACAGCTTAGGAGAGCTTAGAGAAGAAGGCAAACCAGGCTGAGTCGAAATAGATAAAAGATATACCCACTGAGAGTAAATATCGATTTCTACACGTCCTAAGAGAGTTGGTGAAATGTAAATGGGGTGATATGTTAATGTTCTCACAGGTGTGGGATGTAATATGTTCTGTGTTAGCTTGAGAGAGAATAATACCTCTGGAAAAAAAAATGGCAGAGACCTAGAATCTTATGAAAGTAGTAGCTATATATAGGAGCTAGTCCTCTGCTTATTTGAGGAGGGAGGATATGACCCTGGAATGGAGCATTAAATTAAATTATTTTCACCTTAAAGAGGATGTGACCCAGAAAATGAAGTCCTAGAGTATACTGGACCATTAATATCAACTAGCCTGCACCCACAGAAAATCTGTGGCAATCTTATTTTGCATTTGAAATTGCATGCTATTGGGGCTGGTTTCTTCTAGCCTATGCTGTGCTCTTCTTCAGTGAGGCTTTTCCTGGCATCTTGCCTGCTATCTAGGCTTGCTGCAGCCATGCATTCTCCGCTTACTGCAGTCTCCAGTCCCTTGCTTGTTTCTATCTTCGCCAGCCTGGCTAGGCTTGCTGCAGTCGCAGTAGCTATTGACCTTTGAACCGTATACTATTTCTTTTTCTCCCCTCACCTCTTTGTAACATTGGACTCTTAGAGCGTCAAGATTCATTGTCGAGTCAAGTCCATAGCTACAAACTTGAGTGCTTGGGCGTATCGAGCCGCAGAACACCCTTCCTAATTTAAAATTTGCATGTTGCTACAAGTGACACACATGCACGTTACAATTGACCTTTGAACCGTGACGGACGGACGTACATATGTGCGCACAAGCATATTAATATATAGATTAACCTGACCCTAAAAATTGATCCTAGAGACTGAGGGGACATGACCCTGATATTTATCTTAACTTGGTGTACATACCATAATCGTATAAATTTTCGGAGGTTTAAAATTTCGTGATTTCCGGAGCTGTTCCTATAATAAAAAATTTCCGCAGGTCAAATTTTCGTAGCAAGCACATGGAAAATAATGCATGCGCATAATAGCATCCCCCGAAAAGAAGAAAAGCTGGGCTGGCGAGGCCAGACTAAAATCTAGACTGCTACGGAAGGCGAGATGCTTCGTTGTAGAAGAGAGACAGGTAATGGCCATGATCCCGATAATGAAGCTTGATACTTTCGTCTCACGAACTATCTACTCCAGGTTTTTTTCCAGCTGCTATTGATATCGCATCGCATGCGCATCGTTGTCATATATGACGTCATAGTACTAAGACTTCGTTTATTATTTTCGAGGATTCTGATCGACTACGAAAAAAAAAACCCCATCGAAAATTTATACGATTACGGTATGTAGAGGTTTCCACTCTTCAGAGGTTCAATTTGTATTAGCAGTATGGTAATTGGTTCCTTCAAAAAAAAAAGTCCTGAATAAGGTTTTATTCGTTCAATAGTATACGAAGCTGGAAACACCACAGATCAAGTCGTAATCTTGATATCATGCAGGAGATTAATGGTTAAATTTGATCCATTCCATGCAATTCCAACCTATTAAATTGTCATGCCACAAAATTGCCCAAGTATAGGGAGAACACACACACACAGCATGTACTCCTATATTGTATATAACTCAGCAAGAAGTCTGAAACACAAAACTGAAGGAGTAGACAAGATGAGAGTCTCTCTCTCTCTCTCTCTCTCTCTCTCTCTCTCTCTCTCTCTCTCTAATTTGGCCTTCTCTCACCCCCCCCCCCCCAAGTGGGAGGAAATGTTGTAGAGATGTTTGAAGCCAGGAAAAAAGAGGAAGGAAAGGAAAAAAATTTTTTTTTCATAATTCATTTTTAAAGGTCTTTGTTTTTCAGTACAGTGGATTGCAGTGATCTTGCAACATGAAATTCAGAACACCAAACCAAAATTTACATAGCTTCCTTTTAAGTATAGCCCAACTCTAAAGCCACAATTAAGTCCTTTGAAAGGAGGCTATGTAAATTTTGGTTTGGTGTTCTGAATTTCATGTTGCAAGATCACTGCAATCCACTGTAACAAGCTAACATCTTATATCAATTCTGATAGAGAGATAGGAGAAGAAAATAAAGCAAGGAAAAAACCAAACCAAAAAACAGAGCACTCGCACTACAGAGGATATTTGGTTATATGACTACCCACAACTCATGCTGACTACATGCTTAGCATGCATGTGGTAGATAGAGCTTGTTGGTGGTTAACCTTTGCAACAATCACATGAGCATGTGCATGTGACATGTGGATTACTACTTGCCAATGGATGAAGCTGTATCCTTTCTCCAAGCATGTATGGGGGTGGTCCCTAACCAAAGGATTATACTAAGTCCCCCCTCCATACAGTGCATGCATACATATATGCATATTGCATGCACACATACATATATACATACTGCACATGCAGGGTGGACAGGATACAGCCACATATACATGCATGCTGCATGCAGGGTGATCAGGTTTCAGTGGTCAATGTAAGTGGGTCAATGTAAGTTTCTTTCTTGGACAACTACAGGGGACTGCAGTGATCTTGCAACATGAGATTCAGAACACCAAACTAAAATCCTTTTAAGTAGCCCAACTCATAATTAAGAGGAGGCTATGTAAATTTTGGCTTGGCATTCTGAATGAATTTCATTCACATTGCAAGATTACTGGAATCCACTGTACTACTGTCAGTGGTTGTTGTCAGGAATAAGTGAATAGGTGGTGTTTATACAACTGAATGGCACATGGTTTCTTAGGTCCTTGTAAGCCACTACCTATTCTGAAATCTACTGTATCCAGAGACAATAGTTGTCTAAAGAGCAGTGGCCTCAGGCTTAGTTATAAGGACCACAGAAACCTGATCCTCTTCTGTTCAATACAGAAAAACAGCAATTGTGTAAACAACAAACCTACATCAGCGATAGGAGCTTAGCTATGGACCACAGTAAGTAACTTGATCCTCTTCTGTTGTATACAGAAAGAGTGTAAGCCTTGAACTAAGCTCCCATACAAATTTCTTCTCACTGAAGCCACAGCTCAACCACCACCAGTCATTCCCAATCTGTGGGCAAAGCCACTAGGTCCGCCAAGTGTACCATAATTAACCACACTGGTAACCATGCAGGCTCAGACCAGGTTGCACACTTCCTCAAACACATCCAGCACAAGTTAATTGGACCAACCCACACAATTTCTTGACCAAAGCCATAAGCTGGAATTCATACAGCTACCAGTTAGTGCACCAATATTAATAGGCACAAAGCCACATGGCCACTAAGTAATTGGATTAATGATACCCATAATGACACTCATCTGGTTTTGGACCTTCTCAATCCTTGAGTTAATTAGGAGTGGTTTTTTGCTGTTAATTTCAAAGATCTGTTCTGAAATCAAAAGTTTATGTATCTTGGGTACCAAATAAACGATAATTTTTAAACAGGATCTCTCTCTCTCTCTCTCTCTCTCTCTCTCTCTCTCTCTCTCTCTGTAACTTACTATCAAGAAGTAACTTGAGGTCATTAACAGTCAGGTCTTCAAACCTATGTACATAAAGAAATACCGTCAACAACAGAACTACAACAACAATAAAGAATTAACCACCTCCCTTACGTACTTTGCACTCAGGAACTTCTGGTTCAGTTCCATTCCCAATCCAGTGTCAGTCACATTCCTATTCCCATTGCCATCTTGAAGAGATTGGACGGCAAGAGGGGAGGGTTTGATGGGCATGGCAGGAGAGGGGGACAAGGGAACAGGGGCGTGGCTGAGAGGTTCAGTATTAACTTTCAGCTCGCTGGGTTTATCGTCCTCGGACTGAGAGAGAGCTCTGGTTCGTTGCAGGTTACTCCACTCTTTAATAACGGAGGCTTTCCTTGCTAAGATTGGAGAGGGTTTAACGTCATTAGACTCTGAGGTCAAGTCGGGACGTCGGTCAGCAAACACTGAGTTGGAGTCAGAGGTCGTTGCTTTGAACTGGTTGATGTCCAACCCACTAGCGATGATTTCCTCACAACGTTCAACGCCCCTATAAGATAAAATACCTTAATAAGGAGTTGCTATGATACAGAAGAGTTAGATGTTTCTGAAATTGGGTTCCACTGTATACAGAGGTGGTGTCTCTGTTTCAGGGGGTTGGGGCTCCATACAGAGCTAGAAGTATCTTCATTTTTCAGGGGGTTGAAATTCACAGAAACTTCTGAAATGGAGACACCTCTGTATACAGTGGAACCCCTCTATTCCAACCCCCTGAAATGGAGACACCTCTGTATACAGTGGAACCCCTCTATTCCAACCCCCTGAAATGGAGACACCTCTGTATACAGTGGAACCCCTCTATTCCAACCCCCTGAAATGGAGACACCTCTGTATACAGTGGAACCCCTCTATTCCAACCCCCTGAAATGGAGACACCTCTGTATACAGTGGAACCCCTCTATTCCAACCCCCTGAAATGGAGACACCTCTGTATACAGTGGAACCCCTCTATTCCAACCCCCTGAAATGGAGACACCTCTGTATACAGTGGAACCCCTCTATTCCAACCCCCTGAAATGGAGACACCTCTGTATACAGTGGAACCCCTCTATTCCAACCCCCTGAAATGGAGACATCTCTGTATACAGAGGAACCCCTCTATTATATTCCCACCTCCTTGCATTCAAATGGAACCCCTCTATTCAATTTGAATTTCAAGGGAGTGTGGGTGCAGGTGAGAGGTTATTTAACCTGTACAATTTACATAGATAGTTTCTGGTATCTTGAAGTCCGTTCTTAAGAGTACTAAACAAACTCCATTTATGGACTGTGGGTTATTTCAACAACCAAACAATATCCTTTCACTTTCATAATCTTTTTCAAAACACATTGGCAGAGACATACTTTTTAAAGGGCTGCATCACCATGGATACAGGCTGCATCACCATGGGATACAGGCCACATATTGGGTAGCCTTGCCATGATACCTGGAGCTACGGATCTGGTTGCAGTTATGAGGGGCCTAAAATTACAGATTATATGTAGACACTTGATGGCATCGATAGCCTAAAATATTGAATGCTCTGCTTCACCTAATTGAATGTTCTTTTTCCATGCAGGGCTCCACTTTTCAGCCTGTCTGGCATATCTCAGATTGGGAAAAATTATCTGAGGATCAGATGAGCACTAATTTCAAAACACTTGTTAAATCTTAACTGTGTCAGACTGTATTGGTCAATGGGAATTTGAGGATTAATAACTACTAACAGTGACAAGTGGTTTACGTTCATATTTCCATCTCTGCTGGCTGGCTAGCTAGCCGCTAGGAACCTGACGCTACTCTGGTCAGAGCAGAAAACGAACCCTAACACTTACAAGAATGGAGGAAAAGGTTAATTGACAGCAGAGCCATGGCAGCTGCATGTACACATACTGTTGTCTCTATGTACCGTACTCTTTGTCTGTATGTATGCACAGTTTGTATGTATGCACACATAATTATGAGGAAACAGTACGGAAAGACCCTTTGATGTGTATACAATCATTTCAAAAGTCGAATCACAGATAAGATCATTGTCCATCAAGATTTATATCGGATGACTGACCTTGTATAATGAATGTGCATAAGGAAGAACACCTTTGTACTTGGCTGATAAGATTTCAATATATTATTGGGTACAGTGCAATGGAACCTTTATAGTCTAAAAGTTCAAAGTGTCTTGATAATAATTCAGGGCGATTAATGGCAGAGCACTGTATTTTTAAGACACTCGCTATACTTCTTCAGTGTCAGACCAACAGGAAAATGACTGGTCTACCTGCAGTTTTGCCTGGACATTAATTCTATCTCTCCTGTGTTGTGATTACTTTTAATCATCCCTTTATAATAGGAGAAGTCTCCTTGGATTAATTCTTACGGGAACTCACTAAGGAAAGAGACCTTTCATTTCAGGGACATTCAATAGAGATCTTACATAATTAGACAGGTCATATTACAACATGCATGTCACATAGATGCAACATGCATGTCACATGCTATAGTTTGTACACTATATTAACTGGTCATTTTCAGTTTTATCACTGACACTGAAAATATTCTCAAAGGGATACATCCAATTCACTATCAATACAGGAAAAAGTTTATTTAAAAAAAAAGGCCCAGATATAAAGATAACATTGTTGGGCAATTGAGTATCACAATTCCAAAGAAATGTTGGGGACAAATATTGTCATAGAATTCAAAGCTAGAATTAATTATCTCACTGACGAGGGGGGGGGGAGGGGGAAGGGGGAGGATTACTTACATAATAAGTTATTTTTCCTGGAAAATGAGTATCATTTCACTGATGTGTGCAATCATCATTACTCTTATTTTCTTTGTATGTTTCAAGGAATTTTTCCTGCGTATTTATTACGTAATAGGCTCAAGGCTCTATCAATCCAGTTGATCACCTCAGCTATGAAGTTCACTTTTGGGGCTACTTCTTCATATAACTCATGATTACTAGGCTGTGATTTAGTGTAGAGATAGTCCAACCATTATAGAACACATGACAGTTAATTAGCTTTCCATATGCATAACTCATGATTACTAGTAGCCTTGGGGCTGAAATTTGGTGTGGAGATAGTCCAACCATTATAGAGCAACATGACAGAAGTTTGGGACAATTTCATTGAAATAAAAAGGATCTATTATTATTATTAATCTGGAATTGTGTACATAAAAGTATTATTTCATTATTGTGTATAATAAGAACACATTTGAATCAGAACCATTTTCTGTCATGTGTTCTATAATGGTTGGACTATCCCCACACCAAATTTCAGCCCCAAGGCTACTAGTAATCATGAGTTATGGAGAGCTAAAGTATGCCATTTATCCCAAACTTCTGTACATAAAAGTATTATTTTTTTCATTATAATAATTATTATTGTGCATAATAATACACATTTCAATCAGTATTCAGTGGAACTCTATTAGCGTTTGCTTACTACCATTTCATAAAGCTGTAAGTCCTCATGATAAATGGTCACTGTTATTATTAATAGTCCACTCAAACATGAAGGAGGTCGAGGAAGATATGCATTCATTAAGACACTCTCTTACTAATAAACTGGTCATAGTGAGTCACCTGATCACGATATTACGCAACTCACAAGTGGAGCAGGAAGTTATGCATTCACGAGGATGGTCTCCAATGGGTGGCATCCTGGTCACAGGAGACCTCATGATCCACCATAAATGGAGGTGGTGGAAGTTTTCCATTCATCAAGACTCACTCTAATGGAGACTACCTGGTCATGTGTTACCCTTAAAAGCGTGTGACACATTCTGCCTGGTGACCATGATATCATATTGCCATTAGCAATCAGGAAAGTTAACGTGCTGGTGGGATGGTGACCCTTCTCTGTCTGGGGCCCCTGAGGTCATACCTGTCGGAGTTTTTTGACCTCATGGTGCATAATTCTATTGCCCGTTATCTGATATAACATTATTAGCGATGAGAACATTGCAGGAAGCTGTGCTGGTGGGGCTGGAAGGTCTGCTTGTGACCCTGGGACCCCCTGAGGTCACACCTGTTGGGGGTTTCGACCTTGGTTCCCATGGTTATATTTGATATAACATTATTAGTGGTGAGAATATTGCAGGAAGCTGTGCTGATGGGTGGAGTAATGTTTGCTACTTAACTTCATTGTGGAAGAGTATTAATACTTATAATCCAGTTTTAACTTTTTTTCCCAACAGACCTTTGCCATGCCTATGCATGCAGTTATCACAAAGCCCTTAAGTTGATAAATTTTGTTCGAATCTGTGAAATTCATGAAAATTTGAACCAATTAAGACTAGTTCATACCAGTAATTGTATGAGTAAGGGAAGGGCCACACCATTTTGAGATGGCTCCTGGCATAGTCTGAGAGAGAAGTCAGCCTGCCCACCACATATTTATAATTGAATCTTTAGGAATATATGAAAGAAAATAGTCCAATGAGGCAATCCATGCCATCCCTACTTAGAGAGAGCACTATTGTACTTTCTGATGGTGGAGAACTGAAGGCATATGCTTTAAGATGCTTACAAGAACTAGAATCTCTGAACTATATTATTATTAAGTGTGATTGTAGCATTCATATGAAAAGCATGACACATGCATGTACAACCGATGCCTGTGCATGTTACATGGCAGTCTAGTCGGCAGAGAAGAGATGTCCCAAAACGCCAGCAGTCGTTGCCAACAATCTCGTCTCATCAAGGCATGAATGGAGTGACAAGAATGCCTCAGCAGAAACTAGCTCATTAATTGGACGCAGCAGCCAAAGAACAAGGTAACAACAATTAGATCATCGCTATCTTTAGGAGAACAAACAAAACTATGATTCTATTTTTAGGCAACAACATCACAAACATATGTAATTGTTGCTACGGCAAGCAGGGGACTGACATTTATTATGGAATGCATGCATATCATGCGAATATCATGGGTGGAGTAGCATTCTGCCATGAGCTGATCTTTCTGATTACTCTTGGGAAATATTCAACACAAGCTTTCCATGAATACTGTTTGGGAATTCATCATGTATGCGGTGATTCAGACACGAGGTTGTTTTTTTTTTGCGTCCAAAAATGGAGATTGTAAAAACTTTGGGAGAGACAAGAGTATTTATAGATAACTAAATGCACTCCACCTCACTACACTCTCAGAAATTAATCACTGGAATCTCTTAATGACAGACACTTTTGGGAGCAGAAAAAGTATCCTGATAAGAGAGGTGTCCTGATAAAAGAGGTGTCCTGATAAGAGAAATATCCATTTCAAGGGGTGATATTAAGGTATTCCACTCCACCTGTACAATCATACTCTACTGTGGACACTTTAAAATTGTTAGTATAGAGGTGTTCTCAAAGGTTGGATTATATGGGACCTTGAAGATTGTCAGGTGTCCTCAATACAGAGGTTGGATAATACAGTGGAACCTCTCTCTATTGTGGACACTTTGGGACCTTGGAAATTGTCCTTAGTATAGAGGTGTCCTCAATACAGAGGGTGGATAATACTGGAACCTTATACTTTGGGACCTTAGGTAGAAAGAGTTGTCCACAATAAGCCTAACATTAATTGTTCTTAGGCCTGAGTACGAGACATATATTACTAGATACACCCATAACTGAGGTATGAATTCCCTATTTAGAATTCCAGAGTGGAATGGAGGAGTTAATTAGAATGCTTCTAAAAATACCACACAGGTAATCCATGCTATAAATAGTGCAGCTCATGTCCTTAATTGTTCTGGAAGGAGCGAGAGACATGCCAAAGATTCCATAACACAGACAAGACAGGTCATTATTTAATTCTAGAATCACTACTCTGGTGTGTGGATCTTGTTAATGGCAGACTCATATCTCTCCTGTATCCTCAATAAGGAAGAAGTTTATTATATAGTGGAACCTCTCTATGGTGGACACTTTGGGAGGTGTCCTCAATACAGAGGTTGGATAATACAGTGGAACCTCTCTATTGTGGACACTATGGGACCTTGGAAATTGTCCTTAGTATAGAGGTGTCCTCAATACAGAGGTTGGGTAATACAGTGGAACCTCTCTATTGTGGACACTTTGGGACCTTGGAAATTGTCCTTAGTATAGAGGTGTCCTCAATACAGAGGTTGGATAATACAGTGGAATCTCTCCATTGTGGACACTTTGGGACCTTGGAAATTGTCCTTAGTATAGAGGTGCAGGGTTCACAGTAATACTCTATTATTGTCCGGACATGATTACCCAATAGCAGTTTTAAGAGTATAGTTATAATAGAAAAAAAAATGGTCGGACAAAGGCAGAAAATGACCAGACGAATGAAGAAATTGACCGGAAAATGTCCTGTGACTGACTGTTATTGTGAGCCTTGGAGGTGTCCTCAATATGATACTTTGGGACCTTGAAAATTCTCATAGATGTATAATGAGAACTAAACAGCATCAGAACTTGAACTATAGAGAGCTACATTACATTCCAACTCAATCTGCTAAGCAGTGCTTCATTGTTTCCTTGAAAATGAATAGGAACAACCAATAACCAATGCATACCTTGCATAGTCCAATCAAGCTATGCATAAAATCTTCCTTATTAGGAAATAATTATATCCGTCCCCTTGTGATGATAAGAGGCTGTTTGTTCCAAACTTTAGGCTTAGGGCTGGTTTTGTTGCTCCAAGTCAGACTTGAATGTTTATCAACAGTGCCCATGGCAACTAGGAAAGCCTCACTTCCATCAACATTGCCTTGAACTGTGTAATTACATGTATAAGCACTACTGACTCATATGCCAGCCAGCCAGCCAATGGCCTGGTATGTAGTTCATATTTGGAATCTCTGAACTAGAAAACAGATCTACTATCAGTACTAATATCCAATACAGTATACCAAGTTAGCACAGTATTATTAACTTGGCTAATATAATACAGAGCAACTTGCTTCACTTATAGAACAGACATTGTAATATTTTGCGCAAGGTAAGTAATACTTAATCAGGGAAATGGGAGCTCTGGGATCGAGAGGAAAATGTACAGGGGAGGGGAGATGCATGATGAGGGGAAAGGGAGTATGTCCACCATACATTTATAATGTTACTCTGATATCTCAAAAAAAGTATTTTTAAATCCAACTGTCCTGTCTCTTATTAACATTAATTTTACAGATTAGCCATCTCAGCTAACCTCTGCATGCTATGCAAGATGTCAAAGGACTTAAATTTTTGAAGCAACTCCTTCAAGTGCTTCTTGAAGTGCAGCTGTTTTCCAATTGAGTCAACCTTGGTGCTGCCCATCCCTGGATGGATTAAACCCTAGTGCCCACACATCCTCAGGACCAACATTGCAGTTGACCTGAATTTTTACCTGCTGCAGGGAAATGACCATGCAGTCTAATTGCAGTATCTGTCAGACAGTTCTAACTGTCCCTGCATGCATGCCCCAATCAATGCCAACAATATTTATTATGGTTTTGTCCACTTTTTCATACTTTAAAGCTCTCTATAACTCAAGTAGCCTTGGGGCTGAAATTTGGTGTGGAGATAGTCCAACCATTATGGAACACATGACAGAAGTTTGGGATAAATGGCATACTTTAGTTCTCCATCACTCATGATCACTAGTAGCCTTGGGGCTGAAATTTGGTGTGGAGATAGTCCAATCATTATGGAACACATGACAGAAGTTTGGGATAAATGGCATACTTTAGTTCTCCATCACTCATGATCACTAGTAGCCTTGGGGCTGAAGTCTGGTGTCCAGCCATAATTTAGGACAAGAATTAATGACTAATTTTAATTAAAAATGAGATATTTGATTTTCTACCAGGGTCCCACACCCCACTGAGACAGCTGGGTAGCCTACCTCATCACTACCCCTCTGAACTTTGACCACCGAGTAAATCAATCTCAAATGGATAGAGAGTTCAGTCACACTCCACACCTGTTTGTGCTCTCACACATGGGGAGAACTGGTTGTTAAGTGGTGTTAATTGGTGTCAGGCCTAACTTGATAGTGCACACACCTCAGATGGATACAATGGTCCAACACTGTGGCCTGCTAACAGGAGAGCAAATCAAATTGATTACCAAATTGGGAAGTAACACCTGATATATCTGAAAATCATTATTATAAAGGATGAGTCAGCTACTCTCAGGAACATTCTGTCATCGTGCTTGCCACCATGCTTAAAATCGTGGTAACACTTGGACAACTTCCGGTCAGGAAATCTAACTATTATCACATTAAGCAGAAAATAATTAAGTGGATTCTGACAGTTAGTGCAGAATATCCCAGCAGGATACCATACTATACTATTATTCCTGTATTCCTGTATAATTTATGAATACCTTCATGGTGAAGGCATGGGGCCTAGTACCAACTCACTAACTGTTATATAAAATTGTTAATGATTATGTAATGTAATCCTGGGCTGGCCCCTTCTCTCTCTCTCTCTCTCTCTCTCTCTCTCTCTCTCTCTCTCTCTCTCTCTCTCTCTCACTGGCCAATATGTATCACCAGCTGATATGAACACCTGACTGTAACAGTCTTTATGACGTTCCTCTCTCTCATTGGCCAATCTGTATCAGCAGCTGGATAGGAACATCTGTCTTAATGACGTTCTTCAATCTGTATCAGCAGCTGGATAGGAACATCTGTCTTGATGACGTTCTTCAATCTAAACATTTGGGGTCCACCAATGCATACACTTTGTGTACACATGCTATTGAGCAACAGGATATGCAATGGTCACTGGTTGGGATCATTGAATAATGAGGGACCCCCAGAGGGGGGAAATTACACAGACCATAAGAATGTGTTTACAGAATCTCACAGGGAATGACCTCATAATCAGAAAGAGATTAGATTAATGTATTCAATTAATAACCCCTAAATACCACATGTGGCCCAGTCCAGGACCATCCATCCCAAGATAAGGGATCTAGGTATTTACTGGCTAAAGGTTCAAAGGTCGTTAACTAAATTCTGGTGAGAGCTGGAGTACTTTGTTGAACACTGGAGAGAGAGAGAGAGAGAGAGAGAGAGAGAGAGAGAGAGAGAGAGAGAGAGAGAGAGAGAGAGAGAGAGAGAGAGAGAGAGAGAGAGAGAGAGAGAGAGAGAGAGAGAGAGAGAGAGAGAGAGAGAGAGAGAGAGAGAGAGAGAGAGAGAGAGAGAGAGAGAGAGAGAGAGAGAGAGAGAGAGAGAGAGAGAGAGAGAGAGAGAGAGAGAGAGAGAGAGAGAGAGAGAGAGAGAGAGAGAGAGAGAGAGAGAGAGAGAGAGAGAGAGAGAGAGAGAGAGAGAGATTTCTAGGGGGCCAGCCTGCATTACTGACATCCCATAATCATTCCTTGGCAACAGTGGTTAGGGGCAATGTCAATAAACAATTAAGGAAAACAAGCACCAGAAACATGCAATGTTAATTAGTAATCTGTAACATCATAATTTTATGCTCAGGAATAGTAATGTTGATGGATGACCTCAGATAAGGGTACTTGGTCTATTTCGTATTCCTTAGGGACAACCATCCTGAAATCTACAGCAATCAGAATCCAATAGGAGGAGTCTTGTAAACATTATTAGTGTGCCTCCAACAACATTCACCACATCTACTGTAACAGTTACTATGATTCAGAAGAGAACTGAAAGACTTAACATAATTCACATATTTTTATTGTTTAGGAGGAAAGAATTAAAAAAACAACAACAATATAGTTCTCTCTCTCTCTCTCTCTCTCTCTCAGGGGCGTGATTGCTGTGCTCAAAAGACACTTTATCAGATGCTGAACACAACCTACACGCATGCTTGCTGCATACTAAGCTCTGATGATGAATGATAACATCAGTGAAGTTATCACTACACACACTGTAACTTGAAATAACCCACACCCCCTCAATGGTTTCAATTCCAAGAATCGGAGTGAGTGAGTGATCTTAGTGACCGAAAGGATAAGCAAGAACAAACACTATCAAGAAGACTGTGAAGAATGGTTCCTTATTTGCCAGGCTCTAGCATTGTTTGTTGATTATACAGTACCAGTGGTGTATGTATGTATGTATGTATGTATGTATGTATGTATGTATGTATGTATGTATGTATGAATGAATTTTGGATCTACAATGGAACATCAGTTGGGTGGGATCAAGAAGAGGTCAAGTCAGAGGTATTAAAAATGATTGGTCCTCAACAAGAGGTTGTCCTTCTCCCCAGTGAAACTAATCAGAGCAGTGCTTGAATACCACATTAAAGGATTTTGATATTCTTGTGGCTATCAAAATACATTGTTTTAACCACATAAAAGAAAAATGGGCCCTATCAGAGTGCTGTTGCACCTCTCTAACACCCTTTGGTTTGGGGAGAACCCTGCAGAGTGTCCACATCCTTCAATGAGCTGGGACCCTGAAATGATGAGGACACCCACTCTATAAATAGTCAGAAACTATCTCTTCTGTGTCTCTAATTAAGTGCATGTCCACATTGTGAGGATTTATGATCACACATTGTAAGGATCCATGAACCATTAATTCTAGTAGGCAATTTTCAGCACGTAAGATACTCACAATTTGAAGTCTTGTTCACTGATGGATAGGTTTCTATGGTCGGTATCCATGATAAACAGTACTGCACTCTCCTGCATAAATAAAACCATTATAGTCTCTCTATACTAACAGTAGAACCCCTCTATTCCAACCCCCTGAAATGGAGACACCTCTGTATACAGTGGAACCCCTCTATTCCAACCCCCTGAAATGGAGACACCTCTGTATACAGTGGAACCCCTCTATTCCAACCCCCTGAAATGGAGACACCTCTGTATACAGTGGAACCCCTCTATTCCAACCCCCTGAAATGGAGACACCTCTGTATACAGTGGAACCCCTCTATTCCAACCCCCTGAAATGGAGACACCTCTGTATATACAGAGGAACCCCTCCATTCCAACCCCCTGAAATGGAAATACTTCCACCAAAGGAGTACTTTTTAAATCAGGTATAATTGAATGAAGCATACTTGGAATTCTGAAATTAATTTTTTCTAATTATAGAGGAGTTCTAATTACTACGAGTTCAGTGAAGCAATGAGAAAGGTGGAATACCTAGCCATCCCACACACTGCACTGTCACATTTCATACACAAGATAGTATTGTGAATCTAAAAGAGCGTGTCAATAAATTCTGGAATCTTATATTCTTTGAAATTAAGAAAAGGAAGGGGATGGGGAGAGAGACGAGAGGGAGAGGAGAACCAGGGAGGGAGGAAGGGAGGGGGATGGAGAGAGAGAGACGAGAGGGAGGGAGGAAGGGAGGGGGACGAGAGGGAGGGGAGAACGAGGGAGGGAGGAAGGGAGGGGGATAGAGACGAGAGGGAGGGGAGAACGAGGGAGGGAGGAAGGGAGGGGGATAGAGACGAGAGGGAGGGGGACGAGAGGGAGGGGAGAACGAGGGAGGGGGATGGGGGGAGAGACGAGAGGGAGGGGAGAACAAGGGAGGAAGGGAGGAGGATGGGAAGGGGAGGAGGAGACGATGAAGGAAGAGGAGGAATTGTAGGGGTGTACTTACAAGTAAGGGTATGGAAATTCTATTCAAAACATCAATCTCTCCGATAGATACAACGGTCCTTCACATATTATTGCCAAGACACCCTCTTTCACACCTTAACCTTATAATCCCATTGTTTATCTTTACTAGTTTCCATGGTATATAGAAAGTGGGAACAAGTGAATTATTATGTGTGAAGGAGACATAGTGACTGGATTTTGGAGCTGTGAAAAGATCAAAGAGAGAGAGAGAGAGAGAGAGAGAGAGAGAGAGAGAGAGAGAGAGAGAGAGAGAGAGAGAGAGAGAGAGAGAGAGAGTTCTAAAGCAGAGAGCTGGTGTGTGAATGGTCTCCAATGGTAACCTCCCACAGGTATACTGTAGCTGCTAATGTAACCACACAGAATTCATCAATCATGATTTAATAGATGCTGTCAAGTTGGTTCTGTTGTTCTGTGAAACTGCATGGATATGACTTCTGATACGATCAGGTTTCTGTGATTCTTGTAAGTTAATCATTACCTATTTCTCATTCCTTATGGACAACCATTCTGAAACCTACTGTACTTAGTAGGCAGAAGAAAAAAAAGCACTCAACACAACATTACATCACACATGCAAGCATGCTCAAGGTCATGCATCACCAAAATAAACTGTCAGAGCTAGAAAATAACTGCTGGTCACTGGTCATTTTTCCAACCATTTCTTGGAAATGGCCAACCATATTTCAGAGTTTTTTTTTACAGGATACTGAATGTCCAACCAAGTCTTTATAATGACCAATCAAATTGAGTGTCTTATTTCTAGCTCTGAACTGTAACTATGTCATGCCACTAAATGATACTCCAACCTTTAGGGGTCTAGGCTTCTACCCACTCTATAATAATTTTTGTAATTAAATAAATAAGCGGAGTCTATTCGACCATTTCCTGATGCATACAATCATCTATTTTCTCAAGCATGCTTTGATGAAACTGTCTCAAACTTCTGTCATGTGTTCTATAATGGTTAGCCGATCTCCACACTAAATTATTACAGCCCCAAGGCTATTAGTCAACATTGCTGCTATGGGGAATATCTGCTTGCCTGCAAAGTGTCTAGCATTATTATTATGCACGACTCGCTAACGTGTGACACTGACACGTTTAAGTCGCCCATTCATGTGAAGAAAACACACCATTAACACTATGTGGGTAGCTTTCTTAAGCTTCCACACAAAGAGGGAACTTGAAAGATTAGATGGGATATACAAGCAAAAAGCGATGCCACATGTGAATATGTGAAATGGAGTTGCATGCATGTCACAATAGTCAATTGACATGGTCGTATACATGCCTCAAAAGAGATGAATCTGTTTGTGGGTTGTTACATATGAAAAGACTTTGACTTTGCACAGAGATTAGATGTCTGTGAGAAAATCAAATTGGATCTCTATAGATTTCCCCTATCACAATTTCATACGTTAGTCGCTTGTCTTGATCCATATGAAAAGTTAACATGTTACATGTGCTTTCCATACCTTTCTTACAGATTCCATGAATACATTTTCATGGGTCTTGTCATGTATTCATTGTGTGTGATATTCATGGAAAATTATAATTGTGTAATACTACCACATGTATGGAACATGTACATTGTCTACAATACGTGTACAAGCATACTACAGCACATGTACAGCATGCACAGGCTAGGCCCTGGCTGGCCGGCTGGCTGGCTAGTGGTACATGCATGGTACATGGCAAGTAAGCAATAGCTAGCTTAGCACCTGCCAGGGACTAACTAGCCACTGAGCTGACCAGCTAATAAAACCTATCCATAATGTACAAGTCCGCTACAGAATATCTCACCTCAAGTGTACGCTAAGGGGCCACTTAACATGCATTTGACTTGTAGCGGTTTACTCTAGGACCAGCTCAGGAGAAAACAGCTGAGGAGCTGTTAAGTGCTGTGGGAAGAACCATCCCACAGCCACATTAATTTTAGAAAAAATGTAATTTACCATCTCCTCTTGCTTACTTCCCTACTACCTCTTCCTTCCTCTATCATTCCCTGTGTGGCCATGCACCATATCTCCCTCCCACACACTTACATCCTTCTTCCTCCTCTATCTATACACCATTATCCACTTCCTCCACTAGCTACTTCATATGGCCATATGAGTTAATCTAACTTCCGGCTGCACCTGCCACCTTCCCCTCCCACCCACCTCCACTAAAACCATATACTCACGTACCATCTGTGTGAAGTAGTAAGCTGCCTCACTCTTCATCTTGGATTCTCGTCTAAATCTGCTGATAAATCTGCAAGAAGAAAGAAGAGATGAATCAAAAGTTATTTTGCCAGGTAAAAAACAAGGGGGGCAGGAGTACTTCATGGACCCCTATAATTAAGGTACATGCTGAATATAGTGGAACCATTGATCTGTCTAAAAACCAAAACAACAACAAATAAACAATTAAAAACAACAACAAATAAACAATTAAAAACAACAACAAAACAACAACAATGAAAGCAGGCACCTCTCTCTACATTAAGGACAATTTCTGCATTGAATTGAACACTTCTATGATATTTTCAATTCCTGGTATCTCCAATCAGAACACACTTTCTAATTAGGACACTATCTATAATCAGGACAATTCTGTGTCCCCATTGCAATAACAGTAATGATTCACCCCCTGAAATCAGGACACACTTTAATCAGGACACACTTTAATCAGGACACTCTATTAATTCTATACTTCAGAAAGACAGTCTGAGATTTTTACCTCAATAATAAATTTCACTATTGATTCACCCCCTAAAATGAGGTCCTCTATTTAAGGTATAGATTTTACCACCACAAAGCCTGCAGGCGCCAGACTGTCCACCAGCATCACATGTAATGGTCTCCTTATCAGAGCAAAGCATCTGCCCAGACCCAAAGCAGACACATTCACAATCCATTTTCCTCACCCACAATTCAACTGTGTCCACAGTTCAGCCAAATGGTGTGGACTACTACAAAAAGATACCTAAAGTCTTGATTAAAAAAAGCCTTTGAAGAGACCTAAGATCTGAGGTTGACCTGCACATGCACCTAATCAATGGTTTTTCAAGAGGCATTGGCAGAATCTTATGATCTCTTTCAAGAAAGAGAAAGAAGAAAGAAAGAAAAAAACAAACAATGATTCAATGACATTAAATTCACATTTTTAGTTTTTATAGCCACAAAAATATAATATTAAATGTCATTTTTATCAGTCACCACAGCACATGCATAGGGTGGCACTATCTAAAAGTGAAGTTTTTATAACCACAAAAATATATCATTTTTATCATAATATTAGCCAGCCACCACAGCACATGCATAGGGTGGCACTATCTAAACAGTAAGTACCAAGCCAGTAGGTTAGAAGCTATTTAGATAACAGGAATAAGAGATAAGCCAGTGCTCCCAAATCACAACAACACTGAGAAGAAAGGGCCCCTTATCACCACTTCCACCTCTATGAATAAAACTAGGGTTGTTTTGGGGAGCTTTGGTGAATTTGGGGAGGTGTGTCTCTCTCAGGGTTCATGTGAAGTGTTTGCATAGCAACAGATGTCTGCATTCACATGGGGGGTTGTCTGCATTCACATGGGGGGTGGCACCTACATCAATCACAAGCAAAAACAACAAACACATCTTCCTTCAGTTGAAATTTGGAGTTGAAATTTGGTGTTCAAATTTTTTAAATACACAGAAAAACTGTAAATCTGATTAAAACTGGAATCAAATGAAGTTAAAAATTCTAATGGTAGAGAAACCACACTCGATCTACCTGCATAGTCGACAACTGTAAACCTGTTTAGTACGTAAAATTTAATAGGCGAGTGATATTTGAGAATTAGTAAACCGACCAACCATGCTTGATTTAGTATGAAATAGGTGGTTGCATTGCACAGATTTCAACATATGGAGTTTTAATTTCAGGTTTATGTTGACCTGGTTTGTTGATAGTCAGGACACACCTGGACCCAGCTGTCTCTTCCTCCACCAACCAAAAACACTCAACAGTGAGCAGGAGGCGATCACATGAGTGTCATATGATGATGCATGGACAGACCTGGACCCAGCTGTGTCTCTCTCCACCCACCAATACAACTAAACACATAACTGCAGGAGGTAATCACATGATAGTCACATGATAGTCCCATCCAGATCGTTTTACATGCACATTATGATGGTCACATGATACTATTTTTAATTAGTGTTCTTTCCCCAATTAAGATGATATTCCTTCCTCTAATTAAATAAATGGTCCTCCAATTAAGATGTCGTCCCTTCCTCTAATTAAGAGTATCGGATGGATTGTACTCCACTCAGCACTCAGCTGTGTCACCAGACACAAGGACGGACATGAGATCATGGAGAGGCCCGAGAGGGAGTGGGCGTGATTATTGTAAAGAGCTTGTAGGAAGTTTAGCACTGAACTCTGCCAAATTAAGTTATTTCTTGCTATTTTCATGGGATGCATGTTAGTCTCTTAGTGATAGTACCAGTCTCTCAAAGTTTACTCCAACCATGGATAGAACAGCTGTATACAGTGGATTGCAGGTTGCTTGACACTAGTACGTCAGCCACCAAGGTCACATGGACCAATCAGATTTGCAGGCAATGATGTCAGCATGACAGATGCAGCATGAATCTAATTAGTCCATGTGACCTTACTGACTGAAGTACTGTGTCAAGCAACCTGCAATCCACTGTACACAGAAGCATTGTGGGGATAAGTTCGCATGCTCAGTGTACCCAAGGTCATCACTAAAAGAAACTACAATATCACAAAATCATCATTTGACTCCCTAGTGTGGGGGTGTGTGGGGCCCACTCCACTTGTCCCAATTATAGCAGAACCCCTATATCTAACCCACCCCCACATAATTACGATGGAACCTTCTAGAAATGCTTGTATGAATTATATTCCATCCCCTTGAAATTGAAGACAAGGGTCCCTTAACAAAACAAAAGGACACGCAACAAAAACGACAACAACAACAATAAATAGAGCATAACATCTGCTCAGGGATCGTCCTAGAGATAAGAAAGCAATCATAAAATGACACTTTAGTATAATTACAACCATAACACATGATTGATAGTGGATCCACATGATCACATGACCTATTATAATGCAATCAACACCTATACTCATGTGATTGTCACCAGTAAGGTTCAAGTTTACTAGGTTCATAGGTATACTAAGTTCATAGGTATACAAGCTCATTACATCACTCAAGGTTAACAGTGCTAGTTCAAAGTTCAAACTGATAATTACGGTTTGAAACACTGTCTATAAATACATGAGCTATTTGCATTCATCTTGCCCCTTGATCATTCAAGCCTAACTTTCTCAATTCTTAACCAAATTTCTAGTTTAATGCATCAACAGAGAGCTGGTTATCCACTCTCTCTGCTGGTATATGAAATTTGAAATTTCAGTTAAGAACCGACAGTTATAGTGAATGATCAAGGGGCAAGGTGAATGCAAATAGACTTTAGTATCGATTTTTCTTCGTACTCTGCACACACACACACACACAAAAAAAAATCGGCAAATTTTGTACCCTCAAACAGGGTTTACTGTATTAGGTATTGAATAATGACTCTTAGTAGGATGGGAGGACATGGTCAATTACTGACAATACTCCTTAAAGGGCAAGGAATGAAAAGTTATTTCCTCCTAACAAAATAGCTGTCATATTTAAGTCATTCCTTTCCCATTGTGTGAGGCCTCCTTTTCCCAGTGTTACGCCAACATTCTCTAGATTTTTGATTCGCTTAGGGTCGGTCGCTATTTCTACCACCCTCTCCTTGGCAGCTGCTAATAAAAATGAATGCCAGTGGGTCTGCTTGAACAAAAAACTAGTCTGCATACACAACATTTTTACCATGTGAGGTCATGAAAGTGTGGATCTTATTAATGGCAGACTCATATCTCTCCTGTATCCTCAATAAGGAAGAAGTTTATTATACAGTGGAACCATCTCTATGGTGGACACTTTGGGACCTTGGAAATTGTCCTTAGTATAGAGGTGTCCTCAATACAGAGGTTGGATGATACAGTGGTACCTCTCTATTGTGGACACTTTGGGACCTTGGAAATTGTCCTTAGTATAGAGGTGTCCTCAATACAGAGGTTGGATGATACAGTGGTACCTCTCTATGGACACTTTGGGACCTTGGGAATTGTCCTTAGTATAGAGGTGTCCTCAATACAGAGGTTGGATGATACAGTGGAACCTCTCTATTGTGGACACTTTAGGACCTTGGGAAATCATGAAGCATAGAGCTAACATTACTTCTCTACTTTGGGACTTCCGTGGAACAGTACACAGAGAAGTCAATAACACTAACAAAAAGCTTTCAGTTGTCATTGCTAATCAACAATGTCCAAATAAAGGAATCTTCTAGAAGCACTAAAGATAGTGCACAATATACACATACAATGTCATGTGCACATTACCACAAACAAAAACAAAAACAGGCTACCTGCTAAAAACAAGTTACTATATTAGGAAAAACGGTTGCCATATCACCCGACAATAGCAAGTACCTTATTTGGAAGCATGGTATATATACGTGGTAATATCACACCACTGGTTGTCGTCACAACAACACAAGAGGAGATATCACATGACTATGGGAACATTATAGAGAATGCATGGTACATTGTTAAACAAAAGGATGTAATGACGGATAAGAATGAATTGTGTATTATTCTAAATTGCTTTACTCATTACTCTGTCTATATTATGTTCAGATACACTGAGTCCAGTCACTTTCTGGTTGAAATACACGACACTATCATAATCCGACACATACTGATACATACTGTTCAATTAATGGTCTAAAAATAGCCATCTCTTCTAGTTGCTGGAGCTTTTTCTGCCTAATACAGTGGAACCATCTTAGCTGAGATCATGCAGTAAAAATTGTCCTGATTATAGTGGTATGCTGATTAGAGGGGTGTTCTGATTAGAGAGGTGTCCTGATTAGAGGGGTGTCCTGATTAGAGGGTGTCCTGATTAGAGAGGTGTCCTGATTAGAGGGTGTCCTGATTAGAGGGGTGTCCTGATTAGAGAGGTGTCCTGATTAGAGGGGTGTCCTGATTAGAGAGGTGTCCTGATTAGAGGGTGTCCTGATTAGAGGGGTGTCCTGATTAGAGGGGTGTCCTGATTAGAGAGGTGTTCTGATTAGAGGGGTGTCCTGATTAGAGGGGTGTCCTCATTTTCAAGTCAATTAATACATCATTAAGTTGTCCCCAAACTTTCTGACAACCAATAATTTACAATAGACAGTATTGAATAACCAGTACAATCACTCTGTTTGCAACCTCCCAATTGAGTTCAAGTATGCTCATTAAAGCCCCCAGACCTTCTAGGCCAGAGATGATCATAACTCTCCCAACATAAAGGTTCTACTGTAACATTCCAATAATTAAAGGAGGTTAATAATTGAAACCATGGCCATCAAAACTCGAAGCTCGTTTACATAGTTTCATGATGAAAAGGGCACTCACTCACTTATGAGGAGAAACCATCGGCTCCAAAGGATTGCCAAATGGCAACTCACTCTATTTACACCAGCCCTGGCTGGCTGGCTGGCCCCCAAGTAAATAGGCCCTAGCAACCTTGATAACTCCTTATTAGGAGTTTTAATACTCAATAGTTGATCCAGACCACCAGTAATTTCTAATTGCTGTTAAGTAGAGCTTTTGGTCGGTCTCTCTCTCTCTCTCTCTCTCTCTCTCTCTCTCTCATAAGAAGGTAAGAAAGCCAAACTATGTTTCCTCATGTTTCCAGGCAGGGGTGAACTAATACATATATCAGAACAGACAAACACATGCAGAGATTAAAAACTTCCCACATTTTGGGGAGTCCATGTGACTATCCCATGTAGAATTAGCTAATTGATAATTTATCCTTTGATGAATTTGTTCCAAATTTCTGTCATGTGTTCTATAATGGTTGGACTATCTCCACACCAAATTTCAGCCCCAAGGCTACTAGTAATCATGAGTTATGGAGAGCCCAAATTTAAAATGATGTTTGATTATAATTATGCATAAACACTTATTCATAGGAGACAATACTTGAAACATTGATTAATACTGACATGCATGTCCATACATGTCAAGTGGGAGTCTAACATGTTTCCAAGTCTTTTCATATAATGCCATTGTCACTTTATGACTGCTTATTAGGTCCTTCAATAACCCAATTAAACATGTCCTCTATAGATGGCAACCTTCAAAGTCTATGCTTTTCAGTAATAAGTACATTACTATAAGAATATCCTCATTTTCAAAAGGTCCCTATGGTAACGTTGTCAAAAAGCCTAATTAGAGGAGCTGTCTCATCTCTAAGCCACCCCACACCCCCATCATCACCTTAATACAATGTACAGAGGAAGGTCCCTACGGTAACATTGTCAAAAAGGCTTTATCTATTCATAATTAAAGCATTTCCAAGCACCCCCTCTCCTCCCCTCCCCCTTCCACCTCCCTCATAGCTTGAATACAATTTACCAGAGGCAGGTTCCAAAAAAAAAAAAAAAAATGATGATAGAACAGACAATTTAGGATAATGAGCGTGGGGCCATGTTTTTAAACAAGTTGTTATCCCCCTCTCATTCTCTTGAATAGGACAAGACTTAATTGCTCAATGGAGCTTAAGTACACTGTTGGCTCTTGCGTGAAGTTTATCTCCACGAATAGAGACAAGTTTTATAGACGTGTGGACGTGTGTATACAATGTTGAGGGGTCGTGTTTCTAAAGTCTCTTCTCACACTCTTCTCTAAATGGTTCTCACCCCTTGTAATAACTAAGTTGTAGCAATCCACAGGGAGAGGGGAGAGAGACTCAAAGAGCTAGAGAGACTCTGCTGCTGTGCGCGCTGCGCCACCAGACTATGTAGCGCTCACGTGACAAAATTGAATAATGAATAATGAAATGATTAGGAAGTTCAGGAAAAGGATGTGGGTGGTGACGAGAAACTAATAATCAAGTTTCTTGTAGCCTGGAGACAGACATTATGGATGGCTGGATGGCCTGGAGGATTGATTTAAACAAGAGCCACGGGCCAAAAGTCGGGGGAGAACAGGTCATAGTTCATGACACAATGCACCAACTAGTCTAATATACTTCTCATTATATTAACTTTCTCAGTTCAAATCTCAAAAACCAGCTCATGCATGAGTGCAGTGGTTGGATGATTTCGAAAAATCAGTTCATAGTAAAAGCGGTTGATCAGCTGTGAAAATTTGCTCAAGAATTGAGAAAGAGCAGATAAAGGGATCAAATAAATGGACAGCGAGAGAAACTTTTTAGGGATAAGATATTTTTGAAAAAATTAAAGGCCTGTGAAGTACATAAGATGAAATCCCATAAAAACAATTGCATCTTCTTCTATTATAAGGTACAATTCATCAGAAGTGAAGCCAGGTCAAATATCCACTTCCAGCACTCCATAGAGTGCTTCAAAATCTAATTAATTAAGGTTCACCAATTCCTTGAAAAATGTAATCCAGTAGTCACTTAATTCCTGGCTTCTGTACAGCAGCATGTGGTTTTTAACATTTCAGACGAACAGATCAATTCATTAGGTTCTTACTATACTACTACTGAGGAATCCATGTAGTTAATAGGTCTAAGAATGGTATACAGTAGAATAGATAAACATTCAGTTCTCATAAAAATTAGCTTTATGAAACAAACCACCCACGGTTCAACCAGAATACATCACCCTGGAGTATTCTGAATTGTCGGTTCAACCAGAATACATCACCCTGATGAAGGCTAGAGTATTCTGAATTGTCGGTTCAACCAGAATACATCACCCTGATGAAGACTAGAGTATTCTGAATTGTCGGTTCAACCAGAATACATCACCCTGATGAAGGCTAGAGTATTCTGAATCAGGGCTCACAATAACAGTCAGTCACAGGACATTAATTTTTCCAGTCAATTTCTTCATTTGTCTGGTCATTTTCTGCCTTTGTCCGACTAATTTTCTATTATAGCTATACTCTTAAAACTGCTATTAGATAATCATGTCCGGACAATACTAGAGTGTTACTGTGAGCCCTGCTGAATTGTCGGTGGTTTATTTCATAAAGCTAATTTTTATGAGAACTATGAATTTTATCATGCATTTAAGAATTGACTTAAGGGGAACGAAATATCTGCTTGGTTTTTTTCAGGTGTATTTAATGTTCCTATTTGTATGGAATATCTTTAATCAAACTAAAACTATTTGCATTCATCGTCATTCACTATAACTTTCTCAATTCTTAACCAAATTTCTAATTTAATGCATCAACAGAGAGCTGATTATCCACTCTCTCTGCTGGTGTTTGAAAGGGGGCAAAGTACAGCATCACCAAACAAAATGCAATCACACTGGATATGTATATCTGAACTTCTAACTGCAGAGGCAGCTCATTGAGACTGCATACTTGAGGATGAGGGACAGTTACTAGCCCTAGCCCTAGCCTTTAGCCTTGGCCCTAGCCCTTAGCTTTAGGCCTAGCCCTAACCCTTAGCCCTAGCTCTTAGCCCTAGCCCGAGTAGTTATGACGGAAAAGTTGCACTGACTGAACTAAGCTAGAGAGATCACAAGCAAAAATTATGAACTATAACATTGAAAATCTGGTAGGATATTGCTTGATAATAATAATAGACTGGATCAGTAGCTATGATCTTCAAAGACTTAGGTCTTGATAAAAATGTACTTCATGACATTATTAAAGTGTGTATGTTTTCCCTCAGGGTAAGTCCCTTATTGTTACTCACCTGATGTTGGAGTGCATGTGGCGAGGTGAGAGTAGAAGGATGGTGAAGATGACATAAGGGAGGATGTCATCTGCTCCTGTCCCCTTCTCATCATTGTAGTACTTGAGCAGATCTAATGACTAGGTAAAGGATCGCCACTTCGAGATAACTCGTTCTAATTGTTATCTGTTGTTATATCTAGGTTACCCTTTACCAACTAACTAACCCTTTACCAGTTACTACACTGTGCATGGAGGATACTGGACAAGATAATGATGGAGTTGAGCATACAAGAGAGCTTCTCCTTGGGAGATTTCATATTCTCATTGTCTGCCTTGTTCAATTCTAAATGAACAATATCAAAAAGTGATATAGAGTAAAAACCTTAATTCCATACGTACTTTGGACCCAGCATTATACCTGCTTTGGTGTTGTATGGTGTATTATTATACTAAGAAATGAGAGGGTTGACCTCTCTCATAGGGTTCATAATAACAGTCAGTCACAAGACCTACATTTTACCAATTCATTTGTCTGGTCATTTTCTGCCTTTGTCTGATCAATTTTTCTATTATAGTAAGACTGTTATTAGATAATCATGTCGGGACAGTGTTACTATGAGCCTTGCTTTCAGAATGTCCTTTATTAGAAGTTCTATTGTAATGCCATGATATTATTTACCATGTGCAGCCATTTCTATGGCAACTTGGTTGAGGGGTCTATCAGGAATGTCAAAGTGAGATGTCTTGAGGAACTGGAGGGTCCTCACTCTGTGGTAGAACCTTTCATCCTGGATAAAGAGAGAGAGAGAGAGAGGGGAGAGAGAGAGAGAGAGGGGGGGGGAGAGAGAGAAAGAGAGAGAGAGAGAGAGAGAGAGAGAGAGAGAGAGAGAGAGAGAGAGAGAGAGAGAGAGAGAGAGAGAGAGAGAGAGAGAGAGAGAGAGAGAGAGAGAGAGAGAGAGAGAGAGAGAGAGAGAGAGAGAGAGAGAGAGAGAGAGAGAGAGAGAGAGAGAGAGAGAGAGAGAGAGAGAGAGAGAGAGAGAGAGAGAGAGAGAGATTGATAGTGAATGGTCACCTATTCATGCTGATCTTACATCCTCGATGTCTTGAGTGCAAGGCAGTACAAAGGTCACCTTGAAAAGCTTGGTCAGCAAATACCTGTAATAATAATTATAGTAACACAATATCAATTGAAAACATTGGCCAACAAATTTGAATATGCCGGCTATAATCTGATACAACTTGTGTGCACGAAGAAATGACCCCACCCAGTGTTTCCCCAGTATACTAAATGCAGGGTGGACCACTCTATAGAACTTCAAAGAAAGTGGGCTGGGTCTATGGCACTATATTCCCATGAATATACTAAAGCACCCTGTTTGAAAGTACAGCTAGGGAAGACTCTGCTCACCTTTCGGCAGCCTCTGTGGCCCAATCCCACGCCGTATGACTCTCCTCCTTCCATAGTGCATGCTCACTGATGCTCACAAAGATGTCCTACAAAAGGAGAAATGACTGCTGGTTAAAGTACACATGACAGACTCACGAGTAGAACCCTGGAAATTACAGTGCTAATTAGCTACATACCTCAGAGCAAACTCACGAGTAGAACCCTAGAAGTTATGGTGCTAATTAGCAGACTCATGAGTAGAACCCTGGAAGTAATAGTGCTAATTAGCTACACCTCAGAGCAGAGAACCCTGGAAATTATAGTGCTTATTAGCCACATACCACAGAGCAGACTCACGAGTAGAACCCTGTGTTAATTAACTACACACCTCAAGACAAACCCTAAAAGTAACGGCGCTAATTAGCTTCAGAGCAGACTCATGGATAGAACCCAGTGCTAATTAACTACATACTACAGACTCATGAGTAAGACCCTGGCAGCTGCAGCACTAATTAGATACCTCTATGAAGGTGTGTATGACTGTGGAGCACTCCTTGTCGGTGTTGTATTGCTTCCCCATGAACTCGTTGATAAACGACTTGAACTTTTGCACTATGTCGTAAGAGGAGGCGTGTCTCATTCGTTCCAAGAACAGGCAGCACTGTCTGTCATATTCCACCAGCTGCATGAGACATAACACCAGATAGACACACATTCATACGCTTTTGGTGTTGAGAGGCAGCTAGAATGGGACTGCTATACATGTGTGTGGAGAAGTATGGTTGCATACATGTGCACAACATGATTCAGGTAACATCATGTGAATTGTACATGTAAATACACATAACATTATACATGCACATGTAAACAGGCTTATATGCATATTTAACATGTACATGCATGTGAAGTGTACATGTAAATGAGTTAATGTGTGCACATAACATGTACATGCATAAGAACTGTACATTCAGGGTTTGGACTGTACATGTAGATAGGATTTCATACGGAAGTAAAGTAACAACATACACCAGTCCCGTGATGATGATACAGCAACTAGTTGGGAATTCCCTGGAAATCCCCTGGTGCCTTCCCTTCCACCACCCGGTCACACGTGTGTATACCCAGAGTACCCAGAGTTCATGCGTATGCATGTCTGTTTGCATGCACACATTCATTACATGTACATTTGCTAAGGGACTGTGCATGTGTGTGAGGGTTAATAAGTAGTGACCACCCCGCCATGTTTCAACACTAACCTATTCTAGCAACAGTGAAACCAGACCACCCAGTAATTAAACTGCATGGTGGGAAGGCAATTTTCTTCTCTACTACATCCTAAAGAGACTATCTCCCTCTTTTTCTGGCCCCATAAGTAGTCGGATCCACTTTAGCTGCTGAGGTAATCACATCAACATAGGTAGTTAGAACATAACATAAGTGACATACACTTAGAGCGGCATGGCTAGCTAATAGCTGAAAGCATTGCTTGCTGTCGCTAGTGTTTCGTTGAACACGAACAAAGGCAGGGAGCTAGCTAGCTGGCTGTGGCTGACTAGAATGCCGATCTGAGGTCCTCACTCTCTCTACACCTCCTATTTTGGTAGATCTACTACCGCTCACCTTCTCCACGCCATTTCTGAGGAACTTATAGCTCTGCTGCCCGCCGGAATCCGTCATTTCTCAACTCACACACCAACCGGCTCGATTGCTTTGCACTTGCTGACCTTGCACTTGCTGACCTTGCACTTATACATATATACGCATGCGCAGTTACGACAATCACTTTGCTACAGGTGAGGTTTCATCTCACACAATCAGTAAACTAGAAAGGTATAATGGCTGAAGCACTTAAGAAACTAGAAGAAGAGCTCAATTGTGCCATCTGTCTGGACACCTATACTGAGCCTAAGCTGCTTCAATGCTTCCATGTCTTCTGTAGGCAATGCCTTGTGAAACTTGTGATCAGAAACCAGCAGGGACAACTCATCCTGACTTGCCCAACCTGTCGTCAGGCCACACCAATCCCTGCCAATGGAGTGGCAGGCCTCCAGACAGCATTTCATATCAATCACCTCTTGGAAATCCGTGAGTCATTCAAAGAAGCAAAAGATCCAGTACCCACAGTTTCCATAGTGAAGAATGATGAGGCACGCCCCATTATGAGAAAGAAGGTCATTCCTAACTGCTTTGAGCATGCTGATAAAGAACGAGAGCTTTACTGTGAGACTTGTGAAGACCTAATCTGCTGGAAATGCATTATGAAAGGAGGCAAGCATCATGACCATGACTATCAACCATTAAATGAAGCTTTCGAGAAGTACAAGCAAGAAATAACATCATTGCTGGAACCAATGGAGGAGAAGTTGGCCGCTATAGAAGAGGCACTGAAAGAGTTTGATAAAAGTTATGAAGAAATATCTAATCAAAGAGAAGTCATAGAAACTAACATACACAATGATATCGGAAAGCTTCTCAAAGTCCTTGAAGTTAGGAAGACCGAGTTGATCAGCAAACTACATCAAATAACTCAGAGGAAACTCAAAAGCTTAGCATCTCAGAGGGACCAAGTGGAGACCATCCAGGCCCAGCTTCACAGCTGTCACTATTTCATGAAGGAGAGTGTGAAAACAGGTATTCAGGAAGAAGTGCTGATGATAAAATCAAGCATAGCAGGACAAGTGAAGGAACTGAGTGCAGCATTTCAACCAGGTTTACTCAAGCCTAACACAGGAGCAGACATTGTATATGTAGCATCAAACGATGCTATTGCAGCATGTCAGAACTATGGCCAGGTCTGCACACCAGGTATGTACATTGTTCAGTCCCAAGGGATCTTTTTGTCACTATGGTCACTTCTACAGTATAAGAGACTGGTTGGGACCACTGTCCTTTATTCAGAGGTCATTGAACTAATAAACAAGTAGCTACTGGATCCAGGGGTGAGGTTGAGGGGGTTGCAACTCCCCCTCCCCCCCCTTTATTCCCAAGCTATAAGCCTGTTATACACTACAGTGTTTCCTCTAGGGTCAAATTCAAACAGGGTGGCAAAGCCAATCAGCTGCATGGCAGCTGCGGGGGAGGGGGGTGTGCCCCCTCCCGCGTGCAGTGCAGAAGCAAGAATCTTTTGTGGTCTCAATTAGCTCATTTGATGTGAATAGCAAATCAACACTGTGAAAATGAAAGTGTTCACTGCACACCATTTTGTCCCAATACACACACTATTTTTGTGTATTGGGACAATTTAGTGTACAGTACACACTTTCGTTTTTACAGTGAAGTGTATTAAATTTGTAGCTTTCTTTTTCTTCTTTCATTCGAATCCACTTCCCCTGTGGTGGACCAGAATCTGGGTCAGTAGTAGGTGCTCATAATGTGGTAGTGTTAAGTGATTGTGGTATCAGAGAGTGCGGTAGCACTCTCTATGTAGGGATGACTCGGACGGCCGCGCGTGCCGCCTATAGACTAATACTAAAGTGAAATTCTAGTTCTCCCACTTAGACCTAACAAAAGCTACTGTGAATGATTATCCAGCCTACTAGAGCCTACTACAATGTGCAGACCAAGTTTCAGGACCAGGGAGCTTACCGTTTCAGAAATACGGCAAGCAGGTAAATCGCTATATTCTTCTTCTTCTCTATCAGAGAGTGCGGTAGCACTCTCTATGTAGGGATGACTCGGACGGCCGCGCGCGCCGCCTATAGACTAATACTAAAGTGAAATTCTAGTTCTCCCACTTAGACCTAACAAAAGCTACTGTGAATGATTATCCAGCCTACTAGAGCCTACTACAATGTGCAGACCAAGTTTCAGGACCAGGGAGCTTACCGTTTCAGAAATACGGCAAGCAGGTAAATCGCTATATTCTTCTTCTTCTCTATTATTATTATTATTATTATTATTATTATTATTATTATTATTCTTAGACAACCATATCTCTCGAACCACTCAAGCTACAGCCATGATTTCTGGACAAATCCACTCCAAATTCTACCAACTACGATCTTTTCTACTCGTTGATCCTCGAAAGAGTCGATGGAAAAGGAGACACTATGGAGCACAGCACTCGACTAATTCAATAAGGAAGCCATCTTTTCTATAATACGCATGCGCATGTATTTGAACATCCAATTATTCGAAATCACAAGTAAAGAAAAAACATTTATTCAAATAAATGAAGGTGATGTAGGGATGACTATAGTAACTGGTCAAAAAAAAGATGAAACAAGAACTGAATAGATGAGATTATGCAAGGATGAAGTCGAATGTGGGCACGTCACACCTAGTGACTGCACCCGGATTCGACTTCATCCTTGCATAATCTCATCTATTCAGTTCTTGTTTCATCTTTTTTTTGACCAGTTACTATAGTCATCCCTACATCACCTTCATTTATTTGAATAAATGTTTTTTCTTTACTTGTTTCTTTCATTTTTTATTTATTTATTTATTTTTTGCAGGTCATTATATCCATCTCATTATAGCTAGCTGGCTACTTGTTATGCCAGGCCCATTATTCTTTATGATTTCTTTTTCAGGAGGTGGTCAGTGCTGTACATCTATAGCTTTTTTTTTTCCATTACATACCAGTTATACTAAGTCTTGTGTTGCAATGTTGGATCACAATCAAGCCTGGTAAACAATTTAGTGAGACTAAAGCCTTCAGTTCTAAATAGATACAGCTGAGCTGCTCTATCAGCCTGCCAGGTTTCGTTTCTAAATAATGCACACCTCACGGGAACTCGAGCGTTACTTACCATTTAAAATTTAAACGCTGTCCTTAGTACAGATAGCCTTATCTTAGAACTGATTAGTTTTTTGTTATGACCTCAGAAGAAATGGCTTTTGAGTTTTGTTTGAGAACTTTGAGTGATCGAGAGTCATGGCAACTTCGTTGTTTACGCATGCGCGTTATGTTTAATGGCTTCTTCGTATAGTCTACTGTACTAAGATAGCGGCTTTTTTTTGAGTGAACTAGAGGCTAAACCGATGGGACGTGGACCTGGTCCGAGTAAAATGGAGCAGATTCATATATAGAACATGGCCCAAGCGTGGCCCAATTTTTCTCCAGATCGTGCCATTATGATGATGATTAAGAACAAGAAAATAAGAAATCATGAAAAAGTGCGCTTTTACTATTCTTCCGTGTTGAGTCTTTCAGCCTCCAAAATTCTCCTGCATGATAACAATGTGCATACAAGACAGGATAAGCAGTCATAGCAGCTACAACTTACTGTTTTCTGAGAAAATCCAACTTCATTTTGTATTAGTCCTATGGAGGGTCATAGGTCATCCCTACATAGAGAGCGCTACCGCGCTCTCTGATAATATTACTCAGCTGTCTCTAGCTAGCTAGCTAGCTAGCTCTAGCTGATGATAGACTACTGTATCGATTCGGGGATTTAGATTCACTACGGTAGACTCTATTTCAGCATCTTCGACCTCCAAGTATGGCTCAACAACACAACACCTTGACTCGATAAATGATTGGGCTGGTATGCTATTGGAGAACTTCTTTCATCTGTCCCTGCATACACATAGAAGAATGAACTCTAATCATAGCTAAAACCATAAAAGAGAGGAAAAAAGACCAGGAACAAGTAAGGGAAAAAGCATTTCGTGAAATGAAAAAAAGATGTAGGGATGACCACTGCTCAAAAAAGTAAGGAAACAAGAAGGATGGAAATGGGATCAATCTTTGTTCTGTATATCCAGCCAACAATCCCTACATATACGTCAGGTAACTTCAGATTATAGTGTAGTAATGTGTGTATATGTAGGGATTGTTGGCTGGATATACAGAACAAAGATTGATCCCATTTCCATCCTTCTTGTTTCCTTACTTTTTTGAGCAGTGGTCATCCCTACATCTTTTTTTCATTTCACGAAATGCTTTTTCCCTTATTATTATTATTATTATTATTATTATTATTATTATTATTATTCTTAGACAACCATATCTCTCGAACCACTCAAGCTACAGCCATGATTTCTGGACAAATCCACTCCAAATTCTACCAACTACGATCTTTTCTACTCGTTGATCCTCGAAAGAGTCGATGAAAAAGGAGACACTATGGAGCACGGCACTCGACTAATTCAATTAGGAAGCCATCTTTTCTATAATACGCATGCGCATGTATTTGAATATCCAATTATTCGAAATCATAATATTACTCAGCTGTCTCTAGCTAGCTAGCTAGCTAGCTATAGACTACTGTATCGATTCGGGGATTTAGATTCACCACGGTAGACTCTATTTCAGCATCTTCGACCTCCAAGTATGGCTCAACAACACAACACCTTGACTCGATAAATGATTGGGCTGGTATGCTATTGGAGAACTTCTTTCATCTGTCCCTGCATACACATAGAAGAATGAACTCTAATCATAGCTAAAACCATAAAAGAGAGGAAAAAAGACCAGGAACAAGTAAGGGAAAAAGCATTTCGTGAAATGAAAAAAAGATGTAGGGATGACCACTGCTCAAAAAAGTAAGGAAACAAGAAGGATGGAAATGGGATCAATCTTTGTTCTGTAGAGTAACGGAGGTAGTAAACGGACAGTTAACGAAGTTGTGGTTTTTCCCGGCGGGTTAGCGAGTGCAAGGAAGATTGCAGGGGGGGCTTTGGATAGCTATGGGCCTACCTCGCTCTATCCAGGCAGGAAGCTAAGCAAGTCCTATTATGCTGATTTCTGGGAGAGATTTAGAGTAGGCGCCTACTGGAGGCAGTTAACGGACAATAGAGGCAGTTGGCGGACAGCTCTTAAAATGAAGGTAAAATGGCTGCACATGTGCTTATTTTGTAAGAAATGATAATGATAATGATAATAGAAGATAACATGATTCAGTTTCTTCTTCTATCATTAACACAGGAGATGGTCCAGGACTTGAAACTTGCTTAACCTTCAAGCTGGAGTGATCATGTACCATGCTCTTTGGTATACAATATTTTGCTGCTGCTTCTCTGACAGACACCTTCCCCTCTCTAACTTCCTCTACAGCTCTCTCCAGATCTTCGGATTTCCAATTTCTCCGCTTCCTTGCTGTTGCCATGGCCTATTATAAAGATCATTACCATTATTATTCACTGTCCAGTAACTGCCTCCACAATAAGAATCTATTTACGCCAAAATTGCTGATACTGTGTCAGTCATGTTATTTTATGAAGGGTACATTTGGAAAGAGCAATAAATTTGCTCTTTATTGATATATAATGTTTTGTGTTTACATGTAGTTTTTGTTTACTATGTCCAGTTATAAAGTTGGTTTTTCTTACAGTCATTTTTTCCATGCCTCGTTATTTGACCGAGATACTAACTATGATCATTCAAAGCAAAAATTGAGCAGGAAAAAACTACGCAAATTTACTGAATTAGCTGTAGATTCTTACTCTTAAAAAATCACTACTGTCAGCAAAATTTGAAATCTCCCGCCTAATTGGTACCAATTTTACCATGGGTCAAAGTCTAAAGTGTCCGTAAACTACCGCTGTCCGTAAACTCCCATCACTACTCTATATCCAGCCAACAATCCCTACATATACGTCAGGTAACTTCAGATTATAGTGTAGTAATGTGTGTATATGTAGGGATTGTTGGCTGGATATACAGAACAAAGATTGATCCCATTTCCATCCTTCTTGTTTCCTTACTTTTTTGAGCAGTGGTCATCCCTACATCTTTTTTTCATTTCAAGAAATGCTTTTTCCCTTACTTGTGTAACTTTATGTATGTGGTTAAAGTGGCATCTACTGCTAATTAGCCAGACTACACAAACCACAATGATTAATTCCTGGAACTACTATTGCCAAACAGGGCGGGCCACCCTGATTGAGGTATACTAGCGGAAACACTGCTGACTAGAGTGAAATTTGACCATGCCTACTTGCTTAGCCTATCTATTTCCAACTTTGTGTTCTGTGCAAAAACAAAGTTGTTATTTTAACAAACCTACTTAGTTAGGTGAGGTTAATCATTTGAAATCTGTCAAAATGACACTATATTTTTGGTAAATATAACAAACTGTTTGTTTCTTTCAACGATGATTAGTCTTGCCTAACAGTTATGTTTATTGAATTAACAATTCTGTTTTTGCAGTGAACATATTATTATAGCTAACTAATGTGGTTACTCAGCCACACATCTAAGGCTATGGTCAAGAAAGAAACAGTCTATGTATACATGACACATCCATTTAGGCTTGCACTTTCAAGGCCACACGTTGGATAACTCAGTGTGGTACTACCTGTAATTTCCTTCATGAATACCTGTGACCTTGTGTCACTTCAGAGTTTGAGTGTAATAGCTAGCTGCTTTGCCCCTTTGGTTATACTCATGCTGTCATAATTATTATAATGCAAGTGTGACAGAGCAGGCTATTCTGCATTGGGTAGCAAAATAATAAGAATTGATGGCATCTCTCTGGAATCCACATCAATGTGCTCTATGACCTCTAAATAGGGTTTTTCACCCTCTAATGGTCACTATAATTTCAGGGGCGGATCCAGAAATTCACAAAGGGGGTGCATTTTATGTAGAGAAAAATATCTGCGCGTGGAAAATTTTTTGCTTAGCCACACCCTTTTTGGATCAACCGTGCCCACTTGACGCATAAACATAACACACCAATTTATTTATTATAAATATATAAATATTAATCTGATAAGATATTTGATAATTTTAGCCTTCTGGGTTGTTTCTTAGCAAATATATCCACTAGTTCATCTAAATCCAACTTCAAATCTTTGTGTACAGATAACATAGTGAGACCATTAAATCTTTCTTCGCTCATAGTTGTTCTTAAAACTGATTTCACAAGTTTAAGTTTACTAATAGAACGTTCACATTCACATGTAGTAACGGGTTGAGTTGCAAGAATACGAAAAATTATGTGGAGATTGGGATATAAATCACTGTCAGCCACTATTAGAACTTTTCCAATTGTTGAGTAAGCATCACTAGCTGACTTGTCTTGTTTCCATTTAATAAACCAAGCATGTAACTCAGTATTTAAGGTAGAAATAGATGGTGATTCTCCATCATACAAATCGAGAAAATCTCTAAGATCTTTATCAGTTAAGGGTTCATCTAGTTCATACATTGAGGGGGGTAAAAGCTTTAGTGCTATTAAAGCTTTAGAATTATACTCGTCAAAGCGATCATTAAACTCTGAAATCAACTGGTCAAGAACAGGTATAGTAATCACACACCTGTGATATTCTTTGGATGATGTCATAGGTGTATTGGCTCGAGCAGTTTGCCGTGAATTAATTCTTGGAATGCTAGGCTGAACATTTATCTTATTAGCAAGTGTACAAGCATACCACCTGGAGTGAAAAGAATCAATAATTTTTCTGATATCCTCTAAAGAGAGCTTGGTAGATTGAATATTGCTGTATGCTCGAACAATATCTTGCCACTTGCCCTGTAATTTTATACTGAGGCCTTTAGTATAAGCAAGAAGGTTTTTTGTTATAATAAGAGTGATTATCAACCGAAATTCCGTCATGGCTCTGAGGTATGACTGTGCATTGCTAATTGTGTCCCTATTCCAATTACCAGCTGGAGCTTCAATGATTTCTTCAGAACATGAAACAATTCCTTCATACAAATCCCAGAAAGCTTCAAAAGCATTGTGCCTCTCTACCCAGCGTGTTCTACAGAGATCCTTGAGTTTTTTTCTCTTTGAAATCTCTGAATTTGCTGAATGAATCTGCTCAATGTATTTGTCAAGTAGCAATTGCCTTTTTGGAGAGTTACTGAAGAACCTTGATATGGAAGAGGCCACATCCATCATATTACTTACCTCACGTAAGTTTATAGATTTTACTATACACAGATTAAGAACATGTGAAGAACAATGTGTGTAGATTGCTTTTGGGTACATGCTAGTGATCCTGGAAGCAACTCCTTTAGTCTTCCCTGCCATTGCACCAGCACCATCATAAGCTTGGGCACAAAGAAACTCTATATTCAAACCCCAATCTTTTGTTATACAATCAGTAATCATTTTTGTCAATGCTTCTCCAGAAGTTCCTGATTCACACTCCTTAAAACCTAAAAACTCCTCCCTGATCTCCAAATTTTCATCCACAAATCGCAATACTAAAGATAACTGTTCCTTATTTGAAGAGTCACTAGCTTCATCGGCCATTATTGAAAAATACTTAGCAGACTTTACTTCAGCTAATAATTTGTTTCTGATGTACTCCCCACATATTTCAATTACCTCATTTTGAATTGTTTTTGATGTGTAAGTAGCTCTACTTGAAGCATTTTGGAAATGATCACAAAGCACAGAATCACCAGCCTCAGATCGAAATTCTAACAATGCTAAAAAATTTCCCTTATTCAAACTAGTTGATGTCTGATCATCACAATGCCCACGTAAAGGTATATTTTGATATCCACAAAAAATTACAGATTTAAATACTGATTTTAGTACCTTTCGATTGAACTCGACCTGCCGAGATAGAGAATTGTTTAAGGCCAAATCAATGGGTAGTGAGTTTCTTGTCATATGACTGATAAATATCTGTGCATCTGTAACAGCATTGAAATGAGAAAGTTTACCTTTACCATCTTTACCAATAAAATGTTCTTTGAGAATTTCAGTAGCCTTGCGAAAATTATCAAGGGGACGAGAGACTAGAATACCAAGGTACTGTCCCTTGGTTCTGCCAAATAATACACAGTACTTACAATAGCCACCTTTACTTGTTTGCGAGTACACCAACCCTGGAAAGCTTTTAACCAACTACGTTGAAAGTGTCTATTTTTCCCTTGACTATCAGTAGCCACTGGAAATTTGTAACCTTCATGAGGTACAAAGTGCTTATTCAGCAAAGAACATTTTTCATCATTGTTTAGCTTACTGACATACACAGCACCAATATCATTCATTTGAGGGTGATGGCTCTCCAATAATGTAACACTCATAGATTGGTCTGTGGGTAATGGACTGTCATGATTCAACTCTTCATCCTGATTCATATCTTCACACAGTACAGAGGCTGAGTAGCTACTTTCCGAATCTTGTCTAAAAATATAGCACCTTCAATAAATAGCTATGTAGCTACGGTAGTGAATTATGCCAATCTGCGATCATAGACAGACTCATAATTTGAACTGCTAGTATTGTAGGCTCCGCTACTGCTACCAATCTATTTAGCAAGCTAGAATACTCACCTAAAAAAGTCACCGATCTTCCTCTGCTTCCTCGCCTCCATTCCAGCTAGCTAACTCAGGTAGGTAGGTACCGATGAGCGCTAATAAGAATTAATAACTGATGCGCACGCGCATGTGTGAGGGGTGTGTCGGCTCAATGGTGACGTGGGGGGTGCACCTGCCCCTTTTGCTCCATACTAAATCCGCCAATAGTTGGAGTACATGTATGTCATTGTGCAATCATTTTCTTCTCTTGTTTGTGTATGTGCCTGAGTTTTTCTACCTTTTCCACATTGCAGTGAATTGGCTCAATCCTGACGAATGTTTGCATGAGCAAGATATCGAGGAGACATCCAGAAACATCTCCGACCAGAATGTTGATCGCAATGACCCAGTCCAACTCAACCTCCTATTTATGCAGGTGAAAAAAAAAATTATAGCCATAATAGCTATTATCATTAATAAATCTCTTTCTCTCTCTCCTACTCCTTCTTCCGTCTTTCCTTCTCCTCCCACCCCTGTCCCTCCTTTCTCTCCTTCTCCCACCCCTTTTTGACCCCTATTCCTCTCTTATGTTCCTCCTTTCCACCCCTTCCCTTTGTGGTCCAGTCCAAAGACGCCATCGTTGATGGGACTCACTCTTGTACTCGTGAAGAAGCCATATTATTTGCAGCCCTGCAGTGCCAGATCCAGTACGGGAACCATAATGAGGCTAAGCACAAGCCTGGCTTCCTCAACCTGGTTGAGTTCCTGCCTAGAGAATACACCAAGATCAGGGGAATCGAAAAGAACATTTTCACTGAGCATTGCAAGCTCCATAATTTGAGCAAGATCAACGCAAGGTTTCGTTACATTCAACTCTGCCGATCTCTCAGGACCTATGGAGTCACTTTCTTCCTAGTCAAAGTAGGGAATGTAGTTATAATATTATACGTACATGCATACCATTTGGTTTGGTGGGGAATTTTCATGGGTAGTGGTTAATTCCCTTGCTTGTAGCTAAGCAGCTCTGTTCTGCATTAAGCAACATACAGTAATAATAATTACTAGCGAGTACCCGCAGAAACTCTGCGCATGCCTGCGTCCGCAAAAACTCTACACACGGAATGTGTGTGTGTCCACTCACTGGCAGTGAGTGGCTACCAGTGACATATATGAAGGGTACAAGTTATGCATGTCAAGTAAAGGTCTATTTGAGACTATTGCAAGGGCATTATCATGTCAGATTCCACTAATTGTAATGTGCAAACTTTAAGCGAGATTTAATTGTGCAAATATTTTGATTTTAACTTGTACGCTTGAGTTTATTCTCCCTTTTCACATGCATTAATCTGTAGTGAGTCTGACTATCCATCTAACACCATGCCACCAGTCCACATAGGTACCTGGAATCTCTCAGCTGTGGGACTTCAGGTTCCCATACCACTTACTGGAGAAGTATAGTCAGTTTGAGACAATAATTGTGTACAGCTGACCATCTGCCTTTACTGTCCTATATAGGATGTAGGTTCTGACTATTAAGTACCACAACCTGCAATAGAGGGTTGCAAGTGTTTGCATAAGGATTGATTTTCTCACGTGCAACATAGCTAGCTAGTTACTCAATCCATTTCTCAACTGGAGTAAATCCTTTTAGTGATCAATTCCAAGTTGTCCCAAATTTCATTTTAACCAGTAAACAGTTCTTTGAGTGCAGAAGGATAATCAGTAAGAAGTAGCTAGTCCATTGTGACAGCAGTTGAGAGCTTCACTTGCAAACCTCAAACTTGACAATGGGCTCACTTGCAAACCTCAAACTTGACAATGGGCCCAAGGTGCTGCTTGTTTTATTAGCACCTAGCCTATGTCTTTGTTCTTCCCTGTTAGTTTTCTCCTAATACTCTCTCTCTCTCCCTTCTCTCCTTCACTCTGTACCTCTCTCTTTCTCTTGCTCTTTCATCTTCTGTCAAGTGTGTTCTTCGACTTCTCTCCCTCTCTCTCCCTTGGTCTTTCATCTTCAGTGAAATGTGCTCTCTGACTTCTTTGCCTCTCTCTCTCCCTTGATCTTCTAGTTTCTGAACTTCAACTCTGCCTCTCTCTCCCTGAATTTCGCGCTATTGTATTTAAATCTGAGCATGCGCAGTCATGTCTAAGTATGCGCACATTTGTCACAAGCTGACTTCCCATCTCTCATCTTGCTACTCTGTGGGAGTTGAATTTATCCCGCTTGTGGCTGAAATTCTAGGTGGCCTCGTGGAGGATGCTATCACCTGATGCCACCTCGTCCACCAAGCACCTTTTCGGGCATGTCGCCATTGCTCTTCGGCATGGGAATGCAAGTTTATGGCTGCGACCCTGCCCCCTGAACTGGATGGTCTTTGTTTTACTGCTGTTGTGTTTTTGTTGTTTTATTTTATGTGATGCATACCTTGACATAATGTGACGTAGTGCGTATGTACACACTGACAAGCACATTACTAGAGATGCTCGTATAGCATTAGTTGGGCGAGCAAGCAGCCAGTGGTCATTTCAATGTGCTCCTCCCTCACTTGTGATTATATAGCCCCAACAGTGACTTTCGATATCTAGCTATTCAGGTTGTTAACTGACTTGGTGCATTCCCAGTTAGCATTAGAGTGTCTTCTCTGAACCCAGGCTACCACTCCTGTTCAGACTCAGTAGCTAGTCTCTCAAATAATGAGCCCTCATATGCTCTAATCTGGCAGCTCTGTGTTCTGCTGACTCTGCTCTCCTTCTGGCTCTCATTTGCTCTGCTCTTGCAGCATTATCTTCTGCTGACTCTGTACATTCCCTCCTCCTGGCTCTATCTGTCGCATTTCTTTGCTAGTCTTGTTTTTCTCTGTTCCTTTGACTCTGTTCTCCTTCTAGCTCTGTCTCTTTCATTTCTTTCATGAGGTCTCGCTCTTCTTTGCTGGTCAGTTTCTAGAGGGTGTTCTGGGGCCCTCCTTCGCTTGTTTTCTGGTTCTCTGGGTTCCATAATACTCGCTACAATAGTGTTTCAACTTCAAGCTTAACGAAAATGATTGCTTATTATGACGTTGCTTAGTAGCTATTTCATGCGCATGCGTAAGCGCATGCGCATTTTGAGTGACGTACGTTACATATAAATATCGCGAATTTCCATTTTGACCAATTAGTGTGGGGCTTCGCTCGCTCGCCAATTATATAGATTATCTAATCAGAGCACACCTCACACTCCCATTGATACAAATTGTCCTACATGTGGCATGGTTTATAACATTGAGTGCCTTTAATAATTGATACAATTTTGATTATAGGAAAAGATGAAGGGTCATAAAAAGCTTGTGCCTCGTCTCCTGGGTATTACCCGGGATTCAATCATGTGTGTGGACAAAAACACCAAGGAGGTGCTGAAGACTTGGCCAATCGCCACTGTTTGGAGATGGGGCCTCACACCAAATACATTCACTCTGGTAGGTAAAGGGTCATCACCACCATAAGTTCAATTAGCTTATATTAGGTAAAGTGTCATCAAGTTTGCAGTTATCTCTCTCCCCTCCATATTAGGACTTTGGTGGGTCATTCTACACAGTTAAGACTACAGAGGGAAAGACCATCATACAGCTGATTGCAGGCATTATCGACATTATCATACAAAAGGAGAAACACATCCACAGAGAAGATGAGGATGAGCCCGTCATCATGGACTTTGAAGTTGACCCCAAAAAGTGAGCAAGTAAAAAAAAAAAAAAAAAAAATCCATCATTTGCTGAATCAGCAAATTTATTGGTCGATTATTATTTTATTCATCTTTTTATCACTTTAGGGCTCCTGTAACAACGTTCACCCGTGGTCGTCATGGCTATGGAGAAGAAGAGGGTGCTCCTCATCATGCCTCCCAGGAGGAGTTAAATGGCAGGGGATCTGAAACATTAGCTGCTGCTGGTACATCAACATAGCTTGGTATTGCACATGCATCATTTGTGTAGTGTTGAATGTATTACTTAAGGAGATATTGCTTTGTGCACACCTTAAATTACCACTCTACTCCTCTCTGACTTTTATCTTTCCCTCTCTCCCTCCTCTCCTTCCCTCTTCTCCATCCCCTCCCTTTCTTCCAATCTCTCCTTCCCTCCCTCCCACCCTCCTCTCTCCTTCCCTTCCATTCTCTCCCTCCACCCTCTCTCTGCCTTCTGGATGAATGTATGTAGGTATCTTGCACCAGACTGCCAACCAACCACAGAACCTTCAAGTTCTGGAGGCCCAGAGAGTCCTCCAGGGAAACATCAATGATGGGATGCAGGCTGTCACCAGTGACCTCCAATCACATGCCGAGCTTCCTCCTCTGGGAGCTGATTCTGTAAGTACATAATTCTCTCTCTCTCTCTCTCTCTCTCTCTCTCTCTCTCTCTCTCTCTCCTCTCTCTCTCTCTCTCTCTCTCTCTCTCTCTCTCTCTCTCTCTCTCTCTCTCTCTCTCTCTCTCTCTCTCTCTCTCTCTCTCTCTCTCTCTCTCTCTTCTCTCTCTCTCTCTCTCTCTCTCTCTCTCTCTCTCTCTCTCTCTCTCTCTCTCTCTCTCTCTCTCTCTCTCTCTCTCTCTCTCTCTCTCTCTCTCTCTCTCTCTCTCTCTCTCTCTCTCTCTCTCTCTCTCTCTCTCTCTCTCTCTCTCTCTCTCTCTCTCTCTCTCTCTCTCTCTCTCTCTCTCTCTCTCTCTCTCTCTCTCTCTCTCTCTCTCTCTCTCTCTCTCTCTCTCTCTCTCTCTCTCTCTCTCTCTCTCTCTCTCTCTCTCTCTCTCTCTCTCTCTCTCTCTCTCTCTCTCTCTCTCTCTCTCTCTCTCCTTCTTGTAGTGATTATGCTTGCTTTAACAGGAGGGTATGGTAATACTGGGGGTGGGCACAATTATGATAATAATTATGGTCCCAGGGGTGGCTATGAAACAGCTTTTCTTTTATCTTTATACATATTATGTGATATGATTAGTATTCATCATTACCTTTGAACCTTTCCTGCAGTGCTGTGACGATGAATGTTGCAGCATCAAATGCTCTGAAGAAGGAGGCCATCAAGAAGCAGCAGATAGCTGCCAAACAGTAACATGATTAGCTACTAGTAGCCTTGGGACTAGTAGCTTTGGGGCTGAAATTTAGTGTGGAGATAGTCCAACTATTATAGAACACATGACAGAAGTTCTAATTATTATTTTTGAGTACATACTAACTTCACATAATTCATAACATAATATATCTACAACCAATCAGTGTTCGGTGGAATTTCAGAAGGAGTTGAGCATGACATCTAAGGTCTGATTGACTAAGTCCTGGCAATGATAGCTACTTATTGGTCCTATAGCTAGCTGGTTCACCCATCACTGATAGATGTGCCGATTCACTTCTGCAGGGTGGAGAAAGTGGTCTCATTAGCTAAATGTGCCAATTCACTTCTGCCTACATTGTGTATGATATAGCTCTGACAAGATGTCAGTCACACATATTGTGCCATTCTACAGTAGTACTGGTCTCATTCTAGCTAGCTACCCGTGTGCTTTGTCTCGTTACAGGGTGGTCTGATTAGACAGGTTCCACTGTAGCTGGAATAGGTGCTGTTGGGACATCTATAGGGTGATCTGAGCATTGATGTCTCCTTAATTCACTCAGTTCACTAATATAGTTTGGCGTAGCCGATCGTCTACCATATTTGCCTCGGAGAGGGTCGGCCTCGGCTGCGCTACAAGCATGCGCGTTACAAGAATTAATTTGAAAACACTTTTATGGTGCATTATTATATACAGTGCTAAAGAAATTGTTATTCGATTTAAATACTCTCAGTACAAAAATTTAATATAAACAAGACAATAACGAACATAGAAAATAAATTTTTAACAATGATAAAAGGGCTGAACTTTTTCCAGTTGATTTCTTAGAAGTGGTAGGAGTAGAAGTAGTGGTAGTTTTCAGAGAGTTTTTTGGGGAGCTTTTAGGTGAGGTTTTACGAGTGCTTCTTCCTTTGCTTGTTGAGAGTATAGAGTTGACTGTTTTTCTCATCTTCTTGGCTTGTTCCTCCATGCATTTCTCCTTCAGAGTCTGTTCGATGCATTCTTCCACACACTGAATCTCTCCGTCAACTAAATTATCATAGGAAGAACAGCGTTACTACTGAAGTATACAATCTCTTACTACCCTTTATATCAAGACAAGACTCAAGCCTGCAAGAGTGGTCCCACTGCAACAGCCCTCAATACAGAGGTTGGATAATACAGTGGAAAGGTCCCACTATATTATCCAACCTCTGTATTGAGGACACCTCTATACTAAGGACAATTTCCAAAGTGTCCACAATAGAGAAGAAACACTGTTTCTGTTGTCACTGTGCTCTGCTAATTGTCATAAAAACCCTACATCGCTGCCAAAAAGGATAATATGGCAGCAACGATGTAGGGTTTATGTCAATTTTATGACAGTTAGCGGAGCACAGTGACAAATGCAGTCCATGCAGTGATATAGGGTTTATCAATTCTGTGACAGTTAGCAGAGCAAATGCAGTACATAGCCAGTACCTTGTTTCCGTACTTTTCATAGTCATATACATCACTCTTTCACTTAGAAGAAATGTTTTTACTCTCACTTGTATAAACCGAAGTGGTGGTAGTTTTCAGAGAGTTACTTCACCCTTTTTGAATATCAAACCATGCCCATTTGATGTATATACTTTTAGCTAGCAGCTGTAATTGTTGATATATGAGGAGATTAAGATTACACTCCTATAAAACACTCTCTTTATGGTTAATCCATTGGCATCATAACTTCATGGGTGTGTGTGATTGCCACATCATGTCCAGGGTGTTAATGGACTTACAATAGTATAATTGCAAAGAAAAAAAAATTAATTTTTTTTTTTTTTTGGGGGGGGGGGGGGGGGGGGGGGGGAAGCTGGAAGTTTTGGGAGAACCCTGGTACCAGTTGCCTCTTCACTCTTCACTCGTTATCAACCAACAATGCTGTGGCCAAGGAATAGTACCTCGCTACATCTTAGATAGCCTTCTCTTCTGTGCCCCTGAAGCCTTGTTACTTCCGATGCCCGGAGGATCTAAGCATTCTCAGAAATTGCTTCTGCAATCAGCTATGGTAGCCTCATCTCCATCAGGTGAAAATATATAACAAATGAATATTACCAGTAAATCTGCATGGTTTAATGACTCATCAGTAGCTGTATGGTGTGTGTAATTTGTGTACATGGGGAAAAACACTTAGATATGATTTGGACTGGATAATAAAAGTGGTCTGGTGAACACCGGACCAACTGGAGTGGTGGATACACCCCTGTATCATATAATGTAGCATAGCTAACAATTAATCCTGGAAGAGCTATATAACATGAAAATCAGAAAATGAACATCTGTTGGCTAGTTGCTAACAACTGAATAATGAGTTAAATCCTTTCGTTAACAGAGACAGGTAAAATGAGTAATGACAGGAAGTTACATATAAAATACAGTAGCTACTCTTTATCAGGGGTGTATCCACCACTCTGGTTGGTCTGGTTTTCATCGGACCACTCTTATTATCCAATGCCTGCAGAGTTAGCTAATATATGAAGCACCATGACTCATGATCATATTTATCGAAACTCCTTCTGATAAGTGGGTGAAGGATAAAGTGGGCATGTTGATCACACACACGGGCCACTCAAAATTCTGTGGATACACCCCCGGGTTTCCAGCCCTGGCCCCACCTTTTGTCCACATGTATTTTCCTACTAGAAATCAGAAAATAAATCAGTGCAGGTGGTTAAGATCAAAGCATGTCTATATATATACACATACGTAGCTACATATAAGGTTGTTGGTATGCTGGAATAATCCACCATGCATTCATGCAATGTAGGTTGTGAGGTTATTTGCTTCCTCAAAGAAAAAAAAGACGTATTCTAGCTACTCATCATGGTGACAGGTCACAGCTGGAAATTGAACCTCTCTAGAACACAGGGCATTGTGGGGCAAGCCTGATCAATTCTCTAACTGAGTATTCTTTTGCTATCAATGTGGCTAAAAATTATACACAGGTTATGATGTAGCTATATCAACTCATGCATGGAGCCCTAGCATCAAGTAACAAACTGACTTGCATGAGAGAACTGAACAACTAAAATTTAGTACTGGGCATGAGGAATACTGCATACCTTTGTATAATTAAGTCTTGTATAAGAGGCTAATGTTTGCGGTCATGCCTTTGATAGCTACTAGAACCTCCGTTAGATTGTTAGATTAGATTGTGTCTGAATACTCATTAACTGATTCTGTGAATAGAGTCAGTACTTATATTAAGTATGCAACTACAACAAGCAGTGCTTATAAGAACAATGCTCCACCAAAAAAAAGAAAGAAAAAGACTCTGACATAGCTAAGCACCAACATTGGAGTTGCAGTCACTATTCAGTTCCAAATAAGTTGAGGGATACGGCAGATGCTGATACTTGAGAAGAGAACCTGTCAGTAAGTGTGGATGCACTGGAGAACACCACCAAAGTTGAGAATGTAACAGTTTGAGCACTGTTGCATTGCAGTAAAGACATTTGTAAGTCATTAGCAGTTATATTACAAGAACAGTCTTCTCTCAACTTGGCAATATTAAACACTTGCTTCAACCCTTCCCAAAAAACCTATTAACCTATGATTATTAATGTGAGTTAGTAGAATTGCATAATATTGAGACTATAACTGACAGCATCTTCCAAAGGTCCTCTCATTTGAAACTGTATCTTCAAACGAGCTGATAATGAATGATGAAAGAAGAAGAAAGCACAAGTACCTTTCTCTCTTATTATCACTTTCACTGAAATTATTGGTGCTGCAGTGGTGTTCACTCTGCACTGATACAGACTCCCATTCGACCAGTTCTCACTGAGAGAGTGGTACCAGTGGTTGTTTGGAGAGTGATGTGCTATTCTTCTCACTATGGAGATACTGGACAGCTAATAGTGGCAGAACACATCAGGAGAGCTACTTGAAAACAATGCATTCTTATCGGCAGAGAAGGAATGATCAAGAGACACTGCTAACCTCAAACCTAGTCTGGCACAGTCAACCCTTTATGTATGTATGTATGTATGTATGTATGTATGTATGTATGTATGTACGTATGCATGCATGTATGCAGGGTTTCATCTAGGATTTTCGTCTTGGGGGGGAAGCTCACCAATCAGAGGGTGTGGGAGGGGATGTGCCCCCTCCCATGCGAAGCCAAAAATGTTTACTAATCTGAAGTAGGTCCTTAATTACTCCCTTAAGTGACTACATGTAACAACCTTTGGTCACCAAAGGGAGTAGCCTTGGGGGAAATAGGTTAGTGTGTGGGGGGGGGGGAAGATTGAGGGTTTGGGGGGGAAGCTTCCCCCCTGCACCCCCAGTAGATGAAACCCTGGTATGTATGTGTGTATGTATGTATGTGTGGAGTCAAGTGCACTCTTGGCTTGTAAGTGGAAGACCATGAGTTCGAGTCCCACCACTTGCTGAGCTGTGAGTTCCTAGCCTGGGCTCAGGAGGTTGCCAGCACTGGCTCATGATGCCTGCTTAGTGCACAGGCATCCTGGCACATGTACACATGCATGATTGCTCAGTGGCAGCTGATTTGCTCTTTTTTTTTTTTTTTTTGCATGTAGCTATGCATGCATACAAACAATGTCTCCATAAGCATTCGTGGGAAAGGAGCATTATGGGAAAGTGAGTCTGGTAGCTATTAAACATAGGTATGTAGATTAGTTATTAGTTGCTACTGTAATGTGATGCTGTTAATCAATGAGCCTGAATTGATATGAAATCGATATATGCAAATAGCTAATAGCAACTCTTAGTGTAGAGCTGTTAGATAACTAGCTAATTCTTTTCAAAGGCTAATGGTAGATCTCCATAGCTTCTCTGTGTTCTCAGTCCCTTGATCTATTGTACCATGACCTAATTTATGTTTAACTTGTACATCTTATAGCCAAGTATATAGTTGTAATTAATATTTGGAAACACTTTTTGTCTGACAATAGGAAGTGTCCCTTCTTGGCCACTGTATATAAGTAGCTATTTCGACTATGAAGTAGCTAATCAGTGGAAAGTGAATCTTTGACTCACCTTATGACAAAAAAAAAAAAAGGCTCAATGAGTCAAATGCCTTCCCAATCTGGACTTAAAAAGTATGACCATATTCGAAATAATAATTGACACACAACTATCTAATGTGTAAGTTAAGTTTAAAGGCAATATGTTAAACCATATGCAGTTACTATAGCTAGGTATACTGTTTGAGAAGTAAAAGTATCAATAAGGATTATGTTTCAATTGACACACTCGTATATAATAGTGTCTACTTCATGCTGGACACTCATAATGGCATAGGACTCATTTGGCTCCATTGCTCCAGGATTAGTCTTGGCAGGAACCATAGGCTTCTTGTGCACTTTGGGTTTTTCTTCGATGTGACACTCTCCAGTACGGTTGGAATAACGTGCCTCTCCTTTGGTTTTATCCTTTGGTGGTTTCTTGGATGACTTCTTCCTAAATCATGATTTAAATTGAGTGTAGGATCACTGCAATGACCTATGCACGCTTTCTATACTCTAGGCATGTGAAGCCATAATCTGGCGCAGCCAGCCCCGAGCGCCAAAGGCGCGAGGGTCTGGTGACACATAATACTTGGACTTGTTCGGGGGCAGAAAGTGCCAGATGACGCTTCCAATAATTCACGTGTCACGATGACACATTAGCGCGCAGTGGGCAGGACTGCAGGAACATCTCTCTAAGATAGAAAAGCATCCAACTGCTCATACTTCAACCCCAATCGTATGGATTGGTACCCCAATCTAACAGCAGTTTTGTTGGCAGCATCTTTCAGTGTGGATTCGATTGCGAGCGCTTTTAAATGACGTTATCCAGTGGTGCGTGACATCATTTCACGTCACTAAACGCCAGAATACGTCACATAATGATATTCATTAATTTAGCAAGTAAGCTTCTAAAATTAATGAACAAGTCCAAGTATTTGTGTCTCCAGACCCTCGTGCCTTTGGCGCTCGGGGCTGGCTACGCCAGATTATTGAAGCCACAGGCTAACAATGGCTATACTGTCATCAACTTACCGGTACATTAGAAACACAGTCATAACAAGAAGTGCTACCAAGAAGGCACAAGATAGTGCTCCTCCAAAAAAGAATCTAACATAGACACCAACATTGGATTCAGAAGAGTTAACTGCACCAACATTGGATTCAGAAGAGTTACCAGTACTAGCTGATATGATTAGAACTTCAGTTCCATTCAAGTTGAGGGATACGGTAGATGCTGATACTCGAGAAGACAACCTGCTAGTAAGTGTGGATGCAGATTCATAACCACTGTCACTGGAGAACACCACCAAAGTCGAGAATGTAACAGTTTGAACGTTGTTGCACTGCAGTGAAGAGTTCTGAAGATCGTTAGTGGTAATGTTGCAAGAGCATGTGCAGTCTTCTCTCAGTTTAGCTACAACACTTGATATGACCATTTCCATGAAGACCTATACGTAAGATGGAGATAACTATGTAGCTACATACATTATGCCATGCATAGCTATTATAAAAGTTAGTGCATTGGGAATAAAGAAGTATTGATGAAAGTATGTTGACAATGCATGCAACTTACAATTTCTCTGCACTTCAAGTGTCTCCTTATTTGAAATTGTATCACCAAGCGAACTGTGTATAAGCATATAGCTAGCTACAAGGTTATAAGATTCACCTTTACATACCTTTCTCTTTTATCATCACTTCCAACAAGAATGGTACTCCAGTGGCATTCATTCTGCACTGATACTTGCCAAATGGTCTTACTTCTCTCTCACTAGTTCTCACTGAGAGAGTAGCACCATAAGTTGTTTGGAGAGTGTTGTTGTTCTTCACTATGGAGATACTGGACAGTGGAGGATACCTAATTGTGGCAGAACACGTCAGGAGAGCTACTTCACTTGAAAACAGTGCATTCTTATCAGCAGAGAAGGAATGATCAAGAGACACTGCATATGTGAATTATGAAAGTCATTAAATATTTCTAGCTACTGTAGCTACTTACCATAGTACTTCACTTCAATACTTGTTCTTGCTAAAATCACTCGATTGTATGTCAACTGTCTGTAGTAAGAGGAGCATTCTTGATTCATATTCCACACAAGCAGTGCTTCATAAATTCCATCATGAAGGTAGGAAGAACTTGTGCGTCTTAGATCTCTAGAGATAGAGTTTCGATTCAGTACACGACTTGATGATCTCATAGAATTGCTGTTGAAGTACCAGACTATATCAACTTCACTCTGTTCAATCGATGTTGCTAGTTGTCCCACAGCCTTAAGAGTGAAGTTATCACTACTTGTGAAAGTAATAACACTCTCTATTGCACCATTGACTTGTATATTGATGTCAGGTTTCCTATTCATCACCTCTATTATAAATTTATTTACATGGGGATAGCTAAGTGTATTACAATCATAGAAATTTTACTTTACATGTATTTTACCTTGTGTGTTGACAAGGAACTTTACTGGTTTAAACAAAGGATGGTGTCTCAAGTTCTTTAGAATCATTTTCTCACAAACACTGTCATAAAGGTTGATCAGGAGCAGTCCATCATATCTCACTTCATACTCCCCAGCAATTCCATTTATTGTGGTTAATGTTTTATTTCCATTGGAGATGATTGTATTAGAAGAGTTTCCAATTAAGTTGCCATTAAAGTACCAATTTAGATTCCTCATGATGTATTTGGCACTATCAGTAGTAACGTTCACTCTCAATGTCAAGTTATTCTGTTCCTCTGATTCTATAGGAGATACTTCGAGAACAGGGATCAATAAATCTGTGATTTTTATACAAATTAATAAAGCCAAATTTTCCTTATTTCCCTACCTTTTCCTTTGATAACAGTCCTACCAACAGCCAAAACATGATCATTAATAGAAACACTGCAAAAATAGTAGCTTGTTTCATAGTGTGTCACATGAACAGTCAATGTGACATTGGGACTGGAGGTAGAGATGCTCCAACTTCCATAGTTTCCTCTCCACCTATACCTCAGTTGTACTGGTCTGCTTATTGATGGGTCAGGGCTTATGGAGCAGTACAACTTAACAGCACTACCAAGTTGAACTGGACCAGTTGTGTTTGAAGTGACTATTACATGGAAGACTGAACCTGTAATACATAGCTTAGTAGAAAAACCGAAATCACTTATGCCACTAGGGGTGCTGAACAGCTAGCAAACAACTTGAAAGTGGTTAGTTTCTTGTACACAGTTCACTTAGATAACATGTAGTGGTTATGAGTAGAGGTGCAAGGGTTGGCTAATTACTTTCCATGTCAAGCTAGCTAGCTAACTCAGTACAGTTGCTATATATGCATGATCTAAATAAGTTAGACAACTCAACCAATGGGATATAAGTTATCTAGACACCCTCAGGCCCTTAGTAGCATCCTTGCTGTGTGCTTGGGATGTTACAATCTCAGGCCTTCCAGTTTCTAAAATTAACTTTTATTCTTGTTGTCTAACTTATATTTATTGCTAGCTATAATTATGGTATATATTCAAAAACACAATTCAACTGTACAGATACGTACTAAAATTAATGTGTACTGATTTCATACACTAAACAAAACCACTTCTGCGGGGCTAAGGCTATACAATTCTACATGAATACATGAATCTTACCTTGACACAGAACTCCAACTTCTCTTCCATGATGACAACTAGATGTGAACCACCACCATTGATAGTAAATAAATCTACACGAGTTTATGTCTGGAGTGTTGTAATTATTATTGCAATAGAATTGGGAAAAAATTGGATTATTTCCTGTTCCATAGAATCCTCCATTGACTTCAAATGATCCTATTATATACAACATGCACTCATTCACAGACTGTAATAGACAGGCAGTGGTGACTCTATTATGCATGGGCATCTTAGGGCACATAATCCCCTGAAACTTGCTTAGTGTGAACAGGAATTGGCCTTTAGAGGGAGGTGGTCTCCTTTAGGGAAGTTGAAATACTGTTAATCCCATCTAATTGTAGCAAGGTTGCAACAACACCTATTCTAGCCAGCTTTTTTGCAGAGTGGGAGAAAGTGAAAGGGTCTGGTATAAATTGCATTAGCTGGCTATGTAGTATTTGCAAAATTGTGTGCATGGTGAATATTGAAAAATAATAGCACGCACGTTCTATCCAGACTGATTTACTAGTCCCATCAGCGAAACCATTGGAGACAGAACACAACATGTATACTTTTCTCTGAACCAAGGTGATGGTCGAAAATAAAAGGTAAGACTTTCTCCCCAGTTGGTAGCCACATGAGTACATCATTTCCTTCATAACAAGTTAGTCTACATAACAAGTTAGTCTAAGACTAGGAATGCCTCGGCACGACTTCAGTGCAACCTTTAAACTATGAACATGTAGTAAGGTTGGTATTTACACATAGCTAGTATTCTTGCTTTCAATACTTTCGAACTGCCTGGTTATTCTCACACATAGCTAGTATATGTGTAGCTACTGGATTCTCTCATTGTTTGAAGCCTCAAAGTCTTACGTAGTTCTGAGATTCTCCTTCACCATGGCTCTGTCTTTGGCACTTCAAACAATCACTAGTTCGTGTACACTGCAATCTCTGTTATTTTTGTTCATTGTTGTCTTTTAGTAAGTTCTCTGCATGTCACAATGGGCTTGATTTGTTGGCAAAGGTGGCCAAGAAGCATCAGGACTCTCTTCACAGTGTAGAGTTACTGCATAGTGACTGCGAACCTGAGCCTGTCTATAAAGCTTGTGTTGGCTAGCTAACTATAGAGCTAGCATCATTGTGTGTGCTACTAATAAGACGTACGTACCATGCCATAGTCGCCTTAATTCGGGGAGTGCCGAGGCATAAAGCTCTTCATAAGTGAGACTGGAAGAGCATTGCAACAGAATCTTCAAGCAGCCTACCTGCTCAAAATAATATGTGTGCATGAAAATAATAATAGCAAGTCCCTTAATTCTGGGGATGGAGTGCATATAGCTACAGTGCATACACATGCAATATATATAAGACCCGTTCGCTTTCTCCTGCTCTGCAAGAAAGCTGGACCTAGGTACGAGTTCCAGCTATAATGCATGTAGTAAGTAGGTTTCATGTATCTGGAATAGGTGCTGTTCAGTTGAGATATGACAGGGTGGCCATTTACGGAGGTGCACTCATTCCAGGGGTTGTCACAAGTTTTACTTATCTGTCATAAATAGCCATAACTACATCACTGGCACAATTAAGATTCAACAATCATACAAAAGTTGGAGCCCATGCACTAACATATGACCTCTATCTGACATGAGTGATGGATGAAATAATACTAGGGTAATGTGCAACATTAATTTTGACAGCGAGCGAGTGAGGAAGCAAGTTAGTGGATTTTGCTGTTGAGTTTATATGTAACAAAGTACTTAAATAAGCCTAGAGCCTACTATAGCAATGTGCAGCATTTGACAGTGAGCAAGTGAGCAGCTGATAGGTTCCAGTGCTTGATATTGCTGTCAGAGACAAGAGTCATGTAAGTTGTGGTTCCAACCGGGAAGCTCCATACATAGAAAGCTGTATTAAATACTTACCACAAGCACTTAGATAAGCCAAGCGCCTACAATCCACTTAGATAAACCTAGCGCTTCTATGACAAAAGGTTGTAGAAAACAATCTAGCTTGATTACAATTGGAGCATGCGCATTATGCACGTGCACAGCGCTACTAATTCGGGACACATACGTACGTACGTATGTATGCATACGCCTGGGGCATTTTGGAGTGTAGACATAGATATATATTTCAATGAGTCATGACCTGAGAGTCAGCTCGCTCGCTGTGCTCGCTCGCTGAAAATTAATATAGCTAGCTATGCACTATACCTGGGATTGGATATCCAAGGAGCTGTTTGCAAAAAACTTGTGTTTCATAGATGTCCCAGTGCTGATCACAAACACTGACCCATATGCCACTGGTGCAGATCTCCACTCTTCCCTCCGTATTATTGTTGGAAGAATTGGCAAGTCTCACATCACCAGAGGTACATTCACGACTAATTTGACTGGAATTCCCTTGACATATCACAGCAGCTGCTGTGGAGTTATATCTCAAGGCATTGGAGAATGATAAGTGCCGCCTATAGCTGCAGTTCAGCAAAGTGTCTTCATTTCCATTGCAGTACAATGCATGTATTAAGTGAGGTAATCTGCTTTTGGTTTTGGGAACATAGTAGTACTGAGACCCTAATCAGTGACAATAGATATTGTTACTATATTATTATTGGACTGTATAATATATATAATAGGTATTGGAAATATGAACTGTAGGTAGTCTGGTGAACCATCCCTGGCCACTTCTGCAGCACTGGATGATGCAATACATCCAGTGCTGCGGAAGTGGCCAGGGATGGTTCACCAGACTAAGCTATAGGTTGATTTCAATCAGCCTTGCTTTCCAACTCAGTGTTACATGGCAACTCCTTAATGCCATGTGGACACCTTTTTAAACTCAGGAGACCACTTCAGGGATAGCTACATCAGAATTCCAGAATGAAGTAAGGGAAAAAAAACATTTCTGTGAAATGAAGGATGACCATTGCTCAAAAAAGTAAGCTAGGAAACAAGGGTAGGTATGAAAGATGAAAGGATGGAAAATCTTTGTTCTCCATATCCAGCCAACAATCCCTACATATACGTCAGGTAGCTTCAGATAATAGTGCGCATATGTAGGGATTGTTGGCTGGATATGGAGAACAAAGATTGATCCCATTTCCATCCTTCCATCCTTCATACCTATGTACCTTTGTTTCCTTACTTTTTTGAACAATGGTTATCCCTACATTTTTTTCATTTCACAGAAATGTTTTTCCCTTACTTGTTCCTGGTTTTTTTCCCCTCTCTTTTATGATTTTATGTATAGAATTCATTCTTTTATGTGTATGCAGGGGCAGATGAGAGAAGAATAGCTCTCCAATAGCAATAGCATAGCAGCCCAATGATTATTTATCAGCGAGTCAAGGGTTGAAGTGTTGAGCTATACTTGGAGGTCGAGCAATGATTATTTATCAGCGAGTCAAGGCTTGAAGTGTTGAGCTATACTTGGAGGTTGAGGATGCAGATGAATCTCAAATAGAGTCTACAAAATGGTGAATCTGAAATCCCCGAGTTGATTGAGTAGTCTAGGATCTAGCACACATAGAGCTCTAGCAGCAGCTAGAGGTTAGCTAGCTGAGTAACATTATAATTCGAATAATTGGATATCAAATACATGCGCATGTGTATTATTGATAAAATGGCTTCCAATAATTAAGTTAGTCAAGTACTGTGCTCCGTAGTGTCTCCTTTTACATCGACTCTTTCGAGGATTGATGAGTGCAAAAGATCGTAGCTGGTAGAATTTGGAGTGAATTTATCCAGAAATCATAGCTGTAGCTTGAGTGGTTTGAGAGATACCATATAGCGGGTATAATATTTTTCGAGGGGCGAAAGTTTCGCGATTAGACCTTTTTGTCTATTTCGCAGGGAAATCATTCGCGGTTTAGATTTTGAAAAAAACCTGGCCGGCTTGCAAGCAAGCCAGCTGGCCATGTGCGTGCGTGCACGAACAGCTTCGATGGCATGCAAGTCTAGGCCATCTTTTGTTTGAGACTACCTTTTAGACAGGTTAAATTGCATTACATTGTGCAGCGATCCTTTTGCCATGGCCGCATAGCGATGATGATAGATGTTCTGCTGCCTCGAGCTCATTAGACCATAGATATACTAGACTACGTACAGCGAGGTGAGTCTATCTGTTGTAGAGTCAGACAAACACAACTCTAGCTGGCCCGAGACTATTATTACTAGTGATTTGCCAAATTTCTTCCACGTGATTCGCGTGGTTAAATATTCGTGGACAGAAGAGAATCACGAAATCCGTGAAATTTTCACCCCTCGAAATATACCCACTATACGGTATGGTTGTCTAAGAAGAATAACGATAACAACTTGCCGTGTTTCTGAAACGGTAAGTTCCCTGGTCCTAAAACTTGGTCTGCACTTTGTAGTAGGCTCTAGTAGGCTGGATAATCATTCACAGTAGCTTTTGTTAAGTCTAAGTGGGGGAACTAGAATTTCACTTTTGTATTAGTCTATAGGTGGTGCGTGCAGCCGTCCATGTCATCTCTACTTAGAGAGAGCTACTGCTTCTCTCTGATACTCAAGAGCAACATTTGTACTAGGTGATGGTCACAGTGCTTCTAATGAACACACTATTTACGTACAGTTCCATGGATATCCTAACTGGCGACACACCACTGCTGCCACAGATGTACTCAAGGATGAACTAGTTACAGTTCCCCATGCACCATCCAGACAGATCTCCACCACACCCTCACTCCTCATACTTCCACCAGTCAGACGTATAGATCCATTAACACAATTATCAATAGCTGTATCAAATTATTGCAGTCATTGAAATTTATAGCTAGAATTTTCCCAACTAACCATAACAGCCAACGATCACTGAATTATTTAAGTAACAACTTGAACTGAAGTATCCTTGGACAAACCCATAACTGCAGTCTCGAACAAACCTTGAATTTACTCTGTTGCTACATGCAACATTTATTAGAGTAGTATTAGTGGTAGGAGAAATCCCATTGCAGCAGGAAGAATACAGAGTAGCTGCAAATTAAAGGTATATTGGAGTTAGTGTGCCTATAGTTAATTAAGTCACATGAGTTGTTATAGCTGTTTTGAGAGCAGCTGGGAAGCAAATTTCCATGGCTGATATACATTATGCTAATACCTGTACAAATTCTTTATAATATGAGAGTAGAAGCTGATATATACCCTAATAGAAAAACCATTTCTGTTTATATGTACTAGACACCAAGACCTAGGGATCTATGGTATTTAGAAACCTGAGGGCCCTGGACCTGGCCTGGGGTACTACTAGGGGCCTAAGGGTTTCTAAATACCGTAGAATAAGATCCTGTTGTCAAGATGTCTAGCTAACTATTTTAGATTATAGAATCAATACAGAGAATGTTAACAACAGTTCAGACTCTCAAGTGCATGCTCTCAAGTGCATGAGGATACAGGTATACATAGTTTAATTGACCAATCAAATTGCTGGATTGGGTCAAGCTATAGTCTAAGTGGACTAATTTATCACTTATGTACGTACCGATATTTTCATGTCCAAGCAGTTGTTTACAGAAAACTATGCTGTCAGTTTCATCCCAATTCCGATAGCATATGTTTGCCCATAGTCCATTGATACATACTTCAGCTGCACCATCTGCTCTGCTGTAGCCTCCATACAACCTCACATCACCATGCTCACACAAGGTAGCTATAATGTACAGTAGAGAAAAAATATTTACTAGCTATAGGGAATGCAGAGTATTACTGTATAGTGGGAAATTTTGTTGGTTCAAATTTTCCTTTAGCATGGAAAAAATCTTTAGAATAAAATTTCTACTTCTTCAGCACTGAGGTGATAAATTTTTACGCTCTCACGTGTTATATGCATATGCATACTAGCTAGCTAAGTGTAGATCTTCAATGTAGAATCTGTGATGCGAAGTTATCAGACATCTGGGACACTTTCGTGGGAGAGAGGAAGTTGGCAACCCTACTAATCATTTTGCTGTAGCAATAATGAAAGAAGCAGTTGCAATTTGTCATACGTAGGATCTATAGACAGGTTTTAGACTGTAGAGCATAAGCTAGCTAGCTAGTTAGGGTGCACACGTGGTATATCGCACACGTGCGATAGTATTCACATTAGCTATTAATAATGTTTGCACATAGATTGAGTAATTTTTCGCTCATCTGGGGGTAGTCAACGAAAGTAACGCAATTAAAACCAATGAAAATTTCCCACTATACAATATGTTTCTGTATAGCATATTTTCATGGGGTAAAATTTCGTGGATATAAAATTAATACACAAAACAAGGGATTTTATATGGTTCACATTTTAATTTTTACCCCACAAAAATTTCACACTATGTAGTATTACTAAGAGGTCATCTATGTATATACCATCACAGCGAACTCCAGCATCCTGTCCAGAGGAGCAAATATGATATCCGATTTGTGAATTTCTGTATGAGCATTCTATTAGATTCCTTTCATGACCTCTGCATCTAACATAACTCAGTAAGTAAGGGCCAGATCCTTCACCATAAACCTGGGATCTTATTGCTGTGCTATCTGCATAGAATTCAAAGCAGTAATTCTTGTCTTAGACTTAGTTACTTATTCTTACTATCTCCTTGGAATCCCAACTGTCTACACACCACGGCAGCATCAATGTTATCCCATCCATTATCACATATGGACCCCCACACTCCTCTGTAGCACATCTCTACTCGCCCTTCACTGGAACTATTTCCTCCAACAAGACGAACCTCTCCGGAATTGCAAGTATGGTCTGTACATATATGTAAGATTAGTCAATATGGTGATTAGAACATAGCTAGCTCTATCTGATTGGTCAGTTGGTGCCCTTGTCAAGGGGCTATTGTCAAGGGCACTAGGCTTAATAGCCCTCGCTCTTAGGGCATATAGGCTTAATGCCAAGGCAACATGCAATAGCTAACTATTTCCATTTACGTGATTGGTCAGTAGGTTGCTATGGCTATGTTCTAAATTAGACACTTGACCAATGGGATCTATGGTATTTAGAAACCCTTGGGTCCCTAGTAGTGCCCTCGCTGTGCTCGGGCTGCCAGTCACCCACACCCCATGGCCCTCAGGTTCCAAATACCGTAGATCTCTCTACTTGGTGTCTATTATATATCACCACATCTACAAACTAAAAACTAAATTATGGAGTGTATTCAAAACTACCATTTAGCATTAGTGGTAGCGTTTCTCCTTCTCCCTATCTGCTGGATGGAAGGAATTAAAATTTTACCTAGTGATGGATTTATCTGGCACCTCACACCAGCATCATTGCTATGGTGAGGTATACCATAATAACTGCCAGATGAACAGTCCACAATTCTTCTTTCAGATCCAGTACAAATCACACTATTCATCAGAATAGGTCCAACACCAGGTCCAAAAGTTTGCAATGTAACTCCTAGGAGTAAGAATATATAGTTACTAATGATGAGCTGTGGATTTCTATAAATAGTCTATCAAACTAACTTGTTACTATTCCATTTGTTTGAAGCAATCCAAGTTGTCTGCAGGCCACTGTGGCACCATTGGAGTCCCATCCTCTATGAATCACAGTTCCCCACACTCCATTACTACTGCACACCTCCACTCTCCCCTCAAACTGATCCCTCCCACCAGAAAGACGTATTGCCCCAGCAGAACACTGATTTATATCTATGAATTATTATGTACATGTGCAATGATTTTGATTATTATAGGACAGCTGCATGGGTGCACTTCGAGTGACTGCACTAGCTACTTAAAATTTGTGTAAGGTCTCTATGTATTCTTGAACCTGCAGCCTATAATTAGACTATAATAGCTAGTCACAATCAAGGAATCTCATTGGTCCATTTGGTGAATTCTCTTCACTTAGAATCATGCCTTATAGCACTTAGAATTCACTTGCCCTAGTATGAAAACCCGGTAAAGATGGTCACTCCAATTGGTCCAATTCTAGCAATGCGCCACGGTTATTGTTTCTAGGTGTGCTCTGATTCATATTTGTTGCATTTAAAAACCATGGTTATTGCGTGTTGAGGTAAGTTAAACAACTCCAGTGATTGGCTATAGTCTAAATAAGTTAGACACCTCGACCAACGGGATCTACGGTCTGTTTAGAAACCTTCGCACCCTCACTGCACTCGGGACGCTACAGCCCAGGGCTCTCAGGTATAAATAGACCATAGATCCCTTGGTCTCATTGTCTAACTATTATTTATAGCTAGCTAGTGCATAAGCAATCATTATAGTTATTCAGAAAGATAGCTATTTTAGTGTCACACTGCTAAATTTTATACCTGCAAGGTTTCCTCTGCAAACAGTGATAGCTTGTCGATAAAAACCAACAGTGTTACCAAGTTGGCAATCACGCCGATTAGACACATAGTTACAGTTGAGTAGAGAACTCTCATTTCCAATACAGTTGTAGGCATTTGTGGATGATACAAAGCTTATGTGCCTGTTTTGTAGTTTGGAAACATCATATGCTGTGGATACAAAGAATGAAAAGTTAGCATGACAACAGAGCCATATAATAATGAATCAATATAGCTAATCTTCATGATAATATTATGTATGCATATACCTGCTTGAGTGGCAGGATAACCAAGTTGTTTGCACACGACAAAGGAGTTCTTATAGTTCCAAGTAGTACCACACACTCTGGACCATGCTCCACTCAGACAGACTTCAACATTACCTTGATGTGGAATGAACCCACCAGTCAAACGAACACTTCCATTTGGACCTATAAGGATATACAATGTAGGGCTAGGGGCAAGGGCTAGAGCTACCCAAGTATGCATATGTATTCTGCATATAGCTATATACCTGCATATTATGTGTATACCCATGTTTACCTGCATATACCTGTTTATGCTGTTTATGCTGTGCATGCCTACAGCTGTCTCTCATGATTGTCTGTATTATAGGCAGTGTGTGGGTGCATGTTTATAGTTCATTGAAACATTTCTGTGAAATGAAAAAAAAGAAAAAAAAAGTAGGGATGACCATTGCTCAAAAAGTAAGCAAATATTATAAGGGTATAGGGATGAAGGGGTCAATCCTTGTTCTGTATATCCAGAATCTGCATAGAGTACTGCACTATATCTGAAGCTTACAGTTTTAAGTGTGATGTATATCCAGGGGATATACAGAACAAAGATTGAGCCCCTTCACTATCCTTGCTTGCTTACTATTTTGAGCAATAGTCATCCCTACACTCTTTTTTTTTTCTTTCATTTCACAGAAATATTTTCCCCCTCACTTGTTCCTGGTCTTTTTCCTCTTTTAATGGTTTATATCTGTATAGCTATTATGTAAATCCAGGAGTTCATTCTATTTCAAAGTGCAAGAAACTGTTCCTTTACCTGCTGTAGAGCTTACATGTTGGGCAGGTGATTAGAGTTGTGTAACAAAAGATCTCTCTGCGATAAGTATTGATTCTGCAATCAGCTATGGTAGCCTCATCTCCATTACAGGCGAAGAAATACTTTATAGGATTACCAGGAGGATGTGTGGTTCGCAATCCTCCTGCATGGTATGACAAAATATTGTTGGTAGCTGTATGGTGTGTAATTTGTGTACATGGGGAAAAAAATAACAACAATACACTAAGTCATGAAAAACTTTTGGCGCAATGGAGATGTACTATATGTACACATGCACTGTAAAATGTAACTGTCGTTTACTTGAATATGAGATCCCGTTGGTGTTATATCCTAACATGCGACATACTACCGATGCAATTCTGCTGTTTAGAGGAAAACAATGGGATTGCCAGCCACCACTTCCCACAGTAATGAGTAACTGCAGTGTGCCCGTGTTGCTACTGGAGCCACCGTTCAGACGTACATGACTAATCTTAATACTTTGAGCTGACACTGCAGGAATAGATAGTATATGAGCTAAATTGAAACAGCTTTCGCTATATAGCTAGTTACCTGAATGCTGAATTAATCCTGGAAAAGCTAACATAACCATCAGAAAATAGACAGCCATGTTGGCTAGATACTGAACTATCAATATAGCTGCAGAATTATGAGTCAGCTATAAATCCTATCATATTTTTAATAACAGAGACAGGAAGTAAATAAAATCAGGGCACATGGTTATTAATACCAGAGACAGGAAGTAAATAAAATCAGGGCACATGGTTATTAATACCAGAGACAGGAAGTAAATAAAATCAGTTAATAAATAATTCAGGGTATGGATAGTGACCATGCCCACTTCGCTTAGCCATGCATGTATGCACCACTGACAACAATTTATGTCACTATACTCTTTAATTTTTTGAGGAACATCAGAGTATTATGTACAGGGTTGCACTACAAAAACATGCAGAAGCATTCACACACTATACGTAGGTGTACAATGCACACTAATACACACACTATAGGTGTGTAATGTACACTTTCATTTTTACAGTGTGTGCTGGACACATAGGGGTGCTAGCTAGTGTGCACTCCTCACAAGCCTGCTCTTTTGTGAATAGAGCCACCCTAACACATATTAAATATGAAGAGCTCTAGCTAGAGCAAAAATCATTAGCTATACTTTGCTGCAGCTGTTTACATAGCACATTCCTTAGATATACGTCATGGAGTGTGTTATCAGAGCAAAAGAGCAGATGTTGTTTACTCCATGTATTGCTTACACTACAGTTGTGTGCAGGACCTTTGAACCTTTGAATATTATTACAAGACGATAGCTATATGAAGGTATGCAGTACTCCTCATGTCCAATACCAGGGTTGGCAGGGTGGAATATAACTACGGCAATGTGCAACATTTGACAGTGAGCGAGCTCAACTCTTTAGAAGATTTTGCTGTTTAGTTTATCTGTACCAAAGCAATTAGATAAGCCTAGAGCCTACTATGGCAATGTGCAGCATTTGACAGTGAGCAAGTGAGCAAATAAAGTAACTGATACGCTCCAGTGCTTGATATAGCCTTGTACCCAGGCTCTAAAATTATGCGGAGGCGGGAAATAGAGCCTGGTGGGAAATAGAGCCTGGTACCACATGCACCAAAAATTTCATGCGAAATTCCCGCTTTATGACGGTGATGTCACAGCATGTAACTTCGTGTATGAGCATGCGGTATAGGATACCAAGAAAGCTATGAAATTCTCTGGAGAAGAGAAGACAAGACTGGCACTTCTAATACTATTCATAGTGGCAAGAATTTCTTTATCCTTAAGCCGCTCTCCCTTAAATCCAGAGGAGATGATCACAGCCTCTCCGCAAATAGTGCTGTCAGAGACAAGAGACTGAGTCATATAATTACGTAAGTGGTGGTTTCAACCAGGAAGCTCCATACATAGAAAGCTGTAAATGCTTACCACAAGCACTTAGCTACGTAGCCCCTGTAGAAAATAATCTAGCTTAGAGCATGGCATTATGCACGCTCAGCACTACTAATTCTGGATACATACATACATATGTATGCCTGGGGCATTTTGGAGTGTAGACCTATATAAACTAGGGCAATGTTCAACATTCAGTTGGCAGCGAGCGAGCAAGCAAGTATTCTTTAGTGCTACAACTCTTTAGAAGATTTTGCTGTTTAGTTTAGACAGTGAGCAAGTGAGCATGATAGGCTCCAGTGGTTGATATTGCATCAGAGACAAGAGTCATGTAAGTGGTGGTTCCAACCAGAAAGCTCCACCGCATCAAAAGCTGTGAATACTTACCACAAGCACTTAGATAAGCCAAGCGCCTACAATTCACTTTGATACATTATTAATTTTGACAGCGAGTGAACAAGCAAGTTAGTGCTACAACTCTTTAGAAGATTTATGTAACAAAGTACCAGGCTAGAGCCTCTACAACTACTACTATACATGTAGCAATGTGCAGCATTTGACAGTGAGCAAGTGAGTAGCTGATAGGCTCCAGTGCTTGCTGTCAGAGACAAGAGTCATGTAAGTTGTGGTTCCAACCGGGAAGCTCCATACATAGAAAGCTGTAAATACTTACCACAAGCACTTAGATAACAAGCGCCTACAAACCTTTTATTTAGTAAGCATCAAAAAATGAAAGCACTAGCTGAAAGCATTTCTGAGATATCACAGGTAAAATACAGTAATGTTAAAAGTCAAATTCCACTCCATTGACCTAGCACAAGCCACCAGACAGGAAGTGATCACGTAATTAACGCGTCTTAGTGTTAGGGCTGTCCCAATTATTCTATTTTTTAAACCTATTATTCTATTCAGAATTTCCCCCTAAATGCTCCTATGATTACCTCATTATTCTCAATCAAAATTATAAAAAAGTCAATTAGTGCATGGGTATACAAAAACCAGTTGTGACTCGAGAGTCAGTGATTATATCAATGAGGTCTCTCTATATATAGTCTTCGAGTGAAGAAGATTTTCTCTGAGTGAATGAAGTTCTTACCCCAGGAGTCTGATTCTCAATCTCAGTAGAGCTAGAATCATCCACTTCATTTGCTGAGGTAGAGCTCAAAGACAAGGAGCTGCTGCTGGTTTCAGCCATGAGAGTCGTGACCCACCAGCATGTGAGCAGATAATTGGAGCAACTGACCTATTAGGCTGGAATAATTCTGTTATTCTTGCAAGCACCTATTATTCCCAAAATTATTCTGGAATAATTGGGACAGCCCTACTTAGTGTAAACTGTGTTCCCAAAAATTTTAAATTGCTATCTGATTCACACAGTTTGAACTTTATTTTATATGATATGCACAAAACCTTGTCAGAAATGATGAAAAGTATAGTTCACAGCTCCTGCAAAATGTCACAGTGCACTGGGTGTGATTTTGTGGCTGCAGTGCAAGTGGTCATTAAAATAACATGTCCCATCACGTGAAGCCTTATGAAATGTCATCAAGTGGCTGTTGTGTGGTTTTATCTCACATCTGACATTTCACAATCAGTCTAAGGTAGCTATAAGGAAATATAATGGCTGAAGCACTTAAGAAACTAGAAGAAGAGCTCAATTGTGCTATCTGTCTGGACACTTATACTGACCCTAAGCTTCTTCAATGCTTCCATGTCGTCTGTAGGCAATGCCTTGTGAAACTTGTGGTCAGAAACCAGCAGGGACAACTCATCCTGACTTGCCCAACCTGTCGTCAGGCCACGCCAATCCCTGCCAATGGAGTGGCAGGCCTCCAGACAGCATTTCATATCAATCACCTCTTGGAAATCCGGGAGTCACTCAAAGAAGCAAAAAATCCAGTACCCACAGTTTCTGTAGTGAAGAATGATGAGGCACACCCCATTATGAGAAAGAAGGTCATTCCTAACTGCTTTGAGCATGCTGATAAAGAACGAGAGCTTTACTGTGAGACTTGTGAAGACCTAATCTGCTGGAAATACATTATGAAAGGAGGCAAGCATCATGATCATGACTATCAACCATTAAATGAAGCTTTCGAGAAGTACAAGCAAGAAATGACATCATCACTGGAAAGAAGTTGGCCGCAATAGAAGAGGCACTGAAACAGTTTGATAAAAGTTATGAAGAAATATCTAATCAAAGAGAAGTCATTGAAACTAACATACACAACGATATCGGAAAACTTCTCAAAGTCCTTGAAGTTAGGAAGACCGAGCTGATCAGTAAACTACATCAAATAACTCACAGGAAATTCAAAAGCTTAGCATCTCAGAGGACCAAGTGGAGACCATTCAGGCCCAGCTTCACAGCTGTCAGAAGGAGAGTATGAAAACAGGCATCCAGGAAGAAGTGCTGATGATGAAATCAAACGTAGCAGGACAAGTGAAGGAACTGAGTAGCTACAGCATTTCAACCAGGCCTATCACAGGAGCAGACATTGTATATCATGATGTAGCGTCAAACAATACTACTGTAGTGTGTCAGAACTATGGCCAGGTCTACACACCCTTGGAATTTGCTGAAGGTAATGGCTTGGAGGATGCCTTAGTCAGGAAGGAATCCAATGCTGTCTGCTGTGCATCATGATGGCTAATTAGCTACATACTGCAGTTTTTCCTGGACGTTATGATACTGATTTCTTAATATACATGTGTCACGTACTACATCAACAGGATGTATTTTGATGATCGGTGTATCATATTATGCATCATGTGACCTATGATCCCAGGGTGCAACTTTATGGTCCATTGCAAGTGTGAGGGCAAGGTTCGGATAGGATGTTCTTTTCAGCCCATCCTGCAGCACGATAAACAGGTGGAGGATGTCAAGCAAGCGGCAAGACCAGCTGAAAGTCTGTTCTTATAATTCCACAGTGCAGCTGATATTTTAGATGTCATATTTTCTAGGGAAAACCCTAATGCCAATGCTTCATAATGAGGGTAATTCCCTGTGGGGAAAACTCCTTTTTGTTAGTAGCATAGCATCTGGGTAATGTGTTATGATTGATGAGGGAAACCCTCCAATTATTGTTTGATTGCAGACTCCACCCCTAGTAGCATGGCATCCAGCACACCACACTCCATCAGCAGCTCACAGCTCCTCAGAGAGGAGACAGAACTCTCACGAAAGATCAGAGAATACAACAGGAAGATAACGCCAGTCCATCACATCCACATAAAAAACACAGTATGTATGTCAGCTTCAAACAATTTGTTCTCCCTCCCCATTCTTCCCTTCTCCTCTCCTTTCCTATATATTGTCTCTCCTCTCCCCCTCCTACTTCCTCCTCCTCTCTCTTCCTTCCTTTCTCCTTTACTCTCTTTCTTCATCGCCTACACTCCCCTTCTTCCTATAAGCCTCTCTCTCTAATGTAGACATTTTGGTCCAGGGCCAACTTTAGTTGGCAAACACCTGCTATACTTCTACTGTACTAGTGCTATTATAATAATTGTGTCCACATTGAGATATACTGGACCATACCTGCAGGATCAAACAGCAGATCCCAACACTATTGAGTACCACGGGTTCGTCAGGGTCCACATGAATGTCCAGTGTCCCATTCATGTTTCCACGGCGATCACAAGAACATCGTGGTACCAGCTGATGAGACCTGTCAAGGAACGTATACAAAATGATGTGGATGGATATGATGTAGGTTATGAGGTTCATTATTATTATAATGAGGAAAACCCTTTCATTAGATCCGGTTATAAGTAACAGCTTTATGGATAATGTTGTAAAAAACTTGGTTTGTAAAAAGGGGAAATCCCTACTGTATGTGACATGGAATGACACTCTTTTTCTGCAGATCCAGACAGCGTTTTACCTTCCCATGGACATCCATTGAGATGTCTTCCTGCTCCCAAACTCTTTAGCTAACTTCATCAAGTGTGTTGTTGGTCATCCTCATGCCAATTTTATTTTTTAGAGAAGTGTTGATAGCGTTGGGTTTGGGCTAGAAAAATCTTGGGAGTTTGGTCAAGATACATTTGTGGATGTTGTACATTCAGGCAGATGAACAGGGTCACCTGACTCTCCTTTTGCGTTTGTGTCATGGGCTTCAATGGGATTATAGGAAATATGTTTCATCTCTATTCTACTGGGTCCTTTTTTTGCATGTGACTATTATTAGGTTAAGGGAACAATGATTCATATTTTTATCCATACCAGTGACTCTCAGGTCATGACTCATTAAAATTTTAAATATATGTATAATAATATTATATATATAAAATTTCAATGAGTCATGACCTGAGAGTCAGCTTACTCGCTGCAATGATACAATCTATGCCAGTACACTCTGAAGCAAAGTGAAAGTGTTTACTACTGTATTTTTTGATAGCTCTCCGTAAACAGCAAGGCATACCTTTACTGTTTACTGTTTACTCTTGATCCTAGCTCCTCTGATGAGGAGCTAGCTGATGAGAAACAGGAAATTCAATTGGTTTGGCCAGAGCTAGAGCTAGTTACGTAGGGAATCACTATTAAATGAGGTATAGTAGTCAGTAAGGAAATGGCTGAAGTGGTACTTAAGAAACTAGAAGAAGAGCTCAATTGTGCCATCTGTCTGGATACTTATACTGACCCTAAGCTGCTTCAATGCTTCCATGTCTTCTGTAGGCAATGCCTTGTGAAACTTGTGGTCAGAAACCAGCAGGGACAACTCATCCTGACTTGCCCAACCTGTCGTCAGGCCACACCAATCCCTGCCAATGGAGTGGCAGGCCTCCAGACAGCATTTCATATCAACCACCTCTTGGAAATCCAGGAGTCACTCAAAGAAGCAAAAGATCCAGTAACAATGGTAACCGTAGTGAAGAATGATGAGGCACGCCCCATTATGAGAAAGAAGGTCATTCCTAACTGCTTTGAGCATGCTGATAAAGAACGAGAGCTTTACTGTGAGACTTGTGAAGACCTAATCTGCTGGAAATGCATTATGAAAGGAGGCAAGCATCATGACCATGACTATCAACCATTAAACGAAGCTTTCGAGGAGTACAAGCGAGAAATGACATCATTGCTGGAACCAATGGAGGAGAAGTTGGCCACTATAGAAGATGCACTGAAACAGTTTGATAATAGTTATGAAGAAATATCTAATCAAAGAGAAGTCATTGAAACTAACATACACAACGATATCAGAAAACTTATCAAAGTCCTTGAAGTTAGGAAGACCGAGTTGATCAGTAAACTACATCAAATAACTCAGAGGAAACTCAAAAGCTTAGCATCTCAGAGGGACCAAGTGGAGACCATCCAGGCCCAGCTACGCAGCTGTCACTATTTCGTGAAGGAGAGCATGAAAATAGGCATTCGGGAAGAAGTGCTGATGATGAAGTCAAGGAAGTCAAGCGTAACAGGACAAGTGAAGGAACTGAGTACAGCATTTCATCCATGTTTCCTCAAGCCTAACACAGGAGCAGACATTGTATATGTAGCATCAAATGATGCTATTGCAGCATATCAGAACTATGGCCAGGTCTACACACCAGGTATGTACATTGTTCAGTCCCAAGAGTGACCTTTATAAGTTCCACTGTATATTAGAAGTCACTGTGGCCACCTCCATAGTGGAATTTCCAAACAGTGACACCTTTAAAGAGAGGTATCAATTATTCAGAGGTCATTAATACACAAAGTAGGAGTGTCCATTATTTTGGAGGTTCCACTGTAAGTTTGTATCATAATTATTGAGTTATCCAATGATATTTTTAATACAATATGAGGATGGTTACATCTTTGAATTGGAAGGGATAGCTACCTATTAAAAAGTGTGGTACCCTTGGAAGCCTTGCTGTAGGGGGTTTGTTATTGATTGGTTAAATTGAACAGTTCACTTCAGGCCTTCTAGTTGGACACTCAAGGGCTTTCAATTATAATGCTTTTTTCATTTTGCAGTCAATTGGCTTGATCCTGACAAATGTTTACATGAGCAAGGTATCAAGGAGACATCCATGTTAACCCTAAGAAAGAAGTTTTTCTTCTCTGACCAGAAAGTTGATCGTAATGACCCAGTCCAACTCGATGTCCTATTTGTGCAGGTGAGAAAAAAAATATGTAGCCTTACCCTATAATATTTTAAAGTATACATTAATAAAATTTTTCTTTCTCCTCCTTCCACCCCCTTTCGTCCCCCATCCCTCTCCTATATTCCTCCTTTCTCTCCTCCCATATCCCTTTTCGTCCCCATCACTTTTCTCTCCCCTTTTGTCCCATGTACCTCTCCTCTCATATCCCTTTTTGTCCCCTGTCCCTTTTCTCTCCCCTTTTGTCTTACGTCCCTCTCCTATGTTCTTCCTTTCCATCCCTCCCCTGACCTTTGTGGTTCAGTCCAAAGACGCCATTGTGGATGGGACTTACCCTTGCACCCGTGAAGAAGCCATAGAGTTTGCAGCCCTACAGTACCAAATCCAGTACGGTAACCACAACAAGGCCAAGTACAAGCCTGGCTTCCTCAACCTGGTTGAGTTCCTGCCTAGAGAATACACCAAGATCAGGGGAATTGAAAAGAATATTTTTACTCAGCATCGAAAGCTCCATAATTGGAGCGAGATTGATGCAAAGTTTAGTTACATTCAACTCTGCCGATCTCTCAGGACCTATGGAGTAACTTTCTTCCTAGTCAAAGTAGGGAATGTAGTTAATAATGCAAACATGCATACATAAATTCCCTTGCTTGTAAGCAGCTCTAATCTGGGGGAATATTTCATGAGGCCGTAGGCGCTAGGCCAAGTGAAATATGCCCAACAAGAGTAGTGATGTTCAACAAAGGAGTGTGCAATAAACATTAATAGCACAGAGTGATGCACTGCATTACAAGTGCTAGACTTGTATAGACTTGTCACTAAAGACCTTATGCTGTTGCTCTACACCACTAAACAGATCCAGATCAGCTCACCTTGTAGCCTCACACAACTAGTCTCGCGGGCCAGACTCGATTCTTCCCTTTTTCTTGGGGGCGGGGGAAAGAAAGAGTCTGCATTGGACGTTGCGTTTGTGCCGACTCAGCATCATAGGGGTAGCGTGGGCGTTGCGTTTTGACTATGACGTACCATGACGAAACATTAAACAACTGGCCAATAAAAAATTAACCGCTACTGTGACGTATAGTGACATTTAAAAATTCCCATCTGTGCGCATGTCCGCCACGATTTTGGTGGCATAGCTAGTACAAATGAAACGTCCAATGCAGTTTGGCCAGACTCTTTCTTTCCCCCACCCCCAAGAAAAAGGAAAGAATCGAGTCTGGCCAGCGAGACTGTCACACCACAGCCTAAAATACTTCAGATAGAGTAGGTAATGGTCGGCAGTCTGGAGTGTGCATTATTGGAGTATAGAGTTATTAATGGAAACCTTGCCCTTCTTTCCTGAATAAAGCCTTTATCCAAAAATATGCCTAATTTAAACACTGGAGAGTATCATCTAGACATCGTTAAGGCTAAAATTGAAGCATTCTAATTGCTACTGGCAGCGTAACAGATACACACAGACACTGTGTAACCTCTCGCACATGTGCAATGAGGGTAAATTAGAGCATGCACACCTCACACTCTCATTGATACAAGAATGTCGAATTGGGTTTATTTATGATGCCTTTTTTGATCAGGTGGCTATATTGACACAATTTTATTATAGGATAAGATGAAGGGTCGTAAAAGTCTCCTGGGTATTAGCCAGGAGTCAATCATGTGTGTGGACAAAAGCACCAAAGAGGTGCTGAAGACATGGCCATTCACCACTATTAGGAGATGGGCCTTCTCACCAAACTCATTCACTCTGGTAGGTAAAGGGTCATCACTACTATAAGTGCAGTTGTAGATCATCTCTCTTTTCTTATTAGGACTTTGGTGACTACTCCGAGTCGTATTCAGTTAAGACTACAGAGGGAGAGATCATTGCACAGCTTATTGCAGGCTTTATCGACATCATACAGAACCACAGAGAAGATGAGGATGAGTCCGTCATCATGGACTTTGAAGTCGACCCCAAAAAGTAAAATCCTTCATTATTTGCTCAATCAGCATATTTATTTGATTATTTTGGAAAACATATAAGCAGTAACCTGATGCATTTCTACTCTTTTAGGGGATCTGTGACAACGTTCACCCATGGTTATCATAGCTATAGAGAAGAAGAGGGGTTGACACAGATGGGTGTTCCTCATCATGCCTCCCAAGAAGAGGGAGTCACTTTGAATGGCAGGGGATATGCACAGCACCCTGTAACATCAGCTGCTGCTGGTACATCAACGTAGCTTGCTATTCCTCTAGTATTGCACTTGCACTTGTCTTCACTCCTTTCTAACTCTTATCTTTCCCTCTCCTCTCTCTCTCATCTCCTTCCCTCCTTCCCTCCTCTCTTTCCTCCCTCCCTCTTCTGCCCCCCTGGATGGATGTACAATGTCATAGGTATCTTGCACCAGCCTGCCAACCAACCACAGAACCTTCAAGTCAAAGTGTTGGAGGCCCAGAAAGCCCTCCAGGGAAATATCAAGGATGGGATGCAGGCTGTCACCAGCGACCTCCAATCACATGCCGAGCTTCCTCCTCTGGGAGCTGATTCTGTAAGTACATAATTATAGCTCCCCCTCCCTCCCTCTCTCTCTCTCTCTCTCTCCCCCCCCTTCTTGTAGTGATTTTGCTTGCTTTAACAGGAGGGTATGGTAATACTGGGGGTGGGCACAATTATGATAATAATTATGGTCTTTTCTTTTGTCTTTATACATAATTATGTGATATGATTAGTATTCATCATTAGTATACCTTTGACCCTTTCCTGCCTTACTGCAGTGCTGTGACGATGAATGCTGCAGCATCAAATGCTCTGAAGAAGGAGGCCATCAAGAAGCTGTGGATAGCTGCCAAACAGTAACATGATTAACTATTAGTAGCCTTGGGGTTGAAATTTGGTGTGGAGATAGTCCAACTATTATAGAACACATGACAGAAGTTATTATTTTTGAGTACATACTAACTTCACATGATTATAATATATTAATTATCTACAACCAATCAGTGTTCAGTGGAATTTCAGAAGGAGTTGAGTATGACATCTAAGATCTGTGCCGTTATTGACTAAGTCCTGGCACTTGTTGGTCCTATAGCTAGCTAGTTCACCCATCACTGATAGATGTGCCAATTCACTTCTGCAGGGTGGAGAAAGTGGTTTCATTACAGGGATGGTCACTACTTATTAACCCTCACACACATTCATAGTCCCTTAGCAAATGTACATGTAATAAGTGTGTGCATGCAAATAGACATGCATACACATGAACTCTGGGTATACACACGTGTGACCGGAAGGCACCAGGGGATTTCCAGGGAATCCCCAACTAGTTGCTGTATCATCATCATGGGACTGGTGTATGTTGTTGCTTATACTTCTGTATGAAATCCTATTTACATGTACAGTCCACATGCATGTAATGTTATGTGCATACATAACATGTACAGTTCTCCGTGTATGTATGTGTACATGCATGAGAACTGTACATTTAATATAAGCAGGGTTTCATACATACATGTAAACTTATATACATGCACATAACATGTGAACACATTAACTCATTTACCTCACATCCATGTAAGCCTGTTTACATGTGCATGTACATGTTATGTGCATTTACATGTACAGCATGTACATGTTATGCATATCGCATATACAAAACATGTACCTAAATTATGTTGTGCACATGTATGCAACCATACCTCTCCAGGTAATACAACATGTTTTGTCACCAAAAGCATGTGAATGTGTCTGTCTGGTGTTATGTCTCATACAGCTGGTGGAATATGACCGACAGTGCAAGTGCTGCCTGTTCTTGGAACGAATGAGACATGCCTCCTCTTACGACATAGTGCAAAAGTTCAAGTCGTTTATCAACAAGTTCATGGGGAAACAATATAACACTGACAAGGAGTGCTGCACAGTCATACACACCTTCATAGAGGTATCTAATTAGTGCTGTAGCTAGAGGTATCTAATTAGTTCTGTAGCTGCCAGGGTCTTGTATGTAGTATGTAGCTAATTAGCACTTGGTTCTATCCATGAGTCTGCACTAAAGTTACTTTTAGGGTTTGCTTTGAGGTGTATAGTTAATTAACACAGGGTTCTACTCGTGAGTTTGCTCTGCTAATTAACATTAACTTCCAGGGTTCTACTCGTGAGTCTGTGCAGCTAATTAGCACCATAACTTCCAGGGTTCTACTCATAAGTTTATTCTGAAGTATGTAGCTAATTAGCACTGTAATTTCCAGGGTTCTACTCGTAACTTTGTCATGTGTAGCTATAGCACTTTAACCAGCAGTGTTTTAAGTCATCTCTCCTTTTGCAGGACATCTTTGTGAGCATCAGTGATCATGACTAGAAAATTTGTCTAATCAGACCACCCTGTAATGAGATCACCTCTCTATTAAGGTCACTGAGACTACGGCCAATCCAAGAGCACCAACTATTCCAGCTACATGATACCTGTCTAACCAGACCACTGACCCTATAATGAGACAAAGCGCATGGTTGGAGGGAGTAGAATTAGACCAGTAGTAGAATGGCACGATACGTGTGACTGACATCTTGTCAGAGCTACACAATGTATGCGATGTTTCAACACTAATCTATTCTAGCAAGTAGCTATTAATTCAACTGCATGGTGAGAAGGCAACTTTTTCTATTACATCCTAATTCAGACTATCTCCCTCTTTTTCTGGCCCCATAAGTGGTTGCAGTAAGCAGGTTCACTTTAGTTGCAGAGGTAATCGCATCAACATGAGCTAGTTCAGTTGGTGTGTGAGTTGAGAAATGATGGATTCCGGCGGGCAGCAGAGCTATAAGTTCCTATGTTTTCAGCTATGAGCTCTAAGTGTATGGCACTTAGGGAGTATGGGGATCTTCAACAGCATGCCTTCTATTGATAGGTACCTGTGTATTATTAAATCAGACCACCTGGTTAGTATGCATACACAAGAATCCTTGCATATCCATAGTGTGAGGCTTATGTTCCCTCCTCAGCCTCTACTTCTACTCACATCAAATACTGCATGAAAGTAATCTGCTACTGGGCATATGCAAGCATTTCAGCTGCGCTACCGGGCATGTGCAACACACATATGGATACTACTGCGGTTTTATGGAATCTTACAAAATGCTGAGTGCGCATGCTCAACTTTGAGCCTCGAAAATCTCACCGGAGAAGGTGAATGGCATGCTAATAGGTTAGAACTATACTAGAACAGTCACTAGCTAGCTCTTCAAAGCTTACTTTTCTAAAGTTCTATCCAAACCTGAGTACAATTCAAATTTTTAAGTTGTGCGCATGCGTAGTAGTCGGTTTACGGATGACGCCTGACGATTAATTTTTGCAAGATTCCATAAAACCGCAGTACCCGATTGTTTTGCACTTGCTGACCTTGCAATTCTACATTAACTTCTTCCTGTGCCTAAAGTTTACCAAGCAACTTCCTATAAGGAAGTTTATAAAGTTTTGGGGCAGTGCCAGATCTTTTGAAGTGGGAGGTACCTTACCAGGTAGACCTCCCACATGCATAGCAAGGGGCCTATATTTACCGTGGCCGCCCCTTTAGCTCTAACCACTTCCGACTTCCACGGCCTTGCGGTGGAAGCCGGTGCTAGCCCATAGTATCCTTGAGGATAACTTCCTGGGGCATCCCCGGCGTTGCGGGGGAGCCCAATAGCATAATTGAGGTTATAGCCCAACCTTGTTCTTAGCTCTTGCCATTGGCTCGCTGTGTGAGCCTGCTAACTGTTCACTTGAACAGGAGCGTGTCCTGATGCTGGGGGCTTCCCCCAAATCAGTAAATCCCCCAAATTATTCTCTCTTAATTCACACTTTCACTACCTCATCCTTGGACATCTACTATTATCTTCCGAATGTGACATTGTTTGATTATTATATATATATATATATATACATGTAATTTTTGTATTTGTGAGTGTAAATTGTGAATGTATTATAGCAATTCCACCTCAATGGGCTATAATTTGTGATATTCTTGCAAGTTCCTCTCTTGGCATCCTGATGTAGCGTTTAAATGACTCACTCTTCCACCTTCCTAATGTTTGAATCGTGGAATCTTCCACTCTCCTTGCTGCTGCTACACTAGCTGCTCCAATCCGGAATGAACGACCAGAAAACTTTGATGAGTCTATTCCTGCTTTGTTCAATGTTGACCTCAGCCTGTCACTAGTGCTATCCTGGATAGAGGAGAACCTTTTTCGTTGACAAATAATGGGCCACTTGCAAATCTTGCTCTTCGAACTACCAGGTATGGCAAATTGCTATAACGGGACATACCTCCATCCCTGTCCGACCCATAAACCAAGTTTTTGACTTCTTGAGGTGAACACTAATTAGAGTGGGGTTGCTGTAGTCATCTACTGCGATGTCTTGATCTGTGAGATGTTGGTTAGGGTCAAAGTTGTGGTCACAAGTGAATTCCCCACTCCGTAACCAGGCAAAGTAACCCCGGCAACATGCTGCCCACATTGTCATGTTTATGAAGCTGTGAAGATCTTCCTTCACTACTCCCAAAATTGCCTTAAGGATTAGCGGGGTGATGGGGAGCCTAGCATCTCCTGCACGTGGTTTCTTTCTCCTAATTCCCTTGAGCACCAGATTAAGTTGGAGGGGGGGGGGGAGGGAGGGGGGTCTCCCAACCCTTTGCTTATGTGGAGGTGACGGACTGCCGACAGATAAACCTTAATTGTTGAATAACAGCAGCTTTGTGCCTTGAAGGCTGCGAATAGCACCAGTGTTTGTTCTGTTGCTGGTAATGGTTGCACGCTCATTGCTTGACAGAAGTTCAGGAACTGGGTTTGAGCCGCTGCGTAAGCTCTTCTGGAGCTAGGTGCCAGGCTGTCCCCAATGAGCTCTGCAGCAGTCGCTTCCAAGTGTCTGATCTCCAGTCTGGTTTCTCGGCCATCAGCCTCAAGATGGTGGGGGGAATCTTCGTTGGTTCGTGTCTCGCCAATGGGTTCGCCTGCCGTAGCACCTGTAAAAGATTTCGGGAAATAGCATCAGCAATGAGATTTTTTGTGCCCTCGATATGTCGGGCTCTCAGCCGGATATCATACAGGGCTAGAAAGAAATGCAAACATCTCATCAAGTATAACAAAGATTGGTCCTTGCAATTCTGTGCATTTAAAATCTGGACCACAGCCATATTATCACGTCTCACTAGCAGGTGCTTGCTCCGCCATTGCGATCCCCACACTGCCACTGCGAAGAGTATCGGTAATAGTTCTTTGGTAGCTATGTTCTGATCCACCCAGATATGGTCCCATGGGTATTGAATCCACTCATTCTTCCATGCAGCCCCACACCCCCAATTGCCAGATGCATCGGTGAAGATGGTTATGTCCTCTTTGAAAACCGACGTGTGCACTTCCATTAGGCTGCGGCCGTTCCAGTAGTCCAGGAATACAGACCACCACTCCAAATCGGAGTGAAACTCGGCATTGAGGTGTACCCAGTGGTTCAGCCTCCGAATCTTTTTTGCTGCATCAATCATCCTTCGTAAAAATAGCCGCCCTGCCACTACCACTTTGCAGGCATGTGATAACTTTCCAATTAGCGATAGAAGTTCTTTGTACATGACCTTTTGTTCTTCCAGGTTGCCAATAGCCCTTTTAGGTGACAGATTTTTTCGACTGGTAAATGCATCTCCAAGCTGACTGTATTTAGTACAATCCCTAGGAAAATTATCTCGGTTGAGGGGCCTTCCACCTTTGAAAGCTTCAAAGGGATTCCTAGCTCTTCACACACGGCACAGATTAACTCGAGATTCTTCTTGCACTGCTCTATCATTGGACTTCCTACTGTTAGGAAGTCATCCAAATAGTGAATGACGAAGGACACCCCTCGGTTCAGTAGGATCCATTCTAGGGCATCTGCTAGGGCTGAAAATATCTTGGGGGCCGATCTTAACCCGAATGGAAGGACGGTATGTCCAAGGATGAGGTAGTGAAAGTGTGAATTGGGGATTATCAAGAGAGAATAATTTGGGGGATTTACTGATTTGGGGGAAGCCCCCAGCATCATTCTCTCAGGACACGCTCCTGTTCAAGTGAACAGTTAGCAGGCTCACACAGCGAGCCAATGGCAAGAGCTAAGAACAAGGTTGGGCTATAACCTCAATTATGCTATTGGGCTCCCCCGCAACGCCGGGGATGCCCCAGGAAGTTATCCTCAAGGATACTATGGGCTAGCACCGGCTTCCACCGCAAGGCCGTGGAAGTCGGAAGTGGTTAGAGCAAAAGGGGCGGCCACGGTAAATATAGGCCCCTTGCTATGCATGTGGGAGGTCTACCTGGTAAGGTACCTCCCACTTCTAAAGCCCAATCTGGCACTGCCCCAAAACTTTATAAACTTCTTTATAGGAAGTTGCTTGGTAAACTTTAGGCACAGGAAGAAGTTAATTATATGTAACCATAGATATAAGATGTTTACGGGATTGGAAACGGATCACGTGCTCTCGTTAGCAACTAACAACCGAGGCGCGTTGACAGCTGAATGACATAGCACTTTTGTCAAAGTTGCTGTTCTGACAAGATCCGTGAGGTAAGACTTATGCCAATGATACTATAATACACTAGGGCATAGATTTACTGTATGAAATAAATTTTAGCTCAGATTTTCAAGTTTATTCCTACAAATACTAGCTACTGTGGTGGTTAATGGGACTGTAATCCCTCTCACGCTTGATGGAATCAATTGCTGTTGCCCATTTTCTGATCAAAAGGCATGTAAACTTTAGCTACATGGAATAGTAATGTTAGTTTTTGTATTAGCTGATGTATATTGTCTCTAGCATTTGCAAGTGGTGTTAAAACTGTAATCCCTCTCCCAAGAAATAGATTAACAATATTGCAACTGTATTAGTAATTTCAGGGAAAGGATAGAACAGTAAATGGAATTGGTGCATTTGTTTTCTATACAATAGTCATCCTATGGAGATGGCAAGCTTACTATATTTCCCCCCTAATATCCATAGGGTCCACAGGACAGCTGACTGAGCCGAATTCTTGAGATGGATGGTGTCAAAATCCAACAGCCAAAAGCTGGAAGTATTGCAATAATGCTGATGAGGGCGAACTGAGCAGAAACTGGCGGATAACTTTGGGGCAAAATTATCTAGCTATAATAATAATGAATTTATGTCTAATTTTAATACCAAAAGTCATTCTGGCCTTTCTTTCAAATCAATCACATAAAATTAATGTATAATGAGTAATGATAGGTACTCATAGTTATAATTACAAGGAAAAAAGTTATGAATAATTTATAACTTCCTTCCTCAGACTCTCCAACTTCAACTCTCTGACTCTTCACTTCTTCAATACCTTCCCCTTAGCTTACTTGTACTATTCTGTGAGCTGTCGGGGCAGAACATCACTTTAACTGCCTTGAAAGGAGTGAATATTGATCTCCTTTCACGGCCATTAATATAATTAATGCTGCATGCGCGTGCGCACCTGTCAACGCGCCTCGGTTGTGCAGTTCATTGGGCGTTTCCAATCCCGTAAAACCTCTTATATCTATGATGTAACGTACGTCACTCAAAATGCGCATGCGCTTACGCATGCGCATGAAATAGCTACTAAGCAACGTCATAATAAGCAATCATTTTTGTTAAGCTTGAAGTTGAAACACTATTGTAGCGGGCTAGTTATAAAACCCGGAAGCCGAAATGAAATACGCGAAATGAAACAGGAAACGAAATGACGACCATTACCAGTGAAATCATTCCTTGAACTCAATCATAACATAACTCATAATAGTTAAACTAATAATAGAAGAATAATGACTCATATAGTAATCTCAAATGTTTGAAATAAGTAGATCCAATGGTCCAGCTGAAGTTTAACCTTTATGTTGTCAGGTATTCATAGTTCCCAACTTTGAGAAACTAACTTCAGGGACACTAAATTCTACAAGTCACACCTACTTTGAAGTCCCGCCCCTGTACCACACCCATATTCTGGCCACTGCAGAAGGACTCAAGAACTGACAGTTTTCATGAACTGGACATTGACCTTGTGCACTGTTGATTGCTGTCTTAGCTTACTGCATTGTCTGAGTGCTGTGCAGTCAGTGTGGTGCATTTATTAGTGACTCTGGTTATGCTGTTAAGTAAACAAACTACCGTAGTCTGTAGCGCTAAAAAGAAGCTTCCGGGACAAACAATAGGCAGTTTACACTTCCGTGGCGGGACGGGACAGAGCTAAAAAATCCGGGACTGTCCCGGACATTTCGGGACAGTTGGGAACTATGGGTATTTGAACAGCTCTTGGATTGAAATCTGGAAACCGAGCTTTAGGACAACTTGAATTAGCATGGTAATGAACATTAGTCAGCGAAGACAGTTGCTGTTTACAATTAACCACATTGTAATACATGTGTTGTTCCTTGTGAACTAAACACAAGTCTTTTGGTGCTGGCAAGCAACTTTTACCATCTGGAGCTCAAGGGTATCCTTTACGACACCCAGCACATATTTTTATTGCTGGTGTTAAAAACTTCAATTCAAATGGTAAAGTTATAACAACTCTTGGTCCACACTGAATTGGTACATTTGGAGTTGAAGGTTGTGGGCTAAATTGACATACTTGATTAGTAGAAATAACATTGAATCCTGATGCAACATGACCACATTGGGACATAGAAACATTTGTTGGAATTGCACTAGGTATGAATTGAAGCTGTTCTGGAACAGGACTAGCACTAAAATTAAATGGAGGCTGTTTTGAAGCAGAATTAGCAGATAGAGGCTGTTCTGGGACAGGATTGGCACAAGAAGTAAATTGAGTGAATCGAAGCTCTTCTGAGGTACTTGGATTAAAAGGCTGCTCTGTACAGTTGTACATAAAGGAATCACTGTGAGCTTCAAGTGGAAAAGGGTCTATATACTTCTCTACCTCTGGCTTTTTCTTATATTGAGCAGGACCCTTTCGCTTAGGACAACCAGGCTTTTTCCCAACACTTTTAGATTGATTATGTGTGGATACAGCAGTGAAATTTCCCATAACTTTTGCTCTTCTATATGAACTTAAAAATTCACTCAAACAATTAGTGTTTTCAGCAACAGCTAAAGCATGTGAACAGAATTTCATCGACTTCCATGCTATACATGCATCATCACATGCAAGGCTACCTTTCTTTGTCTTAGAAACAATATGGGGTCTATTTCCTGACTCACTGGCTACACATTTTGCACCTGGCACACCTGGGGCTGAACAAAGGCTTCCTTCTGCATTCAATAATTTTTCAGCTTTCTTCCATGTACTTTCAAGAACTTCTGGTGAAATAGTCGTTATGCCACAGTTTTCTGATGAAATGGATAATTGGATCTTTGATGAAGACTGTGGTTCCATTGGTATGCACTCCATGGCAAATACTTTCTTCAGGTGCAACTGTCGCTGTTCAGAGGACATTACAAACCATTTATCACTGCTGATTTCAATGGATTTATAGCCTATCTGGAATCGGTACTCACCCATCCCTATCACAGCCTTTTCAACTTCATTGGATTGTGCCAATACCAGTTCAAACATGTTATTTGTCAACTGGACCCAAGTTGACTTGTGATAATCTGCATGTAGTTTTGCTACATTATTCATACTTTCATTCCTGTTTGTCGTATAAGTTGTAGGAGGTGATCCTAAACCAGCAGATTCACGAACTGGGGCAATCATTGACTCCTTCATAACATCAGCAACATTACTAAGGATCCACTGGTGTACTTGATGTTCTTTATGAGGATGGACTGATTCTTCAATCTCTTCCCACTTGGCTTTAAGGAGTGATAAACGGCGATCGAAATCTGCAGGGCTAGACGAATCGAGAAGACCCTTAACAAAATGTGCTCCTTGCTGAAAGCCAAATATATCCTTTATGATGCTTTCTCTGATTTGCTCAGGCAAAAGTAAATCAGTTAATTTTCTCCTTATATTATCCTTCATATGAATGAAGCATCGGAGATGAATGATTTCATTGTGGAATGTTGCCTTAACAGCCTTTACTATGGCCTGCTCACCATCTGTTCCAAAACCTATAATCTTCGATAGTCTAGTTATTAGATTATACTATCCTAAAACTACCTTTTTCTTTCGCACGTCAACGGAAAAAAGGTTCCTTTTGACTCTTTTTTTGACTGGTGGCAAATCATAGTCAGAGTCCTCGCTGGAAGCAGCAAACTTTGCCAGAGACATAGCACAGACAAACAACTACTAGCTAGCACTGCATGCACGTGCTACTTGGTAGGTAATGATCGTCATTTCGTTTCCTGTTTCATTTCGCATTTCATTTCAGCTTCCGGGTTTTATAACTAGCCATTGTAGCGAGTATTATGGAACCCAGAGAACCAGAAAACAAGCGAAGGAGGGCCCCAGAACACCCTCTAGAAACTGACCAGCAAGACCTCATGAAAGAAATGAAAGAGACAGAGCTAGAAGGAGAACAGAGTCAAAGGAACAGAGAAAAACAAGACTAGCAAAGAAATGCAACAGATAGAGCCAGGAGGAGGGAATATACAGAGTCAGCAGAAGATAATGCTGCAAGAGCAGAGCAAATGAGAGCCAGAAGGAGAGCAGAGTCAGCAGAACACAGAGCTGCCAGATTAGAGCATATGAGGGCTCATTATTTGAGAGACTAGCTACTGAGTCTGAACAGGAGTGGTAGCCTGGGTTCAGAGAAGACACTCTAATGCTAACTGGGAATGCACCAAGTCAGTTAACAACCTGAATAGCTAGATATCGAAAGTCACTGTTGGGGCTATATAATCATAAGTGAGGGAGGAACACATTGAAATGACCACTGGCTGCTTGCTCGCCCAACTAATGCTATACGAGCATCTCTAGTAGTGTTTGTCGTTGTTTTTTATTGTTTTGCATGGGACTTAGCTAGGTAGCTATTCCAATGTATGTAGTTTTTTTGCTGCAGACAGAAGCTCGCTATACAAAGTGCCAACTAAGAGCAATTGGTAGTGTAGATAGCTTAGTGGTAGTTGGCGAGCGAGCGAAGCCCCACACTAATTGGTCAAAATGGAAAATTGCGATATTTATGTTACACGTACGTCACTCAAAATGCGCATGCGCTTACGCATGCGCATGAAATAGCTACTAAGCAGCGTCATAATAAGCAATCATTTTCGTTAAGCTTGAAGTTGAAACACTATTGTAGCGAGTATTATGGAACCCAGAGAACCAGAAAACAAGCGAAGGAGGGCCCCAGAACACCCTCTAGAAACTGACCAGCAAAGAAGAGCAAGACCTCATGAAAGAAATGAGCTAGAAGGAGAACAGAGTCAAAGGAACAGAGAAAAACAAGACTAGCAAAGAAATGCGACAGATAGAGCCAGGAGGAGGGAATGTACAGAGTCAGCAGAAGATAATGCTGCAAGAGCAGAGCAAATGCACCATACTCATCTCTGTGCTTCTCCATCACAAAGTTGTACATTCCTAGAATTATGACATCATGTTAGGAGCAGACGTAATGAGAGCCAGAAGGAGAGCAGAGTCAGCAGAACACAGAGCTGCCAGATTAGAGCTTATGAGGGCTCATTATTTGAGAGACTAGCTATACTGAGTCTGAACAGGAGTGGTAGCCTTGGTTCAGAGAAGACACTCTAATGCTAACTGGGAATGCACCAAGTCAGTTAACAACGTGAATAGCTAGATATCAAAAGTCACTGTTGGCACATTGAAATGACCACTGGCTGCTTGCTCGCCCAACTAATGCTATACGAGCATCTCTAGTTAGTTTATAGTCTTGAGTGTAGCTAGCTAAGTGTAAGCTTAAAGTTAGAAAGCCTAAATTAGTTCTCTCTCTCTCTCTCTCTCTCTCTCTCTCTCTCTCTCTCTCTCTCTCTCTCTCTCTCTCTCTCTCTCTCCATGTAGCTACAAAGCTTTAAATCAGTGCACATGCTATATAAAGAAGGGGAAAATAGTAAACATAATTATGCTTTCTGTCTTTAGCAGACTCAAGATCACAACAGCAACCTAGCTATTAACAATCTACAACTAAAGTAAGTAAACAAACAAGTGATGGGAAAACAGCATTGCAACTAGCTAAAAGTGATGTAAGCATAACATTCAAAAAAGTTAGCAAACTAGTGATGGGAAACAAATTATTTACATTAAAGCACAGGATTGGCTTTCCTTTTGTTTTTTCTCCTGTTCTTGTCTTTCCTTTTCTTTTTTCTCCTGTTCTTGTCTCTCCTTTTCTTTTTTCTCCTGTTCTTGTCTTTCCTTTTCTTTTTTCTCCTGTTCTTGTCTCTCCTTTTCTTTTTTCTCCTGTTCTTGTCTTTCCTTTTCTTTTTTCACCTGTTCTTGTTTCACCTTTTTAAATTCCTTTTCTAAGTCTTGACACTGTTTCTCCTTTTCACGTTTCTCCAGTTCAAGTTTCTTCAGTTTAATATTCATCTCGAAGTCTTGACGGTTTTTATCCTGTTCAAGTTTAAGTAATTTCTTCTCTAAGTCTTGACGCTGCTTTTGAAAATCATTTTGCTGCTTTTCTAATTTCTTCTCTAAGTCTTGACGCTGTTCTTGAAAATCATTTTGCTGCTTTTCTAATTTCTTCTCTAAGTCTTGACGCTGTTCTTTGAGCTCTTGCTGAAAATCTTTCTGCTGTTTCTCAAAATCTTTCTGCTGCTTCTCCATCATTTCCTGTTGATTATCAACCAGTTTCTTTTGCCGTTCGAAATGCTGCTCCTCCATAGTTTGCTGATGTTTCACTAGGAATTGAACTATGTCATCCTTCTTTTCTTCTTTGATCTTGGGAAGTTCATGCCGCCACGCTGTTTCTCTTCCATCTTTAGAACATGGTTTCCCAATGCTTGATATATTCCTAGTATCACTATGTATTGGATTTTCTTCATAGTAGGAAAGCATGTCATGAATACTTCCAAATGGTTTTCCTGTACCCTCTACCTCATAACTGTCAGCACCAATTTTCATAGTAATGTGACTAAATTCAAATGTTCCCTCTTCATGATTCTTGGTCATTATTGAGAGTACATGCTGTTTATGATTAACGCTAAACCTTGTAAGGTAGCAAGGCTTTCCTTCTCTCTTCAGCTTCATTTCAGCTTCATTTCCAGATATTGTTCCTTGGTAGGACATGTGGCCAATTTCTTCTGTTGTAGTTACTTTCAGCAACTTTGTCACCTGCAGTATGAATTTGATTAAAAAGGAGCTATTGACATTATAATTATTATATTATGAATGTAATTAGAAAGGAGCTATTGAAATTATGTTATTGTAAGTATGAATGGAGCTATTGACATATCATACATTTTTTTCCCCAGGTTTTGAAGAAATTACTGCACCATGGTCTTCATCTCCTTCTATGGTGAAGGCAATAACAGCATTATAACCTGTTATACTAAGCACACTTAGCACACTGCTAAGTGTGCATTAAAGTTTCCCCAAGGTGTGCTTTATATCTGCCTTGTGTTTGAACAAATAAATGTGGTTGATGATTGAACCAGCTGATTCTTCATGCCAGGAAAGAGAGAAAGCATGAAAAGAACAAACCAGTACTCATATAAGTTTCGAGTGAGAATAAACTCAGCCTCAATGGTGTATAAAGACTGTTCAATGATAGCTAGCTAGCTGAGTATAAAATTGAACTTGCTAGCTTTAGTTCTTGGACAGCAAGAGTGAGAAAGACTGAAACCTCTGCAATCTCTTCAATACTCTCTCCCACACCAACCCCACCCCCCTCCCCCCCCCCCCCCCCCCCCCCCCCCCATCTGGCAGGCCTGAGAAAGAATTTTTGTATGTAAAATAGGAGTAGCTACACAGCTAAACAAAAGTACGACAGCAATACTCACACAATGTCATGCAAGTTTCACTAATTTTCCACTGGGGTTTGACTAAGACTTATTAATATACGTAAAAACTCACCTAAATCATTGGCTTTTCAAACCACTAAAATTTAATGTGACCTGTACATTGTGTGTAGCCTACAGGACTTAGTAGATTTATTTTGTGAGTTAGCTACATTATTAAGCATAGGCGTATAGGAACCACGGGGGGCTCTGGGGGCTGGAGTCCCCTTTATTTTTCTAGCAACTGGCCCCCATTCCAAGGTTTCACATATACAATTGTGCTTTGGTGAATGGAAAAGCCTCCCTTATTCAAATCATCTTCCTACGCCTATGTTAAGAACCTATATAGTGGCCAGCTAGAAGCTAGCTACGTACCATGTAATACAGCACCTCCTTGATAGTTTTGCTGGTTGGGGTTGGTTCGTAGATTTGCATCATATCCATATAGAGAAGTGGACTGTGGATAGTGTAAAGGCTCATTTGGTGACATCTCCCCTATATACATAAACAAAACTGCTAATATCCTAGTAGCAGGGAAAAAATAGACCCATAGCTCTACTAGCCATGTAAGTAATTGGTGAAACTGTCTTGCCCATGACTCATTTTTATGCCACTGAGCATAGCTCATAAAAATAGGTGTGTTATTCATTGCAGCTGTTCAACTTTATTCATATCACAGCCATGCACATGTGATCTGCACATTTAAGGGTGCCGATACATCCCACCCACGCATGGTTACTATGGAAGAATAGCTTTAAAACTATTTGCCTTAGAGACATCTAACTTGGACCAAGTTATTACATACTAAAATAGTACTACACACACCAAAAATGAAGAGTGCCTGATGATTTTCACAGATGTTACAACCGATTTCATTCTCAAGGTAAACTGCGTTGCATCTCAAAGACCGCTTGGATTCTATGGCTAATTTTTGTTATGAAGCTTCCTATACATATTTCTATCAAAATTACGATGAGTTTTTGTTGATTTGTATTTTACTTTTCTATATATCCACACAAGACCATGCATTCTGGAAATTCTAGAATAGATATGAACTAAAACAAATCGTAACTTTTTAGACCTTACCTTGTAGTTATTGTACGCAAAATATTGGCTCATTCCCATGCTTGGTTCCTGAGTTGCCGTGATTTGTCTTTTAATCATGCTAGCATGGATTTTAGATGTGCCAGAGCAGCTGCTACTATTGTAGTTTACTATCTGTTATTTTAGCGCGGTAGTGTTTGTGGTTAATTAGTGTTTATAGTAGCACACGCCTCAGTTACTATGTATTGGCACCCTTAACATGCATGCAATAGTAGTGTCCTGGGACCATACGGCTTGGTCTGATATGATGTTGCAGTAATAGATTTAGGGTTGGTTCGATATGATGCTGCAGTCATAGTCCAGCTAAATTTTGGGGCCATCCCTACTTAACATTTTTATTTAGTTGCACTCACTTGTACATCTAGGTCTACCTCCAAAATCCCCCAAGCATATGTACATACCTGTCCTGATTAGTATAGCACCCTGTGTGCACAATTGGCATTTTGTCATAATGTGCTGCTATAAGCTTATCTAAGTATTGGATAGGCTGACAGGGGCTGATCCAGAGTTTTTGGAAAGAGGGGGCCATGTGCTTGCACCAAGGTCCCTGGATCAGCCCCTGATTATGTATGGTCAACTCTGAAGTATTAATTAAGATGTTAGTAGCTATATAGTTGGATTTCAGTGAACATAAACAACATTAATTATTTCAAAACCCTGAAAACTGTAGTGGAGACTCCAGGGATGAGGTCCCTCTCAAATGATAATTATTCATAAGTACATAATTATTGTAAAAATCCATCAGATGCATATCTCTGGGTCTGATATTCAACAGTCCTTTAGGGCCGTAGTCTAGTTTTTAGGTTTAGATGCTGGCAAGTGTTCACCCACCACATCCTGTCCCACTTAAAATATTCATCCACCCACTATTCAATCAGTAAGGATAATCCATACATTTGAGAATGCTAGTCTCTGAGTGATACAGCTTTATTATATTATTATGAGCTTTTAAAGAGGGTGAACAATAAATAGTGCCAAAATTTAGAAATCACATGTGCAACCATAGTTCGCCATGCTTTCTTAAATCAGAATTACAACTTCATTATTCTAATTAGTGGGTGGATGAATACCACATAACTTGCAGCAATTTCAATTTCACACTTCATTAGAGTAATGATTGAAATTGCTGTGGTATTCATCCACCCATTAATTAGAATAATGAAGTATGAAATTGCTGCAATTATATGTGGTATTCATCCACCCTGAGAACTACAGTGAGTCATGCTTTGAATAACCTAATGGTGCTGCACATTCACACAGATGAAACTGATAGTTTATCCAAGTTCAGTTGCAAATTAATTTGTTGGTAGTAGAGAAGGTAGACTTAGATCATTTTGATAAATTTGATTCTCCAGATTGTACTGGATTGAATCTGAGACACCCTAAAATCTAAAAAAATTTTCTGGGCCTAGATGGTGCACTTTGCACAGATGTGGTCACAAGCTGTACCACTATAAAATAATAGCTAGCTCCTGCCCTGTATACATGGAAAATTTTAAATTTTGGCTCACTTCTGACCAAACCACACCCAAATAACAACTAGATCAACTGTAGCTTAGCTTCATGATTCTGTTCTTGTCTAGCTACATGTAGTCTTTCTCTGGCTCAAAATATGTCTTTAATTTACCATGTGGCTCTTTCATTTAAAACATAATAATCATCTACACTATATTGTACCATGCAGTGAGTATACTAATGGAAAAGGGGGGCCCAGGTCCCTTAGGCCCCTACCTGGATCAGCCCCTGTCAGCACTTGGCTTATCTAAGTACTCTGTCTACGTATGTATGCAGCTGGCTGGCTGAAACCACCCAACTTATATTACTCAACAGCAAAATCTTGTAAGCACAAATGAGTTGGAGTCTATCATCTCTAGGAATACTTTACTTGCTCACTCACTTGCTGTCAAATGTAGCACATTGCCCTATAGTACTCTCATTTGATCACCCTAGTTATGTGTCAAAAGGGTAATTGAACACCTACCAGTAGGTTGAGTTGAACCAGGCATGTGGTCATATGAAGGATGTCTGCTATTGTATGGACCAGGCATACTTGCTGGATATTGGTTTCTGTGATGTTCACCTACATGTGTATAATATATGATGTATAACCTAAAATAGACGATTAAGCTGTAACTAATCTCCACAGTTCAGACCTATAGCTATAGAAATATTATGTAATAATTCATCCATGCATGCATGCACTATCCTCAAGCTAACTCTTGGCTGAATGCCAAATCTCAATTATCTGAGCTGCTACTATTAGCTAAGCCATGTGCAATCAGTTTGCTAGAAGCCTCACAAAATACATAACTTACCACCACTTGCCATCATTTAGCTCCCCAAGTCAAATTTCAAATTGATGAAAATCAGAATATCCTCCTAGATGATGATGGGTGTGTCCCTAAAATGTTATTCATGATTTGAAAATTGTTTTATCAGAGAGTGCGCTAGCACTCTCTAAGTAGGGATGGCAGGTCAAAGGTCATTAAGACTGTATAAACTAAAAAATCTTCTTTCTCTTCTACCCTTACTCTACAGGTTCTCACAAGTCATGGCCCTATCCCTACATCTACACAGAAGACAGGACAATGTATAATAATCTAAAATTCATTCTATCAGAGAGTGCGGTAGCACTCTCTATGTAGGGATGACTCGGACGGCCGCGCGCGCCGCCTATAAACTAATACTAAAGTGAAATTCTAGTTCTCCCACTTAGACCTAACAAAAGCTACTGTGAATGATTATCCAGCCTACTAGAGCCTACTACAATGTGCAGACCAAGTTTCAGGACCAGGGAGCTTACCGTTTCAGAAATACGGCAAGCAGGCAAATCGCTATATTCTTCTTCTTCTCTATTATTATTATTATTATTATTATTATTCTTAGACAACCATATCTCTCGAACCACTCAAGCTACAGCCATGATTTCTGGACAAATCCACTCCAAATTCTACCAACTACGATCTTTTCTACTCGTTGATCCTCGAAAGAGTCGATGAAAAAGGAGACACTATGGAGCACAGCACTCGACTAATTCAATTAGGAAGCCATCTTTTCTATAATACGCATGCGCATGTATTTGAATATCCAATTATTCGAAATCATAATATTACTCAGCTGTCTCTAGCTAGCTAGCTAGCTCTAGCTGATGATAGACTACTGTATCGATTCGGGGATTTAGATTCACCACGGTAGACTCTATTTCAGCATCTTCGACCTCCAAGTATGGCTCAACAACACAACACCTTGACTCGATAAATGATTGGGCTGGTATGCTATTGGAGAACTTCTTTCATCTGTCCCTGCATACACATAGAAGAATGAACTCTAATCATAGCTAAAACCATAAAAGAGAGGAAAAAAGACCAGGAACAAGTAAGGGAAAAAGCATTTCGTGAAATGAAAAAAAGATGTAGGGATGACCACTGCTCAAAAAAGTAAGGAAACAAGAAGGATGGAAATGGGATCAATCTTTGTTCTGTATATCCAGCCAACAATCCCTACATATACGTCAGGTAACTTCAGATTATAGTGTAGTAATGTGTGTATATGTAGGGATTGTTGGCTGGATATACAGAACAAAGATTGATCCCATTTCCATCCTTCTTGTTTCCTTACTTTTTTGAGCAGTGGTCATCCCTACATCTTTTTTTCATTTCACGAAATGCTTTTTCCCTTATAACATTTACAAAACAAAATTTCAAAAATTGACTTTTGTTCCATAATAATAATATAATAATCAGATCGGCGTACTGACTAACTGGCTATAGTCATCAGAATTCTGTTCGGGCCATCTGTTAGAGCGGCACCTAGAGGCTGATCTTTTGCTATTAGTTTTCACTACAGTTCCATTTCACAATTCAGTGATTATGGAACACTAGCTAATCTTTCTTCGCCATTTTAAGGGCGGGGCCACATAGGTGCGCGCTAGCTAGAGCTGTTCAGCTTTGATACCTATACTTCAGCTAGTGTTTCAGTCATTCCTCAGTACAGATTCTCATCCTACACATAATCAGTACTTAGCTCTGTGCAGTTTGCTCACTTCACCATGCCAGTGCCACCTCCAGCTGCGCACCCCCTCCCAGAAGGTAAGGAACTATGGAAATTTCTCCACTCTCACAATTACATCATCCAGTGCCACCTCCAGCTGTGCGCCCCATCCCAGAAGGTGAGCAACTACATGTATGTATAATTATCACATTCACTGCTCTTACAATTACATCATCCAGTGCCACCTCCAGCTGCGCACCCCCTCCCAGAAGGTAAAGAACTATGGAAATTTCTCCACTCTCACAATTACATCATCCAGTCCCACCTCCAGCTGTGCGCCCCATCCCAGAAGGTGAGCAACTACATGTATGTAGAATTATCACATTCACTGCTCTTACAATTACATCATCCAGTGCCACCTCCAGCCGCGCACCCCCTCCCAGAAGGTATTAAAGCAACTATGGAAATTTCTCCACTCTCACAATTACATCATCCAGTGCCACCTCCAGCTGTGCGCCCCATCCCAGAAGGTGAGCAACTACATGTACGTATGTATAATTATCACATTCACTGCTCTTACAATTACATCATCCAGTGCCACCTCCACCTGCATACCACCCCCTCCCAGAAGGTAAGCAACTATGGAAATTTCTCCACTCTCACAATTATATCTTACATCATCCAGTGCCACCTCCAGCTGTGTGCCCCATCCCAGAAGGTAAGCAACTACATGTATGTATAATTATCACATTCACTGCTCTTACAATTACATCATCCAGTACCACCTCCAGCCGCACGCCCCCTCCCAGAAGGTAAGCACTATAGATAGCACATTTCATGATCTTACAATTACATCATCCAGTGCCACCTCCAGCTGCACGCCCCCTCCCAGAAGGTAAGGAAGATAACACATTTCATGATCTTACAATTACATCATCCAGTGCCATCTCCAGCTTCCCACCCTCACCCAGAAGGTGCATGGAGGGGTAGGGCCAGGCGGAGGGGGAGGGGACGTCAACGGTTCTGCCCGTTCCCGTGTGAGTACATACTTAACTGTTTTCCACCAACACATAACATGCATCACCATAATCTATAATTCCAGACCCAAACATGTACAATGGAAATCGCAAGTAATATAAAACAGTACAACAGATAGCTACTCATCCTTCATGTCAGTCATACTCTCCTCCCTCAAGACAACAAAACATTCTTCAGTCCTATGCTTGCAAACAATACCGATTGCAAATTAACCCTCAGCAGGCATGCACGAGAGGGTACTTACAATACAAAAACTGCCCAATCACTCCTTATTGCACATGCCCACACACATTAATTGAAAAAAGAAAACACCAATAATTATGAAATTTGCATGGGTATTAGCTAAGTGCAGCCATTCATTTCTTCAGGTTCTTCTTCACCACTGCACCTCATTCTCTGCCAAGTGAAGATATTGAAGCCTCTTCATCAGTCAATCATCCCTGACGAATATAATATTATGGGTAAATTTCAATATATATTCATTACTCAAAAGACAAAAATATATATATGTATGATAATTATTTGTCAACCAGGGAGGTCAAAGTTCAAGCTTGTCCAGTAAGCCACATGCAAGTTTTCTAATCCATAATCACTCCGCACTCGAGAAGGGAACCCATACTGATGTCCACCACAAAGAAAACACTCTAGCACTGTTTCAGCTGAATTGTTATCTGAGCAGTTAATGTAGGTAATGAGCTGTGAGTAGCCATCAATTCCTAACAACACAACAAAGATCAGTCTTATTGACCACTATAAACTAACAACAGGCACTGTAAGAGTGTACTAAGTTGTACACCAATCCCTATTACTAACTTAAAGGTAATGTTTATTGACAGGTACAAGTTTACTATAATATATATTATACTTTTGGATTTTTTAGCAACCTTAGCAGTGAAAATTTTCATATCTCTAGGCTCAGTCCTCTCCACTCAAGTATATAGCTATTCTTGAGCTGTAATCACATTCTTATATCAATTTGAACTTTGAACTAACTAAATAAGTACCCTCTAATAAAGTGACCTTAAGGTAATTCTACAATCCAAATCTCCATAACCTGCCGTCTCACTACCCACTACTCCCACTGTTCTATATTACATTATATACCTCCATGTATGACCAATTTCCACCTAATCAGTTTGTGCAGCCCATCGATATGCCTTCATTAAAATATCGACCAATTATTCATAATACCTATTAATTAGATTTGCATACCATAAACTGTTGGGCGTAGGAACAGAATATCGTCTCCGGTATGTAGTTATTCTGCGTCAGATTATTTGGCTTAAAGGATCGACTCTGTGTAGAGAATCTGCTACCCTTCTACACTGGACAATAATTCCCCTCGCTTGAAGTCCACCTCGGATCATAGACAACCCTGAATTCACGGACTCCTGTGACAGAAAAAATGCATTAAAAAATATTCCCCTTGGTTTCATAGAATCTTACCTGTACTAGTGAGCGTACAACAGTGTCTAGGTCATCGTCAGATATGTCGCTATAGTGACGCCCAGTCTGAAGTCCTAACTCAGTCCTCCTTTGGAATAAAGTTCTCTTTGATACTCCAAACATTGCAGCCATAGAAGTATAGTTGAAACCCAAGTCTAGTAGTGTTGTGATCTGCTGTTCAGATATCACTACTGAGGGCCTTCCAGGTCTACCATCTCCTACTACTGGGCAGGCAATAGTCAATGACATCCATGGATTACAATACAAATCCTCCAATTCCATTGTTCGATCAGAAAACAAAGTTGCAAAATGTTGCAGTATTGAAGAGAGGGCAATATAATCCTGCAGGTTTCTTGCAGCCTGCTGGGAAGAACTGTGTAACTCCTCTAAACGACCTGCAATGTAATCAATTACATTCTTATTGAGCTAGCTTTATGAGTGCCTCACCTGAAAGAACACGAAGCAGTTCTACAAACTCTTCGGCCCTGCGAGTCAATGACTCAGCCAAATTGATATCGGTAGTATCGGTACTGCTTTCAAGCTGACGTACACAGGCTGGCACTGAGGCTATACACTGGCTTAACTCTGGATCCATTGCAATGTCTGAAGAAAGGTAAAAGGTCGACGCAGCACAGGCGTGCCGGCGGAAGGTAACCTTTAACCTGATTAAACTTTGACCTCACTTGAAAAATATATATGTTGAAATTAGATCATGCAATGTCGAATGCAAGTTGAACTTTTGATCATATATAATCATGAAGTTACATGCACACAAATATAGGATCATATGCCCATGGATTTTTGTCTTTTGAGTGCTATGTTGAAATTTCGCCACAATTTGAGTAATATTATTATATATGTTGAAATTTTGCCCATATATATTTCTTGTCTTTTGAGGAACATATATATGTTGAAATTTTGAGCATATATAAAATGTAGTTACATGCACACAAATATAGGATCATATGCCCATATATTTCTTTGATAATATTGTCTTGAACGGATTGCCATAATATTTAGTTTATAGACTACTTTGAAAGGGTTTTGGTGATATTTAAAAAAAAATTTTTTTTTCATTCAACCTACCCTTTAAATTAGAAAAGGGGAAGAGTACTCATCGTATTTGTGAAATCAACAAACGTCACCATGCAGCAACAGAAATGATGAAAAGTCACATTCCCATCACAAAATTAGTGATTCAGTCTGGAAGGTCCCCTCCTTTACTTAATATGATGGAATTGTGTATACATTCACCATGATAAATGAAACATGTACCTGCAAGCTTCACTGTGGTTTCTGTGGAGCACCAATTCACTTGTTCATGTGTAGATAGTGCAGTTCACAGTACTGTTTGCAAGCATTGCCATTTAGCTAGTTCAGTTATGTTATATAAAAAAGATACTGCAGTTTCAATTTCACATATTCCTGAGAGATTTGAATGTGAATAATTTAGAACATTTTTCAAAGTCGCTGATGACTGAGTCACCACTGCAGATGGAGACACTGAAGCAAAAACTGAAATTTTTATTGGAAGAAATTTCAGATTCAACTGAAAGTGTTGATGTGCTAAAGGCTGGGATTCCACACTTAAAACAAGCCATATCCATTATGAAAGTGATCAAAGAGTCTGCTCTCGATATAAGCTGATTATTAGCACCCAAAGAAAAAGTGGCACCAAACACTAATAATCATTTGCAACCTCGATTTCACTCCACAAGAATTTCACTCCACAAGAAAGAGATCCAGGGAACAAGTAGAAGATACCCTTACCAAACCATCACACACAGAAATAGATGGATGCAAAAGGAGAATATCCAAAGCTGACATTTTAGTGTGTGCATTATGCTACAAAGAGGATGATGCAGAAGCTGGTGACACTATACAGTGGACACACTGTTCTACCTGTTCTATTTGGGTACATTTAGAATGCATTGCTAATATGCCAGGAACATCAAGTGAACAGGGAACAGAAGGTAAAAGCTGTGAGCCTACTTAACTGCACACCTATAGCTGAGTAAATGTCACTGTAGATTATAATAATAATAATTAAACATACCTTTCAGTCACTATACAGTGTATTAGTGTTTAAATGAATAAAAACAAAACGCAAAAAAATTCCTCTAGTGTTTGTTGCTACGTATGACTGACGTGGCTGTAATAAACATACAGCTTGCAGTGCAGGCCCGTTTGAAGTTAGAAGTATAAATATCGCTTTCATAGGGCGTTGTAGCCAATCGGTTAGCCAATCGGTTAGTCAATAGCACGTGTGGACTCGGGTTCGATTCCCGCCTTGGACTTTTTTTCTTTTTCAATCTTTGAAAAATTTTCTAAGTGTCAGCAGTAGCGGATTTCTAAGGTTTCTGGAAACTGGTCAAAGTTCAGACTAGTTAGCTTAGTCTATTGAGCTCAAACCACACCTCTCGTACACTATCTATAATCTTGCTTGTTAACCATGGCCCACGCATGTACAGTCTGCATAGTCTGGCACAGCACCGCCCACCGACTTTAGTAGGTGGTCTGGTGACATACAATACAACGAGTTGTGCCGGTGGATTCTATTGCGCATGCGCGTTACTAACAGAAAGTGTCGTAGGAAGCGGTATTATAATCAGCCAGTAACATCACAGTTGTCATAGTTATTCTTAATTTAATTGGCGAGCATGGCAGGTACAATTTTAGCGTGCGAACTTACAGGAAAAGGCCCCAAGTGTTTGCGTAATTTTACGTCATTAAACGTAATTTAATGATATTCATTGATTTAGCAGTTTTCCTGCTAAACGGCACAACTCGTATTATATGTCACCAGACCACTACTCAAGTCGGTGGGCGGTGTATGCCAGACTACAGTCTGCATGCTACGGGAAAGAGGGTGTGGTTAATCAGAAATGGGTGTGGTTTTAAATTTTTAGCGCGCGCGATATACTAGAAAATTTCCTGGATCCGCCCCTGGTCGGCCGGTCAGGGTGCCGGGACCAGTCTGAATCTGTGAAGAATCCCGGTGCCGGTGTAGGACCTGGACTGGTGGCCTGAACGTTGCCGGGACTGTAGACACAGCGAATATTAAATGACTGGTAGCTAAGTGTACAGTAACATGCATAGCTCATGCACACCTGAACTATAACTTAAAAAGCTGGCTAGGCAGCGCCGCAAGCAAGAACCAAGGCCCTGGAAACTGTGATGACCTTTGACCCCCCGTTGGGGGCGGGGAAACACGAAACAGCAACACCGGACCACGTGCACGGTCGCCATTTATTTTTGCGCGCATAAATAATTAAAAGTTAACTCACTATAATAATTGTTACCACAAACTAACAACTGCTAATAGGTTGGGTTCTACTTCCAACATAAATATATCACTCCAATAAAACTTAAAGCAAGAAATCCATAACCACGATATATACAGTATCCAGCCATACCACCAATGCAAACAATAATTCCAATTATCTTTCCTTTGTCAATTTTTGGGTATTGTGGTGGAGGCTGGTAGGTGTCCATTTGTATGGGAATATATGGTTTCAGGTTCTCTGCACGTACTTTCAACATGACTGGAGCAGCTTGATTCATGATAGACTGTAGACACATTGACCAAAATTGACCAATCCAGTCTTTACAGCCATCGGGTAGACCAACTTTAAGGTAGTGACCAGCAGGCACAAAGGACACCGTTTCGATCACATTTGCAGGAACGCCAGCCTTTTCCAATGCTTCCCTGAGCTCCTCACTCCATTTGCTCAACCTATCTTTGAAGAATGCCTGAGGGTCACTGTAGTTCAGTGGAGGCAGAACCTTATTTGCAAATGTCAGTGTAAATATCGCACCTTTCCAAAAGTTATTTCCAAATGCTTGTGTGAGACGGTCTATGGTGGTGACATCTTGCCTCTGAATGCGCATATCATCCATTTTCAAGCAATACAATATGGAATCGGCTTCTAAAATTACTCTCTCTAATGCGTGAAATTTCTCCAACTCATTGTCAGCACCAACGGTTATTCCAGGTGTATCCCAAACTTTTACGGTGATTCCATAAACTTCAACCTCATAGCTCTGGATAGCACTACTAGTCACAGATTTGATTGAATGATTCTCAGGGGCTACCTCCGTTCCAATCAGTGAGTTTATCAGTGCAGACCTTCCAGTTGCGAGCTTGCCTATGAGTAGTATACTGATTTGGCGACGACCTTTTTTTTCAACCAAGTTTCTGGCCAGCTGTTCGGCAGGTATAAACAACGACATTTAAACGGCTAGCTAGTTCAGTGGGTGTGATGTTAAGATTATACGCATTCGTATACGATTTTCACGCCCATATGCAAGGCCGTAGATAAAAAAAGATAATTTGGGGGGGGGGGGGGGCTTGGATGGAGAAAATTTTTTACTAATTATACTACAAGAAGTTTAACTGGGTAAATAGCTGTGATTTAACAGAGGCAGCATGATAGAAAATTTGGGGGGTTTCAGCACCCCAAGCCCCCCCCTCCCCCCCCCCCCCCCCCAGCCTTGATATGTGAAACTCTTGAAGGCATCCATCCTCATAGCTACAGTATAGAGGACTTTTCATCTTCATTCCTTTCCACGGTTGTCTTCCATATTGTATTAGCTACTTTTGAAGTTTTTCAAAGATACTAGACACTGTGGCCTGGTGCATGACTTAATGAAATTTTTTTTCGACCCATGCTTCTTTATCCTCACTTTTGCAAAGAAGAAAGGAGAACCAAAGAAGAGTAAAGAAGAAGTAGAGCAGATACATTAGGATTCAGGAAACCATCTTCAGCTCTCTCTTTATGTAGAGATGGTCATATTAAACACTGTAATACTCTATATTTTACTACACATGCAAGTCTCCAAAACTACAGCCAAGCCAGAAAGTTCAAAGAATTCCAGACATGTTCTATACAATTCTTTGAAATTTTCTTTCTGTTGAAGATGTATTTGGCTGTTATGGCCTTTGACCTGCCATCCCTACATAGAACACTCTCTGACTCAGTCTGGTAATCCCGAAAATACCATCTTTGTAATTACTAGGCCTGAGGCTATTATGCTCTTTTTTTAGCCTATTATGCTTTTGAGCAATTCCCAAAAATTTTACCTATTATGCTCATTTAGGTACCTATTATGCTCAAAATTATGCTCAAAACGTTTTTGACGAATGAGTATTATGAAAGTGTGTGCATGTGCAATTCAAGTTCAACGCTTGTTGTACTGCAGCATAAGGGATGATTCTAAGCAATCTTGTAGGGCACTGTCTTGCTGCTCATTAAATGAAGCTTTTAACAACGAAAATACACGTTCAGAGGCAGCTGAAGATGGCTGAACTATAGTAAGACTTTTGTGCAGCCTCAGCCCAATATGGAAGCTCTGGAGCATTTTGCTTCCACCACTTCAACACAGAGAAGTCTTCATGATTATGCTCAAATTTTACCTATTATGCCAACATTATGCCAGCATTATGCCAGCAGAATGGAAGTACTGATTATGCCCAAAATTATGCCGGCATAATAGCCTCAGGCTAGTAATTAATTACTGGTAATCTCTCTGACTCAGTCTGGTAATCCCGAAAATACCAGTAATCTTTGTAATTACTGGTAATAAGTAATCTAAGTAATTATATACCAGTAATTATACATGACTACTGGATTACCAGTATTATTATAGATTACCAGATTAGCTATACCTAGAATAAGATTATACTGAAAATTCTTAGTTGAATCTAAATATATGGTTGCCTTGGAGGCTCTGTAGCTAGCTAGGTTATACCAAATTCAGGTGGTAATCTAGGTAATACTAGTAACCTAGGTATTACTAGCTAATACTGAAATTCAGGTTAACTTGTACTACATAAAATGGCTGAAAATACTGAAATTAATACCTAGATTACTGGTATTCTAGGTATCTGGTATTACCTAGATTACTTGTATTATCTAGATTGCCAGGATTACCAGTATTACCTAGATTACCAATATTACCTAGATTACTATCATAAAACCAGTGATCTATTTATACTTAAGACTGTGACATGGAGAATAGGACTGTGCATGTACTAGCACAGGCAATCTGGATGTTTACTTACACACAAAATCATTGTACCGTCATGAATAATTGTGAGCAGGTGGCCTGATTACGTGACCATTCAAAGACATCCATGCATTCATCCTGAATGCAGACAAACAAACACACCCCATCACGATTGGTTTGTGAACCTGCTTACTGTACATTGGCATGTACAATGCCAACATAATTTTGAGCATAGGTAATGGCATAAGTAATAGTTAAAACATAAGGAAGACAGAAAAAGAATTTGATGGTATAGCTACTTAGCGATGTTAGTCTTAATTACTTTCCTGAGGTTTCTGGTTGAAACCCAACAAGACTGAAGAATATAGATAGCAGATATTATCTAGATTACCAAATTACCGGATTACCTAGATTATTGGTATTACCTAGATTACCAATAATTATTACCCAGATTACCTAGATTACTATCATAAAACCAGTGATCTATTTATACTTATTAAGACTGTGACATGGAGAAGCATGGAGAATAGAATGTGCATGCATGGAGACTGTGACATGGAGTGCATGTACTAGCACCGGCAATCTGGATGTTTACTTACACTGTACAGTCATGAATTATTATTGTGGGCAGGTGGCCTGATTACATGACCATTCATGCATTCATGAGTTTTATCCTGAATGCAGATAAACAAACACCCCATCACCATGTACCGTCATGAATAATTGTGAGCAGGTGGCCTGATTACGTGACCATTCAAAGACATCCATGCATGCATTCATCCTGAATGCAGACAAACAAACACACCCCATCACGATTGGTTTGTGAACCTGCTTACTGTACATTGGCATGTACAATGCCAACATAATTTTGAGCATAGGTAATGGCATAAGTAATAGTTAAAACATAAGGAAGACAGAAAAAGAATTTGATGGTATACTTAGCGATGTTAGTCTTAATTACTTTCCTGAGGTTTCTGGTTGAAACCCAACAAGACTGAAGAATATAGATAGCAGATATTATCTAGATTACCAAATTACCGGATTACCTAGATTATTGGTATTACCTAGATTACCAATAATTATTACCCAGATTACCTAGATTACTATCATAAAACCAGTGATCTATTTATACTTATTAAGACTGTGACATGGAGAAGCATGGAGAATAGAATGTGCATGCATGGAGACTGTGACATGGAGTGCATGTACTAGCACCGGCAATCTGGATGTTTACTTACACTGTACAGTCATGAATTATTATTGTGGGCAGGTGGCCTGATTACATGACCATTCATGCATTCATGAGTTTTATCATGAATGCAGATAAACAAACACCCCATCACCATGATTGGTGCTTACTGTACATTGGTATGTACAACCATGCATTCTGCCAACATAATTTTGAGCATAGGTAATGGCATAATAGGGGCAGGTCCAGAGGTGGGGTGGGGAGCCTTTTGGTTCCTATATGCAGTCATCTTCTGCATACTTGAAGTTGAAGAATCTTTTTTTGTTGACATTTCAATCTAATACTGTAGCTATGGCCTGTAGTCAGATACAAGCCATGATCATCATGGCCTCAAAGATAAAAGCTGATTGAAATGTCGAGGAAGAAGGATTCAAGTGGCTGTGCTATATATTTCGTAAAAGGTTGGAATGTAACAAAAAACTAGTGCTATAAATCTTTAGGTTTCTAGGATCTAATATTTAGCTGTGGATATGCAGCCGCATCGGCTTACCATGCAATTAATTGAACCCCCTCTTTTAAAAGCTGGTATGCCACACCCCCCACTTAAAAAAATTGCTGGATCTGCCCCTGCATAAGTAATATTTCACTGGGATATATTCGTCCAAGCCTGAGGGTGCGAGCGAATATATCCCATATACAACACGAGGGGTGTGTGTTCTGTCTTGTCCCCTGACTCTTTCCCAACCGTTGCTAAGAAGCTAGTAGTTGCTTAGTAACAGTGATGTCATCATGCTGCATTGGAAATTGTTGCTAAGAAGATTCAACATAGACTATAATCTCCATAAAACGTCATTGTGAACATTAACAGCGGGAAGACAGAAAATGAATTTGATAGTGATGTTACTGATAGTCAAGTCTTCACTGTAAAAATGAAAGTGTGTACTGCACACTAAATTGTCCCAATACGCACACCAAAAAAAAAAACAGTGTGTGTATTGGGACAAAATGGTGTGCAGTAAACACTTTTGTTTTTACAGTGTTAATTACATTCCTGAGGTTTCTCAACAAGACTGAGTGGATAGCAGGATTAGCTACTCTTGCACTACTGTAGGTTTTCTTTATAATCATATGTGCATGTCAGCACTTTTGATCTGCCCATGCATTGGGGCTACAATATTACTCTAATCCAGTTTGTATAAACCACCTGTTTTTTGTTTTTTTTTTTGTTTTTTTTTGCTGTAGCTACAGAACATTTCACATGATCATTTTTAATACATGAGCCCAAAAACAATTGATTACATATGCTGCGTGGGCCAATGGAATGTAGGACTTAGCTTTGCTATATGCCATCCACCCAAACAAGTGCACGCATCCATGATACATGCACATTGCAAGAATTACTGTTTGACATTACAAGATAAACTCAATGTCTACATTGTTGCTCCATAAAGTTAAGGTGATTAGCTATAATTATAAAAATTAATGTGGGGAGATGCAGGCTCAAATTCATGTTATAAGTTGACCATAGTAAATAATTGTTCATATACACATGCAACTATAATAAAAATAGTAGACAGAAAAAAAAAAAAAAAAAAAAAAAAAGAAGGAAAAAAAAAAAAAAAAAGAGAATATAGTTAGCTACTAGCTACTCTGCATAGTAACTTTTAATTTTTTCACTCAAGCCAATCCCTGTAGCTCCTCCTACTGCTCCTCCTACTACTGTTCCTACTGCTGCTATCCCCACTACTGGGGGACAAATCACTGCGCCAACTATAGCAAGAACTACAGGTGGTCCATATACAAAACATTTGGGTATAGGAATGGACTGTCCTGATGTAGGTCCCCTCGAGTCTTCTTTCTTCATCTGGTCTTCAGGCTTAAATCGGTGATAATTTGCCAAGAGAAGACCAACTTGTGGGAGTGTGCTCATTTTGAATAGACAAGCAAAAAATAAAGGCGATAACCAATTTTCCCTGTCTGGGAGATTGGGTTCACTCGAATGCCCAGCTGGGACTAAACAAATTTTGCCAGCTACTTCTTTAGATACACCAGACTCCATTAGTGACTCACTAAGTACAGATTTCCACTCGTCCATACGATAATTGAAATGTTCCTTTTCACTTTTTTTTTTTTTCATTTGTGGTGGTAGGGATACTCTATTTGCAAATGTGAGAACAAAGAGAGTATGGTTCCACAAATCTTTACCAAATCCTTTTGTTAGTTTCTCTATAGCTTGCTTATCATCTTCCCTCAATCGAGTTTCATCCATTCTTGTGCAGTACAAGACCAAATCTGCATCACCACAACCTTCATTTTGCATTTTCTGTATATAGTTCGTATCCGTAGTGTCTTGAAGACCAGGAGTGTCCCATATCACCATTTTTACACCATTATATGATACAGCTATTGGTTTCACTTCAGTTGTGCATCGTTTCAGGCCTCCTCCTTCTTCTGTAACTTCGTTTCCTACAATTCCATTTATCACAGCCGATTTACCTGTTCCAGTTTTGCCAGTGATTAGAATCCGTACAGGTCTTTCTTCCGTCCAGTCTTTTGGAAGAATTTTCTTGAGTTTTTCCTTGAGTTTTTCCTTGAGAGACATTCCAAAGCCCTAGCACTAACCCCCTGGTACTGCGGTTTTGCAAAAAAAAAAAAAAAAAAGGTCGTCGGGCGTAAGCACGGGATGATACGTCACGTGTCGTCTTGAGCTCCGTGATCGAAAGAGCCTGGTACAGGAATTTTCAAGATCTTTGCAATTTGCCGGAAAAACCGGAAATAGACCTGTGATCGTGATAATCACGTGACTTGCCATGTGCCGCGCCGCTACAGTCAATTCGCCAATGTAATTTTTCGCGTAGGTGTATTTTATTATGACGTAATTATTGCGGTACTTGTAAGCGTGTTTCTCGACAGCTGAAACTGGCAGAGTGCTCGCCTCAGATCTTTGTTCTCCGGAGGAGTTTGTGTTAGATATCGCGTACAGAGCACCTGTGATATCCATACTTGGGGTAACAAGTAAGAAAACTACTGTACCAGACTAACCTGGCTTTATAGGGCTAGCACTCCACTCCACGTGATAATAAATTGGCACAGCATGACTGAGTAGATCATGCCTATTTATCGTCATAAAGAACTGGAACAACACAGAACTTGGATATATTATGTAGTAAGTATTATTTAAGAAAAATGCTTAGTTTCAAACCAAAATGTATGTCAGAAAAAATTTCCTGACAAGGTTTGTAGGCAGAGAACATAGTATATTAAAGAGTTTGAAGGGAGAAATGTATAATGTGAGTGGTAGAGGGCAGTTACAGTTCAAAACTGTCATCACTGTTATAATCACAGTCACAAGAATCTCCAAAAACATCTTCCATTATGAGATTAGTGTCACTGTCATTTTCAGTCGGCTCAATCTCTTCCCTTTCCAGATCTTCCATGTGGCTGGCTTGTAATGGCAGATTTGAACAATGCTGACACGAACAGCCTTCAGAGCAGTGGTTTCCTTTCTTTCTGCATCCACAGTGAGTTATTCGGCAACCAGCTTTACATTTGCACCCTTTTGTTAGCAACAAAACCCTTTGCTCGATTTGTTTGATGTTATCATCACTATCCCAATCTATGGCAAGTACTCCGTCATTAATCTTCCATCCATGTGATGAGATCTCATGTAATTGGATAACGCTCTGATCAGCTTGTCCCCACATGTCTAACACCCAGCATGACCTCTTCCAATGACGTAGTAGTGCATCTACTGAGGGAATCATGTCATTTTCTGCACTTATTCGATCCCATACAGTTTGTCGGATGTCCTCCAACCACTTGTTGTGCGTATCCAAGGGAGATTCGTCAGTTTGAAAGCTCTGGAAGTGTGATTCAGGTGAGTTGGTATTGAATCCTGTGGCATTCTTTTTATAATATACGGTGCCAATCAGCCTGAGGAAAGCCAAGAAACCTCGTGTGTGTCCTTCATTTGAGATCGAGGTATCAGAGAGTGACTCGTGTGTGTATGTTGTTTTACCAGTGATAAATGCTGCATGTTGAAAAAAGTTTCTCATGAATGTGGCCTTTCCAATTCCTGAAAAAAATGATGTGTAATCACAGCCAGTAACTACAAACAGTACTTGAATGACTTTTGAAAGTGTGGCTGGTTCAATGCTGGCTAGGTTAGGGTCATTTTTCAAAGCGGTTACAAGATGTTTCATGTGTACAAAGTGCAGTTCTTTGGATAGAATGCTGCTGATTTGCACTAAGATCTCCTTTTCTTGATTGCACTGAAGTGGCAGACCAATCATGTACACATCAGTGTCGGGGGACTGTATCAATATTTGATTGCAATTTGTTTTCCTTGCATGTAGCCATACTCTGGTATCAGCTTCCTCGGCGTTATTGGAAAACTTAGGATCTGGTTGTGGAGTGCATGTACTGCCACCTTCTACAAACCATGCTGTATCGGACAGAGGTTCAGCAAATGCTCCAGCCACATAGAACCTTTGATTTTGTACAAGGTGAGGGTAAAGATGTTTCATCATATTCTGGGCCAAAAAGCACGTTAGATGTCTTTTGCATTGACGGCAGTGCAATACATTTTCTCTCCACTTACGACATGGAAGTTGTGAGTCTGCTTGAATTGCCTCACAAACGTGCTCAGGTGCTATTGGTGATGCTTCATCACGTTTTTTTTGCTCAAAGTATTTTGGGGTAGCCTTCAACCGCCCTGGGTTATCAAATATTAAGTGAACCTCAGTGATGCCCCTAGTAAAGTGTGGGATGATATATCTTTGTGACAAAAATCGTCCATAGTCACCAAATGTAGTGAGGCTTCCAAGAGGAGCTGTGTTTATCATAAACATCCCTTCCACTATGCAGCATTGTGGCTGCCATCCTTGTGGGTATTGTGAGAGAAAAACTTTTTGTGGAGCATTTTTGTACTGTTTTTCTAAGGCTTTTGTCATGTAATGCTTTTGACCTTTCAGTGGGATCCCTTGATGGTCTGATATTGCCAGTGGTAATGCAATCAATTGTTCCCCTGCTGTTTGTATAGGATTCCCTGTACGCATGGACCATTTCAGTTTTTTTTCGTAAACAGGACATTAAAAATTTTCTGTCCTTTTCTAGCTGAGAGACCCGTTTCTTTCCTACTTTTTTCGTAGAAAAGGTTAGCAATTGCTTTTTTCTCATGGGAGCTGTTGAGCTGGGTTCTCTTAGAATGTAGAAGGATATTCTGGAATGAAATTCATTCTGTCCAATCACCCGAAAATTGAGCAGATCTGAGGTTTGCTGAGCAGTAGCAGATGTTTTGGTGAAAGGGTTCATCAGACCTCTGTTAGTAGGTGGTACTTCAAACAGTGAATGTTTTTTTATGGCTGTGATCTGTGCTTTGATGTTCTCTTCTCTTTTATAATCTCTGCTGTTTGTGGTTAAATACCAGTTGTGTGTCTGTGGATGAACTATTTCCTTGTCTGGAAAAGAACAAACCAGTACTCATATAAGTTTCGAGTGAGAATAAACTCAGCCTCAATGGTGTATAAAGACTGTTCAATGATAGCTAGCTAGCTGAGTATAAAATTGAACTTGCTAGCTTTAGTTCTTGGACAGCAAGAGTGAGAAAGACTGAAACCTCTGCAATCTCTTCAATACTCTCTCCCACACCAACCCCACCCCCCCCCCCCCCCCCCCCCCCCCCATCTGGCAGGCCTGAGAAAGAATTTTTGTATGTAAAATAGGAGTAGCTACACAGCTAAACAAAAGTACGACAGCAATACTCACACAATGTCATGCAAGTTTCACTAATTTTCCACTGGGGTTTGACTAAGACTTATTAATATACGTAAAAACTCACCTAAATCATTGGCTTTTCAAACCACTAAAATTTAATGTGACCTGTACATTGTGTGTAGCCTACAGGACTTAGTAGATTTATTTTGTGAGTTAGCTACATTATTAAGCATAGGCGTATAGGAACCACTGGGGGCTGGAGTCCCCTTTATTTTTCTAGCAACTGGCCCCCACTCCAAGGTTTCACATATACAATTGTGCTTTGGTGAATGGAAAAGCCTCCCTTATTCAAATCATCTTCCTACGCCTATGTTAAGAACCTATATAGTGGCCAGCTAGAAGCTAGCTACGTACCATGTAATACAGCACCTCCTTGATAGTTTTGCTGGTTGGGGTTGGTTCGTAGATTTGCATCATATCCATATAGAGAAGTGGACTGTGGATAGTGTAAAGGCTCATTTGGTGACATCTCCCCTATATACATAAACAAAACTGCTAATATCCTAGTAGCAGGGAAAAAATAGACCCATAGCTCTACTAGCCATGTAAGTAATTGGTGAAACTGTCTTGCCCATGACTCATTTTTATGCCACTGAGCATAGCTCATAAAAATAGGTGTGTTATTCATTGCAGCTGTTCAACTTTATTCATATCACAGCCATGTGATCTGCACATGTGATCTGCACATTTAACATGCATGCAATAGTAGTGTCCTGGGACCATACGGCTTGATCTAATACGATGTTGCAGTAATAGATTTAGGGTTGGTTCGATATGATGCTGCAGTCATAGTCCAGCTAAATTTTGGGGCCATCCCTGCTTAACATTTTTATTTAGTTGCACTCACTTGTACATCTAGGTCTACCTCCAAAATCCCCCAAGCATATGTACATACCTGTCCTGATTAAAGTCTATTCGCATTCACCTCGACCTTTTTATATCCGTGATAACTTGCTCAATTCTTGACCAATTTCAAAATTTCAAACACCAGCAGCTAGCTAATTATCCGAGATTTATGATGATACTTTTTATAAAGACTCAATCCTTACCAGTAAGAAGTTAGCTGTATGTCCCATAAGCAAAGTATGGAGCTGCCATTTACCACAAGGAATGTAGTGCGCGCGCATTGCGTGCGATAGAGCAACAACAATGGCTGCCAGGTGCTACTGAATCTCGAGTAAGTTAGCTCGCTTACGCAAGTAACTGCTGGTTAAAACTAAGAAATATGAATTATAGAATAGTTCAGCTAACTTGAATCACAGAATCTTTTAGCTAACTAGATCGATAGAATCAATGAGAAGTCACATTTTCAAGTTTAACTACAATATTAGAATCACTGCTAATCCTCCCGGCAGTTTAGCTTATACAGAACATTCATTGCTAAACCCTCCAGGAGTTGCTGGGATCAGGAAAGGAAGGAGCAGGCTTGAGATGTCAGCTGAACCACCCTACCTCTCTGGGGATTGTCCAGTAGAAGAACAAGGCAGACGTCCAGGGAGAGTCATGGCAGGCATGAGAGAAAGTCACGCAAAAACGAGAGAAGAAACGAGAAAATAACTTGATCTAAACTGATAACACGTGGCTTGGCTCCAATTACCCGCGCATACTTATAGCCATAACTATGTGGCTAATTGGATTAATACGCGTTCTTACGTAAGCTTACTACACCACAGCTACTTCCGGGGTCGAGGTGAACGCGAATAGACTTTAGTATAGCACCCTGTGTGCACAATTGGCATTTTGTCATAATGTGCTGCTATAAGCTTATCTAAGTATTGGATAGGCTGACAGGGGCTGATCCAGAGTTTTTGGAAAGAGGGGGCCATGTGCTTGCACCAAGGTCCCTGGATCAGCCCCTGATTATGTATGGTCAACTCTGAAGTATTAATTAAGATGTTAGTAGCTATGTAGTTGGATTTCAGTGAACATAAACAACATTAATTATTTCAAAACCCTGAAAACTGTAGTGGAGACTCCAGGGATGAGGTCCCTCTCAAATGATAATTATTCATAAGTACATAATTATTGTAAAAATCCATCAGATGCATATCTCTGGGTCTGATATTCAACAGTCCTTTAGGGCCATAGTCTAGTTTTTAGGTTTAGATGCTGGCAAGTGTTCACCCACCACATCCTGTCCCACTTAAAATATTCATCCACCCACTATTCAATCAGTAAGGATAATCCATACATTTGAGAATGCTAGTCTCTGAGTGATACAGCTTTATTATATTACAAGTAAGGGAAAAAGCATTTCGTGAAATGAAAAAAAGATGTAGGGATGACCACTGCTCAAAAAAGTAAGGAAACAAGAAGGATGGAAATGGGATCAATCTTTGTTCTGTATATCCAGCCAACAATCCCTACATATACACACATTACTACACTATAATCTGAAGTTACCTGACGTATATGTAGGGATTGTTGGCTGGATATACAGAACAAAGATTGATCCCATTTCAATCCTTCTTGTTTCCTTACTTTTTTGAGCAGTGGTCATCCCTACATCTTTTTTTCATTTCACGAAATGCTTTTTCCCTTACTTGTTCCTGGTCTTTTTTCCTCTCTTTTATGGTTTTAGCTATGATTAGAGTTCATTCTTCTATGTGTATGCAGGGACAGATGAAAGAAGTTCTCCAATAGCATACCAGCCCAATCATTTATCGAGTCAAGGTGTTGTGTTGTTGAGCCATACTTGGAGGTCGAAGATGCTGAAATAGAGTCTACCGTGGTGAATCTAAATCCCCGAATCGATACAGTAGTCTATCATCAGCTAGAGCTAGCTAGCTAGCTAGAGACAGCTGAGTAATATTATGATTTCGAATAATTGGATATTCAAATACATGCGCATGCGTATTATAGAAAAGATGGCTTCCTAATTGAATTAGTCGAGTGCTGTGCTCCATAGTGTCTCCTTTTTCATCGACTCTTTGGAGGATCAACGAGTAGAAAAGATCGTAGTTCGTAGAATTTGGAGTGGATTTGTCCAGAAATCATAGCTGTAGCTTGAGTGGTTCGAGAGATATGGTTGTCTAAGAAGAATAAGAAGAAGAATAATAATAATAGAGAAGAAGAAGAATATAGCGATTTACCTGCTTGCCGTATTTCTGAAACGGTAAGCTCCCTGGTCCTGAAACTTGGTCTGCACATTGTAGTAGGCTCTAGTAGGCTGGATAATCATTCACAGTAGCTTTTGTTAGGTCTAAGTGGGGGAACTGGAATTTCACTTTTGTATTAGTCTATAGGCGGCGCGCGCGGCCGTCCGAGTCATCCCTACATAGAGAGTGCTACCGCACTCTCTGATTATGAGCTTTTAAAGAGGGTGAACAATAAATAGTGCCAAAATTTAGAAATCACATGTGCAACCATAGTTCGCCATGCTTTCTTAAATCAGAATTACAACTTCATTATTCTAATTAGTGGGTGGATGAATACCACATAACTTGCAGCAATTTCAATTTCACACTTCATTAGAGTAATGATTGAAATTGCTGTGGTATTCATCCACCCACTAATTAGAATAATGAAGTATGAAATTGCTGCAATTATATGTGGTATTCATCCACCCTGAGAACTACAGTGAGTCATGCTTTGAATAACCTAATGGTGCTGCACATTCACACAGATGAAACTGATAGTTTATCCAAGTTCAGTTGCAAATTAATTTGTTGGTAGTAGAGAAGGTAGACTTAGATCATTTTGATAAATTTGATTCTCCAGATTGTACTGGATTGAATCTGAGACACCCTAAAATCTAAAAAAAAATTTCTGGGCCTAGATGGTGCACTTTGCACAGATGTGGTCACAAGCTGTACCACTATAAAATAATAGCTAGCTCCTGCCCTGTATACATGGAAAATTTTAAATTTTGGCTCACTTCTGACCAAACCACACCCAAATAACAACTAGATCAACTGTAGCTTAGCTTCATGATTCTGTTCTTGTCTAGCTACATGTAGTCTTTCTCTGGCTCAAAATATGTCTTTAATTTACCATGTGGCTCTTTCATTTAAAACATAATAATCATCTACACTATATTGTACCATGCAGTGAGTATACTAATGGAAAAGGGGGGCCCAGGTCCCTTAGGCCCCTACCTGGATCAGCCCCTGTCAGCACTTGGCTTATCTAAGTACTCTGTCTACGTATGTATGCAGCTGGCTGGCTGAAACCACCCAACTTATATTACTCAACAGCAAAATCTTGTAAGCACAAATGAGTTGGAGTCTATCATCTCTAGGAATACTTTACTTGCTCACTCACTTGCTGTCAAATGTAGCACATTGCCCTATAGTACTCTCATTTGATCACCCTAGTTATGTGTCAAAAGGGTAATTGAACACCTACCAGTAGGTTGAGTTGAACCAGGCATGTGGTCATATGAAGGATGTCTGCTATTGTATGGACCAGGCATACTTGCTGGATATTGGTTTCTGTGATGTTCACCTACATGTGTATAATATATGATGTATAACCTAAAATAGACGATTAAGCTGTAACTAATCTCCACAGTTCAGACCTATAGCTATAGAAATATTATGTAATAATTCATCCATGCATGCATGCACTATCCTCAAGCTAACTCTTGGCTGAATGCCAAATCTCAATTATCTGAGCTGCTACTATTAGCTAAGCCATGTGCAATCAGTTTGCTAGAAGCCTCACAAAATACATAACTTACCACCACTTGCCATCATTTAGCTCCCCAAGTCAAATTTCAAATTGATGAAAATCAGAATATCCTCCTAGATGATGATGGGTGTGTCCCTAAAATGTTATTCATGATTTGAAAATTGTTTTATCAGAGAGTAGCGCACTCTCTAAGTAGGGATGGCAGGTCAAAGGTCATTAAGACTGTATAAACTAAAAAATCTTCTTTCTCTTCTACCCTTACTCTACAGGTTCTCACAAGTCATGGCCCTATCCCTACATCTACACAGAAGACAGGACAATGTATAATAATCTAAAATTCATTCTATAACATTTACAAAACAAAATTTCAAAAATTGACTTTTGTTCCATAATAATAATATAATAATCAGATCGGCGTACTGACTAACTGGCTATAGTCATCAGAATTCTGTTCGGGCCATCTGTTAGAGCGGCACCTAGAGGCTGATCTTTTGCTATTAGTTTTCACTACAGTTCCATTTCACAATTCAGTGATTATGGAACACTAGCTAATCTTTCTTCGCCATTTTAAGGGCGGGGCCTGTAATGCAAAATCCGGTCCCCCACCAAAAGTGGTCCCCCCCGGACCAAAAGTAGCTGCCAAAAACCGTCCCCCCTTGCAAAAATTGGTCCCCTTGCGCAACCGTGCGCAATAATACAGCGTGCTCGGCTAGTTCTCTGTCATTTTTGGTGTCTGGCTGTGTCATGGATTCATGCTCTGAGACTGAAGAAGATAGAGAAGCTGTATTGGTGAGGGATGCGGTGCAATACCTTCAGAATGCTATTTACCCTCCAGGTAATGCAACTACTAACTAGAGTCTATTGCTAGCCATACAGTACAGCCAGTAGTAAATCAGCTTGAGATTGTAGATACCTATATCACCACCCGTGCTAACGTTCTTTGTAGGAGCTACTAAGAATGAAAAGAGGGTCATTTATAGAAAGGCAGAGAGAATTATTGTGAGAAAGGGTGAAGTATTTTTCAAGAAGAAAGGTGGAGAGCAAGTGAGTTATACTGTAAATCTGCATGCATAGCTACCTGCAATAAAAATGTTAAAACATAAATATGTGTAGTTACTATCTCAAGTTGCATTTTGCTACAGGTGCATTAGCTATATCTCAGAGAGGGAAGAAAGATTGAGAATTTTGGAGTCTTGCCACTCAGAGCCAACTTCTGGACACCTAAGGTTGAAGAAAACAGTGGCACGTATTAATGAGAGATTCATTTGGCCTGGAATCATAAAAGATGTTAATGAATTTGTGAGTTATAATTCTGTCAATATAATTTATTCTGTGCTACCAGCATGCAAGCAATGGTCATAATATTAGCTATATCATTTTGGTGATGGCATAGGTTGACAAATGTGACGCTTGCCAGAGGTATCGGCACAACCATGCAAAATTAAAAATGACCACTCAAATTAGCCAGTGCATGCAAGGCCATGGTGACCAGACATTTTGAGATTGTTATTTTGAACCCTGTAGGTGGGTACGATTGTGGACTTTTTGCACTTGCATCAGCATGTACAATGGCCAGGACCCCTCGACTGTCAGATTTGACCAGGCAATGATGCGGCAACATTTGATAGATGGGTTGTCAAACAAACTGTTAATGCCATTCCCTGGGAAAATTAAAAGGCGTGTGAAGAAGCTTGTACCAGCAAGAACAGAGGTGGTCATGGTGTACTGCACATGCAGACTGCCGGATGATGGACACAAGATGGTTGAGTGTTACCAATGTAAAGAATGGTACCACACAAGTTGTGTCAAGATTCCCAGAACATATATAGACAATCGGAAGAAGTGGAACTGTGGTAGATGTATAATAGATGTAGCTATAATAATTTTAATAATAATTATAGTGAGGCCATGCCCTATACTGTATAATTTTTTTTTTCTCTTAGCTGTGTTGAGATTATGAGTTGGGGGACTTACTTCAGTATGGAGGGGGACCATTTTTTGCTGCCAATTTTGGTCCGGGAGGGGGACCATAATTTGCTTGGGGGGACTGTATTTGGCAGCCAATTTTGGTCCGGGGGACTGATTTTGGCAGCTACTTTTGGTCCGGGGGGACCGCTTTTGGGGGGGGACCGGATTTCGCGTGACAGGCCACATAGGTACGCGCTAGCTAGAGCTGTTCAGCTTTGATACCTATACTTCAGCTAGTGTTTCAGTCATTCCTCAGTACAGATTCTCATCCTACACATAATCAGTACTTAGCTCTGTGCAGTTTGCTCACTTCACCATGCCAGTGCCACCTCCAGCTGCGCACCCCCTCCCAGAAGGTAAGGAACTATGGAAATTTCTCCACTCTCACAATTACATCATCCAGTGCCACCTCCAGCTGTGCACCTCATCCCAGAAGGTGAGCAACTACATGTATGTAGAATTATCACATTCACTGCTCTTACAATTACATCATCCAGTGCCACCTCCAGCTGCGCACCCCCTCCCAGAAGGTAAGGAACTATGGAAATTTCTCCACTCTCACAATTACATCATCCAGTGCCACCTCCAGCTGTGCACCTCATCCCAGAAGGTGAGCAACTACATGTATGTAGAATTATCACATTCACTGCTCTTACAATTACATCATCCAGTGCCACCTCCAGCTGCGCACCCCCTCCCAGAAGGTAAGGAACTATGGAAATTTCTCCACTCTCACAATTACATCATCCAGTCCCACCTCCAGCTGTGCGCCCCATCCCAGAAGGTGAGCAACTACATGTATGTAGAATTATCACATTCACTGCTCTTACAATTACATCATCCAGTGCCACCTCCAGCCGCGCACCCCCTCCCAGAAGGTATTAAAGCAACTATGGAAATTTCTCCACTCTCACAATTACATCATCCAGTGCCACCTCCAGCTGTGCGCCCCATCCCAGAAGGTGAGCAACTACATGTATGTATAATTATCACATTCACTGCTCTTACAATTACATCATCCAGTGCCACCTCCACCCGCATGCCACCCCCTCCCAGAAGGTAAGCAACTATGGAAATTTCTCCACTCTCACAATTATATCTTACATCATCCAGTGCCACCTCCAGCTGTGCGCCCCATCCCAGAAGGTAAGCAACTACATGTATGTATAATTATCACATTCACTGCTCTTACAATTACATCATCCAGTACCACCTCCAGCCGCACGCCCCCTCCCAGAAGGTAAGCACTATAGATAGCACATTTCATGATCTTACAATTACATCATCCAGTGCCACCCCCAGCTGCACGCCCCCTCCCAGAAGGTAAGGAAGATAACACATTTCATGATCTTACAATTACATCATCCAGTGCCATCTCCAGCTTCCCACCCTCACCCAGAAGGTGCATGGAGGGGTAGGGCCAGGGCCAGGCGGAGGGGGAGGGGACGTCAACGGTTCTGCCCGTTCCCGTGTGAGTACATACTTAACTGTTTTCCACCAACACATAACATGCATCACCATAATCTATAATTCCAGACCCAAACATGTACAATGGAAATCGCAAGTACGTAATATAAAACAGTACAACAGATAGCTACTCATCCTTCATGTCAGTCATACTCTCCTCCCTCAAGACAATAAAACATTCTTCAGTCCTATGCTTACAAACAATACCGATTGCAAATTAACCCTCAGCAGGCATGCACGAGAGGGTACTTACAATACAAAAACTGCCCAATCACTCCTTATTGCACATGCCCACACACATTAATTGAAAAAAGAAAACACCAATAATTATGAAATTTGCATGGGTATTAGCTAAGTGCAGCCATTCATTTCTTCAGGTTCTTCTTCACCACTGCACCTTCTCATTCTCTGCCAAGTGAAGATATTGAAGCCTCTTCATCAGTCAATCATCCCTGACGAATATAACATTCAAAATTAATCATTGAGCTTTTCTTAGCATAATTATATTTGGAAATAACTACTTCTTATGAATATGAATAATACACAAGTATTGTTATATAATCTTCCATATCCAGTGCTATGTACTTACCAAAGAGGAACATTTCAATTTATATAGCTAATTACAAAGAAAAAGAATGGAAACAAGTGAATGCAAAAAATTTCTTCTAAATAAAAAGTGAAGTAGGGATAGCAGTAAAATTTAGCTGCATTCCTATCACTCCTACCCCTCCTAAAATTTCAATATCCACGCCCATAGCTATATACACCCAACTTAAATCCCTACTCTTCACTCCCCCTTCAGCAATAAGTGAGTCAAGTAACCCCTTACCCGTACCCATCACCAAACTCAAGAATCACAGCAATAATATTATTACAAAACTACTATTCCTACTTCACTCCTAGCCTCCTTAGGAGTGAAGTAGGAATAGTAGTTTTGTAATAATATTATTGCTGTGATTCTTGAGTTTGGTGATGGGTACGGGTAAGGGGTTACTTGACTCACTTATTGCTGAAGGGGGAGTGAAGAGTAGGGATTTAAGTTGGGTGTATATAGCTATGGGCGTGGATATTGAAATTTTAGGAGGGGTAGGAGTGATAGGAATGCAGCTAAATTTTACTGCTATCCCTACTTCACTTTTTATTTAGAAGAAATTTTTTGCATTCACTTGTTGTAGCTACTATGCCTATCATAGGAACTCTATAATCATGATTATGATTATATATAATCCAAACACATATGCTTTCCACATGGTTTTATTTACATTTTTAAGTCACCGTGTCGTTGTTCTCTGGAGTGTAAGTGCGAAGCATGCAGAAGAGTAATTACAGCATTCCTTAACAGTTAGCTAATCATTTCCAGAATTATAGCAATAATAATTATGCATTCTCTTCTTTGTTGATAGTTTTCTTGTGTATAGCATTCACCAATAGTCATCAATGCTGGGTCAAGTCGATTTCGTTCATAGTGCTGAAGGAGCTCATCTATCTCCTTTAATGCTGTATTTTTTTACGATTTCAAAATGCTTTATTGCATATGGGAGGGGGGGATCTTCTGGCACACTGACAGCACATAACACTTTGAGTCTCACTGTAGCAAGTCAGGTAGCAGTTCCCGCCATGCTTCTTGAGCCTACGTTCAGACTGATGCTTTGGTGGTAGCTTGCATGCTCTCCCATCAGATCATTTTCACAAACTGCTAGTGTGATGAGAGTAGTGGGCTGTAATATCATTATAGATAGAACATAATGCTGATCTGATTTGACATTTTTACTTATGCACATAAATATTTATAACTAGCTACATCTTATAAAGTTCAATCAGAATTCCCATTCTTGTCATCAGAGGTTTCTCTATTATTATTGTGCTCACACTTTTAGGCTGTGTATCATCTTCAATTTCTTCCACTCCTCTAGCTGCTCTTTGTCTGTGATTGGCATCATGCGTAGAAGCTATTCAAATAAAATATCATTTCCTATAGAGTAAGGGTGTGTATTGCTTACAAGATTACCTAGGCTGTTGTTGGTGTATGGCACTTGATGACTTGATTGGTTTGGACATGCTGTGTATTCATTTTCTACTATGTTCTCGGCAGGGATGGCTAGCATTATAAGTCTGGTGTTTTGCTACATGGGTGGATGTGTGATCATACTCTGTTGCCTAAAACCTGTTCATTAACTAACCCTCTGTCTTCTCCCAGTCGGTCTGTAATTGTCCTGCTCACCTGGAAGGTACAGCATATATGATAGTAAACATTTCCTATTGCAGTTACATCCATTTGGTGAGTCACTTGCTAACTCAACCTTTTAGTTAATCATACCTTGGTAGTGCTGGTAATTTTGAGGCGTTGGTGGATTACCTTGGACATAGTTGCATGCTGGAAGTAAATCACACAGAATCTAGCTATCACATTTTCTAGATGTTGCTCTCCATGGCTTTCACATTACCTCCATAGTTCATCTCATTGGGAAATTCAGGAGGTCTGGAATGACGACTGGGTTCTCTGCCTGCCCTATGCACTGTGTACAATTGTGCAATTGTAATTAAGGACTTCAGTTATTATAGCTTTATATAGAGTTTTGGCCAGTCTGCATTTAGTGCATATACCTGGCAAGTATACAAGCCTGTATTTAGCGAGAATGCAAGCCTGTATACTTGCCTGTAGCAAGTATACAAGAGGCCTTTATTGTTGTAAAGTATAGTATTGCATAGACTCATTACTACAACACGTAATGAATTGCACTCTCAGCAAACTCACCCGATTCCCTATAGTCCCTATTTAGCTGGGATAGTTTAGGGCTGTATCCTGCGTATAAATAATTATGTAATCATTATTAATCACATGATCCATGCATTATGCCCTGCACTATATAGCTATAATAATAGACACCAATAATAATGACCTTGTGATGTGCTAGAGTATGACGATACAGAGGATCTACGACCTGTGTGCACAATATGATAAGAGATACTATACCTCATACCTCATAGAACTGCATAATTTATATTTCACCTTGTGAGCCTGTTGATACAATTGATGACCTTCGGGCCCCCTTGATATTGATCTACAGAAATACATACATGCAATGAATGTTGTATATAGGATTGGCATTCCATCATACCTTGGAAGTTTGCTGCCATGCCAGTGTTGTGATGTATAGCTGTTTGGATTGGGTGATACAACTACCTACAACTCTCTGCATATTCATAATACTCACATGATTTTTTTGAATTTCCTTCGTCAATGGTTTGCATAACACGATGGGAATATTTCATACGGCCATGACCATCAACATATCTCTGGCCCAACTCAGAATCTGTTAGCTATATTTTAGCCATAAATAGTGTGATCAGTGGACAAGTTACTCACCTGGATGATTATCATAGCCAGGAGATACTGCATGTATATAGTAAAAGGGATATATATCAAGTCATCCAATGAGATCACATACATCACTTACAATATGCCATTCTTCATAGATGCCTACGTACTTCATATTGAGCATCAGTCCACAATAATTATATTATGAAGCTAAACACAGAACAGAACAGGCAGCAGTGATTATGCTGGAGTTTCACAGAAATAGTTGCATTTATAGAAGGTATAGCAACCTATATAAAGGACTGCTTAAGCAGCTTATGGTATAAGTATTGTGTCAAGAAGAATAGCAGTTATTGTCATTAGTAATGTATTGTTAATGTGGGGAATTCCTGAATGAATATGAATAAAAACGGTTAGTGTAACTGTTATTTTGGCATCATGTGACAGAATGCTGATGTAATTATTAATTATATATAGCTGGCCTTAATATTTAGCTAATATTCGTATAAATGTTTTACTATTCCAAGGCCTCAAAAATCTTGTCGCAGAAATAATTATTTGTGGAATTATTTTTATGGCAACAATAATCAAATTCAAACGGTAGCAATTAAAAGTACATGTAGAAATTTAAGAAGCATCGAAGTCATTAACCATTCTAAGTAGCCATACAGTAAGAACAGTATCCAAAGTCTCATTTTCGGTGTATTCGTCTTACAGTATGGTACAGGTGCTCCTATGATGTAGGCAATTTTCTGTGCAGCATTGCCCTATATTTGGAAATGCTGGGTCAATTCTATTCCCCTCATAGTGCACCAGTAGCTGACCAATTTTTTCATCTTTCCATCAATCCTGCACTTTCCACCCGTACAAATAATCTTAAAGTGTTTTTGTCGTATGTGTTGGGGTTCTCTGATACACATGCATAGACACTTTGTATTTTCACTGTAACGAGTGAGGTAGCAATTTCCACCGTGCCTCTTGAGCCTACATACAGCCTTTTTTCCAGTGATATTGTTATTGTAGCTTTGATGCTTTGATGCTCTCCCATCAAACTGCTTTCTGGAACTGCAGATGTAATAAATGCAGTCCTCTGTGGGATAATGTAAAATACATAGATAGATATAGCTATATCTGTGTGTCAGCAACACTACAATATAGTATAGAGATCAATTGGGTTCTAGGGCTAAACTATGTAGCCTGATGTTTTATGTACATTTCCAGGTCGACTGCTGTTATGCATATGGGTATCGTTGCCATCTGGTGGAGTGAGTTGTAGTGACGGGTCATAGCCATTGGGTGGAACATGTTGTGGTGATGGGTCATCGGCTGGTTGTATTACTGTGGAACTGGTGTTCACTATAATTTCAGATTCAACCCTTCGTCTTTGATCAGCAAGTTGTGATTCAACTGCACGTGTATAAAAGATGCTACAGCTACTTATGCATGTGGTATCAGGAATGGTCATAAAAAAATAGGTCTAAATAACACACACCATAGAATACTTGCTGGGAAATGGGGTGGGCATTATTTATAATAACAGTGTTTTGTTTGTTTGTTTATTTATTTGTTTGTTTATTTGCTTGCTTGCTTGCTTGTTTTTATCATATAATTATTATGATGGGACTTACTTTCTGGTCCAGTAAGAGTGTAGTTAACTTCTGCCTCATTATGATTTATAGCTATTTCGCATACATTTTCTCCAGGAATGGCCTGAGGTTCTCTTGGACCTTTAAAATAATGGAATTCCATAAAAATAATATAATGTGTGATGACATTATTTATTACCTCGGTTTCGATGTCGATAAAAGTTATCATCATACTCTGTAATAATAAAGAATGAAAATATTTCATACAACAACAAAAATGGCTACTATTGATTGAGATCAGTATGATCTGTCCTGTTAAAAATAACACAGAGTGACATTATTTAATTACCTCGGTCTCGATGTTGATAAAGGTTGTCATCATACTCTGTAATAATAAAGAATGAAAATATAACAACAAAAAGCCTTTCCTATGGACAGGCTATTAGCTACTATTGATTGATCAGAATGATCCAATACCATGAGATTTGTCCTGTTAAACATAACACACAGTGACATTATTCATTACCTCGTTCCTGATGTCAATAAAGGTAAAATATTCATGCAACACAAAGCATGGATAGGCTAATGAGCTACTATTGATTGAGTTCAGTATGATCTTATACCCATGAGATTAACTCTAATGGGTAAGGGGCATGATAATTAACATTTCACATGCTATTATGGTCTCATAACTATACTAGCGCATCAACTTACCTCCTAAACCAGCTCTTGGTGGGTAATTGGCTCTATAGGTGTTGTATGGCTGCCTGCTGTGACCAATATTGTGCATTTGGAAAGCTTCATTACTACAGTCACCTGCATTATGTAGTCAACAAGCTTATAGCTCTACCACACTAAACATGGAATAGCCTGAGTAATTTTAGCTATCGATTGGTGAAACTATAATTACCTGAATTTTTTTGATGGTTCATCTGTAGGCCACTTAGAATGCAGTAGTCTATAAGCACAGCTGGCAGCTCACAAAGTAGGTATGTTTTTGCAGCTGTTCAATGTTACAGCCATGTGATCTGCATGTACATGTAGCTAACTAACATGGTTACTAAAAATGGGCATGCAGCTGTTCATCATCATTATGTAATGTCTCATTTGGGACCAGATAATTATTATCACAACACTTACAATGCATACACATAATTATGGCTACAATGCTCTAGTGCTGCTGTCCATAGCTAGCTAGCTATACTTGGGAAATTTTTAGTTGCAGCTTCTTTTTTTTTTTACTCTCACTTGTTATAAAAAGGATCATATAGCTATATAGCTATGTACAAATGCAAAACTTTAAAGCTATAAAGCAAAATGTCTATAGTAAATCAACATAATGCATATGTTATAATATGATGCATTTCCTTTCTTGCTTCTGCTGCGGCTGCGGCTGTGGCTGCTGTGGCTGCTGCTGCTGTGGCTGTGATTGTGGCTGCTGTGGCTGCTGTGGCTGCTGTTGTGGCTGCGGCTGTGGCTGCTGCGGCTGCTGCTGTGGCTGCTGTGACTGTGACTGCTGTGGCTGTAGCTGCTGCTGCTGCTGCTGCTGAAGCTGCTCCTGCTGCTGCTGAAGCTGCTGCTGTTGCTGTTGAACCTGCTGCTGAAGCTGAGTTATCTTCTCTTACATCTCAGCAAATTGACATACTCTTCCTGCATTCCATGGCCTGCCAATATGCTCTACATTGGTACCAATTGGATTCCTTTCATAGTAATCAAGCAGAGCACCAATCGTCTCAAATGATTGATTTGAACCCATGATTTTATAACGATCATTCATAGCATCTATTGCGAAGTGATGAAATTGAATTTGTCCTTCCTTATTCCTGATCATTATTGAGAGTATATAGCACTTCTGATGAGAGCTATACCTTGTAAGGTAGCATGGCTCTCTTTGTTGTGTAAGTTTTTGTTCAGCTATTTCTCCAGTCATCCTCCCACAAAAAGAATCATGGTCAAGTACATCTGCCTCAAATTCTGGCTGTTGTACTATACATATTGGCCTGGTCCACTGCAGAACAAATTTTTATGTATTTATAGTTTATATTATCCATAATGATTCTCAGTGGTTTAAATCTAGAGTGTTTTCAATTCATGTATACATGGGACTAAAATGGCTACTAATTATTTCATTCTATGTGGTATAGTGGCTGGTGACGTTCTAAAATAGCTATGGAGAACTAGCTGAAAGGTCATCAGTCCAACGCTAACTTTCAGTTTCAAAACTACCCTTCTTCGAAATATCACACACTGATTCAGCTATATCTTTATCTTCCCTTTGTAAGTGTGGGCAAAGCAGCTGCAAAATATGCATGTTGTAAGTGGATGCAAGGCCCTCCCACAGGACTATTTGAGAGTGATCGAGCAAATAGGTGCATGTATACATAATTATAATACATTTTGCTCAGGAGGTCTACTAGGATCCCATTCCCTTTCTATATAACTTATGTACATTTCTGGGTTGACTGCTGTTATGCATATGGGTGTCGTTGCCATCCGGTGGAGTGGGTTGTAGTGACGGGTCATAGCCATAAGGTGGAACCTGTTATGGTGATGGGTCATCGGCTGGTTGTACTACTGTGGGAGTGGTACCCCTGGTGTCCTCTGCAATTTCAGGTTCAACCCTTTGTCTTTGGTGAGCAAGTTGTGATCGAACTGTATGTAGAATAATGGTGTTTGTTTTCGTTTTTGCATCATATGAGTTAATATGTTATGATGGGACTTACTTTCTGGTTCATTTAACTGATGATTGTAGTTAACTTCCGGGCCCCTGCAGTATCTTGTGTAGGAGGGGAAATGACTACATTTATGTATATTATGCTCTGTAGCTAGCTGCCTACGTATCATTGCAAATGCATATTCATGGCTACCTTATTATGATTTCTAGCTATTTCGCATACATTTTCTCCAGGAATGGCATGAAATTCTCTTGGATCTTCAAAATGATGGAATTCCATAAAAATAATATAATGCGTGATGACATTATTTATCTATTTACCTTGGTATTGATGTTGATGATGGTTATCAGCATACTTTATAATAATAAAGAAGAAATATTTCACACAACAAAAAGCCTTTCCTGCATGAATAGGCTAATTAGCTACTATTGATTGAGCTCAGTATGATCCAATACCATGAGATTTGTGTCCTAATGGTTAAGGGGCATGATAATGAAGAAGTTGAACATTTCACATGCTGTATGGTCTCATAACTACCACTTACCTCCTAAACCAGCTCTTGGTGGGTAATTGGGTCTATTGGTGTTGTATGGCTTCCCACTATTATCAATATTGTGCATTGGAAAAGCTTCATTATAGTCACCTGCATTATGGATCATAGTCAACAAGCTCATAATAATCATCATGTAGCTATGCATCATGGGTTGATACATAAGACAGTGACAGCTGTGTCCATGGTTTCGACAATTATTAATCAGCCCGAGTGTTTGTACCAGGAAGAAGAATTAACCTACTGCAGCTCAGGGAATCGATTTCTGAACTTCTTGTGTGCACTTTCACTAGCTATGATAGTCTAAAGTATATAGTATCTAAATAGTCAAGTCTGACATCGTTTATACTCTAGATGATAAAGACTGTTGATGATATCTTAGCACCGGTTATTCTAAAGTCCAATGCATCATTCAAACATCATAATTATTATGACTGTTGTGTGGGAATGTGCAGTATCAATTCACATTGCTCTTTTTTGGTGGTGTGTCCATACGTATAACTGCTAATTCACCTACACTTACAATAAATGCATGCATGGTCTCTTCACTATCATTTCCTTTGGGCATTTGACCTTCAGTTTTGTAAGTAAGGGTGATTGAGACATAAGGTAATCAGGGCTTCCCCCCCAGGTATCTTCCACTATGCCTTCAGTTCTTCCCCCTAGGCCCTATGCCATATGTCTTGCCACTATGCCTTCAGTTCTTCCCCCAGAACCCTGGTAATTGTCATCACTTCAACTCAACTTCATGCATAATTTATAGCATGACTTACTATTGGACATAATTTTCTTTGTTCGCACACTGAAGGGAAAAAACTTCACTGGCACACTCACCTTGACTTTATGGAAATGTAATGTGGAATGGAATATAATCCCAATGATAAATATTATTACTTGCTCTCTATTAATTACACAAATTTTTGACATGTAAGACAAGTGTATGAAAATATTTTAACAATGAAATGAAAGCGAATTACAGTTAATATTATAATTGCCAGCCTGTACCCAGGCCATGTTTTATGAGGCTAATTATTATTGCATGGCAAGGTATAGATGATTGAATATGCATACATTTCATTACACATTCCATATTCCATGAAATGCCCCCACAAAATGTTTCTATGTTTACCTGGTACTATAGTAGCTATGTTCAGGAGAAAGATGAAAGGCTGTTATGGACATTGAAGGTATGCTATCTGTAGGAGTGATTGTGCCTTCAGGTGAAGGTTGTTTGCTATCTTGTTGATCATCCAGTGGCATAGACTCATGTCTATGTCTATGTCACCCTTTAATTTTTTCATGGTAGCTCTTGTGATGATGCATAACTTCTCTAAAACTGGAAGCTTTGCTTAGCTCTGTTGTCCATTTCTATGATGGCAAAAAATATATAGTAATACGATGCGGTCATTAATTTTAGACGTAGTTACCTTAGGTTTTTCTTTACTTGAGTTGCTAGATCCTTCTTCCAAAAATGGATTTTGTTCTATAGTAGCTAGCTATACATTAAACAATCGAATGAGTCCATACTTGGAGCTATGTAGGCTGGTGATTTAATCTCTCTGAGGTTATATATTATGTAGATGTATCACCTTGTCCATGTTGACTACTTCATACAGGACTTGACAGTTGTAGGCTGTGTGTAGAGCACACAAAGCAATAGTTGCTATAGCAAAGGCGTATGAAGGCCATATAGCTATATTGGAGGGGCTGACTACTACAGTGTGCATGAAATGTGCACACTGTAGTTAGTAGGAAAATTATTTTATAGCTAGATTGAATCTGGTGCATTTTAAATGCAGGCCTATAATATTGGGGGAGGGGGTACTAATTTTTAATATCCACCTAATTCACGAGCTTTACAAACTTAGTACCCACTATGTGGCCCACAGGACTGGGGTTACTTTAATGTAACCTATAGGACTGAGGTTACATGCTTAATGTGGCCTAGGCATCAAATAGCTAGCTACCATGTACAGTACCTCCTTGATCTTGTTGATTTTGCTGGTTGGGGTGACTTTCATCATGTCTATATAGAGATGCACTGAGTTACATATTACAGGCTCATTTGGTGACATCTCCTGAATGAAACAGCTAGCTAGCGTAAACCCATAGCTCTACCACACTAAACTTGGAGTAGCCTAAGCTACTGATTGGTGAAACTCTCTTACTCGAATGATTTTGATCGTTCATATTTAGGCCACTTGGTTATAATGTAAGCACAGCTCATGAAGTGCATGGGTGTTTTTACAGTTGTTCAAATAGCCATGCATGTGATCTGCACATGTACGTAGCTAACATGGTCACTTTTATCAAAAGTGGGCGTGTAAATAATTGCAGCTGTTCAACAGTATTCATGCTGCAGCCATGTGATCTGCACATGTATTATGTATGTACTATTATGGTATGATTACTATTACGGTCACCATCAACTAGCTACATACAGATAATCTAGTCTCTACAGTCTGTGTGCATAGCTATTAATTTTACAGTATTAATCAGCACATAATTTTTGTCATAGTAAGATGCATTTCTTTTGTTGCTGATTCTGAACCTGCTGCTGAAGCTGAGTTAGCTTCGCATTCAGCTGATTTTGAAGTAGTACTTGATCCTTATTTGGTTGTGGAGGATTCTGTTCTTGACCATGTGAAGCATCTTTCTCTTCCTTGCCTTCTTTACACGGCATGCCGATGTTCTCTACATTTTCACCGATTGGATTCTTTTCATAGTAATCAAGCAGAGCACCAATTATTTCGAATGATTGATTCGTATCCTCGATTCCATAGCAGTTATTTATGATATTTTATTGCAAAGTGATCAAATTGAATTTGTCCTTCCTTATTCCTGGTCATCGTTGAGAGTATATGGCACTTCTTATTGGAGCTATACCTTGTAAGGTAGCATGGTTCCCCTTGTTTCCCAAGCTTGTGTTCAGCTAATTCTCCAGTTATTATCCCACAATAAGATTGATTGAAGCATGGAGAAGCTTGCGTCGTACTGCAGATAGTGGCCTGGTCCCCTGAAGAACAAAGACAAAATGAATTTAGTTATTCAGCAGTGAGTAAGCTTACTGTCAGGTCATGACTAATTTAAATTGTTGTGTATCTATAGGTCTATAGCTATAATCCATACTCCATTGTGCCATCTGTCTGGATACTTATACTGACCCTAAGCTTCTTCAATGCTTCCATGTCTTCTGTAGGCAATGCCTTGTGAAACTTGTGGTCAGAAACCAGCAGGGACAACTCATCCTGACTTGCCCAACCTGTCGTCAGGCCACACCAATCCCTGCCAATGGAGTGGCAGGCCTCCAGACAGCATTTCATATCAATCACCTCTTGGAAATCTGGGAGTTACTCAAAGAAGCAAAAGATCCAGTACCCACGGTTACCATAGTGAAGAATGATGAGGCATGCCCTATTATGAGGTAGAAGGTCATTCCTAACTGCTTTGAGCATGCTGATAAAGAACGAGAGCTTTACTGTGAGACTTGTGAAGACCTAATCTGCTGGAAATGCATTATGAAAGGAGGCAAGCATCATGACCATGACTATCAACCATTAAATGAAGCTTTCGAGAAGTACAAGCAAGAAATGACATCATCACTGGAACCAATGGCGGAGAGCATCTCAGAGGGACCAAGTGGAGACCATCCAGGCCCAGCTTCACAGCTGTCACTATTTCATGAAGGAGAGTGTGAAAACAGGTATTCCGGAAGAAGTGCTGATGATAAAGTCAAGTGTAACAGGACAAGTGAAGGAACTGAGTGCAGCATTTCATCCATGTTTCCTCAAGCCTAACACAGGAGCAGACATTGTATATGTAGCATCAAATGATGCTATTGCAGTGTGTCAGAACTATGGCCAGGTCTACACACCAGGTATGTACATTGTTCAGTCCCAAGGGTGATCTTTATAACCTGTATTAGAGATCACTATGGTCACTTCTACAGTATAAGAGACGAGTTGGGGCCCCTGTCCTTTATTAAGAGGTCATTGAACTAATAAACAATTTATGTTCTGTTCTAAAATAGTATAATTAGAGGAACATATTACGGCTAACTTAACTAATGTGGCCACACATCTAAGGCTACGTATATGGTCAAGAAAGAAACAGTCTATGACACATCCATTTTGGCTTGCACTTTCAAGGCCACACATTAGATAACTCAGTGCATACTTCCTGTGATTTCCTTCATGAACACCTGTGACCTTGTGTCACTTCAGAGTTTGAGCGTAATAGCTAGCTGCTTCACCCCTTTGGCTATACTCATGCTGTCATATGATGCAAATGTGACAGAGCAGCATTGGGTAGCAAAATAATAAGAATTGATGGCATCTCTCTGGAATCCACATCAATGTGCTCTATGACCTCTAAATAGGGTTTTCACCCTCTAATGGTCACTATATATAGTTTGAGTACATGTATGTCATTATGCAATCATTTTCTTCTCTTGTTTGTGTACGTGCCTGAGTTTTTCTACCTTTTCCACATTGCAGTGAATTGGCTCAATACTGATGAATGTTTGCATGAGCAAGATATCAAGGAGACATCCGACCAGAATGTTGATCGCAATGACCCAGTCCAACTCAACCTCCTATTTGTGCAGGTGAAAAAAAATTGTAGCCTTTCCCTTTACATAATATTAGCTATCATTAATAAATCTCTTTTCTCTCTCCTACTCCTTCTTCCGTCTTTCCTCCTCCCACCTCCTGTCCCCCCTTTCTCTCCTTCTCCCACCCCTTTTTGTCCCGTTCCTCTCCTATGTTCCTCCTTTCCAACCCTCCCCTTCCAGTCCAAAGACGCCATCGTTGATGGGACTCACTCTTGTACTCGTGAAGAAGCCATACTATTTGCAGCCCTGCAGTGCCAGATCCAGTACGGGAACCACAATGAGGCTGAGCACAAGCCTGGCTTCCTCAACCTATTTGAGTTCCTGCCTAGAGAATACACCAAGATCAGGGGAATCGAAAAGAACATTTTCACTGAGTATCGCAAGCTCCATAATTTGAGCAAGATCAACGCAAGGTTCCGTTACATTCAACTCTGCCGATCTCTCCTTCCTAGTCAAAGTAGGGAATGTAGTTATAATATTATATGTACATGCATACGTACCATTTAGTGGGGAATTTTCATGGGTAGTGGTAAATTCCCAAGCAGCATTAAGCAACATTCTCACTTGTGTGTGGACAAAAATACCAAGGAGGTGCTGAAGACATGGCCAATCACCACTGTTTGGAGATGGGGCCTCACACCATAATACATTCACTCTGGTAGGTAAAGGGTCATCACCACCACCATAAGTTCAATTAGGTAAAGTGTCATCAAGTTTGCAGCTATAGATCATCTCTCTCTCTCCCCTCCATATTAGGACTTTGGTGGCTACTCCAAGTCAGTTAAGACTACAGAGGGAGAGACCATCACACAGCTGATTGCAGGCATTATCATACAAAAGGAAAAACCCATCCACAGAGAAGACGAGGATGAGTCCGTCATCATGGACTTTGAATTGACCCCCAAAAAGTGAGTTAGTGAAAAAATTCCATCATTTGCTGAATCAGCAAATTTATTTTGGTCAATTATTTTATTTGCTAATGAGACACATTCCACTCTTTTTAGGGGATCTGTGACAACATTCACCCGTGGTTATCATGGCTATGGAGTAGAAGAGGAATTGACACAGATGGGTGCTCCTCATCATGCCTCCCAGGAGGAGGGAGTCACCTTAAATGGCAGGGGATCTCCCCAGCACCCTGAAACATCAGCTGCTGCTGGTACAATATAGTTGGTATTGTATAGTTGGTATTGCACATGCATCATTTGTGTAGTGTTGAATGTATTGCTTAAGGAGATATTGCTTTGTGCACACCTTAAATTACCACTCTACTCCTCTCTGACTTTTATCTTTCCCTCTCTCCCTCCTCTCCCTCCCTCCTTCCTTCTTCTCCATTCCTCTTCCCCCTCTCTTTCTTCCCATCTCTCCTTCCCTCCTCTCCCCTTCCCTTCCATTCTCTCCCTCCACCCTCTCTCCTCTACCTTCCCTCTTGCCCTGGATGGATGTCCATAGGTATCTCGCACCAGCCTGCCAACCAACCACAGAACCTTCAAGTTCTGGAGGCCCAGAGAGCCCTCCAGGGAAACATCGATGATGGGATGCAGGCTGTCACCAGCGACCTCCAATCACATGCCGAGCTTCCTCCTCTGGGAGCTGATTCTGTAAGTACATAATTATAGCTCTCTCTCTCCCTCCCCCCCCCCCCCCCCCCCCCCCAGTTCTTGTAGTGTAATACTGAGGGGTGGCTATACCAGACAGCTTTTTTTTGTCTTTATACATATTATGTGATATAATTATTATTCTTATTCATCATTAGTATACCTATGACCCTTGACCTTTCCTGCAGTGCTGTGACGAATGCTGCAGCATCAAATGCTCTGAAGAAGGAGGCCATCAAGAAGCTGCAGATAGCTGCCAAACAGTAACTCATGATTACTAGCAGCCTTGGGGCTGAAAGATTGTCTAGAACACATGACAGAAGTTATTATATACTGACTTCACATAATAATAATTATATCAATCAGTGTTCGGTGGAATTTCAGAAGGAGTTGAATACGACATCTAAGGTCCGTGCCGTTATTGACCAAGTCTTCAGCTGGCAATGATAGCTACATGCCTATAGTGGTTCACCCATCATTACTGATAAATGTGCCAATTCACTTCTGCCTACATTGTGTATGATATTATAGCTCTGACAAGATGTCAGTCACACATATCGTGCCATTCTATAGTAGTACTGGTCTCATTCTAGCTAGCTACCTGTGTGCTTTGTCTCATTACAGGGTGACATGGTGGAGTGGTCCCATTACAGGGTGGTCTGATTAGACAGGTTCCACTGTTGGAACATGGTGGAGTGGTCTCATTACAGGGTGGTCTGATTAGACAGGTTCCACTGTAGCTGGAATAGGTGCTGTTGGGACATCTTAATACTAATAGAGAGGTGGTCTCATTATAGGGTGGTCTGAGCATTGATGCCTCCTTCACTCAGTTCACTAGTATATGGCATAGTCAATCCTTTACCATATTTGCCTCGGGGGTAGCCTCGTCCTCAGGCTTTAATATTGTGGAGGCGGACAAAAATTTCTTATCACTGACGTTTTCCGCCTCCGCATATTTTTAGAGCCTATAATTAGCGATTTCAGACTGAAATTAAAATTTTTTGATAGGGAGTAATTTCAATAATTTATAAATAATATATTTCATATGCATCAGCTTAGTGCAAAAATCATTAAAATAGCTCTTTTTATTGGTGAGTTATGACCATAAACGTTTGCCAAGGTAGCAATATTTCAGTACATACTTTGCCATAGTAAAAAATGGCACCGCATGCCAATAACAATATAAAAGGGTATAACTCCTATGTTTCTAACAGTTAAGACACCAAATTTGGAATAGCAACTACAATAATCTTTAGGTGTTTGCTGATTAAGTTAAAGCCACACCCACATCCGTTTTCACAGGAAGTAGTTTTAAAAGATCTACATCATAATAAAAAACAACAACAAATGAAACTCAGGATACAAAGCATGTATTATTGCAATCAAGAGAGGCAAAATCAACAAAATTCAAAATCCCCTTTATCAATGTCAAGAAGTAAATTTGTTATGATATATAGGACTTGATCTTCGTCATCATACTTTACATTGTACCAATCATCTTTGCCAGGAACAATGATCAAGATATGTTCCATAGTACCACTGTTTAGAGCCATTCATATTCCATCTCCTGATTTTTTTACCAATAAGACCTTCTTGATCTTCTTGATCACTGCTGGAAGGAAGCTGAAATAATTTGCAAATATTGCTGCGTACTTCATCGACAGATAACTTTCTTCTGTTCTTAGAAAGACAAAAGATACTCTTATCAGTTCAAAAATTTTCTTCCTGAAATCCAGCTGAGCTTTTAATGCCTGTAACTTACTAGTTTTGGACTTCAGTCACAGACACTATAATATTAGCATGCTTTTTGCTTGTGCAGCCAATCCGCACGTTTCCGCTAACAATTACTGCCCCAGAGAAAGATTCCATGCCTAAAATACAGTTTACTTTGCTGTCCTTTCATATCTCAAAAAGTACTGAAGCGATTCGTACCAGACAACTTGCATTATAAAGACAATTTACCCTAGATTTCGTGTCTTGCACAAGAATATGAAACCTGTACGGTAGATGGAGTTAGAAATACTTTTGCACAAGGTATTAAAAATTTAGTAAGTCCGAAATCGCTACTATAATGCGCTACGACATCTACAAGCATGCGCGTTAATATAAGAATTAATTTGAAAATACTTTTTTATGGTGCATTATTATACAGTGCTAAAGAAATTGTTATTCGATTTAAATACTCTCAGTACAAAAATTTAATATAAACAAGACAATAACGAACATAGAAAATAAATTTTTAACAATGATAAAAGGGCTAAGATTTAGAACTTTTTCCAGTTGATTTCTTAGAAGTGGTAGGAGTAGAAGTAGTGGTAGTTTTCAGAGAGTTTTTCGGGGAGCTTTTAGGTGAGGTTTTACGAGTGCTTCTTCCTCTGCTTGCTGAGAGTTTAGAGTTGACAGTTTTTCTCATCTTCTTGGCCTGTTCCTCCATGCATTTCTCCTTCAGAGTCTGTTCGATGCATTTCTTCCACACACCAAATCTCTCTGTCAACTAAATCATCATAGTAAGAACAGCATTATTACTGAGCCATATAACCTGCAGGAGTAGCCCCACAGTCCTGAGGTTATTTAATACAGTGGAACCTATAATTACTATATTATATTGTGGGACCTTGGAATTCGTCCTTAGTATGCAGACTGCAGAGGTTGGATAATACAGTGGAGCTTCTCTATTGTGGACACTTTGGGACCTTGGAAATTGTCCTTAGTATAGAGGTGTCCTCAATACAGAGGTTGGATAATGAACCTCTATTGTGGACACTATGAAATTGTCCTTAGTACATACGTAGAGGTGTCCTCAATACAGAGGTTTGGACACTTTGGGACCTTGGAAAGTATAGAGGTGTCAAAATATCTCCATTGTAAGCATGATAGGTATCCAACTCTCCAAGGTCTCGACTAATAGTCGATACCGGGACACTTCCATATAATATGCTGTGGAAAGTATAGATTCCAATGTCTCTGTCTTCAATTAGACTAAATATTCATGCACCTTCTCAATGTAGAGTTCTTCCTCTCTCTGCAGGATCTGGATGAAATTGGAGAGTTCAGGCGCAGTGAAGGCATCCCACTGGATAGTAGAGTATGTGTTATCACGAAGGACAAGCTTGCTGTTGCGATGGGAGACACTTGCATCCAGGGATATCTCTAGAGGACGATCTTCTTCAAACAACCGCCGACCTAATAATGCATGAAAGGTAAAGGATCATCGATAGTTGGAATATGTGGTAAAGGGTCTTTAACAGAACAAATTAATACCTACTTCATCAGGTAAAGGGTAGTTAGAGCAATAATCAACTACTTACAGTCTCCACCATACTCCTCGTAGAGTGAGAACTTTTTGGGATTGTCAGTGACGCAAAATTTCTTCAGCAAGATTTGTACCAACTGAGGGAGAGAAAAAAGGTCGTCATCAATAAAGAAAGTTGATCCCCTGAAATGCACTTACCTCTTTGGTGGTTGTGGTGTTTTGAATGTGGACGAGTCTGTTGGTGTCCATGGGGAGGTAAAATGCCGTCTGGATCTGTAGAAAGAGTCATTCCATATTATATCACATTATACATTATCAAGCAGAGTCAGGGATTTCCCATTTCCTACGTCTACAATATTACCCTAAGCTGTAACTAATTCTAATGAAAGGGTTCTCCTCACAATGAATATCCATCCATGTCTCATAATTAGCTTAATTAGTAGCAAATGTAATGAAAGGGTCCTCCTCATAACCTACATCATATCCATCCACGTCATTTTGTGTACGTTCCTTGACAGGTCTCATCAGCTGGTACCACGACGTTCGTGTGATGGCTGTGGAAACGTGAATGGGACGCTGGACATTCATGTGGACCCTGACGAACCCATGGTACTCAATAGTGTTGGGGTCTACTGCTTGATGCTGCAAGGAGAGTTCAGTAATAGCTATCATAAGTTCTCAATGTGAACACAATAATTATAGCTAATTAACTGGGCAAATTAATGTCCAGCAGTTTGACTGGCCATTTTCCTGTTGGTCTGACACTATTATAAATACAAAGAAGTATAGAAGATCAGTATAAATTCAGTGCTCTATGGGTCAACTGCAAGTTGTTCATATTTGGGACCTTGATTAGAAAATGAAATATGTGACAGCTAGTCCCAGAAAAATTTTTTTTCCTTTCCGTTTTTAGCTTTATAGTCATGTGTTCTATAATGGTTGGACTGTCTCTACACCAAATTTCCAGGCCATGGCCACTAGTAGTCATGAGTTATGGTGAGCCAAAGTTTAAAAAGTGGCCCCCAAAAAATGAATGCATCTAATACGATTTCTACTAGAAGCTGAAATGAGCACGTCTTCAACATGAGTTCACCACGTCTAAGTCGGGTCTGACTGCACATGTTGAAGTTCATAGTGATAAGCATTGTTGTATTGTACGTACAGCAGCTGCAGCTACAGAAGGTAGACTCTACATCAGAAGATGTTTCTGCTGTTCAGACTGTCACATATCATTATGTTCTCACTTGGGCATGGGGGTGAACACATTTTATATATTGGAACGTAGACACTTTTAGAACCATAAAAAAGTGTCTTGGAGTGAATATTGGGCACAAAAAAGGGTTTCTGTATTTCAGGGAAGTCCACCCTAAAAGAAGTTGGCTTTCTCTGATTCTGATGTATGGCTTACAACATAGTTTATCTCTTAGTGTTATGTCAACACTGAAACCCATACACTTCTCATTGCATGCATTGCAAGGAAATGATTTTCCAAGAATGCGAAGATGAAATAGAGAAAGTAAAAACTAGGCGCTGTATAAACACACACTGAAGCCCTTCAATGGAGCCCCCTAAATATTAGGAGTGTCTCATTGCATAACACATAGTGACATAGAGGCTCAAAGAAAGAAGGGAGAGAAATGAGGAAGAAGGGAAGAAGGGGAGGAGACTCAGGGGAAGAAGGGAAGGGAGGGGATGAGGAAGAAGGGAAGGAGGAGGAGAATGGGAGGGGAGAAGGAGGTGGGGGTGGGAGGAGAAAGAAGGGGAAGGGAGAGGAGAGACAATGTAGGAAAGGAGGAATGGAGAGGGAGAACGAGGTAACATATATGCATACGTACTGTGCTTTTGATGTGGATGTGATGGACTGGCGTTGTCTTCCTGTTATATTCTCTGATCTTCCGTGAGAGTTTTGTTTTCTCTGTGAGGAGCTGTGAGCTGCTGATGGAGGAGTGTGGTGTGCTGGATGCCATGCTACTAGGGGTGGAGTCTGCAATCAAAATAATTGGCCTCATCAATCATAATACATTACCTGGATGCTATGCTACTAAACACATTGTCAAGTTAAATGGCCATGCTACTGAGGGTGGAGCCTGTAATAAGCTCATTAGTCATAAGGGTTTCCCTCATTAATCATGACATTAATTAGGAGGGTTTCCCTCAATCACAAACCATGGCATTGAATGGATGCAGTGTTACTATGGTAACCTTTTAGAGTCAGCTGCATGCACATTGGGGATACAAAGCCATAGGCTTCCCCTGTTAATCAACAAAAACCTAACTAGGAACAAAAGGTCAATAACAATGGTAGACACGCTGACATTAATAAGGGGGTTTTCCCTAGAAACATGCCATCTACACTATCAAAGCGTAAGAACAGAGTCTTTCATCTGATCTCCCCTGTTATTTGAGAGCTAAATGGATAGGATGTTGTAACGAAATTTCATCCCCATCTCTACCATTGTTTAAGAATACCTGGCAGCTAAATGCATCATATGATTAACTTTGGTACGCACCAGAGGATGTGGAGGAGACAGGAGGTGTGGTAGGTGTGGAGGACGTGGAAGGAGGGAGGAGTGCTGTGGAGGGTCCAGAGGGCTCAGCAGACGAAGGGGGATCAACTTCCTGTAGGAAAGAGAAGAATAGATTGGAATCTTTGAGTATACAATTATACGAAACCATCCAAGTGGATAAAGGAATAAGTGTCTTAATTATGACCTTTGACCTGCCATCCCTACGCTAACGCACTCTCATTGTATGTATGGAGGGTCAAAGGACGAGTAAACATACTATTAAATTACTGCAGTCTACTGTCTACCTTCATTTCAAACGTTTGCTAAACTAAACATCACAGTAACTTCATTCCTTTTATGCACTCGCTCCCACACTTTCTCTTTTGGTGGAAAAAAGTTAACTTACTAACAGTGAACTCCCTCTAATCAGGACCCATGAATAAGGCCACCCCTCTAATCAGGACACTTTTAAAAGCCCTAATGTTTATTCCACTCCTGAAATGAGGCCACCCCTCTAATCAGGACACTTTTAAAAGCCCTAATGTTTATTCCACTCCTGAAATGAGGCCATCCCTCTAATCAGGACACTTTTAAAAGCCCTAATGTTTATTCCACTCCTGAAATGAGGCCACCCCTCTAATCAGGACACTTTTAAAAGCCCTAATGTTTATTCCACTCCTGAAATGAGGCCACCCCTCTAATCAGGACACTTTTTAAAGCCCTAATGTTTATTCCATTCCTGAAATGAGGCCACCCCTCTAATCATGACACTTCAATGTATTATAATCGAGTGCTTATGAACTACAAAAGACCATTAGGCGTAGCTGTTAGACATATATGGCATTGTCTGTTCTCACCATTTTATCTTTCTCTTTCTCCTTCTTCTCTATCTCCTCTCGTGCTGCCATTCGCTCGACGTCCTCCACCTGCTTGTCGTGCTGCAGGATGGCCTGCTCCAGGCGCCGAGAAGAACATCCTATCTGAACCTTGCCCTCACACTTGCGATGGACCGTATAGTTGCATCCTGGGATCATACAAAAAAAAAAGAGGTCACATGACTATCACATGATATATGCTAATAATTGATATAATTACTGTTAATGAGAGTTATTCTAAAATGTGCTAATGATCACAACAAGGTTGAAAATCATTGAAAATTCAGTCTCCACTAGCTGTACTTTGAACTGGGTGCTTAAGTGTATTCACGAGAATAATGCCGTAGACCCAACCCACTTTCTTTGGAGTAACAGAGTGGCCCACCCTGAAACACTTTGAAGTATGTCAACAATGTGCTTTAAAGTATGTACTGGACCATGTGGTGGATACTAAATAACATTATTAGAGAGAGTAAAGATTCAAGGGAGGGGTACAGTTTTAGGATTTGCCCTTCTTTTGTTTTCTCTCGTATATGGAGAGTGTGGGGCAAATAACACTGATAATTGGAATATTCTGTCCTGAGGCTTGCAGTTACAAGGGTTCTGTCCACAGTGGCTATTTTGGCCACCATTCATAGTTAGCTAAGACTTGTACTACACATGGTTTTGATCGTCCAAAGGGACACCCCTAAATGAAATAAATTTCAGCCACCACTCAAGAATCCTGGGCAGCCATCCATTCCACCATGACCCCAAACAGCACTAAAGATGAGCTAAAAAGAGTGAACTTTTTTTTTTCTAGACGAGATATAGCTACTCAAACCAACCCACATATTCATAGTTTGACTGGATTCCCATTGCATACGCTCCCGAGACAACAGAGATGGGACCAAAGTGTACTTAGCCCCTCGTTAGACTTCAGCCATCATAACAATTATAACAGCTGGGACCTTGGGTAAACACACACGTCTCTCATCAACTAACCAGGTATTCTCACATTATAACATGCTAACGACACTTTTTGAAGACCAATTCTTAAGTGCTTTGTCTTTAACAAAGGACGAAAAGAATCCCGAAAATTTAAACTCTCTGAAATGGATTCTTACATGCTTTGTCTTTTAAAAAAGGACAAAAGCAGAACTAGAAATAAGACAATTTGATTGGTCATTATAAAGATTTGGTTGGACAACAGAATCCCATAATACTTAAAACTCTGAATTTTGGTCGGCCATTTCCAAGAAAATGGTCGGAACTAGAGGGATATCCAGTGAATCCCCCCCCCCCCCCCAAAAAAAAAGAACTCTCTGAAATGTGCTTTGTCTTTTAATAAAGAGATATCCAGTGAAATCCAAAATATGAACTCTGAACTGGAATCTATAGTGCATAGTTGCATGCTATAAGGAGGTGGCAGTGAACAAAGCAACTGCAATAAGAGTGACCTCTTGCAGTGGAACCTGGTCCTGACTGAACAAATCAAGTGGCAGCCCTTTGACACAGTGACCTCTTGCAGTGGAACCTGGTCCTGACCGAACGAATCAAGTGGCAGCCCTTTGATACAGTGACCTCTTGCAGTGGAACCTGGTCCTGACCGAACGAATCAAGTGGCAGCCCTTTGACACAGTGACCTCTTGCAGTGGAACCTGGTCCTGACTGAACTAATCAAGTGGCAGCCCTTTGACACAGTGACCTCTTGCAGTGGAACCTGGTCCTGACTGAGGCACTGCTATACAGAGGTGGCCCTTTGACACTGCTATACAGAGGTGGCCCTTTGACACAGTGACCTCTTGCGACTGAATAAATCAAGTGATGCTGCTATATATATAGAGGTGGTCCTTTAACAGTGACCTTTAATAGAGCAGAACCTGACTGTTGGGCCCTTTAATTATCAACACAGTGGCCACTAGCAGTGGAACCTCTTGACTGAACAAATTAAGTGGCTGTGCTATATACAGAGGTGTGCTGGTCCTTCAACACACAGTGGAACCTGGTCCTGACTGTGGTGCTGCTATACAGCCTTTAATAGAGAGGGCCCTTTAATCAACACAGTGACCTCTAATACACTGGAACCTGGCAATAATTGTCACCTTTGAGAGTGAACAATGTGGCTGCTATGCAGAGGTGGGCTTTGTAACAGAGAGTGACCTATAATACGAGGTTTTAATATTATCAGGTTCTGTCTTTGGGAGTTTTCATCTTGACCAGTATGCGGGTATGACTAAGACAGCAGGGCAGCTGTGGAAAAAAGGAAGGCAATAGCTTGACCAGTATGTACTATAGTCATTTCCCCACCACTCTCTCAATTAAGTGCAGCATAACGGCCACTCATCAATGGTTTTATAAACATTGAGATTACCTACACTTGTGTCAAGGTCACTATGTAAAGCAATAACATCGAAAGACTTTCACTATGTGAAGAAGACTGGTTGTTCAGGCTGCTATGCATGGAGTCATGTATATTATACACACACATATGCACATGCCACTTATACAGAATATTGACGTACTCTGGGAATCTCTGTAATGTTGCTATGGAACGCTCACTTTTTACATATAATGCCAGTGACAAAATAAACCAAAAAAGATGTGGCATAAATAACAAACCATTTTTCAAATTGGCGTAAAAATGTGGGCATTTCAGAGAGAGGTACGTGTCCGTATTTGAGGGGTATATTATATTCTACAGTACCAGTGAAGTGTATCGGACCTCTGTAGTTCTGCTAGTAGTGATATTCTCAGCTGACTTACTATGCGATAAATCATCACTAAACATGCACATTCTAAGAACCCATCTCTATGTACACACATGCACACACACCACTTCTCCGTTCATAACTCTGCCTGTGTTAAGAGGATGTCCAATGCTGTTACAAGACTGAAAACATGCAACAAAGCCATGCAAATCAGAGTGCTAATAAGACGCCCAGCTGGCAACTGACCATTAGTGTTCCGGACTGGGATACATAATACGTGTATTAGCCCTTTATTTACGTATCATTATTGCCTCAGGTGCTTTCAAGTAGTACCTTAGCATGCAAATCAAAGTGCTAATGGAATACCCAGCTAACAAGGATCCATAAAAACTTGCCATTCATCTGACTGGGATGCCTCTTTTGTAGCATTGGCACCATTTATACTGATAGCTTTCTCAATTAGAATACTGAATGGTGTACGTTATGAACCATTGGAAATATTATATTGTAAGGTTTGAGAGAGAGAGAGAGAGAGAGAGAGAGAGAGAGAGAGAGAGAGAGAGAGAGAGAGAGAGAGAGAGAGAGAGAGAGAGAGAGAGAGAGAGAGAGAGAGAGAGAGAGAGATTAATACACACACCCAGAGGGAACACACCTTTCTCCCAGTTTCTTCCCCCTGGACACACACATACAGAGTGAACGTAAACTCTAAAATGGAGATTTGTGCAGACATACCATATTTGGGAATTAGTGTATCTTTAGGACAATGAAGATATTAATAGTAACAAATTGGCAACTTTTAAGAGTGCCAACACATAGTTACTGCGACATGGGTGGACAATGAAAGCACCACCACAAAGTGGCATATGTGGAGGGATTCAACAGATAGTCTTCAATAACCACACAGAGAAGCACTCCAACTGTAAAACCACTTGAAAAGTTCCAGTGTGGTTCCAAGAATAAAGAAAGATAGACAGTGGAGCACCTGACACAGTTAAAGTCAATTTCCTCATTTTTAAATTTCTACATCATCAGATACTTTGTATGTCCGGACAATTTCCTCCATTTATCTGGTCCATTTTTTACCGGTCAAATTCCTATTAACAGCTTTGGGATTTAGGACCATCATGAGGTACTGTTTGGATGTCCAATACGATTGCTAGATGGGGTGGAAGGAAGTATGCTAGATGGGTGGAAGGAAGTATAAAGATCATCGTGTATTTCTCTTGTAATGGATACTGGTATCTGGTTGGCAAATTATAATTAAGATTAGTTCAGATTCTGCCCCATGTCAGCCAACATCCTTTGTGATGTTCCGAGTCAGACAGCTCATCCTGGGTCTTCATTCCTGGTACACACTGGAGTATGTGGGGATGCTACAGCTTCACTCACAGGTGAAAATTAGATTAGAAGAAGCCTAATTCATTTACACGCCATAGTTCTCTTTTTTATTGCTATGATATTAAATATAGAAAATATAGCAGGATACAGGACTGATAAATGGTTCTCTCAGAAATAGAAAATAGGACACAGGACTGATAATAGGACATGGGACTGATAATAGTAGGACACAGGACTGATAACAGGACACAGGACTGATAATAGGACATGGGACTGATAATAGTAGGACACAGAACTGATAACAGGACACAGGACTGATAATAGTAGGACACAAGTTTGCCACAGGACATTTGCACTCATAATAGATTTTTCAGGTCAAAACAACCTATATCAAATGTAGCCATACTTCTACTTAATCACAATTATTGAAAGGACATCTTTACCGTTATGTATGTGCATGATTGCATGCATGAATATGAAGGAAGTTGATTCTAAATGTTTTTTCATGTGCATGTTTTTTCTTCCTGATAAAGACGAGTTACCTAATATGGCCAATCATATCCAAGAGTTTACAAAAACAAGCAATTGACACAATAATGTGAAAGTATACTAGGCACACAGTTAATGTCACCGGCCTTAGGGCTCAGGACCCTCTTTAGGAAGTGGAATAGGTGCTGTTGAGTGGTCTTAATAGAGAGGTGGTCTCATTACAGGGTGGTCGGATTAGACAGGTTTCACGGTAGCTGGAATAGGTGCTGTTGGGACATGGTGGAGTGGTCTTAACAGAGAGGTGGTCTCATTACAGGGTGGTCTGATTAGACAGGTTTCATTGTAGCTGGAATAGGTGCTGTTGGGACATGGTGGAGTGGGAGAGGTGGTCCATTATAGGGTGGTCTGATTAGAGAGGATTCACTGTAGCTGGAATAGGTGCTGTTGGGATATGGTGGAGTGGTCTTAATAGAGAGGTGGTCTCATTACAGGGTGGTCTGATTAGACAGGTTTCATTGTAGCTGGAATAGGTGCTGTTGGGACATGGTGGAGTGGGAGAGGTGGTCACATTATAGGGTGGTCTGATTAGACAGGTTTCACTGAGTGACCTTTAATTAATATAGAGACCTGATCAAAGAGGATAGTGAATTCATATTCATGTCTGTCCGCATGCATACATACATAAACACACACTGTACTAGTGCATGGGTAAGGATCCATTGCTATGCTACCACAAACTCCACATGCTAAAGAACACATTCTAACAGTTTCCTGGACAACTCGAGTATGTAGATCGAGCAACATTGCTTGATTTTGAACATAACAGTACATTCATACGTAGAGAGATCTTGGGACAAAATTACATTCTCCATGGTTACGTATATGCACAAAACAATAGCACACAGCTAGCCAATTCCTCCACTTTCTTTCTGCCGTTTGTCTGCATGGTTAAATTCCTATTGATAGCTATGGGATTAGGACTACACTACCTCTTAATGCGTTCACTTGATCCCTTCATAACTTTCTCAATTCCTCAAAGACCAGCTCATAGAGCAAGTGATCACAGCTTTCTGCTGGCTGGTGTTTTAAATGTGAAAATTTGGTCAAGAATTGAGAAAGTTGGAGGGGATCCAGTGAATGCCGAATAGACTTTTAGGTATAATTATGTCCGGACTACTTCAAGCACTAAAAGTGCCCAGATTAGATTTCAGGGGTGAATCTGTTACTGCAATGGTAAGTGATCAGCATGAATGATACCATTGTTGGCTGCTATGTCCAGGTTCTCTTGGGATCCTGTTATTAGCGACATATAATAGTTTCCATTCCGCTTAAATCAAAGTACTACTACAATGGAAAATTAAAAGTGTGGTACCGTCTCTGCATCATTATGGGCAGTGTTTCCCCCCAAAGAGGGGTCTCTCTCTCTCTCTCTCTCTCTCTCTCCAGTAGTCAGCATCATTCAATTTAGAGGGGGAAAATTGTATTCAGACCATGAAAGATGCTCACCACGGTAAGATACTCAGTGCTATCGGTGAATCATGTTAAGTGTATAAGTGTGGATATTGACAAGGAGGAATTGTATTCTCTTGCTGGTCCAGTAACAACAAGTGTGGGGAGTACTGATGTTGAGTTGTACATAAAGAGGATCAGTTGATATCACTACAATAGGTGTATGTTTCACATGCATTGTACATGCATGTGGCATATACTTCACATGCAACATACATGCACATATCCCATGTGTGCAATGAAAAAAGAAAAGGAGACATGCCAACAGCAATTACTCATACAAAACTATGAGGAGACATTTAATAGCCCTAGATTACACAATGATTACACACACACACACACACACACACACACACACACAGCATGTATCCTACATGAACGTACATGGGCCTACATGTACATGCATGGGCCAACATGTACACACATATTATCATAGCTACAGTACACACTCTGGAGATATGGAGATAATAATTTTCACCCAATAATGAGCTTGGTGGGGAGAAACTTCATTCTCTTATGCATCACCTTGACCTCAGGAGTGGTGGAAAAGTACCACCAACATAAACTCAAACTGTGACCCCTAGACACATTCTCAAGGCCCCCAAAAGTACCACCAACATAAACTCAACTGTGACCCCTAGACACATTCCCAAGGCCCCAAAATTGAGAGGCATCCAGACTTTTCATTATGCAGATCAGAGCGTCTGTATCAAGTAGTCACACCTCCACACTAAGGAGAATTCATGTTCTAACCGAGGATACCCAACTGTGTCTATATATTGAAGAGATGCATTTTATATAGGATTCTAATTGCTTTCACACAATTGACATGATCCAAATAAAGCTTCCACTATTAAGGTTATAAGAAATTGATATTGATCAGACATGATGTCCCCACAAAGTATAGTTTGTCCTAACATTTAACTGGACATTGCATCAGTGTGGATTTTGACCAGTACTTTTGTCTTGATAAACAAATAATGACCAGACACATGCCAATTTTGGCCGGAAAATGTCCGGTGTCAGGCTGTTATAAGCTTTGACTACCTTAAAGAGAGGTGCCACATACACTATACAAGTCTACTTGGGTTCACTTGACCCCTTGATCACTCCTTATAACTGCTAGATTTCTTAATTCTGAACCTAATTTCAAATATCAGCTCACAGAGTGGGTGATCAGCTCTCTGCTGGTGTTTTAAGTGTGAAATTTGGTGAAGAATTGAGAAAGTTAGAGCAGATATGTACAAGGGGTCAAGTGACTACTATTTCAAAGGTCTTGAAGATTTCATAACATACTCACTTCTATACAACTTCAAAGGTCCCAAAATGTGGCACCATCAGGTTCCCAAAGACCACATGCATGCAATATGAAAGCATTTCCATTGTATTCTCCCTCCCCAGCCAATATTTGAAGTGAGACCCATGTCAGTCTTTGTAAAGTGATAGACTGGAAATTGGCTCATAATCTCTTTGAAATGACCAGCACTTATCTCTGGCTTCCAAAAATGACTCACCAGTTCATTTTCAAAGGCAAAGACCAATAGAAAATCAGTGTATCAGTGATTAGAGTATCGATCATGGGGCCTAATATTCAGGGGGAAATTAGAACAGGACAAACAATGTCCAGGAAAATTATAACAGTTTTGAATGTCCAAGCCAATTTTCATGGAAAGAAGCATCGCACATATTCAGCACTATGCTGTAGAGTTTGGCCACCTGCTGAAGTATGAAATTCAGTGCTCTATTGCTACAATTTGTTAGGGGCACTTGATGGCTGACCAAATAAGGCTTATAAGTACAACCATTTCTAGCTCAGACTACATAGAATAATGGACTTACTTGAACACTTGAGGACTTGTCTGTAGAGCCCCCAGGCCACATCACCACAGCGATCACAGTACTCCGGTTTGTTATGGGGAATTGAAACAGGTTTGAAGTCATGGTCCTTGCCCTGATCTGGGTCCCCGTTCTCGGCATAACTGGTCTCAAAGGGGTCCTCGTATTTATTCGGGTCATGTAGATTAATTTCCGGAGTTGATAGCTCTCCAGGATTGACGACAATGGAGTACGCTAATTTTCCTTTCTTCTTCTTCTTAGGACGACTTATCCTTAATGTGTCTCTAACCTTTTCAAAAGCTGATGTCGAAGCTTCTTCTTCTTTGTCCTGGTCTGCCTGCTTAACCCCATTCTCACTGGGACCGTTAATGACAGGGACTTGCCCACTTCCCGAAGGAGGGAGATGAGTTGATACCTTCCCATTAACGTGAGGGCCAGTGCCATTGTCATGGTGACCAGGTCGTGAATCCAATTGAGGTGACCCTACATTGCCATGTGATTTCTCATGGCCATTCGTCTGATGACTGGTTTTCTTCTTTGAATTTGAACGCAAGCTATTACTATTGGATGAATTTGTCTTGGATCCATGTCCAGCCGCTCCTCTTGATGGTGATGAACTTCGAACCTTCCCAATGCCACCTTGACTCGTGCTATCATGGGAACCAGAAGGTTGTAAATCAGACCCTGAACTGACCTGTGCTACTGGTGGAGTTATGCGATCATTTACTTGAGTTGGTGGCTTCTTTCTTCCACCGGAACGTAAACTATTAGAGTTAACTTTGGACCCACCTCCTGATGCATTTCTTGTAGGGGACGAACTTCGTATATTCCCTGAAGAGGCTCCACCTCCTCCACCTGAAGAACTTCTTGTTGGCGACGAATTTCGTACTTTCCCCGGGCTGGGGGAAAGACTTCTATGAGAAGCCCCTCCATTTGTTACCTCCAGATTGTTTGACCTAGACACTCTTCCACTGGATTTCCTCTGAAGTGAAGGAGTTGAATTCTTCTCTGTTGTTGGATGTGGACTTGAAGGTCGGGTGGATTTCGATGCCTTGGAAGACACAGAGCTTGTTTTGGGACCAAGAGGTGGTGTGGAAAGTTGGTCTTTCGTGGCTTTATTCGTGCCAGATCGTTTTTTATGCGAGTGTTCGCTTTCTTTGTGTGCCACTGCTGAGGAACTCATATCAGGTGAATCTTCAGCAGAGCTGGAGGAGTGCTCAATCACTATCCAATCGCTATCTCCAACGACTTTCAGTTCAGTTTCAAACGCTGGTTCAGGCGGAGAAATCTCGCTCGGCACACTTTTAGTACTTGGAGACGATGGCGGACTACCTAGAATAATCCGGCGAGATAAGTTTATGACACTATCAAACCACGAAGGTGACTTAGACTCTTGGCTAGAACTAGAAGGAGACGGAGAAGGCTCGCCTATACCTGTACTGTTGCTACTCGACCTGTCGCCCGATGTTGCAGACAACTGGTCATAATTTTTGTGGTCAGTGATAGGCGCTGTTTGTACAGCACGGGCCATATGAACAGAGCGGATATGGAAAGCTTAGTTGATGAGGAAGTGACGGTTGTTTGGGGATGATAATTATTATATTTATGTTTAGCTCAGCTCACTGGCTCGCTAAATTGTGCGAATCTGACTCAATCAGTGTATTTTATCACCTGTTGTTTAGATAACTCACGATTGACATACAAAATTAGCTTCTTTGATCTTTTGATCCGAACGACGAGCAAATCTTCTAAATCAGTAGCGATCTCGCATTGGTTGGAAATCTTTACGATATGTGCAGTTACATACTTTTACTCATCTGCTTTTAAGAACTCCCACTGCCTTGTTCAAAGAAATTCTCTATCTCCAATTAATGCCCATCGCCTGACCACAATAATTATAAACAGAGTAGAGTGGTCTATTAATAGATGGCCACCATAAAGGCATAACTGTATTCACAGTTATGTCCACATTAGTGAGAATCATGTCAACATAGAGATGAACATAGGTGAAAAAAACATAGGTGAAAAAATGACTTGTATAGAAATGCAAAGATAGATGAAAAGAGTCATTCTATTCTTGGCACAAGAGTAGCATTAGAGTCCAGTAGTACTAAGGGAAAATCGCTATGAAGACGAGGGTAACGATGTTTCACATCTCCCTGGAATAGAATAAATAAATAGATAAATAAAATATGATTCAGTATCACACAATACTGGGGGATTGAACTACAAACCCCTAATTAATGAGACTGTATCTAATTACGTACCATAAAGCATCTAAAGCTCTAATCAATGGCTATGACATCCCATAGCAACAGGATTCTACTCCAAATTATAGATATCACACTGTGGCATACCATGACTCCCAACAGCACCTATTCCAGCTACATTGAAACCTGACCACCCTGTAACGAGACAGGCCACTCCGCCATGTCCCAAAGCACTTATTCCAGCTACAGTGAAACCTGTCTAATCAGACCACCTGTGTGTTTTTGACCTAACAGTTGTGCATACCATCATTACAGACAATACTGGCAGGTCATGGCAAGGACTATATATTTACAAACAGCAGTATACCCAATGCCATCATAACAACAATGGGCCTTGTTTCAAACCAAGTCCACTTTCTCAGCCCAGTATGATTGTATGTATAATGATGGTACCCCTCAATATAGGAAAACAACTCCATGGAGGTTTCACTGTAAGTGCTGTTGGGACATGGTGATGTGGCCTTCATAGAGAAAGTGGTCTCATTACAGGGTCGTCAAATCAGACAGGTTTCACTATAGCTGCTGTTGGGACATGGTGGAGTGGTGACTGGTACTGGCTGGGTCGTGTGTGGTGATGAAACACAGAAAGTGTCCTGATTATGGAGACTCTTGCATTTCAGGGAGTCAATTCAGAAGACCGTTTGACCGTGAGGATTATAACTCTTTTGACATGGCAAGAGTTGACGACACTAAATTTGTGAGTAATCAGATTGTAGGTTACTGGGATATCTGACTTTACGAGCAATTATTACTACAAATATGGGATGTCTGAGCAATCTATAGGGTACTGGATCTCCAACTTTACGAGCAATCTTTTCTTTAAAATTTTATAGGTTACTGGACGTCCAAGGTGTTATAGGGTATTGGATGTCCAACTACACTTTACGAGTAATCAAATTGAATCTCTTATTTGGAGGTCCATAATAATAGTTATCCACAAGCAATTATGTTAACATAGTCCTAGTTCTGGCAAAGGATATTATAAATGCAACATGTGTAGTTCCTGAATGCATAATGAGGTTGGTAACACGGCATTCGTATTTGGCTATTGGCATTACCAATTGATGTCTAATGGACCATAATTAATGCTTAAGCCCCCCATTTGCTTAGCAACCTTGTGTTTTGTTTGGACACATGAAAATATTAAGTCTCTTAGTCAATAGTGGGTCACAGTGAGAACAGTCTGCCATAGGCCATTTGCTGGGTCAAAAGGTCAAACATATCTGATCAAAATTTGCTTTGGTCTGACATCATTAGTATATAGGCCTAATGCTATCGTGTTCCTTCACAGTTTACTTTGTACTGGATATTCTATCGACTTTTTCACTGTCAATGATGTATAGGTAAAGGCCGAACTGTTACTGCTTATCATGACACTGAGTCAGGATGTCCCACAACCATTAGGCATATCAACTGTGATATCTTATTAACAACCTTTGAAAATAGATGTCAAAAGTGTGAAAATTACAGGTAGCATAATAAATGCACAGCTTTATAGCTACACATTATATCATGACTATGTTAACATAATTGCTTGTGGATAACTATTATTATGGACCTCCAAATAAGAGATTCAATTTGATTACTCCTAAAGTGTAGTTGGACATCCAATACCCTATAACACCTCGGACGTCCAGCAACCTATAAAACTTTAAAGTAAAGATTGCTCGTAAAGTTGGACATCCAGAGATTGCTCAGATATCTCCATAATTGTAATAATTGGTTGTAAAGTCAGATATTCCAGTAACCTACAATTTGATTACTCACAAATTTAGTCTGAAATGTTTGGAAAATGATACGTGATCAGCAGTTATTTCCAAGTTCCATGGATTATGCCTCATTTTTTACACACATATGTAGTGACACTAAAGGTTTCATCATCTCATCAAGCTCCGATACTAACAAAAAAAACAAAGTCTATTTGCGTCCATTGATCATTCATTATATCTGCTACAACTTTCTCAATTATGAACCAAATTTCAAATTTTAAAAACCAGCAGAAAGAGTGGATAATCAGCTCTCTGTTGATGCATTAAACTAGAAGAATTGAGAAAGTTATAGCAGTTATAGAGTTATGTGCAAGGTGAATGCAAATAGACTGTAATATGCGTTAGTCACTCACGATCAAATACTGGACATGATATGCAACAGAATAAGATGCTTCTTGGCAACATTATGTAGAATAACTGGACATATTTCCAAGTAAAAATTTTTAATACAACGATGGGGCCCAGACATGTACAATTTGCATGGAGGAATCTAATCTGTGGAGGGGTTTGTGTCTTTTAAGACAGTTGTATATTTCTTCCTGTCCTGTTTGTCTAGGACCCTCCCGAGAAAGGACACTCCAAAAGAGGATAAACTTCTCAAAGTGCCTTTATATTGTCAATAGTGGAACCACTAATGAAGGACACTCAGAAAGAGGACAAACCTCTCAACAAAGGACAATCTTAAGAATGCCTTTGTATATACACTCTATACAAAACAACCTCCAAAAGAGGACAACCTCTCTACAAAGGACAAAAGGCTGGGTCCAAAGTATGAGGTTCCAATAATTAGGCAATAGGGTCTCAGTTCCGCTCTGTTGCATGAACTGGATCTACCAACAGCATTTCCTTCTGTTGTTCTGGATTGCCAGACTAGAAACATGTAGCCAACCTTGTCTTCCAACATGGACTGCTTAGAAGAGGTGTGGTCAGCATAAGAGCAGGTTAGTGCACGCTATGCCTTACCAATTATGGGAGAGTAATACATAATCTCATTCTTGCTTTACGAGATCTGACCTGACCCCTATCCACTCACATACAGAGACACCTACAGAGACACCTACCTGAGGGACGAGGTGAGCAGTACTAATCCTCTGCATTATCCATCTAACAACACCTTTCTTGTTTCGCACTTTCTTCTCTTGATAAAACTCGTGAGCCAAGTCTCCATCCTCATCCATATACATGGACCTTTAAGGGTGAAGACAATAGATAAACGCGACACTGAGCCCCCGAGAATGTCATTATTTTTTCTCACCCTCTTCTTCTCAAAACAAATATGGACTGAACATCTCCGGGTAATTCGCTAATTTTGACCTCTCTATCCAAATAGACCACCTTAAATCTGCTCTTCTTCTTTTCTTCCTCCGGACCGTCTCTGGATTCCTTTTTTTCGTCCTTCTTCGACCAGTAGCTACCCATGTTGATCACTTGTTCATTCAGCTGACACTCGAAATTTCATCTGGAAAAGTATCGCCAGTTTAAAAATCTCGTAATAGATAGCGCGTGCAGTGATCCATGTGGCTGGCGATCATTTCCTCTAGATCTAGCATTTTAATTTTTGCATACCTTAGTATCGCGAGCCAGACTACCTAACACCCGTTAAGCCTGTTTATCGCCGCTTACCTTTCAATTTCTTTCACGATGTCCATACGGCTGATCTTGGCTGTTATTCTATTCATTTATGTACAAGGTAAGAATGATTCTACGACATTTGCTAGGTCAACTGCTAAGCTAAGGTACGAAGTTGCTAGTTAAGCCCCACTCTGGCAACTTACTGAAAAGAACAGATTGTTTTCACTTGATGCCTCACTATATCTGCTCTAACTTTCTCAATTCTTGACCAAAATTAATTTCATATTTAAAACACCAGCAGAGAGCTGACCATCCACTCTGTGAGTTGGTTATTGAAATTGGAAGGAGAAAGATTATATTAATAACCAAGGGATCAAGTTTATTTTGATGATTTAATACTTTCTGCTTTAGGCTTGTATGCAGCTCCTTCACCTGCTTCCATCCGCATAACCGTGGTGAAGAACAGTGTAGCTGCAACCCCTACGTACTTGGCTTTCATGTCCAACTACTCGGACACCAGCGGCAAGGGTCTCCTCATGGCTTCCTCCAACAATGGTGACAATTGGACCCAATGGTGAGACAACTAGGAGAGGACAATTAGAAACAGTCTTGACACAGGACAAAATTAAAGTCCAGGAAAAAACCACAGTCTGGCCGGCCATTTTCATATCGGTCTGACACTATGACGACAGAAAGACAGGGCTCACAGTAACACTCTATTATTGTCTGGACATTATTATCTAAAGCAGTTTTAGATTGGTCAGACAAAGGCAGAGAATGACCAGACAAAATTAATGAAGAATTTGACTGGAAAATGTCCTGTGACTGACTGTTATTGTGAGAAGTATAGAAGGCGTTTGACAGCTGCAGCTGTAACTATCAATAGAACCAATAATTATTATGCATATCCTTTAGAAGGTATTCAATTCATAATGGATACATGGCCTAAAGCTACCAGGCATGATTCAGATCAGATACTGGTACACTCTTGCTTTGCCAGGTCAACTGTGATTTGACCCTGGAGCGTCCATTTCAGAGGGTGGAAGCTATTTCCCCCAGCAGTGCTTTATTGTCCAGACATTGTAGTCCTAGCTATTAAAATTTGACTGGGTGAATTGGTAAACTTTTCAGTTAAGCGGTGATTAGTGCCTGCCAGTTTTCGGTAGAATTCCTGTCACAAGGGGTGTTATTTTTTTCCGGATGGATTGTGGTTTTACTGCGTATACATAGCAACCAATCAGTTATGTAATCGCTATCATGTATACATAACCTTTAAACCCACGACACACCCAACTTCCACCCCCTTTTGACTTATAACATGATAACATCTCATTAGCTGTCAATACCTCTTTAAGGACGGTTGAAAAAGTGTAGCTGGAATAGGTGCTGTTGGGACATTGTGAAGTGACCTTAATAGAGATGGTCTCATCACAGGGTGCCTTAATAGAGGTCTGGGTTTATTCCAATGAAATGAAATGGAAGATAGAAGCACTCTTCTTATCTTCCATGAGTTCATCTTTGCCATCCCTTTAGGTCATCTCCTATAAGTACTAACATCTCCTCAGTGTCCAACCCTATTGCCATTTCATCGTACGTGACTGCTGCAAAGAAGAACTTGATCTTTGTCTTTGTACAAACCACTGATGGCCAGGTAAACTGCTTCATTCTCTATTCCCATCTATTTGTGTCCTATTTGTGCTCTCTGGATATTCTATCCCTTCAGTCCTATTCCCATTCCTATTCTCCATTCCCACCCCCATAATATGTACCCATTCTAACACTCTAATCAATTCCAGTTCTGGATGCTCTATTCCCATTCCTATTCCCCATTCCCACCCCCATATTATATGTACCCATGCTCCATTCCAATTCCAGCTCTAGATGCTCTATTCTTTTAACAATTCTTTCGTCATCTATTCTCCATTCCAATTCTTCTAATTCCAGCTCACAGCTCTGATGCAATCGGCAACGAACCCCACTCAGTTCTCAGCTAAAGTGGTGGCGTCCAACCTCCCTACTACCCTCAAACCCTCCCAGTTCTCCCAGGACCCTGTTCAGGCCATCACCCTCAAGAACAGGACCTTTGTCTTTATTCGCACTCAGTCCAGCACTTCACAGGTCAGTTAGGAAGCCTCCCTCTCCTTTCTTCTTCGATCCCACATTCATTCCTTCAAATCTTTAACTACTTTTCATATGTACATGCTTCATCCAATTATTATAGTCCCCCAAATCTACACATAATGGGCATTGATTCCTAGGGATGCTCTTGTCGGGAAGGGGATGATTTTGAGTTAAGCGTTCAAAATTATGTTTCTTCATTACTTTATTTTCAAGAAGCCACACACAATCACTAGCTTGTGGTCACATGGCGACTTTAGATCACAGTCACTTGTGGTCACATGGCCAACGTGTTTTACTCTAGACATGTTCCTATTACAAGCATGCCTGGAGCATGACACTCACTGTAGTAGCCTTACCTTTGTGACCATTTGATAACAGCCTGACACCTGGCCTAATATTGGCATAATAATTATGTCTGTTTATTCGTCAGGACAAAAGTACTGGTCAAAACTGCACACTGATGCAATGTCCAGTTAAATGTTAGGACAAACTATACTTTGTGGGGACATCATGTCCGGTCGATATCAATTTCTTATCATAAGCACTGCATTTATTACAAAGGAAAGGCTTAGGTATATCAAGGTAAAGGGTTACATGATTAAGTTATCAACAGTGTATGGGTAAAGGGTTGCCAATGTTATTGTATTGTCCTTCCTTTTATCTACAGTTGTTCTGGAATGTGTTCAAGGATTCATTAGCCTTTGAGAGTACAGACTGGAAACTCGTTGGAGACAAGAATACTCACCTGACCTTCGACCCCTGTGTGGCCATTAACACTTTCCTGGGAAGGCTCGAAGTCTTTTCTGTTTTCAACACACAGTACGTCCATCACACATGGCAGGACGGAGAGTCAAGCTTCCATAACGAATGGCTGAAACTGGGGGGTCCATTCGCTCCAAAATTTGGCTCTTCCCCTGTGGTGCATCAAATGGCACACAGCGTCTTCAATGGTGTCTTGAATCTCTTTGCCAGAGGAGAGGACGGGCAGATGTATCACATTTCCCAGACCACATGTGATACAGTGAATAACGTGTGGGGACCGTGTACCTGGACTGTGTTTAGCAAGCTTGGAGGCTTGCCTCCCTCCGATAAGAGTCTGCCAAACCCCTTCATTGCCACTCATAGCATCCATCTTGGGATTGAGGTGAGAAGTTGTTCTCAGTTATATAGCTACAATTCCCTGTACTGCACATGATCAAAATTAATAGTCAGGAGCTACAATTAGTATTTCCCCCATGAAATCGTAGCTAGAAAATGAAAAAAGGTGAGGGGGACACCCTTGTACTTTTCTTTAGGAGAAATACAGAGAAGTGTGAGGGATCTGAATAGAAATATCTTCCAGGTAGTATTCTTCCTCTGTATACTAGATTATTACAGTCGGGAAGGCAGATGGCCACTTGTACCACATATGGCAGAGTGAAAGAGGTGACAGCTACAGCGACTGGGAGGACATGGGACCCCTCACTGACTCCTCCCCCTTCATGTCAAGCCCTGCCCTCCTCTTCAACAGCTTCGGTTGGTGGGAAGGATTTGCAGTAAGTGACAAGTACTGGATTTTTAAGTAATGGATTTAAAGTGGAGCAGTATAATTTCTTAGCACTGATTAGAGTATGAAATAGACACAAAAATGATATTCAGAATGATAGAGAAAATTGTAATTCACCTGCAAAATTCATACCTATTTCGTAATCATAGTGAAATTTTCATAGACAGTAATACCAGCTATAAATTACCTATGAAAATCAACATAGGAAAATATTTCGAATTTCCATAGTAAATTCATGGATTAATTTCTAAAAATGTTCATCATTCTCTCATAAGTTTTACCTGATTCCTGTCCCCCCAGCTTAACTCCTCACACTCTGTTGCACGATTCATGGAGAAGCCGTTGAAGTTTGCCTTATCAACAGACACCACTACGTTTGGTAAAAATGTGACAGTCACATGGGCCATCCCCAAGAACCAGGCCACTCACATGGACTGGATAGGTCAGTCTGAATGTCCTAGTGCTGGATGGATGGGGAAAGTGTATATCCAGACTAAGAATTCAATGTAGAATAAGACAGACAGCAGGAAAAAATAAGTAAGATCAACATGTCATATAGTACTTTGGAACAAGAGTGCATATAAATGTTATGTCTAACATACCATAGCACAACAGTCCATGTAACCAAGTCCAGGAGGTGCCCCATTTCAGGGCTCAATGAAAAAGTATTCTAATCATTGGATTTAGGGGGGTTCCACTGCATATATACTACTCTTGTATGATCTTTAAAGCTACTTATGTATGTCTGTATGTACAATCATGTATCTCATATCTAATTTTCTTAGGAGTCTATCCCAAGGGGGCTCCTTCACATGACTATGTGGATTTCTCTTATGTGGGGGGCACTCAGAACCCTTATAAGGACCCAGTCCCCCAAGGTTCCCTCCAGTTTCGAAGCTTCCTCCCCAATGGCACATATGACTACAGATACATGTCAGTACATTCACAGTAATCTTACCAGTAATCTTAGCATAATAATAATATCATAGTAATCTTACGTTGTAATCTTAGCTGATATCATAGTAATCCTACCTAGTAATCTTACCTGCCTATAGTATCTCACCTTGTATCTTACCTTATAATGTTTCCAGTTGGCATAAGAATCGAGGCCTATAGCTATCAAAATGACCCAACAATATTGATTTTTATATTGATGGATTAGGACTATGCAAGGCTAGCCTCATACCTAGACTCCCAGTCATGGTAGTAAGTATCTGGTGATTAATTTTGAAGTGTATATGTATATATCCTTGTGGATGCACTTTCATCAACTTGAGAGGTTCCACTGTGGAAAAATACCCTTCCTACTTCTTCCCCCTGCAAATTTGCATGAAATACTTATTGAGAGGTTTAATTTCTTCCTTCATGCTGCAGGGTGAACAAGCACTACGATGCAGCATTGGAGGCCACTGTGACAGTGACTGGTGCCCCCCACAAGATGGACTGGGTCTCGGTGTTTGACGGACTGTCACTGGGTCTGGGGGGCTTCAACACCAACATCAGCAAGTGTGAGAGTGACGGGGAACAAACTGTGGACAAGTTTAAAGCCTCCTTCACTGCCTTTGAGGACCGCAAGATAATCGAAGGTGAGGGAGGAAAGAGGAGGTAGTGATCAGTGGTTACATGACATGTGCTGCAGGTTTGAACCTGTTTGGTCAAGCTCTTGAGGACTTCAAAGTTACTCTTGTGCAATGCAATGAGACAGAAATTGTGAAGTTACTTGATGGGTTCATCCAAGATCTGGTCTCCTGTACTGAGAGTAAGTTGCTATTAGTTACCAGTGCAATCATGAATGTGTCTATGACACTTTCAAACAGTGTCCATACCCCCTAAACAAGTGTCCTGATTAGATAGGTGTCCTAAACAAAATGTGTCCTGATTAAATAGATGTCCTTATTATTATGGATGGGTATCCTAATGGGATGGGTATCCCAAACAGTGTCCTGATTAGGGGAAAATCCACATAATTTAGCCCATAACTAATAGAGTTCAAATTTTGGGATAATTATTTCAGCATTCAAGGTTCTGCCCATGCAGGATTCTTGAGTGGTGGCCAAAATCGATTTAGCCATGCCTACCTTATAAGACTATGTTCATTTAGGGATGTCCCTTTGGATGATCAAAACCATTGCTGATATGTTATGCAAGTACAGCTAAGTATGAGTGGTGGACAAAATAGCCACTGTTGACCAGTGTGGGCAGAACCCTGGGTTTCTACCCATCAATCTGCTTTGTCATGTGTCTGTGTTTGCAGATGCCTGTGTTAAGTTTCTAATTGACATGGGAGAGGAGCTGTTGATCTTGTACGAGCACATTTATGAGATCTATGGAGACATCCAGGGAGCCATCAACTCATTCAAGATGGGTGCCTATGAGCAAGGTTAGGTCCATGTGGAGTAGCTAATAACTCTAGACATCAAAGCACTTCATCTTCAATAGAAATGTACGTAAATGTAGGTTAGCTATTGGTTTCATTTCCCACTACAGGAGGGATCTGTATAGGGAGAGTCACCAATGCCTGCCTCACTCTGGAGTGATGAGAAAGTCGATAACTGCATGGCAAGCGTCACATAATTATAAATTGTCATAATTACATTATCATGAATGCTGATAAATGAAGTAAACTTAAGCAATGTTGCTATTATAGTAGTAAATTTATTACAAAAGCACGATGTGTCTGAAGGGTATAAATAACAATTAGTATGATTATCATAACTTTATAGCTCTACAAGTGAATGTTTGAGGAAGCTAGTGAGCATTGAAGTGACAGAAACTGGTTAGCTAGCACAATAGCAACTACACTTGTAATGGCATTAACTTGTCTTTATAGTCACATGTGGAGACTCTCTTCCACTCATTAGCTAGCTAGCTAAGTTGAATGAGTGCATTTGCATCTGTTAACAGGGGAAAATAATTAATTATTAGAAAGAAAATTCCGACTACATAATTGCAGTCTTTCTCACTCCATTTCATGTCCTTGATGAGTTCATGATAATCGGCTTTCTTCAAGCAGCTGATGAATGTTTTCAGTGACACAGTTGCCTTGCAGCCATTGGATGAAGACCTCATTCAATACGTCAGCTACCGTTGATTTGTCCTTCTTTATGCTTTGCATTTTTCTACCTGTGTCATCTTTCAAGATGCATATAATAAATTTCTCGCAGTTGACCATCTCTGAAGCAAAGTTTATGGCTTTTCCAGCAGTACAAGTGGGGAAGTGTAAGAGATCAAATAATTTTGGCTTATCATCTGCAGTCATTTGAAAGCAACTAATAATATGTGAGCATGTATTATTTAGCTCGTAACTAGTTGACTAGTTAGCTACCCATAGGCACACAATGCAGTTCTTGCTCACACAATAGTATACTGATGATATAATTGTACTCCCAAGTAATACCTTAGTTTCCTGTCCACCATGCACCCACCTGTTATTCATGTACCCACATGCCTTTTCCATTACGTGCATTACAATTAAGCATTGTGGGGCAAGTGTGCATGCTCAAATTCATCATTATGTAAAGAAAGCAATGCAATGGGTGTAGCTAGTAGATCTAAAACATTATAGGTACATTATCTCGTGGTCAAAGTATTTAAAAATCTTATTTTCATGCCACCTATACCTCTATGCAGTTATTGGAGTGGCCTTATTAATTATTCACATTCTTGCTCTCTTTATAATCACATAGCTATAACCTTCTCATAAGAGATGAATGAAATCAATGGTGCACACCCAGGGGAAAACATGCAAGCAGCTAACTGAGTATGTGTTAAAGCCAACTACATGTATAACTATAGTGATGAAGCTAGCTAGCTAGCTACTGATAGTTAAGGAGGCTTAGCAGTGACAATGAATTATGAAAGAGCTATACATATAGCTTGGTGATACCTTTTTTGAGAGCCAAAGTACGAGCCTCTTAATTACTAAACTAAGGCTAGACAAGTCCTTTAGCTACAAACTCTTACCCCCGAATTGTGTGGACTCTTCAGCTACTTTAGAATTAAGTTTTATGCCCCGTCCTTGAAAATGAAAATATTCAAGCTAGTCACACTAAACTCACTCAGTTTGATTGGTAATGCTTCATTGTCATTGAGGCCACTCATCCCTGTAAAGATATAATACGCAGTAATAACAACAAGAAAATTTGAGTTAATATAGTCCTGCTGCTGATGCTGGATTCCTAGTTAGCTACGTATGTGTTCTATAATGGTAAGACTATCTCTAGACCAATTTACCTCAGGCAGTAGTAATTAGAATGCTTCAACCTCAGTCTCAATGATATGTCTTATTATAGACTATAGACCTTACTCTGAATGGACCAATATTCAAATACACTCTTAGTTAGTAAATTATCATTATGCTGTACGTATTATGTCTTATGAGGGTTAGCACTTCAATGGATTTCATTTCATTATTGGAAAGGTGGCAGCAATGTGCTTATAATTTATATATGTACTTGCAGCAGGAATAATTGTGAAAGTGCGCTCTTCTTCCAGCCCCTCCACAGACAATGTCAGGGACTCAGATCTAGCAGTGGTAGTGCAAACGATTCTGATTCTGGGAGGGAAGTCGGGTACCTTTGAAGGGTCTTTATTCTCTGTAAGGTCAATTTCAGCTTTTGAAATCTGAACCAGATGAAGTAACTATAATGAGATTTAATTCATAATAGGGCTATGTACTTACTACTGACTTATGTATTCCGAGTTTTAAGAGCAACTGCATCACTTGATATAGCCAATGCATTATAGACACTGCGGTCTTTAGCTTCCTTTGATAAAGAGTATTCTTCAGGGATGCTCTTATCACAAAACTGAACCAATCATAACAAACTAAAATAAGTGGGATGCTAAGACGTCAAAATAGGTATGGTTTTCTCTACCTACCTCAATATGAATTGCGAGATTGAGACACAAAATACAGCAGAGATTTCAGCTGTACCTCTCGAATAGAGTCTTGCAGAATACAATGAATCACCTACATACACCGGTAGATATATATGTAATGGCTAATACTTACCTTTCCATGTGATCCAGGAAAAAATCCCCAACAAACTGAAATTTGTAAGTGCTACTTCACCATATTGACTATTGATAGTGAATGCTCCTTGAACATCGTCTATCTCCTAGAAGACATAAACTGGATTGGATCCCCTGTACTCTGGATCAGAACTAGCCCTCAGAAACATCATATTCCTGCAATCTTCTTCAGTCTGAAGTTTAGCGGAGTGTTGCATTCTCACTATGAGGGGCTTTTTCAATTCTATTTGTTTGCTTGTTTCGATGAGATAGGCAGGACTAGCTGGCTTCATGTTTTTGGGTATTTCAAAGGATCCATTAAAGCTTGGCTGAATCAACACTGATTCACCTGGTAAGATAAAGCCTTCAGGAATGTCGATACTTATTCCAGCATCATTTTCATGATTGATTTTCTTTCCTGCACTAGAAATCTTTTCGAGAATTCTTTTATCTTTGATGAGGACCACTCCAGGAATTCTTTCATCCCTGTACAGAACTAATTACATGCAAGTACTTGATTGGTCAGATCAGCAGTAATAATATTTGCATAGCTAAAGATATTATCCTTACAGAAGTGCACAGTAAGGATGAACTTAGCAACTATTGTATTCACTCACATACTCATTGAGTATTATACATACTTACTTGGCTGAGACTGTGATTCATGTCCTTCATCATTTGTTAGTGGCTATAGTTTAAAAAAAAAGTAACTTGAAATTATTACTCAAGTGGTTGCTATACTTAAATGCTATAATAAAACACATATACCTTTACTGGTAGGTGAGAGAATATTCTTTTCCTTGTGACTTCAGAAGTAATATCTGCTAGATATTATAATAATTATTATAGATCTAAACTAGAGTATTATACAAGTTACTATAAGTCAGTACAAGTGATAAGGGCACCAGTGAGGTCACATGCACTATATATTATGTGGATTTCAGGGCCAGCTGAGATGCAATCACTAACCAATCTTATGAATGGTATAGATCAATTTGACTCAGTTCAAACTTCATGTAACCATTAGGCTTTCCCTAGACTTCCTCACTGAGTTTCGTTGGCCTGTTTGACAATAATTGAAGCTCTGCATCCCTTAATTCTCTCCACCCATGCTTTGGAAGCTGCCTTGGCTCTTTAATCTAACTATACACAACACTAGAACAAAGTTAGCCTCGTAGCCAGGCCTAAATTGGGCCTGGGTACGAGGTTAGAACAGAGTCTGACTATCACTAGAACATGTGTGCTATGTGATACCCATTTTGATTTTCCATAGGTACAGGTGCATTCTCATTGAGTCCACGTATCCCCATTAACATCACTATGAATCAATTATAATAGCTACATTCAGTTTGCTATTACAATGTAGCCCTTACGTATGTTAAAAACTTACAAAATAAACAAAAGGAAAAAAATCAGTGCTGATAGCATGAAGTATTTTGACCAGTACCAGTGCTTATCTGTGGATGAAAAAAAAAATATTGTACAGATATAATACATTCCATCTGGGTTTCATTGAACCCAAGTTCATATTGAAAATATATGGACTAAATTCAATCTCTTCTGAATGATGTGGAATGTGAATTTTCAATGCCTATAGCTATAAAACATGTAGCTAGCTCAAGTCACCCTTTGTTCTCATGTCAGTGCGTACAGTTAATAATAATTATGCCTTACCATCATGACCACCAAGCCCACGATTAGGGCAGTCTTCTCCAATATGCTCTTTTCTCTTCACATTTTTCTTACATCCTTTCGTACACATCACGGGAGCATGTGGGCAAATCTTTTACATGGTTTTCAGTGTGACATCAGTATAATTCGAGCGATAATCTTTACAAAAGTCACAAATATATGGTCTCTTGGGACATTGCTGACTCATATGCTCATGGAGTGATGCTCGATATACTGGATCATTGCAGTAAGAGCAATTGATAGTAGCAAATTCACATCCTTCAAGTTCTTGGCTGTTTTTTGATCCAATGTTCCAATGTTTCTCTAAGTCTCGTAACTTCCCTATCCATTTACAACCATCTTTATTACAGGTACAGTACAAGTCTTTATCATTCAGGGTAAGTTTCAAATTGTTATTTGGTACAACATCCTTAAATTGAGTTTTACAGAGGGGACAGGTTTTGTTGCTACTTTTGATGGGATCAGCGCAGGTTTTGCAGAAGCTCTTGCCACACTTGCAAGTCGACAATATTTGTGGATCTCGCAAGATGTGCAGGCAAACACTGCATTCAGATTACACCTCGGGTGGGAGGGGTGTAACAAATTCAGTTTCATAGCCTCCTTGAAGTAGAGTGTGTGGATTCCACTTTGCAGATGATAAAATTTTTTCCGACAATGAAAAATGAAAAATACTGGGCAGCAATGTTATGTTATGCTGGGGGGTAGTACATTTACAGAGTTTCACACATGATGCTCACTCAGTCCACATAGCTAGCAAGCCTGAGCACTTCAATATTAGTTCATGCGTGTGACGTCATCAGTCTCCAAATTGACATTTAAAAAAAGGTTATACATAGCTTATATAAAGAATACTGTTGAAAATTGATCTTGCCAGTGTATTGAAATACTTTCTACTCTATCATAAGTATAATAAAGTCAAAACTGAAATGACAAAGTAAAAATGACACACTACCATTGAGTTATATTTCCAGTCTAATGATTTACTTATCGGTCTTGAAGCTGACAGATTAAGTATAAATGTGGGTCTGGCTGGACTAGTTGCAAGTGTGAATCCTGGATGAGTTCCACCTGTAAGGTATGACTGCATCGTGCTTTCTTCAGGTAAACCTGAAGGAGATAGAGCATAAAAATTGGAACAGTATAATTATATTATAATGACAGAGAGTGCTATTGTGATTTTCGTTATTAGAAGAGTATCCTTTAGCAGCTAACCGCATCTTATTACCCCATGTGTTACCCTGCATGCGCATGCGCAGCAAGGGATAAAGTGATCTATATGTACCCCCCCTCCCCCCCTAAAATAAATGGCACTTTAGCGGTCAACTCACGTTATGAATCGTTGATAGTCAATTCAACTAGTATAGGCTATGTAATTCAGTAGCTTCAGAAGGCAGAAGCTGTTTCTGCATCGAATAATTCTGCGATTTCTTTTAAAGTGCACTGAAAGGCAACACCCATTCACAGAATTACGGTCATGACGTCAACATAAAATAATTCCATCGCATGTGCGGGATACGAAATCTCTCCAATTAGCTATACTCTATAGTTTCTACTGGTATTAGAAAAATGCTCAAGACTGTCAATTTTTCTCTGCCTCCAAGACAGTAGCTATAGCTAGCTACATAGCTAGCATAATACCCTTGCTCAAATTCTTCTGAAGTCAGAAGTACAAGAGTACAAATTTGGTATACAGCAAAACCCAAATTTGTCAAATACAATCATTAGCTACTAGCTAGCTAAACAGTGGAAAAAAGAAGTGAGTGTGCATTCCAATTAACAGAAGTGAAAACTCATTATCAGCCTCGACCTCTTTTATATCTATTCTTCTTTTAGTTCAAGAAAGAAAAAAAGGATGTAGATATAGCTAGTTATGATGCGAGAAAATTTTTGGGTGATAATAATTATTAGAATAATAGTGTCATTTTGACAGATTTCAACTCACCTAACTAAGCAAGTTTGTTAAATAAAACTTTTTTTAGTCATCCCTATAATCACCTTTATTTATTTTACTGTAGCTAGCTACAATGAGGAATGCATCTTATAAATAGAGCAATTGCCTGTGTTAAATAAAATTCAATACTAGCTAAATTTAATCATTGGTAGGATAAAGAGCGAGTCAGATGAGTTTCAGAATAATTATTATGGCTGCCATTTCTCTTTTGTTTTTCATTGTATATATAGGTAGCTAAAGTCTATTTGCATTCACCTTGCACCTTGATCATTCACTAGAACTGCTATAACTTTGACAATAAATACATCCTACCTTCATTTCTCAGGGAAAAAACAATTATCACAACAAGAACTGCTGCAATCACAATAATCACCACCACAATCACAATTGGAACCACAATACGAACAGTTCTAGCTGTAGGAAAGTAAATAAGATAATAGCTAGCAAAAATCTTATAGCTTGTGTGCCGGAAAAAATTTTACCTGGCCATATGCCCACTTTTGTTTAACCACAAATTTCATAACAATAATAATTCAGATTGTAGTTAGTTATTATAACCAAGCGCTAGGTTTGTAGTCGAATTATAAGCACGAGGCCCGAGGGGCGAGTGCTTATAATTAATTCACTACAAACCGCACGCGCGCGGTTAATAACTATTTTATAGCCCGCGCGAGTGTACTACGCATGCTCAGTGCTTCTGTCTCTATAGCGATGTAGCTACTTTTTTGGCTGCTTACAAGAATATGGCCATCCCACTTCAACGTCGTGATTCGTATGGTACCGAACTATCTTTCACTCTATAACCCACCCACTCACTGTGTTGCCCACGTAAGGTAGGGGCACAGCGTCATAATTATGGTTGGACGCTGAATGGCAAGTAGGGCAGCTAGTGCAGAATACCACCCACGCTGTTGCACAGCTCGCAAGTTCTGCCTTTTCAGTCTAATCGCCACCGTGAAATATACGGAAATTTAATTACGCGATGACGTCACGCCGGAAGTTATAATATTGATTCCGGAAGTATCACTAATTCATCGTCTTTCTTCAGTGCCATTCTTGTTTTTCTGTATTTGAAGAAAGAGAAAATTACTTCAAGCTTCAGTCAAAAGGTAGGGAAGTAGGTTACCATTGTGTTTGTACTGCCTACATAATTCCTCAGTAAAATATTATGTGTTGAAGTACATAGTGTAGCTTAACCATTATGTTCATGTTTACAATAAGGACTATCTTTTTTCAAGAAAGAAGCTTGGACACAAAAGGTCTTAATGTCATTTCACACCCTATTGCATGTAGAAGTTATATACACAATTGCAGCATGTAGCATGCTCTATTCAGCAAATGGCCCACCCTCCAATATAGCTAACTTATGAAACAACATCAATAATATCGGTGTATAGAAGGCTATTATTAGTCACTTTCTTGCTCTGAGTCACAAAAAAACATGGCTTAGAATTTCATTGATCATCTTCAATGTCTTCTTCATCACTTGTTTCAGCCATTTCCTTTTTATTGTCATTCATTTCTTCCAGTTCCATGTGATGAAGATCTTCATCTTTCTGTTCCTGGTGATATGTGTTAGCACACCTAGTGCATTGGCAACCAGGGCCACATTTGCTATGATTTTTTCTGTATTTGCATCTCAGTGTTGTGCAACCTGTTTTCACTTGCAGCCTTTCAAGACATACTCAAGTCTTCTATTGGCCTATTGGCCTTGGCAATGTTGCCATCGGTGTCCCACACCACATCAAGTTTTCCATTTTCCCTTTTCCATCCATACTCAACAAGTGCTGCATCATAATAATTGGCTATATAGAATGGGCAGTGAGCTAGCAATCTTTATAAATGTAGCTAGCTATAATGAAGCTGCATGCAATTAACCAAATATAATATAGGTTTGCCCCAAGCTGCATAGCTATGTACATACTACATACCTGGTAACTCAATCAGTTTCCAAGTGCCACAACTCCAAAACCCATAGACATTTATGCCAGTGGAGCCTCAGTGCATCAGTTGTAGGAACATTATGACTCTCTAGGTCTGCCTTCATCCATACTCTTCTTTGAATAATGTCTAGCTATTCCTTACGTTCAACAACTTGAACTGAAAGACGATTGCGAGTATCATTGCATGCCACAGCTCCTAAATTATTCAATATCTTCACCAGCTCAAGACTACCTCCATGACAAAGGATCATAGGTGTAGGAAGGAGTTCGGAAGCGGGAGGGGGGGGGGGGGGGGGGGGCAAGTGTAATACTGTGAGACTGTAACAAGTGTGCATGCACCTTGCAAAACTAGGTACATATTTACCATGCTCACTGTTGTCATAATATTTATTATTATGCCTTAAAAAGAACAAATAGATTGTGGAATGTGAGGGGGCAATGCCCCCCTTGCCCCCCCTTTCCTACACCTATCACAGTTATCATGCCACATCTAGATGTGATGGAATTTTCATGAGAGGAAAGCTCACTCACCACACTCTCCATGCTTGTATACATACTTGACATGCTGCTTGTGGGTTTTGCCTGCTCAAGGAGTGCTTGAGTTGTAAGACTACATTGCTGAAAAGCTTGTAACAGTGACTACAGATGGTACTTGATGCAGTGAGTGCTGATGTTTCAATACATATGGTGGTAAGATACGAGTTAACCAGGTCTGGTTCAGGGCAATGTCTGGTGTGCATTTTGGTTTGCTGTTGCAGGATGAGCATGCATGGCTGCGGGGCATATAGTGCATTTTGCATGTAGGTGTAATGACCCTGGAGTGTCCTGCTCAGAACCAGAGATAATATGCTTCCCAAGTATATGGATTGAAGGGATGTTGGTGAAGCCATCTGTGTTCATCTGTATGTATCCTCATTATACCCAGCCACCCCACAGTATCCCTTCTTGCTAGTAAGTTTGTCTCTCCATCTGGGGTTGAAATTATTGGTGCCTACATTTCTGGTGGCTTGTCTATAACGTGCATGGCATATGCAGGACATGTTATCAAGTTGTTGCTCCTCTTCCATACAGGAACAAACCAGCTCAAATAGTAGCTATATTGTGGATAATAAAGAGAGCTATGATGAACTCTTAAATAAATAAGTAGCTATTATATATAATAGCTAGCTAAGTGCATTGCATGCATATCATAAGAAACCAAACACTACATCAAAAACACCTCTGGCCAATTATAGTTAAGGAATTTTGCAGCTAATTTTCTCAATGTAGGAATATGGGACAATTAACATCTATTGGTGTTTAATACTGCAACTATTTGCCTACTTATCTTACCTGTGTGAAAGTGCCAAGAGGACTATTCAGCAAATGGCCCAAGGTTGAAGGATTATGCCCTTCAGAACTGTTAGTAGCTATAAATGTCGCCTGGTTTGTGGTAGAAATCCCTAACTTGAGCTGCATTTGCAGACTATTCAGTGCAGAAAGTTTCGCGATTTTGGTCCTTAGCAACTGAACGATTCGCGAATTAATGAGATTCATAACAATTTAGTATACGGAAAACCGTAAATTAAAAGGAGTGGCTAGTGCAATTAAATTTGTATTGTTCCTATGGGCACTTCCGGTAGGCGGCGACTAGACTGTTTTATGCTGGCTACTCTCTGAAAAGCTTGTTGGGTTTGAAATGGGGAATGTGGTCAATGAATATCATTATAGCGTGCGCACCGTGTTCAATGAATAATATTAAAATTCTTTTCTGAGAGTAGTTAGTATAAGGACAGAACTCTATACTGTCACATACTCACCTTTCAGTCTAGTCACAACTCCTTAAAAGTACAATATCAACTTTGCAGAATCTATATCTAACTTTTCCCTGTAAATACCACCCCAGGCTACAATTACATGCACTGTATCACATTTATAAATCCATGTAAATCGGTCGGTTACCATGGCAACGGGCTATAATTAGAATTGCAAGCCGTAATGTAGTTTCTTGTATGATAATTCTTATGCGTTTGTAATGGATGTTCCCTGATCTGTCATAACTCAATATTGGTATGCTGCCACCAGTGCTGCTAGCAAGCTAACAACATGTTGCTACAATTAATAAATTGAAAGGTACATGTAATGACAGTAAAAATGAGCTCTGACTGAGTTCTGAACTAACATGACAGCACTGCAATGGGACATCTGTATGCGTGAATTTTCATGTAATAATTATTATGCGACAGTTCCACGTAGAAATCAAATTTATTTTCGTTTTTTATTAGAATTTTCTATTTCTCAAATATGCTTTGATGAATTTGTTCCAAACTTCTGTCATGTGTTCTAGACTATCTCTACACCAAAATTCCAGACCATGGCTACTAGTAGTCATGAGTTATGGTGAGTGAAAGTACTAGGGCAATGTGCAACATTAATTTTGACAGCGAGCGAGCAAGCAAGTTAGTGCTTCAATTCTTTAAAAGATTTTGCTGTTTATATGTAACAAAGTACTTAAATAAGCCTAGAGCCTCTACAATGACTACTATAGCAATGTGCTGCATTTGACAGTGAGCAAGTTAGCAGCTGATAGGCTCCAGTGCTTGATATCGAAGTGCATTAGTTATTTGTAGGGCCTGGTAGGCTGCTAGGCTTATCTAAATTAAGTGCTTCATGGTGATATTACAGGTTCTCATAACAGCTTCCTACAGACGTATGTTTATATGACGGCTATAAACACTCCTTAGACTTGTTAGTTGTGACATATGTAGTGCACTGTAAGAATAAATCACTTATTACACTCGTCAGCTGTGAGATATGGCCAGATATTTCACTCGCCTTCGGCTCGTGAAATATCTCCCCATATCTCACGCTGACTCGTGTAATAAGTCTTATTTATTTTACAATTTCAATGAGTCATGACCTGAGAGTCAGCTCACTCGCTGCGCTCGCTCACTGCAATTAAAAGTGGCAAAAGTGAATGTGTCTAATATTTGATTTCTACTTGGGACTGTCACATTATTGTTCTGAGCCTATTCTTTCAAGCAGTTAGCTGTGTTGTATATAAGGGGGAAGTCCCTGACAGTGTCACAGTAGCTAGTGTTTTTATACATTATTTAAAAAAATAATCATGTGTAGCTATGCCCATTATTAATTTTGCACTATGTGATTTTCCTATCATGAAATGCACTCCAGGGCCCATGTACAGGCCTGCTTCCTGTGATGGTAAGCTGGCCACTTCTGAAAAGAGTAGCTATTATAGACTTGCCTTTGACATGATCACTTTGGGAAATTTGAGTTTCTGTTTCCATAGTACCCATCTCCTTACCTACAGATTAAAATACTAAGTACTGTAAAACTTCCATAATTTCTGAATCACCTTCCTTTGAGGGTAAGCTGGCCACTTCTGAAAGAGTAGACATGCCTTTGACATTTTCACTTGGTGGGGAAATTTGAGTTTCCGTTTTCATAGTACCAATCTCCTTACCTACAGATTAAAATACTAAGTACTGTAAAACCTCCATAATTTCTGAGTCACCTTCCTGTGAGGGTAAGCTGGCCACTTCTGAAAGAGGAGACATGCCTTCGACATTCTCACTTGGTGGGGAAATTTGAGTTTCCGTTTTCATAGTACCCATCTCCTTACCTACAGATTAAAATACTACGTAAGTAGCTACTGTAACACTTCCATAATTTCTGAGTCACCTTCCTTTGAGGGTAAGCTGGCCACTTCTGAAAGAGGAGACATGCCTTCGACATTTTCACATGGCGAGGATGTTTGAGTTCCTGTTTCCATATATAACAAGATAGTCTTTAAAAAGACTTATGCCTTGGCACAAGTAGGTAGCTATCTTATAGTGTACACTGTTGGTCTGGGCTTATGTTGAAGTGATATAGTCACTGATCAGTGATCAGTGCCCTCTGATTTAGTTGATGTCCAGCTGATCGACATGCTGCTGTCTCTGTTTTGTAGCTATATATGGAGACTGTTGTCTCTGTGATTTCTGTTCTGCATGTAGTCAATGTTCTCTTGGCTTTCCTGTTGCCTGGCTAAACTTGGCCTGCAGCACACTAATTTAAACATTACTTTGTTGAAATGCTAGACTGCTGTTTCTGTCTGTTACTTTCTTGTGAGATTTCTGTGTGTTCTGCTTGAATCTAGCTACTAAAGTAACAGCTAGTTGTTTCTGGTGGCTAGGCTTACTCCATTTTTTAAATATATTGCGTGGGTTTGCATGAATACGTATGGTGTGATGTCCACCACCACAGGTGTGATTATTAAAGGACATAAAAGTTAGTATGCACTGAGTTTTCTAAAGTGTAATCTTGAAAGTACAAGCCAAAGTATAGTACAATACGGATGTGCCATGTATACATAGACTATTTATTATAGGCTATAATAACTTATCCTACGTAGATAAGGCATATAGCCTATACATAACTAATTAGCTACTTGATGCCTAATGATTATGGTCTGGGGCACTATACCATTAACTACAGGCCTGGCTTGGGAACAATTGCCATACATCCAAAGGGATCACCATTATGCTTTTATCCACCATATAACAATTTCATGAGTTTTTGCTCTTGAGATTGCTATACTCTACTACAGCTAGATGTAACTAGCTAGGATTAGTCACAGTAAAGCACATATGAATTTCTCTTAGCTACCATGAATAATGTGCACATAATTATACGTGTAGCTCTACCTTCTGTGATAGTGTTAGCAAGTCCTGCCTGACCAATTTCACGGAGTGCTGTCTTTAAACTGTCCCAGCTGGGGTCACCACTCTTCTCAGAGACAAAGTCTTCCTTATTAAGCCATGCAGCAATCATGTCTTCACATAATGACTCCATATGCATGTTCCTTAACTTTGGGTAGGAGAGTCCCAATGCACCACCCAGTTTCTTTAAGTCCCTTTTATCCAAATTTTCAAGAAACTTGACGACTTTAAAGTGATCTTTCATTTTTAATGATTCTACTACATCAAAAAAATAAATAAATAAATAAATAAATAAAAAAAGAGAAACAAAGCTCTGAAATAATTAGTAAGCAAGCATGCGATACCAAACATCAACATGTAGCTAGCTAATGGCTGAAATTAATCAGTTCACTATTCTCACCAGGTCCTGGATTGACTTCAATGTCACCAGCTAGTATCAGTAACAAGGAGATGATCACTTGACTATCACTATAAGTGACACCATAGACTTCTCTTTGCTCTGGTGGTGGGATTGAGCTATTTTCATGACCACTTTGGAGGGGATAAATGCAGGAGCAGCATGAGCCATCAAATGTTTTATCATTCATTGGTTCCAGCAAGATTTTTACCATAATGACTTTTGAATAGCTACGTACAGTATGATCAAACTAAATTAGTTATATTAGCTAATTTGATAATATAAGAACCTGGACTATCAAGTAACATTTTGACCACGGATATGCAGCTAAGTACACAACCAGAACTTTCCATTTCCCTTTGGAGGATGGGAGGGTGGTAGCTATATTGTTTATACTGGCATGTAGCTTCAGTGACCTACGTAGATATTATACAGTACTTTTGTGTTGCATGTTGAGTGTCCTCCTCCTATTCTGAAGTAGCTAGCTAGCTACTTAACATTATAGAAAGTAGCTAAAGGGGTGGGGCATGATGATAATAATGTCTTAATGCTGTAGTTAAGCACAGACAGGATTATAATACAGACTATCATAGTCACGCACACAAAACAGGTTCACTGAGCATGCATGTTCAGTAACTGGAACAAGTTGAAATAGCTATCCGTGACAGTCCCAGGTAGAAATCAAATATTAGATCGATTAGACACATATGGCCACTTTTCCATACTTTAGCCGTCCATAACTCATGACTATACTAGAGGCCTAGGTCTTGAAATTTGCTATAGAGATACGTACTTCAATCATTATAGAACACATGATAGAAGTTTGGGACGATTTCATCAAATTGCCCATTCAATTAAGCTTAAAAAACGGTAAGTAGCGTAGGAGTCACACGGATAGAAAAACTTCTCCTCATGGAAATGTGGCGTTTCTTCATTGATTGATCGATGGCCTCTTTAACTCCTTGTCATACGGTACGATAGATATCGAGAATCATAGCTGTATCTTCCAGCTGCACGTGAACCTCAAAGTGGGAAGAAAGATTGATTGCTCGATATCAAGGATATAAACGACATCACAAGCGTCCGACTAAAACATGCTGATTCTTCCTCAGTTGCCTTCTTGACTTCAACTAATAACCAGTGGCCTTCTTCATGGATGTTCTTGTTCGAAAACGACCAGTTCTTTAGGAATGTTATCAGTTTTGATGTCAATTCTGTGAAGATCACTCTCAGGCAGGTATGAAAAAACTATCATCTATTCTAGATGAGTAAAGATAAGTAGATCATTAAAGATCTTGGCCAAAGTGAAGTGATTGTAGAGATTTTCCATGTAGCCTTTGGGGAAACTCCTTAAGCGTGCTAAGAGTAACCCTTCCATGCTTGTGGAATCTTATCCAATCACCTCCTACATGTGCCTCAGGTCTTCCTTTCAAGCTGTAGCTTTTCTCAATCAGCTCATTTACCTTACTAAGGAGGACGTTGGGATCACAGAATATGACTTCCTCAGCACACTCTGGGAAGCGCTGGATAAGATTGAGGCGATCGAGGTGATGAATGGCAATTTGAGATAATAATTATAATGTGAGTAGTGAAACTTCACAAATAGCTAATAGACCAGGGAGAATTAGCCCACAAATCCTGCAACCTATCGATAGATCCTCAGGGGTACTTTGTCTAATTTTTTCAGTATCAGTAGAACTAATTGAAATGGTATTTGTTCACTAGGAGTACTACATGTACTTGGCTCCCTATTAATAACTCTGATGATGAGCGACTCTCCCCAAGGACAGACCATTAATTATTGCTCTTAAAGAGTTGATTAAGCCCCATTACTTTACACTAAGCTCATAGTTACTACAATTCAAGTACTGGATACCAGACAACCCCTCTGTGTTCACCCCCCTTAATCTAAGGAACATGCTGTGTCTATGTGTCTATTCCATTAGCAATTAGGATGGCCTCCATGGGAACCTGACCAACTGTCCAGCACTGCTTTTATTATACTGCAGTCCATACTGTGCCGGATTGTGTCAAAATAGCTAATAGAGATTGCAGTTTTGATAGCTACTTTTTCTCTGTCATTGGTAAGACTCAAGTACGTAGTACAAATATAGCTGGCACTTGTAGGAAACACTGGCTTCAATCCTTTGCCTTTTAGCCATTGGATAAACACCTTGTTCTATATGTTGGCTTCCACCTTGGGATAAAAACCATGCCAAATAAACAAAAAATTCAGATATGGAAAAACAAGCCAACCATGCGCCCTATCATGTTAACACTTATAGAGCAGTAGTTGTGATGGCAATAAATAAAAACAAAACAAAAAAACAGTCAAAAAAACCTAAACAAACAAACCAACAAACAAATATTTAGTTATGAATGAAAATTATATTTTTTTGGACCCATTAAATAGTGAGGTTCCACTGCAAATGATTTTCAATAATCATAGATCTATCTGAATAGAGTTGCAGTACCTGCCTTTTTTTAAAACACTTTTGCTAGTTATAGCTACTAACCCAATAATTTCTTTTCTTTCAGCACTTTGAGAGCATTTTCCACATTTAGGGCCGACTTCAACTCAAGAAGAGCTTTGAAAAAAGTCATATACGTTGCCTTTGATCCGAATTCTTGTCTCCATTTCCGCATGAATGCTGATCTTTGATCCTCTGAAATTTTATTATCCTCTTCAATATCATAAATACGATTTTCGACAGTGTCTGATGAGAACAACTTCCTTGCGACATTTTGCCATCTATCAATATAATTAGCGAATATTTTGACTTTCATCTGTACACTCTTGATCAAGTGTTTCGGGTAAAATTTCAAATTTTTTACAGATCTCTTCAAGTGTTGGAGCAGATTGGCTGAGATTTGTCTGTAGTTCAGCCTAGCTATTAGTGTGTGAAAAGGTTAGCACAAGCTACTTAGAGCCTAGGGCTTGATTTGCTATGAGGCTGCAGTATGTACACAATCCATCTAGATTTTAGGGCCATCCTAACTACTTATTTCCATGCATTTACAATTATTTCTTAGATATGTGTGGTTAGATCAATACAGGCTTATTTTGGTTATTGCTAGGTGCTACATTTCCATCACCTAGCCATCCCTACTTCAGAATAACATTCACTTGTACAGAAAGGGATTTACTGCATTCCATAGATTAATCAAAAGCTTAAGTAAAAAAAAACAACAAAACATTAATTATGTAGGGATGACCAGTCAAACATCCAAAAGTTTACAAACAAGAATTAAGGGATGATGACATAACTGCCTCAACTGAAGCATCGATGTCTCATGATAAGTCATGCAGTAAAAAACTGTTATTCCACAGCTATATTATGGTCATGGCAAAACATTCATATGTCTTTTGTATCTAGATATTGCAAGTAACTAGCTATTCATGAAATAACCTACCATGGGTGAATGAATATGCTCCAGTGTATATCATAAAAGTTTTAGATGATGGCTATAGCTACTATTCGAGAATTTGAAGAACAGAGAATATATTGGAATAACTTTCCTCTGATGGACTGGTGAATATTGTCCCCATGGTATATATATATAAGGGACAAAACATTTCCGTGAAATGAAAAAAAATGTATTGATGACCATTGCTCAAAAAAGTATGGAGACAAGGGTATGGAAATGGGATCAATCTTTGTTCTGTATATCCAGCCAACAATCCCTACATATATGTCGGGTAGCCAGCCAGAATATAGAGTTCTCCAGCCAGCGTGAGAATATAGAGTCAGAGACATTAAGGCAACTGGATGTTCACTAGTGTGGTGATATCCCATCATTATTGTAGCTACTACACTCTGACTAATTGTCACACATACGTAGGTATCAAGGTCTACTGAAAGATTGAATTTTGTAGCTCTGGAAATTATTGATATAAAGTTTGTCCAGCTTAATGCAGTATAATTTGGAGATATCATTGGTGATTTGATGAAATTGCATTCTAATTGTTACTGGCAGTGTGGTGGATATGTAACACGGACTATGACGCTAGATACTTAATTGCCAAAACCTGCTCAATCAATGATCTGCTCAACACACTTACACAATTATTATTGAGCTCTTAGTGTGCATTGAGGGTTACCACTTTACAGGTTTCCTACATTTACATAAAATTTATCGTTTGGCTCTTAGCTTGCCAACTTATTTCCTTTGGAACATCAAGAAATTTGACAAGGACCATGGACTCCAGGAATTCTTTCATCCCTGCACAGAACTAAATTTATTGATAGGTCAAATCAGCATGCAGCTACACTTATCCATACAGAATTACTCTGTGCAGGTGCACAGCAAGGATGAAGTGAGCTATTATTAATTCTGTCTACTTACTTGGCTGAGACCACCCTCCTTCATCTGTTAGTGGCTAGAGTAAAATATTATGGCATATTACATACCAAGTAGAAATTAAAAACTGCTTCTCTATAGACATCATAATAAGACCTTCAATCCTTACTTTGGTCTTACTTTATAGAGCAGTAAATTAAATAGAATAAAACTGAGTGTGTAAATCCAGTCTCTATGTTCCAGTGGCGAAAAATTGTTTTAAGATGTTCACTATGAAACTGGATTTTCTCAAACTGCCATGACTGTAGCAAGCTACTCTGGTTATCATGCAGGAGAATTTTGAAGGCAGAAAGACTCAATATAATTATACAGATACTTTGTGGATGTAGTCTTTGGCAGTATTGTTATTAATACATAGCAACAGCTTGTACTAAATTAACTACAGCATTATTCTCTTCTTCAATACAGTCAAATACAGTCAATACAGTCAAAATGCACTTTGAAGGTAGCCTTCAAATTCATTTGGAACTTCAGCTGGCCTCAAATGTAGTGCCCCTAGCCCTATAGCCACCTCTAAAAAGGTTAGCTCGCTAAAAGCTGCATTTTGCAGCGCATGCACTATGTTAGTTTACCTGCAATAGCTGTAGCACTTGTACAAGGTCTTGTCTTGCTGTTGCTAGGCTCTGTCTGTGGTTATATAGCACATAGCTTACGCGCAGCAACTGTTTGTTGTGGTTCAAAATTGACAGTTTACAAGCTCTGCGGTTGTAATTGTCAGGTCATTACCCCTGAAATGGTTCCCGATAAATTCGCGCTAGTGTGCGTCATTTAGACAAAACAGTGTGCGTTATTTGGCAGGCCACATCTGGAGATGCTGGAAGTATATTGTCTCCTTCAACCCCAGGTCCAGCTGACAATGAAATCTTCATTAGAAGTTGAATGGCTACTACCATAGCTTATACCTACCTGTAGCTAGCTAGATATTTCAGTAGCTATGTCTAGATTCAACAAAAAACATCAAAATATAATTTCTGGGGAATTTCCCTTTTCTCCGCGCACTAACCCTGTTCCACGTACACATTTCTACACTCTGAACCTTTAGTTTTCTTTTACTGTAACTTTACCCCATTTACATGTCACAGCCTTTAGCTACAAGTTTATTTTATTAGCTACTTCTGTTTGGTTTGTCTTGTTTTGTTGTTGTTGGTTTTTTTTTGTTTTGTTTTTTTGTTGTTTTTTGTGTTGCATTAGCTGGTACTAATTAAAGTGTAAGAAAAAAAAAATTTGGGCATGTAGGTCAAAATAATTATGCCGGTGTCACAGTGGATTTGGTACCCCCCAATATTTTGTTCCCCTCATGGCATGATTTACTTACTCAATGGATTTGGCACTCTTAACAACTACTACCTATTATAAATAGTTAGCAATGTACATATGATTGTGCATGGCAGTTTCTTTGCATGCTGCTGTGCTATTTAAAGGGGGTAAAGGGTTGGGTACGTACATGTATTCAGCTTGAATTGTGCTCATGGATAATAATTCAGCCGTAGTTCTGTTGTGGCTACACTCCATCACTAATTTCATAGCCGACATATGAACCTTGTTACACTTGTAAGCAAGGATATGAAGCCTTTCATTTTAACCATAGCAGTTTGCCAACTATTATACAAATCATCATTGAGTAACATAGCTAGTGTACGTAGCTAGATACCACTCCTATACTCTTAGCTGAGGAAGGGAGAATGACTCTAGTCTTACAGAAAGTGAAAGGTTGCCACTAGTTCTAAAGCAGAAAAAAAGTCTAACAGAGCTAGCTGAATGATGCAATTAGCTAAGACAGGGCCAGTGAAGCAGCTATAAGAGATAACAGGGATTTTTTAACAGGGGAAAGAATATCCGTGCGCTTATGTGCGGGAAAAATTTGCCTTGGCCACGCCTACTTTTGCCTAACCACACCCTTCATGGATATCAAACCATGCCCACTTGTAAAAATAGCTGCAATTGTTGATAGCTATGAGGACACTCCTATACATGCAATGGATATCCGTAAACCTTCCCTGAGCATCTTCCATCTTCAGTGCCACTGCATGCAGCTGGCCAGTAGTACATGGCCCATGGCATGCACATGCGTGAATGGGCACGCGGTAAGCATGGGGTCCCTAATTTTACAGGGGGGACCAAGTTTCAAAATCATGCAGAGGGTATCAGAGCTATAGCTCGCAGAAGTTTGACTTTCAATAGTTGTTGCAAAGATAGAGCAAGAGGAGTATAGTTTGTGTCCTCTTTTGAGGTAACCGGTATTCAGAATTACCCTGTAATATGTAGTTCTATAGTCTCACACAATGATAAGAGCGACACTATCTCACAGGGGCGATGAAATCTCCTGGTAAATTGTGTCGCTGAGCGACACAATTTTCAGTGAAATTTTGTCGCCGCAACAAATTTCACAGCAACAGAATAAACCGTGACACCAAAACTGTCCATTCCGGTTCGTTCCGTTCTGAGAAATAGTGAGGCCCAGATAATTATATACTCACAAAGTCAGTAGTTATTTTCCTATCAGTATAAGCTAATTATTGATAATTATACCTGGTGTGATTTTGTTGGCAAGTCCTGTCTGACCAATTATTATAAGTGCTTTCTTTAAACTCTCCAGCTGGGCTCACCACTCTTAATCACATGGTCTTCCTTATTGAGCAACCATGTCCTCACACAGTGGGAGGGTGATGGCACATAGCAACACACGTGCTAACAATAATATTAAACTTACTATAGCTATGGACTTCAAATTGCACAGAGTTATAAGGCAGCATAATAGCTACACACACTAAAAATGAAGAAAAAAGGTTAATTCTTATAGGTGATGTGAGTTTTTTGAGATAAAAAGCATTGTTTCTCACCGACCGCTGAGATTAAGTGGCCTAAAGCTTCTTAGTAGCCCTCTCTACAAAATTACAGAAGAATTTGTTGGCATCTACTTTACTTTTTGACTTCCCAAAAGTGAGTATTTTAAGTTCCTGGGCTAATCAAGAAGTAAAATAGATATCAACAACCCTTGCTAGAAAGCTACAAACCAAAAATCAGCCAGTGAAGTTTGGTGGTTGGTGAGAAGTAATGCTTTTTAGTTTGAATTCGAAAACTGTTCATAGCACCTACAGGACTTGACCTTTCTTCTTCTTTTGTGTGTGTGTATAATATTACTAGCTAAGCTACTTTAATATGGCCATGTGCAGTTTAAAGTCTATGGTGCAAGTAGTTATGGAGATATGACAACCATGTGTGGGTGGGATGTGCCACCACCTTTAATTTGGGGTAAGAGAGTCCCAATGCCCCAGACTGTTAGAGTTCTAAGCAAATGGGAATAACATGCATTATAGCTACATGATATACCTTGATAAACTGATAAATGTGTGTTTTATGCAGAGTAGCTAGCTAGTACAAAAAACAATAATAATAGTACATTGACATTATTGTAGCTACGTTGTACAGTCATGTATCTCATATCTAATTTTCTTAGGAATCTATCCCAAGGGGGCTCCTTCACATGGCTATGTGGATTTCTCTTATGTGGGGGGCTCTCAGAACCCTTATAAGGACCCGGTTCCCCAAGGTTCCCTCCAATTCCGAAGCTTCCGCACATGCAGATACATGTCAGCAATCTAGTAATCCAACCTTGTAATCTTAGCATATCATAGTAATTCTACCTGCCTATATCTTACCTTGTAATGTTCTAGCATGTCTGCCTAATGCTACGTAGATTCCCAGTCATGGTAGTATCTGATGTTTAGTACTTACACGTATATCCTTTTATGGTTGGCTTGACAGTTTCTGGTAGCTATGTATCTATTCCTCCTACTTCCATCTTACTTCTCTCCCCTTCAAAATTTTAACACTCCTTAGCATGAAATGCTCCCCTATTATTTAAATACTATGTACGTAACTTCCCCCAGGGTGAACAAGCAGTATGATGCAGCATTGGAGGCCACTGTGACAGTGACTGGAGCCCCCCACAAGATCATGATGGACTGGGTCTCAATGTTTGACGGACTGTCACTGGGTCTGGGGGGCTTCAACACCAACATTTGAGAGTGACGGGGAACAAACTGTGGATAAGTTTAAAGCCGAACCCTGAATGCTGTCTTTCTACCCATATCAATCTGCTTTGTCATGTGTCTGTGTTCGCAGATGCCTGTGTTGAGTTTCTGATTGGAGCTATTGATCTTATATAAGCACATTTATGAGATCTATAGAGACATCTAGGGAGCCATCAACTCATTTAAGATGGGTGCCTATGAGCAAGGTTAGGTCCATGTGGATTATTTCTGACTACAGGAGGGATAGAGTCACCAATGCCTGCCTCACCTGGAGTGATGAGAAAATCAATAACTGGCAAGCGCCACATAACACATTATCATAAATGAAGCAAACTTAGCTAGCTACTTAGGCGAATTATAGCATTAAAAAATTTTTTTTAGGCCTATGTGCTAATTGTAGCAAATTGTGCACTGCTCTGTTGTGATCTGACACTGTTCACTTACAATTATTCCAGAGAATGCACATTATCTTGGGGTTAGCAGTTGGTAATGGAAAGTACTTAGCCATGTCAGTGACATCATATCTTCTGATCATGTCTGGCTTGTTAGTGTCTTGCTAGCTAACTGACAACCTGCAGTGGCTTTCTTAACTAGATAGTATACAGTCACAGAGGTCCATGTGCATCATTTCTTGTGTTGGGGTGTCTGTCCTGTTGTTTGAGACCATCTATACAACTAAGCTTATGCATAATAGCCCTCAACTATAAGGAGTGGGGCATGAAGATGTTGTGCCTTGGTGCTAGTCAAAAGCTGACCTACATAGGTTGCTAAAGCACCATCTCCCGTGTATTAAATGGGTTTCTATGAGATCATGGATCACAACTAGCTAAACTGTCCTGGTCTCTATGCTTGTGACTGTCCTATCCCATACACCTGGAGCTGTATCTTTATAATTAAGATCTTGTACAGAGCCAAGGAAGTTCAAGCTATAGCTGCTGCTACTATCTACTACATTCAGTAGCAACAAGTGAGTGCAAAAAATCTCTCCTGATTGAGTAATATATCCCCGCAAGTATCCTGATTAGATAGGTGTCCTGAACAAAAGTGTCCTGATTAGAGGCATGTCCCACTCCTTCAATAATCTCTAACTAGCTGAATTTTGTTGTTTGGGGATAGTGCTGGATTTCTACGCATATCAATCTGCTTTGTCATGTGTCTGTGTTCGCAGATGCCTGTGTTAAGTTCCTGATTGACATGGGAGAGGAGCTGTTGATCTTTTACAAGCATGCACATCTATGAGATCTATGGAGACATCCAGGGAGCCATCAACTCATTCAAGATCAAAGCACTTTAAACCACATCAAAAGAAATGCCCACTATAATTATGACTGTAGGCTAGCCATTGGTTTTATTTCCTACTACAGGAGGGATCTGTGTTATAGGGAGAGTCACCAATGCCTGCCTGAGTCACTCTAGAGTGATGAGAAAATTAATAATAATATCATAGCTAATTAATAACTGAAATACGATGGTAAACTTACAAATAGTAACAACAAACAATTAGTGATAGTATGAGTAATGCAGCTAGTGCTATTGGTGTTATTATTGCAAAAGCAAACTGTGCCTTGTAGCGATCGGACTGTTCACTTGTGTACTTTAGAGTGACAAATGTATCAGATAATTGCAAGGATGCTAGAATGCACATATCTTGACCACCAGGAGGGTTAATGATTGAGCAGCTTGATGATGGAAAAGTACACACAGTAGTAGTCATGTCAGTGACATCATATTCTTTGATATTTCCTTGCATGGCGTAGTCAATAACTGATGATTGGAAGCTCTGTAGTCCCACAAAATAGTGCAAATTGTCCTTTGCAGATAGGGTAAATGTTATAGATGATGCTGGAGGGAGGCAGTATGAAGCATTTGCATTGGCAATGAGACCACTTGCAAGGAAGGCAGTGAAGTCACTGTATGTGAGGAAGACAGGAATAGAGGCAACACAAGAGTCTGAAGAATTGACTGATATCGACATGTAACTTGAAAATACATACTGCACTTTAGATCCTTCTATTATATAGGCTTGCTCAATAATATATTGCATGTTGCTTGTGGTATTAAGTAGTTGAGAATAGTTCTGGTATGAACTCGTAATTGAAATTTCTGAACATATGTCCTGATAAATAGTGACATTCAATGAATTAGTGCTGTTGAAATTAGTTTTGCTGACATAACTAACGTTCACAGTAGTAACAGACACAATATCACCATTCCCTATCAGGACGTCACCACTTGGTAAAAAGGGAAGAGTTAGACCAATGGATAGACCAATAGATATGCAAACTCCTACTATGATTGCAAGGATGATTATGAAGGCAAGAGAGGAAACAGTTAATAAACATTGTGTATTACAATCTTCCTTTTTACGAAACATTATATGTGCCACGAAAATTGCATTAAGTAGTAATATAACAAATGCTGCAGCAAGTGCTATCCAAATAATACTTTCTTGTGCTGAATATCTAGCACTTCTCTGTGCTTCAAAATTCATTTTAATGAAGGTGTTGTGTCCTTTTAGAGATGCTAGAATGCATGTATTTTGACTGTCTGGTGATATGAAGCAGCTTGGAGTGGGAAAAGTACAAGTGATAGCAGTCAGTTCAGTGATATTGTATTTAATGACATCATTGATCATAGTGTAATTAACAGTTGCAGATTGGAATCCTTTGAGCCCCACAAAATACCGCAAATTATGATCGTCTGCTGAGAGAGTAAATGTTATAGATGATGCTGGAGGGAGGCAGTATGACACATTTGCATTGGCAATGAACCCACTTGCAAGGAAGGCAGTGAAGTCACTGTAATTGAGGAAGACAGGAATTGAAGCTACACAGGGGGTGGATGAATCAAGTGAGGAACTTGAGAAGATAATATATTGCACTGTTGATCCTTTTACAATATATTTCTGATCAATAACATATAGCTTATCATTGGTGACATCCAGTTGTCTTGTAGAATTATTTCGGAAATTGTCTGTTAAAGTTATTGAACATGATTCTTGATAGAGAGTCACATTGAATGAGTCTCCACTGGCATTGATATTAAAGTTGACTTTGCTGATAACATCACTATTCAGAGTTACAGCGAGCACTACATCATTGTTCCCTATCAGGACTTCACCACTTGGTAAGGCAGACAGAGTTATAATTAAAATCATAAATAACATTAAAAAAAATATTACAGATAATAAAACAGCTGTTATACCAATGATTATAATTCTCTTCTTTTGACAACAACTTCTGGTTGTTTCTTCTCGTTGTGTATCTGTGATTTAAGATGTACTATTAATTTTTATACGATATTAATTGATTGAACATGACCATGAAAATAAACTTACTGGTACCTAGCTGGAATTGAATATCACATGACTAATAATTATGGCTTTACATTGAGATGGAATTGAGATGGACATTCTATAGGACATTTGACATCGAACAAAAATAACTTGCTGATTAAATGATAATCAGTCCCGTAGGTGGTTGAAGTTCCACTGTATGATAGAGCATCATGTTCCAAAATAACATGGCACAATTAAAAGTGTGAACATTACAAAATTGTTCATTCTTGTGTTTTAACGAGAAATAAGGTTAATTGACAGCTAAGGGCGACCCTTTATAGATATGTCATTGGAAACAGCTCAGTCTCATCAAAGGTGCATGACAGATAGATGTGATGATATGCAGTGTGTAAGAAGAGAGATCATCTTTCCTGTTTGCCCCATTTGACAGCATGAGTTCTCGCTCACATGACTCCACCTCCTCCTTGATGAGCTTTACAGAAGGAAGTCTGTCTCCTGCACTCTTTGAAGATGAGAGTGGACTCCATGTCATTGGCCACAGCATGTAAGGTCTGCATACACAAGAGGCTCTCACTGTTAGCCTTCTCCCTAGTGAGCCAGTGAACGAAGCTCAAGGCATGTGGCCCTCAGAGATCCCCAGCCCATAGCAATTTGTGCAGGTGTGTTGCAGAACCACTTTGGTTGCTTCAGGATTCAGTACAGTATGCAACAGTATACATGTGCAGGTGATACATATGCGCATGCATAGCATAGTTTTTTTTTTAGCTGGCTGGCTAGTGCAATCCTAGCTGCTGCCTCCAAGTTCATTTCTCTTTGCAGGTACTGCTCTACTAAGCGCTGCTCTAAAGTTTCATCAGTTTGCTCTTTATAAAGCTTGAAAATTTTTCAACACCCACCCAATGTCCTCCCCTTCTTCTCCTACTCTTCTCCGTCTCCACTTTAGTGCAGTTATGACTACAGCTGGGTCATGGAAGCTCCGCACCAGATGACGTACCCCCAAGTCTCAAGCTAGTGAAGCTGCTCAAAAAATCCATGCTCAATAGTTATCTTCCCTGGGGGGTGCGGCATCTGCATAGTTTGTGCATCATACATATGTGCATGGAAATGCAATGGCCCAGCTGACCCCAAAGGAGAGGTGTGGTATTGTGGTGGCATCTGTTCCACTATACAGACAGCTCTGGGGTACATTTAGGCATGTGCATGAAGTGGTATTTATGAATATGCCTTTTGTAGTAGGAGGTTATTATAGCATGGGTGGAGGAAGATGATGTGGCACCAGGAGACTGCATAACCACAAAGTTTGCTTAAAAGCCAGGGTGTCTAAAAATGTACACCTCTAAAACCCTCAGTAGAGCATAGACAATTATCTATGAATAGAGCATTTTCGTATCCCCTTCCATAATAGCTAACTAAATATTCTACAGTAATCAGTTGTCTCTGAAGGGGGCACCAAAGGGGGAATTCATTTCAAGGGAAGTATTGCCCCTGGTGCCCCCTTAGTCCCTATACATCCATGCTATTAAAATTTGGCCACAAGAGCATGCATGATGGCTACTGGCAGCTACAACTGAGCTGCTGGGTTGAGATAGAGGGTTCTTGCCGCGATTGACTATAGTAACAGAAGCTACAGAAGTACTTGATACATGATAGCTGCTTAAAAGCATCAGCAACAGGATCCTGTGCCTACTTTTTGCTTCTTGACCCTAGGGGGGGCCTGAGACACACTGGTTGGTGAACACCATTGGTAAGGCTCAGTTGTAGGACTGAAGAAATTTTTGTTTAGACACTTATAGTGAGCCTCTTCTAGTGGTAGCTAGCAATGATTTCGTCCTAATTAACTAAGCTCCATGATTTAGGAAGAGGAGTGGCACTAGGTTTTAGTATGTGAGGTTCCACTGTACAATAAAGTATTGTAAGGTCTCAACCATCTGCATACATTAATTACGTAATCACTGTACAGGCATACAGTATTATGTACAGTTGCTATCAAAAAAATAAGGCTCACTAATACTTTGTACATGTTAACTCATCAAAAAGTACATACTTAGCTACCTGCTGTTGTTGAAGGGTAAGGGAAGTTAAAGAGTATTAATTTTATCTATCAGTATCTTGTCTACTTTAGAAATCAATGAATGAAATTAACATTCTTGCTGGCTAATGTAATGATATTCTCCATTACTTCAGTGAAAATGGAGATCAGTATACGAGTATAATCTGACTGTCTGTGACTGAAATTGAACCCTTCCTTAAGCTACTTGCAGGATCCCATTGCCAAAATGAGATAATGAACATCATCCTACTTATTATTTAATTTGGACCTGGCTATGGTATTAGCTATGTTGTATGTACAATAAAGTGAAAGCAAAATTAGCTATAGGGTCTAGTATTGCAGAGGAAACTGCTAACACTGTCAAAACTGCTGCCATGGGGTCCTTATATATTGAATAAAGCCAAAGCAGGGATCTAAAATTTTGATTCTGTGGGAGAAGCTGAATTTTATTGGGGGGGGGGGGGGGGGGGGGGGGGAGAGAAGAAACTCGAGAGTCTGAAACAGGGATTCAACCCACACAAAGGGGTCAGTGTGTTATTAATGAGCAGATTCATCCCAAACATAGCTGAAATCTCGAGAGAGCTACCATGAGTTGGGAGCTGTTCTGCTACAGAAACAGTCAGATGATCATGAAACCCATTTCTTTTTTCTGTTCTGACGAGAACAACAGTAAACAGAAATGAAGTACGCTCAAATTGAAAGGAGGCTTTGGCATTCATGTGAGCATGCAAATGCCTCATCAGACTCAAATTCCACATACAGACTGTAGCTTCTCACCTTGGACATGCATTTCTTGCAAAGGAGAACTCTCATCATGATAACTACCACTCTCATCATCACTACTACCATCATCTTGGGAAACTGTTAGTGAAGGCTCACCGTTGACTGCATAATAAATAATAATGGCTAGAATAATGTCTTTAACATTTCATAAACAGCCAACCTGGAACATTCTCAGTGGAATCATCAGATTCTGGCAATGATAATGAATCACGTGACAACTCTGACATGGGTAGCTGTGGCAACTCCATTTTTGCTTCTATAGTAATAACATATAATGGGTTTAATGGTACCTGCCATTTGGTGCAAGCAGCTATAGCTAGGTATGCTCTTACCATTTAGTAGCTGTCCTCCATACATGTGTTGCAATGGTATACAATCTTCATGGGTACTCTTCTTTGTACACTGTGATCCTAGTGAACGCTCATGTTGAACTAATGAGAAAAAAGGGCTATCATATAATCCAATTGGGGGGGATTTCATGTGATGAAATTACGTATTACAGATTTACTGGAGATGTGCATGCACTCTACTGGTGATAGCTATTAGCATGTGTGCCAATTTTAAACTAAATTCGATACTTTGCAGTGAGACTACTATAACTTAAAAACTTGGTTGCATTTAGAAGATTATAACTAATAATGATGAAGTTTCAATAAGCTTTTAATCTGGTTTTAGCTAGCTATATGGGATTAAAGATACTCACTCACTGTCTGAAATGGGAGGTTCAAGTTCAGGTGAAGAAGTATCCTTGTAAGATTGTGGGTGGATTGCTGGAAGAAGATCTAGATTTGCACTTTCACTTGCCGGAAGAAAGAGATAAGAACCACAGTTAAGTAGCTGCACTCCAATGTTTAGCAGTTTCCTTTCTTGCTCATGACTTAATGGAAAGACTTCACATTCATGAGGATATTTAAATTTGAACTCATAACGACCATCTTCTTCAGCATAAAAATTCAATCTTAAATCCAATATACTTGATAAGTCGTGCTCAAAGGTTTCCATGGTTTCCATTGAAGTAATTGGACAATCCACTCTAACAAATAAGGAAGAGTAATCTCCTACAACTGCACCAAAGTATGGTGGTGCTGGTGATAGAGGATCTCTTTCAAAAGCAAGATGAAACTCATAAGTTTCACAATCCAATGATTGTACTCCAATTTCAAGTAATTTTCTTTCTTTTTCATAACTCAGTTCTTTTGGTCCACATTCACGAGGATATTTGAATTCATACAGATCATTCTTTTCCTCATGAAAGTTAAGAACAGTTAAACCCAATACACTTGACAAGTTCTTCAAGAGACTTTCCATTGAAGTTGAAGCAATATGATGATTAATTTTCACAAATAAGGAGGAGTAAGCATCTATAGTGCTGGCATAGTATGATGGTGCTGGTGACAGTGGAGATTGTGGAGATTGTGGTGATGGAAGAGAATCATGTGACGGTAGTGATAGTGCCGGTAGTGATTTTCCCATTGATGGCAAAACACCAGATTCTGTATAGGATATAATTGTGAATCAGTGTTGAGGGATAATTCAGCGAGCGAGCTGACTCTCAGGTCATGACTCATTGAAATTGTAAATATATTTATCTAGGTCTACACTCCAAAATGCCCCTGGGTACGTACGTACATAATGTGCATGCTCCAATTGTAATTGATGAGCTGAGCTAGATTGTCTGACACTAGGTGGATTGTAGGCACTTGACTTATCTAAGTGCTTGTGGTAAGTAGTATTTACAGCTTTTTATGTATGGAGCTTCCAGGTTGGAACCGACTGAATTTATAACTGGTCCAGAGTACTTTGAAGTTTATATTATTCATCTGGAATTTAGAGTTAGCTACACACATACCTATTGTCTTGGAGTAGAAAATTTTTAATATTCCAGTTCCTTTCAGTTGATCTATTTGTTCCTCATTCAGAGGAAATATTTCATCTAACCCATGAAAAGTGAAGAAAATGAGAGCAACAGATCCAGGTTTCATTTCTTGTTGTAGGTATACGGGAACTTTCAATATTTTTTTCAACTTTGATTCTAGCTTATAAACTTTTTTTGCTGGAACATCGAAAATGTTATCAGTCAGAATGTAGATCTTCGTTTCATTTTGGATAGAAGGATCTTTTGTGTCAACAGGCACTTCACAAAGTCGGCGTTGACAATAAACTTTGAATTTTGATTCATATTTGGTCAATCTCTCCTTGTCATGACTTGTGCCGAAGTTACTAATGACACTTTTCAAAATTCCATAACTGAAGAAAGAACAATGCTTAAATGTTTTTGAAAGTAACTCATTAACCTTATCATCACATTTCTCTATTCCTGGTATTTTGAGAATATCTAGTGATGTTTTCAGAGATGAAATATCTCTACAGTTAATTGATAAAGACTCAATAGTTCGAACTACCAGACTAACAAATTCATATCGGATATCTTCACTCTCCATTTCCAATCTTCCCATGAGCCTTTTCTTTTCTTCTTCTTCCAAATGGTCAACTTTTAAATAAGGAAATTTATCTTTCATTTCAGTGCCACCTGACACACAAATAATTAACATAGCCAGTTAACTCATCAAAGATTACTTATTTTAAAACCCACCTTCATCATTCGAATTTTGAGGAGTATCACATCTTTCTTGTTCTGAATTACCACTGCTAACTGTTGCATTGTTGTCATGAATTGACTTGGAGGTAACTATTAAAAGAAAGAGTTTATAATTAATTTTTACAGATTGCATAACAAAAGTTTCACTCAAGAAAAATTGGTGTGTCATATGGTGCTTATATCCTTCAACCTGCTCAGCTACAGGTGAAGCATATTAATAGAATGCACAATAACATTCATCCAGCCTCAAGGAGCCATGTGCCCTTGAACTTTCAGGGTTAGCAACATACCTTTGTTTGTACTTGAAGGAAGAGATATATGTGTGTCAACATGCTCTTGCCCGGAATGGTTCTCCAAATGTGATTTAGAGTCAATAATTGGAGATGTTTGAGTTTCTACATTGTCCACAGAGACAGCAATTGCTGTTACAGCAAGATCCAAAGGGGAAGGTTTCTCCTTTGGTGAGGCTGTTATAATAAAGAAATTAATAGCTATGGCTACCAAAAGAACTGTAAGTTGGGTTCTGGTTATTAAATTCAAACTGAATACTATTAGCTATAATAATACTGTTCTAATCAGCTGCAGCATGCAAAACGAAAAAAAATCTTTACCAGTACATGAATACAACATCAGAGTGCAAATTGATACCATAATAGAATGGGTAGCATGATCAAGGTGCTATGGAAAGTATCTAGCTAGAAGTGGAGAGAATGCATGAACTGATAGCTACAGCTACATAGAGTAATGAGATAAGGCCTTGCATCAATAGCTAATAGCATTTATCACTTGTCACACACATTCATACGTATGAGATCTTATGGGGCTGCTGACTATACGTAGAGTTGCATAATTATGAACAACTATAATAAGTATACCTATAGTGCCCCTGATATTGTCAGCAAGTCCTGTTTGACCAATCTTTTTGAGTGCTTCCTTCAAACTCTTCCAGCTGGGTTCACCACTCTTCTCAGAGACAAAATCTTCCTCATTGAGCCATGCAGCAACCATATCCTCACGCAATCGCTCCATTTCCTTCAACTTGGAGTACGAGAGTCCCAGTGCACCACCTAACCTGATCAAGTCATTTTTATCCAATTTTCTTAGAAATTCAGTGACTTCAAAGTGGTCTTCCATTCCTAATTTCACTATTGATCGTGCAAAGAAAAAAAAACAGTCATGATAGCTAACTAATTTCAGTGTATACACTCATTGCACTGTATGCATGCATAAAATCATTGGAATTGATTTTTTTTTTTTTACTACATAGCTAATTGTAGTACTTTGTATATTCTCACCAGGTCCTGGATTGACTTCAATGTCACCAGCCAGTATCAGTAACAAGGGGATGACCACTTCACTGTCACTAAAATAGACACCATAGACTTCTCGTCTTTGTAGATACCTGTAATTCTCTTCCAATGGTGGGATCGAGTCATATTTTGTGGGAATAAGTTTACAATCACTTTGGAGAAGGTAATAGATGCAGGAGCAATGTGACTCGTCAAGTGTATCAGATCTTGTCATTCTGTGAAAATGAAAATGCCTTATAGCTAACACCCCCCAAAAATATTTTAGTTATAGCTAGCTCATTGTTTTTATTATTGTAGCTATATCCATTCCAAGCTACCACTTTATTGGCACAGAAAAATAATATGCATGGAGTACAGGTATACGTATACCGAAAGCCTTATGCGTAATCCACAGCTATAGCTAAAGAATCTCTAAGGGCATCAAGGCAATCCCTGTTTGCTAATCTAGTGAGTCAACATGAACAAGAGGTCCAGCCATCAACAGTGAATTGCGAGTGTTGAGTAAGGATTGGCTTCACAATTTCAGCACTGTAAAATGTGTCCTCTCCACAGGACTATACTTGTGTCTTGTGAAAATAGGGCTACTTGTCAAACCATACACTTGTGTATTATAGTTACATATACATAGCTCACAAGCTAGCTATAAGTATTATGAGTCATGACCTGAGAGTCAGCATGCTCGCTGAGAAGTGCCCTAAACCTTCTCATTTAACAAGGGAGTAAACCAATCCTCTTCCTCCCACTGAAAAAAACAACAAAATCTTTGTTTTATTAATTTTGTTGTTTTTGAAAGTTTCAGTGGTAGCTAGTTAGTTGTTTTGTGAAGCATGCAGAGAAGACCAAAAAATTTTTTTTAAAAATGCATAAGCACATAGCAACATGCAGTCGTCTGAGGAGCAAGGGGGCTGATTCTTTTAAAAGAGAGTCATAGATTTTTACATTGTATGAATATTTATGGGAATCTTGGACAGGAATAATAGCTAGGTAACCAACATTCACCATCTTCTCTTTGTATATAGCTCTATATGTACCTCACAGTGGTGGGATCAAGCCATATGTATTTAGCTAGCTACAACTACTTTGGAGAGGGGTGGGAGAAAGGCTGCAGGGGGTAGCCAGTATAGCAGAAAGGCTGGGGGGCATGCATGTAGCTATTGGTTGTTGATTGTCTATAGGCTTCTAGCTACAATTGGGTAGCTATACCCTCAGTAGGATAGCTAGCTAGCTATGGAGGTTCTAAACTACAATACAAAGAGGTTCATGGGCATGATGATATTAGATCACCATCTGAAATGGTGATCTACATTTCACTCATTGCTACGTAGCTATAACTTACATCAAGGGTTTTGATGACTTTTGAGATACGTAGGTAGCTATAGCTATAGACGACTGGTCTCTATGTTCACACCTATATGCTGTATAGCTATCTTGATTCAAATCTTTGATTTCGTACAACAAGCAAGCAAAACAGCAATCATGTGACTGGCTAGTTAAAACCATAATCAGAGAGTGCGGTAGCACTCTCTATATATGCATGTAAGGCTTGACACGCAAAACACCCACGCTCATTAGATCAGAGAGTCTGGCGCCACCAGAATAGGTAAATCGCTGGCTCTAGAGTCCAGGCCCGTACGCAGACTTTCAAAAAGGGGGGTTCAAAACTTTTGATAAAAATGGAGTAGCTATTTCATTTGCTTGGCCTAATACAAAAATTTTGTACTCAAGATCTCATGCTTGCAGTACATCCTTCATAAGCCACGCCCTCCCCCTTTTCAGACAGTGCCTATTGGCAATGAATAACTGATACAGTCATATGCAAAACACTGTAGGTTGTGAACTCTGAACCCTGAACTCAGACTATAGTGAAACTAGACTTACCATGTGCTTTAGCTATAATACTTAGGTTTAGCAAATTCTATAGCATGAAAGTTAAACTTCCATCTCATCACAATGTTCACTTGCTACTTCTCTAGAAAATAAGTCAGAAATGTTCTTATAGGTACATGTCCAACTACTGTCTTTTATCACTAACATAGTTGTCAGTTCTCTTTCTCTTATGCAGCTCTTCGGTGCTTGGGCTCCACACACTTTGATAGTTGTACAACTCTTAGTCTAGTCAGCAAACCCTGTATGTAATTAAGCTCATCAGGTTGAATGTGCTTGAGTGATCTAGGTCCTGTCATTGATTCATAAACTATTTTTTTTAAAGAATAATGTTAGCTATTATGCACCTATTTAGCTATTTATTTATTTTATTAACAGCCTCATCCAAGAAGAAACCTTCACCTTTGGATCCTGCAACTTCTGCCATAGCAAGTGCTGTTTCTGTGGACAATGTAGAAACTTCAAATATTGACTCTAAATCACATTTAGAGAACCATTCTGGGCGAAAGCATGTTGACATGCATATAGCTAAATGTTATAGATGATGCTGGAGGGAGGCAATATGAAGCATTTGCATTGGCAATGAGTCCACTTGCAAGGAAGGCAGTGAAGTCACTGTATGTGAGGAAGACAGGAATAGAGGCAACACAAGAATCTGAAGAATTAACTGATATTGACATGTAGCTTGAAAATACATACTGCACTTCAGATCCTTTTACTACATAAGCTTGCTCAATTGCATATTGCTTGTGGCATTAAGTTGTTTGGTATAGTTCTGGCATGGATTTTTAATTGAAATTTCTGAACATGTGTCTTGATAAATAGTGACGTTCAACGAATTATTGCTCTTGAAATTAGACATAATCGTTCACAGTAGTAACAGATACAATATCACCATTCCCTATCAGGACTTCACCACTTGGTAAAGAGGGAAGAGTTAGACCAATGGCTAGACTATACCTCCTAATGTGACTGCAAATATGATGAGGGGACTTAATACAACAGTGTATGAACAGCAACATTGTTTATTACATTGTTTATTACATTGTTTATTACATTCTTTCTTTTTACAAGCTCGTCTTACTGAGATAAATAGTACTAAAACATTTGGTGTAGCAAATGCTATCCAAGCAATACTTTCTTGTGCTGAGTATCTAGCACTTCTCTGTACTTCAAAATTCATTTTAATGAAGGTGTTGTATCCTTTTAGAGATGCTAGAATGCATGTATTCTGACTATCCGGTGATATAGAGCAGCTTGGAGTGGGAAAGGTACAAGTGATAGCAGTCAGTTCAGTGATGTTGTATTTCAATACATCATTGATCAAAGTGTAGTTAACAGTTACAGATTGGAATCCTTTGAGCCCCACAAAATAGTGAAAATTCTGATCTTCTGCTGAGAGAGTAAATGTTATAGATGATGCTGGAGGGAGGCAGTATGAAGCATTTGCATTGGCAATGAATCCACTTGCAAGGAAGGCAGTGAAGTCACTGTAATTGAGGAAGACAGGAATGGAAGCTATGCAGGGAATGGATGAATCAAGTGAGGAACTTGAGAAAATGTAGTCCACTGTCGATCTTTTTACAATATATTTCTGATCAATAACATATAGCATATCATTGGTGACATCCAGTTCTCTTGTAGAATTATTCTGGAAATTGTCTGTTAAAGTTGTTGAACATGGTTCTTGATAGAGTCACATTGAATGAGTCTCCACTGGCATCGATATTAAAGTTGACTTTGCTGACAGCATCACTATTCAGAGTTACAGCTAGCACTACATCATTGTTCCCTATCAGGACTTCACCACTTGGTATTAAGGGAGGCAATGTTGAAAGCAAGCCAACATATAGTGCCAAAAAGAATATGACAGGTATAAGGATTAATATTACCACTAGAGCCATATTTTGACAATAACTGGCTGCACCTGCTCGCTGTGTATCTGTAATTTTGAGATAACAGTCATATTTAATTATAAGAATCATAAGCTAGTAGTTAAAAGTTCTGAACACCATTGGTAAGGCTTTTGCTGCTATAGTGAGCCTCTTCTATAGCAGCAACAATGACTTCTCCCTAATTAATTAAAGCTCCACGATTTAGGAAGAGGTTTTAGTATGTAAGGTTCCACTGTACAATAAAGTATTGTAGAGTCTCAACCATCTGCATAATATTAATCAATAGGCCAGAGCTTAAGCTTCATTGTACAGGCATACATTACGTGCAGTTGCTATAGTATGATTAATATCAAAAAAAATAAGGCTCACTAATACTTAACTCATCAAAAAATACATACTTACCTGCTGTTATTGAAGATAAATCACCAGTCACTCTTTCCTCATTCACTGGTGGTGGTGATGGTGTTGTGGTGCTGTGGGACTCTGAATAATAAGGGAAGTTAAAGATTTATGCTATCAGTATCTTGTCTACATTAGAAATCAATGATTACTGATTAACATTCTTGTGGGCTAATGTAATGACATTCTCCGTAACTTTAGCAGTGAAAAGATCAGTATACATCAATGTGACAGTTTGTGACTGAGATCGCCTGTCCTGGCATTGAATGCTGGGCTCACCATGTCTGACTAGTCGTGGCATGACAGGCACATGAACATGGACCTTAATATCTAACCCTCTATTGGTTGGCAAGACCAACACTAAAACATACAGGAGTTTATGTCTGTCCAGATACCGCTATGTGCCACACTCGCCCAATCAACAATCTTATATCACTAGCTAACTTCCTTATTAGCTACACTACATGTCTATTATTTTTGTATTAGCTATGGCTCTGAAGTTTTATCAGCAATTAGCTAACCTGTTTTTTATGCTTTGGCACGCAGCTGTCATGACTCTCTATCGTTATTTTAGCTCTAAAAACCCCCAAAACCTACAAATCTTCCACTACCAGGTCCTAGTGGTAGCTACAATGTCACTGACAGTTCGTCGTCTTCTATTGAAGCAGCAAACTGAAGCAGGGATCTACCACCAGATGGCCATACACTAGATTTTCATCAAATAAAAAGGGAGATTTGTATCAACAGTTGCCATAGTTTGTGCAATATCACTGGCTATCATTGTTTGTTTGTTTGTTGTTGTTGTTTGTAAATAACATGCTAGAAAAACCTATAGCTATGCACTATGCAGCTAGTTCCTTGTATCTTATGTCAACAGTCAATTTTTAGCCTTCATCCACAATAACTTGTATTTATCTTTATTGAATATGCCTTTTGATGGTTGTATAGTAGAAGGTTATTATAGCATAGGTGGAGGAAGATGATGTGGCACCAGGAGACTGCATGACCACAAAGTTTGCTTAAAGAGGGTGTGCTACACCTCTAAAATCCTCAGTACAGTATTTTTGTATCCCTTTCCACTAAATATTCTACAATAATCAGTTGCTTCTGAAGGGGGCACCAAAGGGGAGATTCATTTCAAGGGGAGTATGTGCCCCCTGGTGTCCTCCATCCATGTATAGCATTTAATATTTGGCCACCAGAGGATGCATGTTAGAATGACTGGCTACTGGTAGCTACAGCTGAGCTGTTTGGGTTGAGATAGAAGGTTCTTGCTGTGATTGACCATAGTAACAGAAGCTACAGATAGCTACACAAGTACTTGATACATGACAGCTGCTTAGAAGCATCAGCAACAGGATCTTTTCTTGGCCTGTGCCTACTTGACCCAAGGAGGCCTGAGACAGACTGGTTGGTGTTCTGAACACCATTGGTAAGGCTCAGTTGTAGGACTGAAGAAACTTTGTTTAGACATTCTAGCTATAGTTAGCCTTTTCTAGCGGTAACAATGATTTTTCCCTAATTAACTAAGCTCCACGATTTAGGAAGAGGTTTTAGTATGTGTACAATAAGGTCTCAACCATCTGCATACATTATTTATAGGCCAGAATTTAAGTTTCACTATATAGGCATTTAACATTAGTACAGTTGCTTCAGGACAGTTATATTGAGTACTATTCAAATCAACGACTATCAAATAAGGCCTCACTATAACTTTAGCATGTACGTAGCTACATGTTACCTCATCAGCATGATTCAAAAAGTACATACTTACCTGTTGTTCTTGAAGAGTAAGGTGGGAGGTTTTGATCTTCACTATAAGCTGGAGGACAATTTGAATTGTCTTCTGGTGATGGACAAGGTGGTAAATCACCAGTCACTCTTTCCCTGTAAACTGGTGGTGGTGATGGTGCTGTGGTGTTGTGGGACTCTGAATAGTTAAAGAACATTTATGCTATCAGCTACTTTAGAAATCAATGAAAGAATTATTAACTGATTAACATTCTTTGCGGGCTAATGTATACAGCTAATGACATTCTCCATAACTTCAGTGAAAATGGAGATCAGTATACAAGCATAATCATGAATGTGACTGTTTGTGACTGAGATTGCTTGTCCTGGTATTGAATGCTGGGCTCACCATGTCTGATATGCATGGTAGACAAAAATAGAAATAGATCACTACGTAAGAGCAAGTTCAAATATCTGTCCAGATATCGTTGTACACCACACTTGCCCAATTAACAAATCACTAGCTAGCTAACCCTTTCTTATAGCTACTTGCAGGATCCCATTGCCAAAATGAGATAATGAACATCATCCTACGTACTTATCGTTTAATTTGGACCTGGCTATGGTATTAGCTATGTAGCTATGTACCATAAAGTGAAAACAAATTAGCCATAGGATCTAGCATTAATTGCACTGTTCCAGCAGAGGATAACACTGTGGGAACACACACAATACAGTGGATGCATGGTATCATGCAAGCCTCCTCTCAAGAGCCATTCTCGACACTCCTTATCCAGGGTAGATGGCCAATCTCTTCGATGAGATAATATAAGTATTGTCCAGGCAGCAGTACAGCAAAGCCAGAAGACTCAGTTCTAAATGCAGGGTGTAACTAAAATATTGACCAGACCAGAACAACAGACTGCATGGTCTGTAGATTTGGTAATATACATGATCACTAGGTATATCACTATGGATACTATACTAGGTAATCACTATGGATATTAATTACCTTAAGGTGGGTATTATTGGCGGCTATTAATTTTAGCGTTAAGGGGATACTGTATTTGGCAGGTATTAATTTTAGCTATTTTGAGCTTTGTGTATTCTATTTTTAAATGTAGTTTCATATGAAGTTGCTTCAAGAATATCAGGCACGAACAATACAATGCATTATTGTGTCAGTAACTCATTGGAGAGCAAAAAGGATCTTCACTGGGACTAGTGATATATCATACCTGTCACTCCTGCCTTTTTCCACCCTACTGCTGCCATTCTTGAGTCCATGAAATCAGAAGTATCCAAAACAGACTCTGCATGACAACCACTCAAACACACTTTTGTTCAATATTACTTCTAATTTTATTATTAGCGCGTGCTTATATTAGCGAATAAAGCTAGGCCTACTCGCTAAATTCGCTAAATTAAAAAATGCTATGAGAATTAATCCCCCAATATGGTACTGATGGCCAAGATTTGAGCCTCTGGCTCATGGACTAATAGTGAGGGGCAAGGTGAGTGCAAATAGACTTTAGCTTGCTTTATACTAAAGGTTTGGGTCCTATATAAGGATCTATTCCTTTTCAAAATAATGTGGGTTCTCTGAATGCTGACAGATGGATGATCTGATGGTATAACCTCTATCAAGTCTTTTTGAGCTGTTCTACACTAAAAAGGGAAGATGCACTCAATGAATAGCATTGTGTACATAATGTTTGTGTATCATACCACATTTAAGGTCTCATAGATCTTGGTCTTTGGCACAGTAGATGGAGCTGAAATATCCCCCAGGACTAAAAAGTATGTTATGCAGTGATAACTATTACAAAGGTAAAAACATTGTGGTGGCACATTTTTCACTGGCAGTACATGTAACTCTACCAAACCATCAATAATAATTTTTCACTGGTGATCATAACTACAGCTGAGTGAACCTATTCTATGTTTCCCAATCAGCAATATTGACTGCATGCTGACAGCTTGGTGTTAGAGAGTGACCAGTGTACTTGAGAGTAGCTGTACGTAGTTCTCACCATTCCACTCTAATAAGTGTTACAGTACATGTAATAATTGCACACTATGTGTGTACTATATTACACACCCAAATGTGTAAAACTTAAACAGTAATGTGGACACACTTTAGTGTGTTATAATTATGATACACAATTTTTAAGTGTAGGCATAAGGTGGTTTGGCTACAGAACCAGGAGTCACAGGCACAGAGCAAAGGATTCACGCAAGGACTAGCATACACCTCCAGAGTGGGAGGTGTGGCTCCTGGGCACCTCCCACTCAGCTGCATCCCAAAACCTGGCACTGCCCCCAAATATGTTAAACTGCTGTTGAGCAGTTGAAACTGGGAAGAGTTAATATCCGAAGCCATCTTTTCTATAATACGCATGCGCATGATATCCAATTATTCGAAATTATAATTTTCAGGTTGGTTGTCTTCCCTTCACTGCACATGCGCAGGTAGAGGTTTAAATTTTGAACTTAGCGAGAGCATAGATACTATAACCTCCGGACACGGGATTGGAAACGGGTGATTCGCGCGAGATTTTAGGATACAATCCGCGTTGTTTGCTGAGTCAGCAAAGACGTTGCCAAACAGTAGCTAAGGCAAGTATTTCGATAATGGCTGAAGCTATAGGAGAAACGTCTTCAACTACAAGTAAGCAAAGATTGTAACCTTAAATCCAGCTATTTTAGCTATGTAATTCACTTTTTAGGCCCCTCTCAATTCTGAGATACTCATTCTAAAAGAAGATAATGGGTTTAAACTTCCTTCATCAAACGCTTCTGCATCTCTGCAAGCTGCAAGAGAGTTATATGCATGGTGCCTGGACTGCAGGAATGAATGTTAGCTTTCAAGTTTTGCTTTAATCCATAGCAAACTTGAAACAGCTCTGACTATTTAAAGTCAGCTGTAAACAAAGGCATTTATTCATCGGATGAATTCATCTTAATGTGGAAGAAATTCTTGGTGTCATTACCAAAATATGGTGGATTTCCCATCTTCCAGAATATCATCTGATAGGTTTTTTAGGTGAACATGATGGGGGATCTACTGTTACAGCAGCATGTCCATTTTGATACATTTATAGAACTGTGAAGGACAGAGTCCATGGTGAAAAAATATGTATGGAGTGGTTATCGAGTTTAGAGGAACTTTTGGATGAAGAGCTAGCTATAGAAGAAGCAGCAGTCCAATCTTCAGCAACTGGATCCTCAATGTGAACAGAAGTGGCTTGTATTTTGTATTAGATCTATATAGATGATGCATTTGACATTTTTATTGATTAAAAAATGAGGTAGCTATACTATTGTACGAGCAATTAAGGCTAGAGAAATATCATGTGGAAAAAAGATGAAATCATGGAAGTAATGAGAGATGAATGAATTGGTCTATATATAGTTGCACTGGATATGAATGTCGAAATTGGGAAGGAGTTGCTGAAAATGATCATTGAAGGGTGGAGTGAGTTCTCATTTGGTGGTGCGTGGTTGAAACTTTAAGCAGAGGTCGAAAAAGTCCCTCCAATGTTCTAAAGGACTGTGCAAAGTCCTCATCACCAATAATCAAGAATTCATGCAGCATGCATATTTTTTTTTGTTATAATGATTCATTCATGTTTGGAAATCATTCTCTGCTTTGCATTTTCTTTTTCCAAATCAGGCTTGGAACTGTGAGCCCTGCAATTGCCTCTAACTGGACCTTTGCAAAATGTATTAATCACCCATAGTGCTTGAGTGTTGTTGATAAATTCCTCGACGCTGGGATTATCATGAGTTCCACCTCTTTGTCGCTGGCACCCAAAAAACTTTTCAGAAGGTGCTCACTCAATTTTTTTTAACTCCATCAATGGAAAACAGAATATTCCATAAATGATAATACTATAACAAGGAATATTAGCAAGCTAACAAGAAGCTCTAGCTACCTGTCATTTTCAAACCCAGCAAGGTCTCAGGGCTAAGGAGCATTTTCTTTTTCTGAACTTTGGAAAACCCTTTCCTTGCTTTTATGCTCCATCCAAATAGACAAGAATAGACAAGAAACTCTTCTTTTAGCCACTATATATAAAAAAAATCGTCACAGGTAGGAGTAGCTATCCATGCATTCAGTTCAGAGTTGACCAAATTGGGTTTTTAAAGTTTATGGTTATAGCATATTTATGATGTGTAACTTAAGGCCTACACTAAAAGTCAACTACTCTAACTATGCACATGCAAAACTACTTTTATTTTGCTACAACATCAACTAGTTATTTTTCATAGTAAACTTCTCCCTGACTGGTAAATTGAGCACACAATTACACACATTAATGGCCTCCTGAACTTACAAAACCCAGATTTTTTTCCAGTAATATTCAAGTCTTAGAAAAAAAAGCATTCTATAACAAACTTTATCTCTATGTATACCATTTGGTGGAAAATTTAATGCAAAATAGCTTAATTCAACACAGAAAACCTTTCACACAGTTTTCTTCTCCAGGAATTGACCAACCACGGCAAAAACTAGCCATATCAATGAACTAGGGTTTAAAATTTTGTTTTAAGTATCAAAATGAGTAGTATAAAGTATTAGACAAAACTGTTTTCTTACTGGCTCGCTCTATTCATCCGTTTCAGAGCGATGTCTTTATTCTCTTTTTATGTGCGGTCAACAAAAATTACAACGCGGAGTGCACGCAAGCAATTCAATGGTTGTCATAGGCGCACGTGAGCCCGTTTCCAATCCCGTGTCCGGAGGTTATAGTATCTATGGCGAGAGCAAGCAAGCATAGATATAAGAGGTTTACGGGATTGGAAACGGATCACGTGCTCCCGTTAGCAACTAACAACCGAGGCGCGTTGACAGCTGAATGACATAGCACTTTTGTCAAAGTTGCTGTTCTGACAAGATCCATGAGGTAAGACTTATGCCAATGATACTATAATACACTAGGGCATAGATTTACTGTATGAAATAAATTTTAGCTCAGATTTTCAAGTTTAATCCTACAAATACTACTGTAGTGGTTAATGGGACTATAATCCCTCTCACGCTTGATAGAATCAATTGCTGTTGCCCATTTTCTGATCAAAAGGCATGTAAACTTTAGCTACATGGAATAGTAATGTTAGTTTTTGTATTAGCTGACATATATTGTCTCTAGCATTTGCAAGTGGTGTTAAAACTGTAATCCCTCTCCCAAGAAATAGATTAACAATATTGCAACTGTATTAGTTATTTCAGGGAAAGGATAGAACAGTAAATGGAATTGGTGCATTCGTTTTCTATACAATAGTCATCCTATGGAGATGGCAAGCTTACTATATTTCCCCCCTAATATCCATAGGGTCCACAGGACAGCTGACTGAGCCAAATTCTTAAGGTGGATGGTGTCAAAACCCAACAGCCAAAAGCTGGAAGTATTGCAATAATGCTGATGAGGGAGAACTGAGCAGAAACTGGCGGATAACTTTGGGGCAAAATTATCTAGCTATAATAAGGCCACTATTTATAGAATCCTAGTTTCCTGTCCAAGAAAACATCCACAAGTGCTGCGGGCGGGCGGTTATTATAATTATTCTATTACTGCTTCGTTGTTTATCTCAAGGGTCCTGTCTTCATCATTCACCACGGGCTTTCCCAAAAAGAGCTGAATGTGAAGCCAAATGTGCGCGCTCTACTGCGCGCATGAGCAATGACAGGCGCTAGGCAGTAATAATATTTTTTGATGCGGTGACATTTTCAATACGCGGGCGGTGGACAGGAAACAATCATTCTATAAATAGTGGCCTAATGATGAATTTATGTCTAATTTAATACCAAAAGTCATTCTGGCCTTTCTTTCAAATCAATCACATAAAATTAATGTATAATGAGCAATGATAGGTACTCATAGTTATAATTACAAGGAAAAAAGTTATGAATAATTAATAACTTCCTTCCTCAGACTCTCCAACTTCAACTCTCTGACTCTTCACTTCTTCAATACCTTCCCCTTAGCTTACTTGTACTATTCTGTGAGCTGTAGGGGCAGAATATCACTTTAACTGCCTTGAAAGGAGTGAATATTGATCTCTTTTCACAACGATTAATATAATTAATGCTGCATGCGCGTGCGCATCTGTCAACGCCACGGTTGTGCAGTTCATTGGGCGTTTCCAATCCCGTAAAACCTCTTATATCTATGAAGCAAGCAAGCAAACAAGCCAGCAAAAAGAAAACAGTCATGCCTGCTCCATATTCTGTGGATTTCCGCTGGAGAATTGTTTGGCTGGCACGTTTTCAGCATTTCTCTCCAGCAGATGTAGCTCAGCTACTGAATATTTGTAGTCACACTGTTACCAGGTATGTTAAACTATTTGACCAGACTGGCGATATAATGCCCAGACAATATTGCCATGGACCATGTCGTCTACTTGGACAATTTGAGCAGCTAATTCTTTTGAGATTGATTATTGATAACCCTGGAATTTATATTGCAGAACTTCAGGATAAGCTGCTTACCAAGTGTGCAATTACATGCAGTGCTGCTACAATATGTAGAACATTAAAATATATGGGTTGTAGCCGACAAAAAATCCAACAAATTGCCTTGCAACGCTCTGATCAATGCAGAGGGAAATTCATGGCAGAAATTGCAATGTATGATCCTGCCATGTTCGTGTGGATCGATGAGACAGGATGTGACAGACAAAACTATATGAAAAGATGTGGCTACTCAGTAAGAGGAATCCCTCCACGTGACCACAGGCTCTTAATTCATGGGACAAGATACTCAGCAATACCTGTGATGTCCATACATGCAATCCATGATGTTGGCATCATTGAAGGAAGTGTAAATGGTGATAAGTTCAAAGGATTCATTGCTACAGTTCTCCCCATTCTGAACCCTTTCAATGGTACGAACCCTTTATCTGTGGTGATCATGGATAACTATACGATTCACCATGTTGACCCTGTAATTGATATGATAGAAACAAATGCTCAAGCTAAAATCATCTTTCTTCCTCCTTATTCACCAGACTTAATGCCCCTTGAGGAAGTTTTTAGCAAAGTCAAGGGCATTATGAAGATGAATGATAACATTTTCCAAGCGTGTTCTGCTCCAAGGGCACTTCTTGTAATGGCATTCACATTTATAACCAAGGAAGATTGCCTAGGCTACACACAACATAGCGGATACATTTAATCATGTCTGTATTAATTATATTATTAATCAGTTTTAAAGCTTCCTTAAAATCCCCAAAACTGCATCCTTTTCATAAATGTACTCATCATCAGTAAGCACACCCGACTCCTTTAGGCTTGAAAGATCATGTAGTTGCTTGTAGCATTTAGAGCGTGCCTCAATTACTTTGGCAGGACTTGCTCCAGAACTGACACTGAACCACTACGAGGGGATAATGCTGATGAAATGGCTACTGCTGCTTGTGTAACAGCTTCTGACAAACTGTTTTTATCTTCTTTCTTCTTTGAAGGGCATCCTTTTCCTGCTCTGGTAAACATTGATGATGTGGGGGGTTCTTCAAAACTGCTATGCAAGCCACCATTTATCATCTTGCTCCAAATCCTTATTTGCATGGGTGTAAAGCAAGAACCATGTTTTTCTTTTAGTTTTTCGATAGTGGACTGTACACGTTCCTCCCTCTTCTCCTGTAATGTTTTCTTTTTCTTTGACTTAGGTGCTTGCAAAGCCTCTTCATCACTCACATTCTCATCATGATTCAAAGACTGGCACTGCTTCCGCTTCTTGTTAAAAGAGTTATCTTTTAAGCCATCACACCACAAAATTAAAATTTTCCCTGAAATATAAATCTCTGACCAAACTTCAGAAAGATCAGCTTGAGTTCGAATACTGACCATATTGCTACCACTTATATAACCAACATCAAAGTCACTTGCGATTACATCCTTCTTTAACTGAGCTCTAATTACTTCTTTTAGGTGCTCAATACTCAATACCTTTCTCTGATCAAGGTTTCTTAGAGTGAACATTTTGTGGACCTTACTCGACTTAGATACCACTTTCAGCAATACTTTGAATGTGCGCTGTCTAACGGCAAAAGTAACTGTAAGTGGAGTCACTAAAACAGGGAGGTGATGTGCACTATTTGGAGTTCTTGCTGCATTTCCCAGATGCCTTTTCTCCAAGACTGATACGTTGTTATTTATGCAGACAGTTGAAGGTTGACTTGGAACGTTTTCAGCCATCATTACAGGGTAAACCTAAACAGAGCTAGCTAGCTAGCTAGCAAAGTTGCACGCTGTAGCACACTACGCATGTGCAGTGAAGGGAAAATTTTTCTGGACAACCAACCTGAAAACTGCGGTATTACTCAGCTCATCTCTAGCTAGCTCTAGATAATGATGATAGACTACTGTATCAACTCGGGGATTTAGATTCACCAATCCATCTACCGGTAGACTCTATTTCAGCATCTTCGACCTCCAAGTATAGCTCAACAATAACACAACACCTTGACTCGTTGATAATGATTGGGCTGGATGCTATTGGAGAACTATTCTTCTTTCATCTATCCCTGCATATGCTCCACAGACAGAAAAGGATACCATAGACATCCATAGACATCCATAGATATTCATAGACAATTTTCTTATCCAAAAATCCACAGATTGTGGATAAATCCATGAACCTGGCAACACTGAAATTATTTAATATCATATGCATAGAAGAATGAACTCTATAGCTATATAGCTAAAACCATAAAAGACCGGGAACAAGTAAAGGAAAAAGCATTTCGTGAAATGAAAAAAGATGTAGGGATGACCACTGCTCAAAAAGTAAGGAAACAAAAAGGATGGAAATTGGATCAATCTTTGTTCTGTATATCCAGCCAACAATCCCTACATAATTATACGTCGGGTAGCTTCAGATTATAGTGTAGTAATGTACGTATATGTAGGGATTGTTGGCTGGATATACAGAACAAAGATTGATCCCATTTCCATCCTTCTTGTTTCCTTACTTTTTTGAGCAGTGGTCATCACTACATCTTTTTTCATTTCACGAAATACTTTTTCCCTTACTTTTATATAATTGCTTATAAATTAAACTTAATGGTATGGTAAATAGCATAACAAACTAAAACTCAACAAAATCATTTAAAAGCTCCTACTTATACAAAACAGATGCTCAAACCAAAACCATCACAAGGATACATAATGCACAAACTGCACAAATCAAGAAACAGAAAAACCTCTGTCAAAAATCAAATAATTTATACTAATGTGTCCAACCCAATAAAAAGATGAATATATAGTAATATTATCATTGTTATACAAAGTGCTCCTGCTGTTATATATGCAAAAGCCTCCTGTGCCCTATAGCGATCTGACTGTTCACTTATGTAGTTTAGAGTGATAAATGTATCAGACAACTGCAAGGATGCTAGAATGCACATATCTTGACCACCAGGAGGGTTATCGATTGAACAGCTTGATGATGGAAATATACACACAGTAGTAATCATGTCAGTGACATCATATTCTCTGATGTTTCCTTGCATGGTGTAGTCAATAACTGATGATTGGTAGCTCTGTAGTCCCACAAAATAGTGCAAATTGTCATTTGCAGATAGGGTAAATGATATAGGTGATGCTGGCAGGAGGCAATATGAAGCATTTGCATTGGCAATGAGTCCACTTGCAAGGAAGGCAGTGAAGTCACTGTATGTGAGGAAGACAGGAATAGAGGCAACACAAGAATCTGAAGAATTGACTGATATTGACATGTAACTTGAAAATACATACTGCACTTCAGATCCTTTTACTATATAAGCTTGCTCAATAATATATCTCATATTGCTTGTGGCATTAAGCTGTTGGGTATAGTTCTGGTATGAACTTGTAATTGAAATTTCTGAACATGTGTCTTGATAAATAGTGACGTTCAATGAATTATTGTTGTTGAAATTAGTTTTACTGACATAATCGTTCACAGTAGCAACAGATACAATATCACCATTCCCTATCAAGACTTCACCACTTGGTAAGGAGGGAAGAGTTAGAATAATGGGTAGACTAATAGATACAATACCTCCTAATGTGACTACAAATAATATGATGAGGGGACTTAATGCAACAGTGTATGAACGGCAACATTGTTTATTACATTCTTTCCGTTTACAAACTGGTCTTAAGAATACACCTACTAGGAAAATTAGACCAGGTACTAATCCTGCAGCAAATGCTATCCAAGCAATACTTTCTTGTGCTGAATATCTAGCACTTCTCTGTACTTCAATATCCATTTTAATGAAGGTGTTGTATGCTTTTAGAGATGCTAGAATGCATGTATTTCGACTGTCTAGTGATATGGAGCAGCTTGGAGTGGGAAAAGAACAGGTGATAGCAGTCAGTTCAGTGATGTCGTATTTAAATACATCATTGATCAAAGTGTAGTTAACAGTTGCAGATTGGAATCCTCTTAGCCCCACAAAATAATGAAAATTCTGATCTTCTACTGAGAGAGTAAATGTTATGGATGATGCTGGAGGGAGGCAGTATGACACATTTGCATTGGCAATGAATCCACTTGCAAGGAAGGCAGTGAAGTCACTGTAATCGAGGAAGACAGGAATGGAAGCTATGCAGGGAATGGATGAATCAAGTGAGGAACTTGAGAAAATATATTGCACTGTTGATCCTTTTACAATATATTTCTGATCGATAACATATAGCATATCATTGGTGACATCCAGTTCTCTTGTAGAATTATTCTGGAAATTGTCTGTTAAAGTTATTGAACATGATTCTTGATAGAGAGTCACATTGAATGAGTCTCCACTGGCATTGATATTAAAGTTGACTTTGCCGACATAGTCACTATTCAGAGTTCCAGCTAGCACTACATCATTGTTCCCTATCAGGACTTCACCACTTGGTATTAAGAAAGGCAATAATGTTAAATACAAGGCAAGATAGAGTGCCAAAAAGAATATGCTAGCTATCGTCATTGGAACTATAATTCGACAATAACTGGCTGCTCCTGCTCGTTTTGTATCTATAATTTGAGATAACAGTCATATTTATGTTAGAATCATAATGCATGAGAGAGTGCATTAGCTAGTAGGGAGAAGAGGTTAAAAATAATAAGACAGTATACATGTAGCTAAATTCACTCTTATCTATATCTCTAACACAATAACTACAGTGATAGAAGAGAAAGAAAAGTACAGAGAATTTGAAACATGCTTCATAAGAAAGAAAGCAATTCTATGTTTCGTCTACACTATAATTATGTTCACAACATACTGACATACTGGTCACATTTATAACAGTTAGAGTGCACATTATGTTGAATGTAATATATTTTGTACAGCAGAACCTTACATAGCTATCTAAATCCCAAGGCATAATAAAAAGGCCTCCATCTATAAATAAACTCAAACCATATAGCTAGCTATGAATAAAACACCACCAGTCAGCATATCTTTGAGTGGGAGGCAAGTGAAATATCTCAGTTGTAATAATGTCACTGCTGATGTAATTTATTATACGTAAGTCACACCATTACTAGATAATATCCCCTTACTATCATTTTCATTTACCATTATAAAGTGGATTGCCTGTTGAAGGTGGACCAGCTGCTGAAGGTGGATCAGCTGCTGAAGGTGAAGGTGGATCAAAATTCCCTGTCAGATTTTCATATGCTCTGTGAAGAGCTTATAAAAAAAGTAGATAAGTATATAGGTACAGCTAGTAAGGTGTAGCTATAGATCTCTAGATCTCAGACCTGAGGCTTTATATATGTAAATTCACTTGGTCCATAAGTTTCAAACTTTGTTATTATTTATAGAGACTGTAAACATCACACTAGCTAGTGGAAATGATGTTTAAAATTCAGGGGGAAAAAACATTACAGTGCTCTTTGGTTCCTTGCCTTTATCATTATCAATGCTCCTGAACTTATTATAGGACATTAAAAAAAAAACAAAGTTTGAAGCCTATGGAGAAATTCTTATGTGAGTTATGTGGAGACCTGACAACTTGTGTGTGCATTATAGTCTGAACTTCTGCTCAGGATGGCCCATTATATAACCGGACCATGCCTTCTTGCCCGCATGCTCTCAACTTGCGCGCCTATGTTGCACGTTGTGCATAACTGCTGCTGCGTCATCATGGACGCATTCAGTGAGGGAAAACGCAAAAAGAAAAAGAAGTGTTTTGGTATAAAGATTATGAAAGGATAATAAAATAGGATAGAAACTTCAGGTATAGAGTGAAGATTGGGCCACTCCAACTTGCATGTTAGTTTCAGGTCCTTGCCCACATTGAAATATTGAATATTGAGTGTTTGAGGATTATATGACATCATCATAATTTACTGGCACGTTCGCTCGACTATTTCTCTAATCTATGATTCTAATAAGATGTAAAGAGCTTCTACTACACGTAACTACCATCAAAATAACATCAAATGGCTCTATTGTGAATTTATATTCTGCATTTCTGTGCTCAACCCTGCCTCTGCTGACTCGGTGGAAGTTGGAAGAAATTTTAATTTATGTGGTTTTTAATCATTATGTTGTGGTTAATGTTTTTAATTATTATGTTGTGGTTAATTTTAATCTATATATCATTAAAATAATCCCATATCCTAGCCCTCTCGCCTCAATTTTTTGAGGTCTAGAGGACCTGAAACTAAGATGCAACTTGGCATGGCCTTAGCACATTTCAATTGTTGCATGGATTGCCTGAAGCTGCAGTGGTCTCAGAGATATCGACATCTTAGTGGTGAGAGTAAAAAAGGTAGGCAAAGAGTTGCAGTTGATTCAGCCATTATTTCTGTATCTCTGACTCTGGAATACACTTTAGAAGAAGAGTAATCAATAGCTACTTCAACAAATTCATGGAATTGACTGCTCTAAAAAAGTAGATTCGATTAGCTATGCCATGGATGTATTGATGCCTGAAGTAAATTAATCATACATGCCTATAATGATATATTGAAGGTCATGATTCGGGTGATGGCAATTATTATTAACTTTATCACTTTAGTGATCATGAACTTGCAGTTTTTGCTAATAGCTATAGCCATAGCTACTAGTGCATTCTCTCTGTTAGACTGAAGACCTGTCACCCAGCAGGATAGCTGACTAAATAATAGTAGCTAATAGTGTACTGACCATTGACAACTAACCGGTTGCACAACAGGGCAGCTGGTATCGCAAGCCAGACCCATTCTGGCTCGCGAGAATACAGGGTAGCGACCCATTGTGCAACAGGGCAACTGACCTGTTGTGCAACAGGCCAGCTGGCCATGGTTCAGCAACAGGGCATCTGGTTACGTGGCATAATTACTGCAACAGGAAAATTCAGCATCGGGGCAGAATGAACATATACAATATCTATGAAATTTCTACTCTACAACAAGTTTTTGGGTTTAAAGGACCTTTAAAAATAATACTGAAAGTCTGTGTGAATAAAAAGTGCCTACTCAGCAATAATAGTTAATTCTTCCTTGACATTTGCATGGCCCTTCACATATATCTTTCAAGCAGACTGGCTGCATTATCTTGGCTCTTTTATTTTTGGATACTAAGAAACTCATCTGGCATTCTTCTGTGTATAGGCTAATACAGTAGTTCTCTTCTATTCTATATCAGCTGCACTTCACCCAGCTTTCTGATTGGTGGCAATAAAATCCTGATAGGAGACACAAGTCATTGGTGCTAATGTCCCCAGATCTTTTCCTTCTCTCAGGTTGGCAGCTAAGGGTTACTTTAGCTAGCTATCTAGCTATTTTTTAATTATTGGAACCAAAGAGCCCAGGTAGCTAATGGACAAAGCCATGGTTTGCACTAACTATAAAATTAAGTTTAGACTTTGTGTCAATAAAAATATTTTCGGAAAAAATTTTTTGCTTGCAAGACCATACCTTCTCGAACTCTTATAGAGATCTAGTTATGTAGGACTGGAGGCATACTCAGCACATGCGCAAGGGTTAGCTACATTGGTGTATCTGTGTGTGTGTTAGCTACATCCACCACACAGCCAGGCTATATACATATAGCTTCAATTTCTTGTTGTCTAGAGATACTTTCCAGTGTTTAAATTGTTGTTTGGAAAAAGGCTTTAGCTATAGCTACCAGAATGAAAGGCAAGATTCCAGCTCCGAAGTACTATAATAGCCTGTACAGTGCACTGCCAACCATTACCTAATCTATGTAGCTAGTTAACTGGAGTGTCTATAGTGATAAGTCTAAAGCTTTATGCAGCCATTAGCTGCTACTGTCTTACCTACATGTTTCTGTGCAGTTCTCTAAGCACATGGATGAATTAGAATGTGGAGTCTTAGCTAACTCAAGGAATTTTTCATTAATTAATACCTCCTGTTCATCAGTGATCTGCTCAAGATACTGAACTTTCTTAGTGTGCGCTGAGGGTTAGCACTTCAGTGCTTTTCATTATAGTAGTAGCATAGATAATATAGTACCCGTAGCATAGATAATATAGTACCCGAGGTGGATAAGTACGACGTAAGACAATCCGTGCCTCGCTCCGTTGCTAGGTGGCCATGCCGTCATGTATGACTTTTGCAATGATTTGCACTCTTCCTTCTCGATCTTTTCGTTTATTCTTGTGAAAAACTTAAATATAGTGCACCAGGTATGTATTAGCATAATTATAATGCTTAATAATTATACTATTTCCATACCTGGAAGAAAGTGCAAAAATTCCATAGCAATAACTTTGGTGAGGTTTTCTCCAACTTATAGATACACATTATTTAGAGTTATTGTATTTTGCATGGGTGGATCAAAGGAGCAGTACTGTGCTATATCCTTCATACAGCACCATTTTTGAATAGGCTGTGCTGTATGAAACTCATACAGTTTAGCCCATACAGCACAGTGCAATGCACAATGAATTGCGCAAAGTACAACTGAGCTAGCTATGCATCAATTGGAACAGGCTAGAACAGTTATAAAACTAGCCACAAGACTCTTACATTTATAGTATCCACAGTTTACAGTATGCATTGGGTTGTGTGGTTTACAAACAATGTGATTATTGACCAAAAAATCTAATCAAGACTCAATGAATATCATTAAAATTATAAAAATTGAAGACAAGTCAAAAATTGACGAGGAGAAAGTTACATCTCTATAATTATACTTGGATTCTTAGGAAATTAGTCCAACTGTACCATGAATATTAACTTGATTGACACTATACCATTTACAGTATTTATTATTAATTTTTTTAATTTATTGGGGGGAGGGGGAGCTTAACATTCCCAATCAACATCATCAATCATATAGTCATCAAGATTGATTTGTCCTCATAGATATAGTGTGGTACAGCTCCTTTGTAAATCCACCCATGCAAACTACAATAAATTACTTAGAGCACTGAAGGTCATGCTGTATGTGTAATATAGCACTCGAAGTGTGGTCTCAAGGCGCAATATAGCACTCGGCTTTGCCTTGTGCTATATTGGCCTCTTGACCACACTTCTCGTGCTATATTACACATACAGCACTCCCTCCAGTGCTATAACTATTACTGAAACTTTAGTTGTATATGAGGTATCGGCAGAATATAATATATAGTAATTCAGAACACTAGAAGTCATTTCACTCCATTTCAAAGATTTTAATGTAGTAAAATGTCCGTCAGATTATCTCTGATAGTATAAATGAAACTGTGCAGAAACATGTAGCATACAGGCTAGTGTACTGGCAAATATGATTAAATATAGAAGAATCACTATAGGAGTGACTCATTATGGAGTAGAAAATTACAGTTTCCTGTTAACATTAGCATGGATACAGGTAAAACAGGACCACACAGAAAAAGGAAAGCTATAAGATCACTTGTAGATCGAAGGAAGTACAATGTACGTCGTAGGAAGAAATTGGCAACACTTCCTTCTGATGAAAAAGATGCTGCACACACGTCTCTTCTCCCAGTGATTCCACCTGCCAGTTCAGATTTCCCATCAATTTCACTACAGCCAAATCAATACCTTCTAATATTCCAACTTCTCCACCCACTTGTTTAGCACCTCCAGCAAATCTCCTTCCTTCATCACCTATAATCTCGAAGAATACTACAATACCAACTGCAAGTCTCCTATGTACAACTTTCCTACCACAGAATTGGCAATTTTTTTTCGATGATGATGAGACTCAATATTGCAAAATAGAAAAGGGCAGTAGTGGCTTACATAAAGTGACATTTACAGTAATTGTTCATGCTGATAATTCATGGACCATCTTTATCCAAGATATTAAAATTCTTACATTTTTGCTAAATCTCCATAACACATCATTTTACAATTGGATATTGCAATCCAGTTGGTGAATGCTATCAACACAGCACAATTATGTCAAGGAAATCCTGATGAAAAATTCACTAACGTTTGCTTGAAGAGAGGTGGAAAGATTAGAGGAGAGAGGGGCATGAAGATGTGATTTACATTGATGATATCATGTGCACACAAGGTCAGAGCCGTACTGTTTGTAGAACAGATTGAGACATAATATGCACAGATAAGGAGAACACCTCATGCTGCAAATCCTCCAATAAATTTCGGGATCAATTTTGTCCCATGAAGCAAAAGACACTGCTAATGACCACACTTCAGCTAGTAGTAACACGAATTATTGTTATTTAACGTCAGCAGAAAAAAATTGCTAGACTGAAGAACCTCCATCATTCTCTTAGAGTTGCTGCACAACATACCAATGCTTTAAAAGTCAAGGTCACTACCCTTATTGAATCGCAGTCAGTGGCACTGCAGGAAAAAGATGCTGCTGACATCAATTCAGTGATACACCACAATGGATATTTTGGGAGCAGCAGATGATGTACAATAAACTGAAGAACAAGAAAAATATGAGATGGCATCCGTTTGTGATTAGATTTGCACTTAACTTGAAGTATCTCTCATCTTCAGTGTACAAGGCTGCACGACAGAGTGGAGTAATAAACCTTCCCTCTGAGAGGACATTGGCAGATTATACACACTGGTCTCTACCTCACACAGGAGTGCAATTAGAGTTCATTGAAGAATTCTGCAAGATGCTTATTGCTTGTGGGCATCATCACTGCACATTGTCTATGGATGAGATGAAGATCAAGAGTGGACTGGTTTTCGATAAGCATAATGGCACATTGGTTGGCTTTACTGACATAGGTAATGCTAACCGTGATATTGAATTGATGTGTTCAAATGATGAGAGAAGTAAGAATGCAAGGGCAGTGTTTAACCCCTCACTATCCATACCAGTGGCTCATTACTTCAGCTTGAATTTAAAAGGTAGTACATAATGATAAAATTATGATTAGCTAGCTAACAATAATTATTATAAAACTATTGTCATCGTAGGTCATGAGATATTTCCTTTAGCTTGGGAGGTTATTGAGCACTTGAAATGTATAGTATATCTGTCATCTCATTGATCAGTGATGGAGCTAAACCCAATAGGAGATTCTATAGAATGTGCCAGAAAGAGGAAAAGGAAAATCATTGCCATATAAAGCCACCAATCCTTACACAAGTTCCGACAAAGATTTATTTTTCTTTTGTGATGTTCCACATCTATGAAAGACAGCACGAAATTGTTTTAGTAACTCTTTTGCCCATTCAAAAAGTAGGTGTACACACATGCATGAAATGAGTTAACATATTACAGTAGCTAGCTTTATCATTCATTGTTAATCCATGTGCAGAAAAAATGGTCAGGATATCACCTGGAAATCAATTGAACATTTATATCTCACTGAGAACAGCACTAACACTCCAGGAATAAGACTATGTCACAAGTTGACACGAGACCATGTACGTATGGCTTACATCCTTCACAAGGATGAGAGTGAATTTGGCAGCTCAAGTTAGTAGACATGACTGTATCCATATAGGTGTATAATAATACATCAGGTCATGAGTGAAAGTGTGGTATGTGCTCTAGAAGTTATTGACAGAGATAAAACTTGAGAGACACGACGAATGGTGGATAGATTCTTTGATTATTTGAATGTCAAAAGTCCTCAATTATACAAGCTGAAAAGGAAGGAAAGCATTGCACCTTATAGTACCTCATCTGATGAGCGATTCAAGTAGTTATGAAGATAATTATACTAATAACTTCAGTAGCTCTATTACTGTACATGCAGTGGCTCAAAAAGACTTCCTTTCCTACTTAGAGGAGTGGGAAGAAGAAGCGAAACATATACCAGGAAAGAAGGGAGAGAAGAATAAATATTGCTTGAGCAGAGAGACCCTTCAAGGAATGAGAATTACAGGTTAGGTTGTTTGTATTCATTATTATTATTATTATTATCATCATCATTATTAGTTATCGTTATTGTAATTATTATTATTATTATTATTATTATTATTATTATTATTATTATTATTATTATACAGTTAATTCATTTACTGAAGTTGGACCACGGTTGCTAGAATTACCTGGTGTAAAATATCTCTTAAGTGAGGTATTCTCACAAGATCCCTTGGAACGATATTTTAGTAAACAAAAGCATTGTGGAGGCAGCAATGACAATCCTACAGCCTATCAAGTTCCCTATAATGCTGCTACACTGGTTCAACAAAAATCTGTTTATAAAGACTTGAAATCAATGAATGTAGAACCTGCAACTGAAGAGGACACATCTAGACTGTATGAATTACTCCTGAAGAAAAGAAAAGAAAATAACAGCTAGCTAGCCACTCCTGTTATTATAGTTGCCAAAATATTATTCCATGAATTATAGATAGTAATGCTCAGTCTAAACCTATGCTAATGGTATCTGCTAGCTAGCTATTTATCGTCTAAATTTTTTCTGGTTCCTTTTTCATGCTTTCTTTCAAAGTTTGCCATCCACCCTTTAGAAAATGAATAGCCACGTATAGTGATCCACAAGTCAATGATGGCTCCTAAGAGTTCAAGACTGTATATCTCAAATCTTTTTGGTGTATCTTGTGATATTTTCTCCCAGTAAACCATTATGCTGTGTGTATTAAATACTTCTTCACGTACAACTTTGATGACATCACTACCAGGAACATAATGTGTTCGCACTTTTCAATTGATGTCATCAGATTAAACACTTCATCATTTATTTGGTAGAGGCCACCTCTATCTATCAGTTCCTGCCAATGAGTACTGTATTCTGATAAAGAGTCAGGCTCTCCAGGTTGTTCATCTGCCTTCATTTTTTGCAAGGTGTGGACAAAGAACTTATATTTTTTCTGTACGGACGGGTTCCCAGAGCACCTTTTATATTTTTTAACAACTTGATAGCAACATATCCAGCCATGTACCTTAAACCATTACTTTCTCTGACTGTGAGGGCAGGCATTATTGAATCATTGATGGTTTGTGATTTTTTAGCCTTGTTACTTAATATTTTTTAAGCATTCTGTCTAGTATGATCTGTAGAGCAAGATCACACTCCTTTTGATATTCAACAGGAATTGTAGAGGAAATGAATGTATTCCAAGCTTGCAGTGTGTGTCCACTGATATGCATCTTATGGAATTCTGACCACACTACACCTTGAGCAATTGATGGGAGTCTATATCTTTTTCCGGCAAGGAGACAATTCAATAGAATTAGTTCTCATAAAATTAGCTTATGAAACAAATGAAACATGGTTTGTTTCATAAGCTAATTTTATGAGAACTAATTCTATTGAATTTTTATCATGTTAGCTGAGAATAAGCAGAGTTTGAAGGAGACAATTGTTCAGAATGCCTACAAGAAACATTATGATGTTGATAGGGTGTCTGCAGACTTTAAGTTCTGCAGCATATAATCCAGCAACAGTCACAGGTTTTTGCCTCTTGGAGAACGTGTGATCAAATGTTCTTACATTATATCCAATACAAGAGAAAGAAAAAAATCAGAAAATCCAAATCCTCCTAAATATTCCTCACTCACTGGTTTTAATGAGCAGGTCTACAATCAATAAAGAAGCGCGAGTAACCAGATCTCCAATGCCTTACTTGATATTGTTCTTGAAGAGGCCCCAATTATGATAATTAAAAACTAACCGTTTCTCTTAATTATATTTCTTTTTATTGTCTCTTTGTCCCATCTATCTTCTTTTAGTTCCTTTTCACACAGGCTCTCTTCACTCTCGCTATCACTGCTACTATACTCCATTCTCTCACCAACAGTTCTAAAATATCTAGTATAGAGGTAGCAAACTATCTGCATAGTGCAGTCCAACAATACTTCTTTTGCTAACAATTGAAAACTCTGCTATAATAATGTGTTCCAACTTACTTCTGTAGTTCTCTTCAATACCATGGAAATCTCAGTATATTATTATCTACTCTGTGTCACGCGCGAAGCAAGGAGTGAATTATTAATAACTGCATATACGGATTTGTTTCGTATCCACCTTGGGTACTATATCATCTATGGTAGTAGCTAACAATACCTTTGAAGGCTTCATCAGATTGTGGTGCTCTATTCTTATCAGGATGCAAGTCTCGGGCTAACTTCTTATACTTCTTCTTAATGTCATCTTGGGAAGCTCCTTGTGGGACATCCAGCACATCATAGTCACTTGTACTTTGTAGCACTCTAAGTCAATGATACATGTTCACCATTACTAGGGGACTATCCCTGTCCCAGTACTTCATGGAGTTATTGACATTTTTTTTTTTATTATTTGGCATTGAATCAAACATGTATAGCTACATGCAGCTTGTCAATGACATGGATTTCCTCAAGCATTATAGCAGGGGGGCTGGCACCCCTCCCCCAATAAATTCGCTCATACGTAGCCCATACATTATGTGATGTATATTTTAAGACCCTAGCTCCCCTCTGTTGGCCCCCTCAACTTTAATTCTGTTCCTATAGGCAGGCATTATTCAAGAGTCCACTATAATTAGTACCTTTGAACAGAATTCACTTGCTCAGCTGTATAACTTCCCATGCCATCTGTCTCAATACCTATGGGCCAAGAATATTGTGTGAATATATAAGGGTGGATAAGATGAACAGGGTGCAATCTATTGGGAGTCAGCATCATTAATTAGCTAGCTAGTTGTCAGGGGAAAGTCTAATCTGGTGTAGCCAACCCTTTACCATAATATTATTCTCTACAGAAAAATATGATCGTGCAGCCAACCAATCAGATTGCTTTATAATTAGAAATCCAATCACATATGCAAACTCAAGCATGTAGCTAGATCTATTGAAGGCCAGATATTTTGCACTATATCATCTGCCAGAATAGGCACATGTTCTACATTTGACCTGTACAAGTCATGTGTGCTAGTAATTCTGAACCTTTTCGAAAGGGTTGACTATGCTAGACTAGATGACACACTCCCTGAAGAATAATAAGTGAGGAAAAAATGTTATTGTGAAGGTCCTGGCTTGTCCCAGTCTATGTTTAAACGTACCGGTAGATGGATTGGTAAATTTGAAATCTCTGAATTGAGTTAGTTGTGAAGAGAGTATAATTATGGTAAAGTGCTAGCCAAGTATCAATTAGCTACATGTGCATGCACACTATCAAGATTTCTAATAGCTGTGCTCCGCTGTGTCTCTTTTACATTGACTCTTTCGAGGATCAACAAGTAGTTAGATTGTAGCTGGTAGCCAATGGGGACTGGAATTTCACTTTAGTATATGCAGAGTCTGCTACATAGAGAGAGTTACCCCTCTCTCTGATATCCAGTTATACAGACATACTCTAAACCTATGTAGCTTCTCACCTTCATCTTCATCCTGTACATGCAGTTCTGCCATCTCAATGGCCTCATTATTACTGCTGCTCTCATCATCTTGGGGAACTGTTAGTGAAGGCCCATTGTTGCCTGCATAAAGAGTAGCTAGAATAATGTTTACATTCCATGTATGCTATAATCAGCCATTCTCAGTTGAATCATCAGATTCTAGTGATACACCTAGCTAGCTATATATTGCCATGCTATACTTAATTGCCATAATTTATATAAATATTGGTGCAAGAGGCTATAGCTACGCTCTTTATATCATTTACCATGCATATGTGGTATGGTAGACTATCTTCATGGATACTGTGATCCTAGTGAATGCTCATGTTGAACTATTGATTTAAGAAGACTGGATATCTCAGCACATACGTAGTAGACTTGGTTATAGTTATTGCACTTATCTCTGATTAATTTTATTTTTGCAGGTATATAAACCCTATAATGGGAGACTGAAAATCTTATCTTGCATGCATGTGATCACACGGTGGTTATTGAAATTAGGAGAGCCAGGAGTGAAGTAGTATATTGGTAATATTGGTGTGGTTTTTGAGTTTAGAATTGGGGTAAGGGGCTATGTACTTGACGGCAGAAGCAACACACAATTGATTTTTATTGAGTTTCAAAAATTTTTTTTGTTTTGTGCCCTAAATGTTATGGTGGAGGTTTTGTCCTTTTTTTTAAACAAATTTTTTTCCTTGATAAATCACAACTATGAAAACTCTGATAAATGTATGGTGTTATGCAGGTTCTATAAATGCTAATGGAGCTTGTATCTGGTGTTATGCATGCTCCTGATATACTTTGGGTGTTGTTCAGCAATCAACAACCATGCAGATCAGTCCTCAGAGTTTAGACTCTGAACATTCCTGAACATCAAAAAACAACCTCAAGACCAAAAACTCATTTATTAAATATTTTTAACCAATCAATTGTTACAACACCCTGGGTAACAATGAGACTAAGAATGGGTTTGGTGCAAGCAAGGCGAACCAGTCTCGAGCTAGTAAGACACGAGATTAAAGTCCAAGAATCAAGGGGGGGGCGGAGTATATTTCTAGTACGTGAACTGCAAAAATGATAATATATGTCTGTTTTTTTTTCTTTACTCAGGCATAAGGGTGAACCAATAATTATTATAGCTAAGGTTACCCTAGATGCACAATAAACAATACTAACAAGACAAATAACATGAAAACAAAGCAATGTTTTCCGTGTTTCATGTTATTGGTCTTGTTAGTATTGTGTTTTTACTTTGTTGTTACACTGACATAAAGAAAAATGAAAGCTAGCAGGTTGGGAATGATGTGCTACCTTTGAACATGTTGAGTTGAAGGTAAACGCAGTCAATTTTGAATAGTGTGATATCTTAACATTTTGATGAACCATTCTGAAATAAGTTTGTGATGATGAGATGAAAACGGTGATTTTAGAAGTCACTATAAAATAATACTGCTTTGTCTTCTGCTCTTCATACTATAGTCCTAGCCATTAAAGGTATTCTATCTTCAAGTTAGGAGTTGCTGATAGTAGGAGAGAAGTATTCTGGAGTTATGAAGGAAAATGCTAAGGACAAATCCAATGTCTACTTAACTGCTCGTTAGCTAAAGTTGAAACATTATGAAATACAGATTTCATGCATATGCATTGTATGGCTTTATCTTTTCATAATTATTGAGATGGAATTGAGATGGACACTCTAAGGACATTCGAACAGCCCAAAGAATGGCAATGTCTAGATTGAACACAAATAACTTGCTGATTAAGTGAGCCAATCTTTTCCTCAATTTCAACTATTCCGGCTGCATCTTTCCTGTTTGCCCCATTAAACAGCATGAGTTCTCACTCACATGACTCTACCTCCTCCTTGATGAGCTTAGCTTTACAGAAGGCCCTGCATTCTTTGAAGATGAGAGTGGACTACATGTCATTGGCCAGAGCATGTAAGGTCTGCATACCCAAGTGAGCTGGTGAGCTTTACTCCCTTTGGTGACCACAGGTTAGGACCAATTTGGGATACTTGATCAGAGTAGTAAGCATTTTCGGCTTCGCACTTTGTGCGTGGGAGGCCTCCCACACCCTCCCCCTCACTGTGGCCTACGGCCATGCAATTGGTGAGCTTCCCCCCAAGGTGAAATTCCTAGATGAAACCCTGGTTGCTTCAGGATTCAGTACAGTATGCAACAGTATGCATGCACAGGTGCTACATTATGCACAGGCATAACATAGTTACATAACTGACCTGCTCAATCAATAATTTCTTGCATAGAAGTACATATAATATATATCATAGTATAATGAAAGTAACAAAGAGTGGAGCAAGATAACTGTTGATGTATTTTGACAATCTGCATACTCTCTGTTGGGATGGTGTTATCTGCTCCATATTATCAAAACTGCTATATATATAGCTACACTACATGTCTATTAGCTATGGCTCTGAAGTTTATCAGCAATTACGTAGCTAAGCTATTTTTTATCCATTGTTTTGTTTTGGTTTGTTTGTGTCTATTTATTAAATTTTGTGGTTGTTGTTGTTATTTTGTATATAGCATGCTAGAAAAAACTATATGCACTATATATGCAGCTAGTCCCTTGTATCTTATGTCAGCAGTCAATTTTTAGCTTTAATCCACAATAACTGGCAATTTTTTATTGAATATGGTTGTAGTAGAAGGTTATTATAGCATATGTAGGCAGAGGAAGATGATGTGGCACCAGGAGACTGCATGACCACAAAGTTTGCTTAAAAACCAGGGTGTCTAAAATGTACTATGCACCTCTAACAGTGGCGTATCTAGAATTTGAGCTAGGAGGGTGCTAGATAGAGAATGCGCGCGTAAGCGCGCGCGAAATTTTTGCGAACCACGCCCACTTTTGATTAACCACATCCTCTTTATTATACCCAGATGATGGCCTAAGTATTAGCTACCCTACTTTACCAGCGTACAGGATCAGAAGTGAGGTGCAGGCTGAATAAAGAAGCACAGAAATTTTAGATCGAGATGTGCATTATTTAGGGTAAAAACGTGCCGGGCGCATGCGCCTCACCGATGTGATTATTGAACTCTGACCCAATGCTGCTCTTTCTGTGAGTGTAATATTAAACTGCTTGCTAGATGATCAGCTTTAGGATAGATAACTATAGAAGCGAGCCTACTGAAAAAGCTAGCTAGCAGCTGAGGGGGGTGCTCGAGCACCCTGAGCACCTCGCTAGATACGCCACTGTGCATGCAAGGAGCTAGCTACGGAAGATGATCAGCTTTAGGATAGATAACTATAGAAGCGAGCCTACTGAAAAAGCTAGCTAGCAGCTGAGGGGGGTGATCGAGCACCCTGAGCACCTCGCTAGATACGCCACTGTCTAAAACCCTCAGTAGAGCATAGATAATTATCTATGAATAGAGTATTTTCATATCCCCTTCCATATAGCTACAGTACAGTACTATACAAAGCCAGCTCTACATAAACCTCTTTTGTAGGTACATACAGTGTCTCTGGTTGAAGAATTTGTTTAGCTATTTAAGTTTTGTTGATATAAAACTTTACAGCAACAGCAATGTAGCTAAATGACATGTACACGGCATGGTGAAGTGAGCTGACTACACTACAGTACTGGCTATAATGCTACTATAGGATGAGCATCTGTACTGTAATTCAGCAAGGAGTGACTGGAACATCATCAGATAATGAATGAAGACCTTGGCTATAGCTAAACTTAAGCTTACGTGGCTCCGCCCATAAGCCCCGCCCCCTTCAAAATGGCGTAGAAAGATTAGCAGTGTTCCGAGTGCTATCGAATAGTGAAGTAGAGCCTTAGTCAAAACTAATAGCAAAAGATCAGCCTCTAGGTGCCGCTCTGACAGATGGCCAAAGCAGAATTTTGATGACTATAGCCAGTAAGTCGGTACGTCGATCTTATACATTATTATTATTATTTAAAGAAAAAGAACGAAAAGTCAATTTTAGAACTCGTTTTTTTCTTATGTTGGCGAATGAATTTTTGGCTTTTGAACATTCTCCTCTCTTCTTTGTAGATATAATAATTCACTGTAGCCTTCTGAGAACCTGTAGAGTAAGGGTAGAAGAGAAAGAAGAGTTTTTAGTTTATACTGTCCTATGGACTTTGACCTGCCATCCCTACTTAGAGATAGCCTCGTCCCCAGGCCTTATTAAAATAAGGGCCTGGTATCCACTGTTTGCGCATGTGCTGGTTTTTCACGCTTTTCCGTGAATTTGTGCACTTTCGGAAATTTTAGGATACGTAAACGTCACAATAATTGGGCGGGGCCTTGTTTCTATGACGGCTGATAGTACCATAGATAGTAGACACGGAACAGGATTGGAAACTTAATACTACCATGCGCGTGCTATCCGTGTTTGCCGGGAAATTTTGGCGCGAGATATGAATGCATAGTTACCACATAATAGTTAAGAATGAGTTCTGCAAAAGATATCAGAGCGAATATTAGTTTAGTAGCTTAATATTAGCTGGACTAGAGTGTTTCCATGTTGTGCTTTTATAAAAATAATAAAATTTAATATGAGACTAGATCTAACTAGATAGTATAAATCTATGAGAGATTCAGTATCTCAAGTTTTGAAAGATGAAGAGTTTAGTCTTCCTCTCCAGCCATCTATAGATGCCCGTTCTTGTGCAGAGAGCTTTATGGAGTGGATAATAAAACATGATAATGCAAATAAATAATAGAAATGTAATAATAATAACTATTTAACCCATAGTTTAACACTGCAATCAAAAAAAACTAACAGCTATGAATCAATATAACATATATCATCCGATAGACAAACTATTATACTACTAAAAGATATCAAACGCTTGACTTCTAAATTTATATTAGTCCTGTTCTAGTCCCACAAATTGGTAGGCCTATAAAATCTTTAGCAACATATCCTACACCAAAAACAGTTATTACACTCTTTATTTCAGTCTATTCCAGTAAGAAACTTTACCTTCCAAACTTCTATAGGATAAAATTGCAAAAAAAAACACTTGTACTCGTAGCTCTAGTCCCACAAAGTCTGTACCTCTCTTCCTCAGAAAATGTATTGCGACAATAGGGCTAAATTTTCTATGGTTACAACGCGGATAGCACGCGCGAAATGTATTAGCTTAATGGGAGTGACGTCACATGACGTAGGCAGTTTCCAATCCTGTTCCGTGTCTAATATCTATGATAGTACACAGCGAAAAATCTACAACTTGTAAGCATTCTGTAACAGGTATGTAACAGAACAAAAATCCGTAAACCCTAGGCACCGGAAGTACTAATTTTTGATCTGTAGGCAGTTGGTGGGGCAGCAGGTCTGATACAGTCCAAAAATACGGACCTGTTACAGACTTGTAGATTTTACTGACCCGTTACAGACCTGTGTACAGGTCATAACCGGTATGTGGGGCAGTCCAGACCTGTTACAAGTTGTAGATTTTTCGCTGTGTAGTTAGAACAATGGAAGGTGCTTCTCCAGCAGCTACCGATAAGGTCAGCTACAAACGATAGTTACTTGTTTTTCTGACGCCGTCGCTTTCCCTTGGAGAGTCGGGCTTGCCTTATGTAGAGCATAGTGTTAGTGTAGAGGAACAGAGCCTGGCCCATCAGGTCTGTTTAAAAAACGAAGTATTTGTACGTCTGACTGCCGACTGGAAAGAGCCAAGTTCTGCCGTTTGTAGTGGACCACCAGAACTTCTATTAGTTTCAGTAAGGTCTGGGCGCGCGAGATTCGTAATAAGAAAAAAGAAGTAGTAGCTAGCTGGGAAGAGAAGCACAGTTCTTGGTCCGGATGGAGGATCAGGTCAGAGGACTGAGAAATCATCTCTTTAAAGTCTGCTTCCAAGGAGAACTTTGCTACAGAGTCTTGTTCCTGCGGCAAAGATCGAGTCATCTAATTAGTACCGCCCACTCTACATCGTCATCGGCACATTATAATGATATTCATAGATGCTGGGGTCGCGCACGCGCAAACAGTGGATACCAGGCCCTTATTTCAATAATAAGGCCTGGGTACGAGGCTATACTTAGAGAGTGCTACCGCACTCTCTGATTATTATTATCATCATTATTAGTTATCGTTATTGTAATTATTATTATTATTATTATTATTATTATTATTATTATTATTATTATACAGTTAATTCATTTACTGAAGTTGGACCACGGTTGCAAGAATTATATGGTGTAAAATATAAGATCCCTTGGAACGATATTTTAGTAAACAAAGGCATCGTGGAGGCAGCAATGACAATCCTACAGCCTATCAAGTTCCCTATAATGCTGCTACACTGGTTCAACAAAAATCTGTTTATAAAGACTTGAAATCAATGAATGTAGAATAACCTGCAACTGAAGAGGACACATCTAGACTGTATGAATTACCCCTGAAGAAAAGAAAAAGAAAATAACAGCTAGCTAGCCACTCCTGTTATTATAGTTGCCAAAATATTATTCCATGAATTATAGATAGTAATGCTCAGTCTAAACCTATGCTAGTGGTATCTGCTAGCTAGCTATTTATCGTCTATCTTTTTAAAAATTTTTCTGGTTCCTTTTTCATGCTTTCTTTCAAAGTTTGCCATCCACCCTTTAGAAAATGCACCTTTTATATTTTTTTAACAACTTGATAGCAACATATCCAGCCGTGTACCTTAAACCATTACTTTCTCTGACTGTGAGGACAGGCATTATTGAATCATTGATGGTTTGTGATTTTTTAGCCTTGTTACTTAATATTTTTTAAGCATTCTGTCTAGTATGATCTGTAGAGGAAGATCACACTCCTTTTGATATTCAACAGGAATTGTAGAGGAAATGAATGTATTCCAAGCTTGCAGTGTGTGTCCACTGATATGCATCTTATGGAATTCTGACCACACTACACCTTGAGCAATTGATGGGAGTCTATATCTTTTTCCGGCAAGGAGACAATTGTTCAGAATGCCTACAAGAAACATTATGATGTTGATAGGGTGTCTGCAGACTTTAAGTTCTGCAGCATATAATCCAGCAACAGTCACAGGTTTTTGTCTCTTGGAGAACGTGTGATCAAATGTTCTTGCATTATATCCAATACAAGAGAAAGAAAAAAATCTGAAAATCCAAATCCTCCTAAATATTCCTCACTCACTGATTTTAATGAGCAGGTCTACAATCAATAAAGAAGCGCGAGTAACCAGATCTCCAATGCCTTACTTGATATTGTTCTTGAAGAGGCCCCAATTATGATAACTAAAAACTAACCGTTTCTCTTAATTATATTTCTTTTTATTGTCTCTTTGTCCCATCTATCTTATTTTAGTTCCTTTTCACACAGGCTCTCTTCACTCTCGCTATCACTGCTACTATACTCCATTCTCTCACCAACAGTTCTAAAATATCTAGTATAGAGGTAGCAAACTATCTGCATAGTGCAGTCCAACAATACTTCTTTTGCTAACAATTGAAAACTCTGCTATAATAATGTGTTCCAACTTATTTCTGTAGTTCTCTTCGATACCATGGAAATCTCAGTATATTTCAGTATAATTATTATTATCTACTCTGTGTCACGCGCGAAGCAAGGAGTGAATTATTAATAACTGCATATACGGATTTGTTTCGTATCCACCTCGGGTACTATATCATCTATGGTAGTAGCTAACAATACCTCTGAAGGCTTTATCAGATTGTGGTGCTCTATTCTTATCAGGATGCAAGTCTCGGGCTAACTTCTTATACTTCTTCTTAATGAAATCTTTGGAAGCTCCTTGTAGGACATCCAGCACATCATAGTCACTTATGCTTTGTAACACTCTAAGTCAATGATACATGTTCACCATTACTAGGGGACTATCCCTGTCCCAGTACTTCATGGAGTTATTGACATTTTTTTTTTTATTATTTGGCATTGAATCAAACATGTATAGCTACATGCAGCTTGTCAATGACATGGATTTCCTCAAGCATTATAGCAGGGGGGCTGGCACCCCTCCCCCAATAAATTCGCTCATACGTAGCCCATACATTATGTGATGTATATTTTAAGACCCTAGCTCCCCTCTGTTGGCCCCCTCAACTTTAATTCTGTTCCTATAGGCAGGCATTATTCAAGAGTCCACTATAATTAGTACCTTTGAACAGAATTCACTTGCTCAGCTGTATAACTTCCCATGCCATCTGTCTCAATACCTATGGGCCAAGAATATTGTGTGAATATATAAGGGTGGATAAGATGAACAGGGTGCAATCTATTGGGAGTCAGCATCATTAATTAGCTAGCTAGTTGTCAGGGGAAAGTCTAATCTGGTGTAGCCAACCCTTTACCATAATATTATTCTCTACAGAAAAATATGATCGTGCAGCCAACCAATCAGATTGCTTTATAATTAGAAATCCAATCACATATGCAAACTCAAGCATGTAGCTAGATCTATTGAAGGCCAGATATTTTGCACTATATCATCTGCCAGAATAGGCACATGTTCTACATTTGACCTGTACAAGTCATGTGTGCTAGTAATTCTGAACCTTTTCGAAAGGGTTGACTATGCTAGACTAGATGACACACTCCCTGAAGAATAATAAGTGAGGAAAAAATGTTATTGTGAAGGTCCTGGCTTGTCCCAGTCTATGTTTAAACGTACCGGTAGATGGATTGGTAAATTTGAAATCTCTGAATTGAGTTAGTTGTGAAGAGAGTATAATTATGGTAAAGTGCTAGCCAAGTATCAATTAGCTACATGTGCATGCACACTATCAAGATTTCTAATAGCTGTGCTCCGCTGTGTCTCTTTTACATTGACTCTTTCGAGGATCAACAAGTAGTTAGATTGTAGCTGGTAGCCAATGGGGACTGGAATTTCACTTTAGTATATGCAGAGTCTGCTACATAGAGAGAGTTACCCCTCTCTCTGATATCCAGTTATACAGACATACTCTAAACCTATGTACAGTTCTGCCATCTCAATGGCCTCATTATTACTGCTGCTCTCATCATCTTGGGGAACTGTTAGTGAAGGCCCATTGTTGCCTGCATAAAGAGTAGCTAGAATAATGTTTACATTCCATGTATGCTATAATCAGCCATTCTCAGTTGAATCATCAGATTCTAGTGATACGCCTAGCTATATATTGCCATGCTATACTTAATTGCCATAATTTATATAAATATTGGTGCAAGAGGCTATAGCTACGCTCTTTATATCATTTACCATGCATATGTGGTATGGTAGACTATCTTCATGGATACTGTGATCCTAGTGAACGCTCATGTTGAACTATTGATTTAAGAAGACTGGATATCTCAGCACATACGTAGTAGACTTGGTTATAGTTGTTGCACTTATCTCTGATTAATTTTATTTTTGCAGGTATATAAACCCTATAATGGGAGACTGAAAATCTTATCTTGCATGCATGTGATCACACGGTGGTTATTGAAATTAGGAGAGCCAGGAGTGAAGTAGTATATTGGTAATATTGGTGTGGTTTTTGAGTTTAGAATTGGGGTAAGGGGCTATGTACTTGACGGCAGAAGCAACACACAATTGATTTTTATTGAGTTTCAAAAAATTTTTTTGTCTTGTGCCCTAAATGTTATGGTGGAGATTTTGTCCTTTTTTTAAACAAATTTTTTTCCTTGATAAATCACAACTATGAAAACTCTGATAAATGTATGGTGTTATGCAGGTTCTATAAATGCTAATGGAGCTTGTATCTGGTGTTATGCATGCTCCTGATATACTTTGGGTGTTGTTCAGCAATCAACAACCATGCAGATCAGTCCTCAGAGTTTAGACTCTGAACATTCCTGAACATCAAAAAACAACCTCAAGACCAAAAACTCATTCATTAAACTCATTTATGAAATATTTTTAACCAATCACTACTTCTCTTTTTTATTTAGAGTAGATTTTCAATTATCGACCGTTATATATGAAAGGAGGACAGCCTGGAGATTAATAAAATAAAATTCCATGATGGAAAGATAGGGCAGGCGTACACTAATTAAATATGAAGCGCGAGGATCTAACAAAGCTAACAGGTCGGAATAATGCAGTCAATTTTGAGTAGCTAACATTTCGATGAACTATTCTGAAATAAGTCCGTGGATGATGATGATGATGATGATGATGATGATGATGATGATGACGACGACGACGACGATGACGATGATGAAGGACCACATAAAAACGGCGATTTTAGAAGCTGCTATAAATGATACTGCTTTATCTCTGCTCTTCATACTTGAATCCTAGCTATTAAAGGTGTTCTGTCTTCAAGTTAGGAGTTGCTGATAGTAGCTATATAGGAGAGAAGTATTCTGGAGTTATGAAAGAAAATGCTAAGGACTAGTCCAATGGGACAATCCCTACTTCCCTACTTAAAGAGTACGTCTGATTTTGTCCACATAGATAGATAGCCATGCACAGAGGCATAGTCAAGATATCAGAAAAGAGGGGGCAACGGAAGCCATGCCCACTAATTAAATCACGTGCAGAGCAGGCGATTGCCGAATGTTACTGCCATAAGAAGAGCCTTATACCAATTAAGACTACTAAACAGCAGCATAAGGAGTGAATAATTATAGATAGCTAACAAATTTACAAGTCAGCACATGCGAATGAACTCTGAAAAAAAGGGGGGCACCTGCCCCCCTGGCTACACCACTGATGCATGATCACATATAACCCCTTGCTGCGCTTGCGCGTGGGGTTACTATTGCAGGATATAATGTACTGACTCAACTGGTGAGATTAATTTATTGTTGTCTACCTAAGGCCACTATTTATAGAATCCTAGTTTCCTGTCCAAGAAAATATCCACAAGTGCTGCGGGCGGGCGGTTATTATAATTATACTATTACTGCTTCGTTGTTTGTCTCAAGGGTCCTGTCTTCATCATTCACTAGTCTCGCGGCCCACGAGACTAGTCATTCACCACAGGCTTTCCCAAAAAGAGCTGCATGTGAAGCCAAATGTGCGCGCTCTACTGTGCGCATGAGCAATGGCAGGCGCTATAGGCAGTAATAATTTTTGATGCGGTGACATTTTCAATACGCGGGCGGTGGACAAGAAACAATCATTCTATTAATAGTGGCCTAACTAGAAGACATTATCTTTAATTAAGGTTAAGGTTGTGGGCATAAAACATGAATCTTAAACCAAATTCAATACTTCGAGGCAACAAGACTACACAAGCTTACAAAGTTCTGTCTATACAGTCAATAAAATATAACCATAATGAAGTTGTATTATCTGGACCATATTTTCATAGAAAAGCAAGGGGGTTAATGCTTTTAAGGTAACCAGGTTTCAGCTATGTGCTAATTTTGCACTCACTCATAATATTGACATCCTCATTTTGAATGGGAAGTTCAGGTGAACAAGTATCCTCATGAGATTGTGGGTGGATTGAAAGAGGATCTTGATTTTTACTTTCTCTTGCCGGAAGAAAGAGATAAGAATCGCAGTTAAGTAGCTGTACTCCAATATTTAGCAATTTCCTTTTTTGCTCATGACTTAATGGAAAAATTTCACATTCATGAGGATATTTAAATTTGAACTCATAACAACCATCTTCTTCAGCATAGAAATTCAAGCTTAAGTCCACTATACTTGATAAGTCATTCTCAAAGGTTTCCATTGATTCAGAAGTAATCAAACCATCAACTCTAACGAATAAAGAAGAATAATCTGCACCAAAGTACGGTGGTGCTGGTATTAGTTGTGGGGTTGATAGTGACAAATCAGTTGGTAAATCATGATCAGTTGCTGATTGGGGATCCAGATGGCTTTTGAACACAACATCAAACTTGTAAGTTTCACAGATAAGCGATTGTATTCCAATTTCCAGTAGTTTTCTTTCTTGTTCATAATTCAGTGGAAACACTTTGGGTCCACATTCACAAGGATATTTGAATTCATATAAACCATTCTTTTCCTCATGAAAGTTTAGAGTAGTTAAACCCAGTATACAGGATAAGAAGCTTTCCATCGAACTTAAAGATATAGGATGATTAATTCTCATAAATAAGGAAGAGTAAGCATCTATAGTGCTGGCATAGTGTAGAGGACCCGGAGCGGGAGTTTGCAAGTATATTAAATTTTAATTGATAGAATAACAAACGACACTGACTAGAGCACAAATTCTCAACTAACTATCCAGTTCAACTAAGCTCCTATTTATACAAAAAGTACTAAAACAAGAAAAAACACGCACAACCAAGTAAAACAGGAAAAGATATGCCCAAAACCAATAACCACTATCCCATTACATAATGCACAAATGACAAATCTAGAAACAAGAAAAAGCCTGTCTCAACAAAAAGCACACACAGCACAAAAGTAATTAATTAATGAAAATGATTGCACAAACTAACCCATCAATCCATTACACATAGTATGATGGTGGTTTCGCGAATGGAGATTGTGGTGATGGTAAAGGATCAAATAATGAGGCAGTAGATGGCAGTGGCAGTGATGGTGTAGGAGGTTGTACTAATGATAGTGACTTTCCCATTGATGGTGAAATAATATTATCTGTATAGATTTGCATTAATACATCAATAATGAAGCCCCATATGGCATGCATGTTCCAACATTGCTTTGTTATATAGCTTGGTGGATTGTAGCCACTATAGGCACTGGCAAGCACTACAGCTTTCTATGCATGCAGCTGCCTGCCACTTACATCACTCAGCAGCTTGAATTAGAGTCGATCAGCTCTAAGCCATAGGAATACTTCTTGGTCCCTCGCTGTCAAATGTTGCCCCAGTATTACTACATATAATACATACCTTTTGACTTGGAGTAGAATAATTTCAAGACTCCAATCTCTATCAGTTGATCTATTTGTTTCTCATTCAAAGGAAATATTTCATCTATCTCATGAAAAGTACAGAAAATTAGGGTGATAGATCCAGGTTTCACTCCACGTAGGTATACAGGAACTCCCAATATTTCGCTCAACTGAGATTCTAATCTATAAACTTCTTCTGCTGCAACCTCAAAAACTTTATCAGTGTCAATGTAGATTTTGGTTTTATTTCGCACAGAAGAATCCTTCGTGTCAGTAGGTACTTCACAAAGTCTGCGTTTACAATAATCTTTGAATCTTGACTCATATTGAGCCAATCTCTTCTTATCCTTGCTTTTGCCAAAGTTACTAATGACACTCTTCAAAATACCAAAACTGAAGAAAGAACAGTGCTTAAAAGTATTTGAAAGTAACTTGTCCACCATATCATCGCATTCATTTATTCCTGGTATTTTGAGAATATCAAGTGATGTTTTCAGAGCTGAAATATCTTTACAGGTAATTGATAAAGACTTGATAGTTTGGACTACCAGAGTAACAAATTCATATCGGATTGCTTCGCTCTCCATTTCCAATCTTCCCATGAGCCTTTTCTTTTCTTCTTCATTCAAATGCTCAACATTTAAATAAGGAAATATTTCACTGCCACCTGACACAAAATTATAGTTAACTCATCTCAAAGATTACTTCTTATCTTAAAACCTACCTTTGTCATTAGGTCTTTCTTGTCCTGAATTCCCACTGCTAGCTGTTGCATTGGTAACTATTAAAGGAGTTACAATTAATATATTACAGACAGTGGCTAGCTCTTTGAAGAAGGGAAGGGGCATGTTGTGCTATCCTTCACTACATGATTAATAAGGTAGGTGTGATTTTCTTAGATGCATATTTATTTAATAGAATGCATAATGTTCTCCCTCCCTCAAAGGAACCTAAACTTTCAGATTAGCAACATACCAGCTGTATTTGCTGTAATTGAAGGATGAGATATACATGTGTCAGCATGCTCTTTCCCAGAATGTTGTGATCTAGAGTCAATATTTGGAGATGTTTGAGTTTCTACATTGTCCACAAAGATAGCACTTGCTGTCACAGGAGTTGCAAGATCCAAAGGTGAAGGTTTCTTCTTTGATGAGGCTGTTAAACAAACAAACAAATAAACAAATAAGCTTCATAGCTACCAACGAAGAGAAGTACTGATTTCTATTCTGGCTACAAAACATAAAACCTATCCCACAAATAAATCTATAAGCTGAATAACAGAACTAAATCTTGAATGGCATAGTATGGATGGCAGGTCAAAGGTCATAAACCAAAACCTCTTCTTTCCTTCTTTCTCTTCTTCCCTTACTCTACAGGTTCTCAAAAGGCTACACCTACGCAGAAGAGGGAAGTATGTTCAAAAAATCTAAAATTCATACTCAAACATTAAAAAAATGATATCTAAAATTAACTTTATTCTTTTCTTTATGAGTGTAAAAAAAATTAAAGGTTTTAAGTAGGGATGGTCTAAAATCTAGCTGGGCTGCTGCAGCCTTGTATTAAAACAATTCCTACATTTATATCCACTGACTATAGCTATAACTAATGGCAGTTGTAGTAAATGTAGGGATTGTTTTCATACGTAGCTGCAGCAGCTAGCTAGCTAGATTTTAGGCCATCCCTACTTAATCCTTTTATTTGATATACGTACTACTGCAGCCAGTTTTATAAAAAAAGTTCTGGCCAAGTCATTTCAAAGCTTAATAATTATTTCTGCAAGGTGTTTCGACCAGCATGACTGAAAGCGATTGTACCTGGAAATATAATCAATGGATTCAAGAAGGCCGGTATTTACCCATTCAATTCTAATGTAATTTCTATCACATGTAAGGGTAAGGAGAATATTCCAGTAAATGCCACAGATACGAGCTCTGATAGGTCTAGTTGTAGAGGGAGTAGTGAACAACTGGACACTGAAATCTCGATCCAAAATAATCTTGATTTACTGTATTGTGTGGCAAGAAGAAGAAGGCTATAAGCAATTGAGGAAGAAGAGTTATACAAACGGAGATATGAGGAAGGTTATGACCTTTACGACCCCCAGTATGTGGCATGGCTTGAAGTCAATCATCCTGAATCCGTGCCATCAGATCGTTATACACTTGAATTCTCTCTAGCAACAATGTACTTCCTGTTCCAGACCCTGCACCAGTTCCTGAAGTGAGCCACAGCGCGACATTATTTACTTCACCAGATTCTGCTTCGCCAATTATTGTCCCTCAGTGCATACATCAACAGCTTCTACTGCTACTTCACCATTATCAAAATATCTTGTGCCAGTTCCATCACGTGTACATTGACTCAAAAAACTGGTAGGGCTCGCGTCTTAACAAGTAGTGAATGCATTGCATTGATGGAAGAAAAAGAAATGAAGAAGAAAATAAAAGCTGAGGAGAAGGAGAAGCGAAAGAAAGAAAGAGAAGAGAAGAAGAAGCTGAAGTTTAGCGAAAAGTGGAAGAAAGGCAGCAAAAGATGGTGCAACAGCAAGTGTATGGCTGAAGAAAAGGGAAAAAATCACCGAACATCTCAAGGAGCAACAAGAAATACTGTAGAAAATCCATTACCACCACTTGACGAGTCAGAGCACGTATGGTAATAAGTGATATGGACTCTTACATTATCGATTCAAATACCTGTTGTATATGCTTTGGATTTTATGAGGATGATATTGGAACTGGAAGAGAGTGGTTACAATGCAGTTGTGGATGTTGGCTTCATGGAGGAAGTGGAAGAAGTAGCTGGTGGAAAGATGAAACTTTGTTCATCGTGCTACGTAACTATCATCATTATTAATAATTTTGTGCATAGAAAAAATTTACACATGAAAAATGCATAAAGTTCTTGGGTAAAGAGATTCAAGGTAGAAAAACACTGTCAAATGGTTTAAATTAACCAATTTTGAGATGGGTTAAGTCAATAGCTAGTAGTAGATCGAGAATGGTCGACATTCATTTTAAATAGGCATGCTCAAAGGGGCAAACCTTGGTTGATAATTGGCGACTTATGCTAATACCAACATAAAATGTGTATAGTGCTTAAATTTCAGTATTTTTGGTCAAATTTCAGTAAAAATACTGATAAATCAATATAGCTGGAAGCTCTGTACAGAGAGTCCAGTTTGTACCGCACTCTCTGATGAGAGAAGCCATGCCATTCCGTACTAACCCTACATAGAGAGTGCTACTGCACTCTAGCTATGATATTGTAGCTAACTGGAAGTAATCCTGTATAGAATGCACAATACTCGTGCCCTTCAGAGTGTAGGTACATACCTTCATCTCCTGTACTTGAAGGAGGAGATATATGCATGTCAACATGCTCTTGCCCAGAATGGTTCTCTAAATGTGTTTTAGAGTCAATATTTGGAGATTTTTGAGTTTCTACATTGTCCACAGTGACAGCACTTGCTGTGCCAGAAGTTGCAAGATCCAAAGGTGATGGTTTCTTCTTGGATGAGGCTGTTAAATAAATAAATAAATAAAATTATAATAAATAACTGCATAATAGCTAACATTATTCTTCTAAAAAAAGTAGTTCATTCAACCTGACGAGCTTACATACAAGGTTTGCTGACCAGACTAAGAGTTGTACAAACAACTTGCTAACCTACCTTGTGTGTCAGTTATAGCGTTGACAAGTCCTGTTTGACCAATCTTTTTGAGTGCTGCCTTTAAACTCTCCAAGCTGGGTTCACCGCTCTGCTCAATCACATCTTCTTCCTGCTTGAGCCATGCAGCAACCATTTCCTCACACAATGGCTCCATTTTCTTCAACTTGGAGTAAGAGAGTCCCAGTGCCTCACCCAACCTGATCAATTCATTTTTGTCCAAGTTTCTCAGAAATTCAGTGACTTTAAAGTGGTCCTTTGTTGTTAATAATTTCACTATAATTTATAACACAAATCAGAGTAAGATATAGGGAGATAATTATTTCTGGAGTGAAATATTTCACTACTGATGAGTGTGATAGCTATTGTATTCATGGATCAGCATATGAAGATATAGCTAGCTAATAATTTACTTCCGCAGTCGCATCGCAGGTAAAAATTAGCAGCTAGCTATATCTCTACCATGCATGCTATCAATGGCTGAAACTTATACAAAAGACTAGGTTACTATGTAGCTATGTGTAGCTATCAAAGTGTGTGGAGCCCATGCACTGAAGAGCTGCATAAGAGAAAGAGAACTGACAACTATTCACTGTGCAGGGGTGTATCCACCACTCCGGTTGGTCCGGTTTTCACCGGATCACTTTTATACGAAATACAACACATTTTAATCATCCATTTTTGCAAAATTCACACTAGCATAACTGGCATGGCCATCCGAAAATTTCCACACACAAGCACATCCGACCACTCAAAATTCTGTGGATACACCCCTGCTGTGTTAGTGATGGAAAACAGTAGTTGGAGATGTACCTACGTAAGAACATTTCTGACTTGTTTTCTAGAGAAGTAGCAAAACAAACAGTGAATATTATAACCAGATGGACTCAGGTCAATAAGTTGCAAAATCGGAAAGGGTTGGATACCAGATATGTACTGTAGCTTGTGATCAATTATACAATAGAACTATAGCCTAATAACAGAAACATAACATAAGCCCAAGTATTATAGCTAAAGCACATGGTAAGTCCAGTTTCACTATAGTCTGAGTGTTCATGGTTCAGAGTTCACAACCTACAATGTTTTGCACATGCATCAGTTATCCATTGCCAACAGACACTGTGAAATATTAACCCCGAAAAGGGGGAGGGTGTGGTTTATAAAGGATGTACTGCAAGCATGAGATCTTGAGTAGCTACAAACATTCTGCATTAGGCCAAGCAAATGGAATACTCAGTTTATCGTCACCTCCCTCATGCAATTTCGTCAGCAAAATATGAGGAAGTAATTATTAGCTAAATTATTTTTCCCAACCTCCATTGATTTGATTGAGTAAATTTTAATCTATTTTTTCCTAGAATGAATATTGAGGGTGGGGCTGATGGGGCTGCCTGAATCAGGAATTCTATGGGTCAAAAATCTTAATATGAATTAATTTTGAGATGTAACTATCTTGAAATAAATTATAACTAACTATAACTTCATGCAACATATTTGATTGGAGAGTGAAGCAGTTGGTAAAAGTCATTTATACTTTAATTTCTTAGGCTAAGATATTGTGAATAGCTGCATACACAGGAAGCTGTATAATGCCTATCCACTTAGAAAGCCAAAGTGCCTACAATCTACTTAGCGACAAAATTAAAGCTGTAGAAAGCAATAAGCTCTAGGTGTTTGTTTTGTGGGCATGTTTCATTTGTGGGGTTGAATATCAAATGAACGTATGCGCATGCATATTAAATGTGACATACGTATGTATCGAAAAATCTCAATTTGCATGAATAAGGAGTAAGTTCGCTTCGCTCGTCAAGCAATCCATTGGGATTCGCAGTCGCTATTATTAATTGTCCATCAGAGACAAAGACAAAGAGATAACTTTGAGGGACAAGTCTTGATGGAATTTTTTGAAGGGTATACAATAACAAAGGCAATAATGTTCCTGAAAAAAAAATAAAAAAAACCCAAAAATAAAAAATAACCCAAAAAACAACAACAAAAACAAATAAACAACAACAAAAACAACAACAATGACTTATACATACCAAGTAGTGAAAATCGAGAGTCTGGTATCCACTGCATGTGTTTTTTTGAGACATCTCTCATTTGGAGACTATCACTATAGCTACTATCATCAATAGCATCTAGCATTCAAAACATCTAGCTGGGAATAGGCACAAAAAAAGAAATACCACCAGCTGCATGCTGTGTGTGAGTTTATTGTGCTAAACTAGCCCTGAATGAATGCTTTTCATTTAGCTGGCACTTGATAATTATGATGAATGATTAGTCATCAACCCATGTGTTGGCTTTGTTGTGGCATTAATGTGCAAACAATTCCATGAAAATTAGCTATACCAGATTCTGAGAACAAGGTAATCGAAAAGAAATGCAACTTCCTTTCATAATCCTCTCATAAGAAAGTGTGTAGGTGAACAATTAAGCACCTTGACAGTTAATGATGATTGACTAAGTATTGTACCTTGTTTAAATAACGCTTTTAGGGCTGATCTTAGTGTAGACGTCTGGATTCTCCCATTAATACCAGTGCCTGCTATAGAATGAAAATAAATAAAATAAGTTATCAACTCACTGACTACATATAGTTATGATAGGGGAGGACCAATTGTGCATGAACACATACTGTCCCCAAGACCATTTATGTATACACAGATAGTCTGGGAATTATCTACTGTAGCTAGTTATTTAACATACAGATCAAAATAATAATGGGTAGCACAAGCTACATATAATCCGCAAACGTCGGTCACTATTTAATGTGTGATGAGTCAAGTCTAGTGTAGGTCTGCATAAAAGTTATAATAATTCTCAATTGTTCTTGTTGTTACCTGATGCATTAACTTGAATTTTATAACAATTGTTACCAATAGACTATGCATGCATACTTTGCTATTTGTTTATAGAAAACTCACCAGGGATTTGTTCAGGTCCAGTTTGGTGATCACTCTCATTATAAGATCCTGTTATAGTGTAATGACGAAGTTTTAAAAGATTAATTGCAGCGAGCGAGTACAGTGAGCTGACTCTCAAGTCATGACTCACTGAAATTGAAAAAAATATCTAGGTCTAAACTCCAAAATGCCCCAGGCATATGTAGGTACATAATGTGTCATGCAATAGTAGTGCCCTGCGGGTGCATAATTGTAATCGCAAGATTGATTTCTACAGCTTTTTGGGTAAGGCTTATCTAAGCTGATTATAGACACTAGGCTTATCTAATTAAGTGCTTTGGGATAAGCATTACATATGCAGCTTACATAGTAAAATCCTTTAAGGAGTTGAAGCACAAATGAATATTAGCACAAAAGCCTAGCCAGTTGCTCGCTTGCTAGCTGTGACTCAAAATGTTGTACATTGCCCTAGTAATAATAAATAACTCACCATGTTGTTGTGCTCCAGTTTGGTGGACATCATCACACACATGTAATAATGGTATACCTTCTTTGTAGGTGCTGCTCTCAGTAGGAAGTTCCAAAGGAATATCATTTGTCCTGCGTAATTATTCTAATTATACATTTTACCCCTTAAAAATTCACCATTTAATTGTGCTCCTGCTTGATGGGCATCATGTAATAATGGCATGCCTTCTTTATAGGTGCTGCTCTCTCCTGAAATATAATAAAAATGATGTGATAGTACAAGCTTCTCTAGGAAATAATATTTTGAAAGCTTTCTTCAGGCCTATAATTACTCACCATCAATCATAGCTTCTTCAATATTCAGTATAGTTGCTTCTATTTTTTCATAAAAGACTTTAGTGTTACTATACATTTTCAATACACCAATAGTTGAAAGGTTTTGTTTCTGCTCATCACTTAATGAAAATGTATCGTCAAATTCACGGAGAGATATATAAACAAAGTTGATACATCCATCTTCCAATTTACAAAGACGTACTTTAGTTTCAAGAATCCTTGAAAGTGATTTATTCTGCCATTCAATGTTTTTAACAGAAGTGAAGAATCCACCAGGAGGGTCAAACTTGAAATTCAAGTAGTTATGAGCTTTATCTTGGATCCCCTCGGAGAAACTGTTAACAGGTACTTCACAAAGTCTACGCTTGCAGTATTCTTTAAAATCTGAAACATATGTGTCCAAATCTTGTAGCAAATCTGCATGGTCTTTGCATAATCCTTCGATGATGATGCTTAAAATGTTATAATCAAAAAATGACCAATAGTCAGCAATCTTTTCCCACATGTTTTCAGCATCTGTTCCACTATCCAGACTTTCCAAAACCTTTTCAGAGCTGTAATTTTTTAACACTGCTCTCAGATTGGACACACCTACTGAGCTTTGTTTGCACGAGGTTATAGTTTTACCCACCAAGATAGCAAATTGTTTCTTCATCTTTTCACTGTCCAGCTCTAGTTGGTCCTTCAGATCATCCATTTCTTCATCTGACATGCCCTCCAGTTTAATAAGATGTGGAAATTTTTCCTTGATACCTGCAGAAAAGGAGAACAGGAAGCTAGTAACTATTTCTGGAGTAAACATACTTTCAACAGTTCCATTTGGTGGGAAAGTTTGAGTTTCCATTTCCATAGTAGCTGCCACCTTCTGTACACCTATGTGATAATTAAATACAAACTAAGTTACATCTCCACATGACATTACAACCTATACCTACAGGAAACACACCTTGAACATTCTCACTCAAAGGAGAAGTTTGAGTATCCATTTCCGTAGTATCTGCTTCTTTTTGTACACCTGCAATGCATGTAAATACATGTAGTAAGTACTTAGCACTTCCATAATTTGAGTCACCTTCCTGTGATGGTAAGCTGGCCACTTCTAAAGGAGTAAGCAAGCTTGGGACATTTCCACTTGGTGGAGAAGTTTGGGTTTCTGTTTCCACGGTAGCTGCTACTTTCTGTTCACCTAAATAAATAGCACAGTATAGCATTTCCCATTTCCACTTGGTAAAAGAGTTGAAAAGTCTGTTTCCACATCTGCAACTTTATCTCATAGTTGTCAACCGTCCCTATTTTGGAGGGACAGTCTCTCTTTTGTAGAGCCTGTCCCTCCAAAAATGTCAGCATTTCTATTGTTGTTCCTCTAACAAGCCATGAAATAGTGTACTAAATATGACTATTTTGTCCTTTTAAGGCCAATTTTCCCTATTTTTTTCCCAAAAATCCCACTTTATCATGGATTATGTCCCTCCTTTTGATTTTGAGAGGTTGGCAACTATGTTATCTATGGATGGTGCATGTGGAGTGTGTGCACATGTGTATGTAATAGTTATTAACCAAGCGCTAGGTTTGTAGTCGAATTATAAGCACGAGGCCCGAGGGCGAGTGCTTATAATTATTCACTACAAACCGCACGCGCGCGGTTAATAACTATTTTATAGCCCGCGCGAGTGTACTACGCATGCTCAGTGCTTCTGTCTCTATAGCGATGTAGCTACTTTTTGGCTGCTTACAAGAATATGGCCATCCCACTTCAACGTCGTGATTCGTATGGTACCGAACTATCTTTCACTCTATAACCCACCCACTCACTGTGTTGCCCACGTAAGGTAGGGGCACAGCGTCATAATTATGGTTGGACGCTGAATGGCAAGTAGGGCAGCTAGTGCAGAATACCAGCCACGCTGTTACACAGCTCGCGAGTTCTGCCTTTTATACTGGTTACTCTCTGAAAAGCTTGTTGGGTTTGAAATGGGGAATGTGGTCAATGAATATCATTATAGCGTGCGCACCGTGTTCAATGAATAATATTATTAAAATTCTTTTCTGAGAGTAGTTAGTATAAGGACAGAACTCTATACTGTCACATACTCACCTTTCAGTCTAGTCACAACTCCTTAAAAGTACAATATCAACTTTGCAGAATCTATATCCATAGATATTAGACACGGAACAGGATTGGAAACTGCCTACGTCATGTGACGTCACGCCCATTAAGCTAATACATTTCGCGCATGCTATCCGCGTTGTAACCATAGAAAATTTAGCCCTATTGTCGCAATACATTTTCTGAGGAAGAGAGGTACAGACTTTGTGGGACTAGAGCTACGAGTGCAAGTACTTTTCTAGCAATTTTATCCTATAGAAGTTTGGAAGGTAAAGTTTCATACTGGAATAGACTGAAATAAAGAGTGTAGTAATTGTTCTTGGTGTAGGATATGTTGCTAAAGATTTTATAGGCCTACCAATTTGTGGGACTAAAACAGGACTCGCATAAATTTAGAAGTCAAGTATTTGGTATCTTTTAGTAGTATAATAGTTTGTCTATCGGATGATATATGTTATATTGATTCATAGCTGTTAGTTTTCTTTTAATGCAGTGTTAAACTATGGGTTAAATAGTTATTATTATTACATTTCTATTATTTATTTGCATTATCATGTTTTATTATCCACTCCATAAAGCTCTCTGCACAAGAATGGGCATCTATAGATGGCTGGAGAGGAAGACTAAACTCTTCATCTTTCAAAATCCTTGAGATACTGAATCTCATAGATTTGTACTGTCTAGCTAGATCTAGTATCATATTAAGTTTTATTATTTTTATAGAAACACAACATGGAAACACTCTAGCCCAGCTAATATTAAGCTACTAGACTAATATCTATATCTTTTGCAGAACTCATCCTTAACTATGTGGTAACTATGCATTCATATCTCGCGCCAAAATTTCCCGGCAAACACGGATAGCACGCGCATGGTAGTATTAAGTTTCCAATCCTGTTCCGTGTCTACTATCTATGCTATATCTAACTTTTCCCTGTAAACACCACCCCAGGCTACAATTACATGCACTGTATCACATTTATAAATCCATGTAAATCGTCTGTTACCATGGCAACGGGCTATAAATATATTTAGAACATGGCTTGATTGATTCCTGCAATCTGATTGGTCAGTTAGAGGTAGACTAGTTCACTTATTTACTGGGAGGTGTCTACATATATACTTACCTCCTCTCAGGGCATAGGTAAGTCTACATATATTCACCCCGTGCCTGATTAGAACTTAGCAACGCACTAACCGTTTCCAAGGAAGTAGCTGTAGCGCTGAGATTTTATGGCAAGAACAACGTAGACATCACAGATGAACTGAACAACCCCAGCGTATTCTAAGGTAAGGCCAGGGCCAGGGCCAGGGATGGAGCTCGAGTGAGGTAGAGGGCAGCTTGGGTTGCTATAGTAGTCTAGCTCGTCTGTTATGTCTCGGTTGTTCACGTCAAATAGTCTAAGCATGGCGAGTCGCCGAGTATTTGAAACTAGCTAGCTAGCTATAGTGCTAGGTTGTCAAGGTTATTGCCATGTTCTAAATTAGTTAGACACCTCGACCAACGGGATCTACCGTCTGTACGCGAGGGCGCTACTAGGGGCCTGAGGGTTTATACAGACGGTAGATCCCTCGGTCTCGTTGTCTAACTATTATATATATCCCACCTAATACATTTACTCCCATAGAGAAAAGTGCTCTTACTGTCATAAATTCCCTCCCTTAGGGTAAAGTGCGTTATGACTCATAACGCACTGTTCCCCAGGCTATGAATAACAGGTTTTCTGAAGCTGACTGTTGGAAGAAGATGATAATGAAGATAATCTATAATGATAATGATAATAATATAAGATAATGAAGATAATCTATGCATGAGATAATGATCAGATAACAGTGTCATTAATTAGCTACTAGGGCAATGTACAGCATTTGAGTCACAGCGAGCGAGCAAGCAAATATTCCTATAGGCTTGCTGATAGCTATTCATTTTGTGCTTTCAACTCCTTAGAAGATTTTGATGTGTTTTATATGTAAGTGGCAGGCAGCTGCATACATAGAAACTGTAATGCTTACCACGAAGCACTTATAAACCTAGTGCTTACAAGCTGCTTAGATAAGCCTTGAGCCTGCTGCCCAAAAGGCTGTAGAAATCTTGAGCTGATAGTTGATTGTGCTTTGCTGTTGAGTTATGTAAGTGGCAGGCAGCTGCATGCATAGAAAGCAAGTACTTACCACAAAGCACTTAGACATGTCTAGTGCCTACAATCCACTTAGATAAGCTATATACAAAGCGATGTAGAAATCAATCAAGCAATTACAATTGGAGCATGCGCATAAATGCACGCGCAGGGCGCTACTATTGCACGACACGTACGTACGTACGTACGCCTGGGGCATTTTGGAGCGTAGACATAGATACTAGGGCAATGTTCAACATTCAGTTGACAGCGAGCGAGCAAGCAAGTATTCTTCAACGATTTTCATTTGCTGCTGAGTATCTGTAGCAATGTGCAGCATTTGACAGTGAGCAATTAAAGTAGCTGATAGGCTTCAGTGCTTGATATCTTTAAGAGTCATGTAAGTGGTGGCAGGCAGCTGCATACATGCTTATCTCAAAGCACTTAGATAAGCCTAGTGCCTACAAGCCGTTTAGATAAGCCTCTTGTCAGTCTTGTGCCTGCTGCCCAAAAGGCTGTAGAAATGTTGAGCTGATAGTTCATTTGTGCTTTGCTGTTGTGTTATGTAGCTAAGTGGCAGGCAGCTGCATGCATAGAAAGCTAAGTACTTACCACAAAGCACTTGGATATGTCTAGTGCCTACAATCCACTTAGATAAGCCTAGCGCTAGCCCTACTATCCACCATGCTATATACAAAGCGATGTAGAAATCAATCAAGCAATTGCAACTGGAGCATGCGCATAAATGCACGCGCAGGGGCGCTACTATTGCACGACACGTACGTACGTACGTACGCCTGGGGCATTTTGGAGTGTAGACCTAGATATATATATATATTTAAAATTTCAATGAGTCATGACCTGAGAGTCAGCTCACTCGCTTCGCTCGCTCGCTGCAACTAGAGATGCTCGTATAGCATTAGTTGGGCGAGCAAGCAGCCAGTGGTCATTTCAATGTGCTCCTCCCTCACTTATGACTAGGGCAATGTTCAACATTCAGTTGACAGCGAGCGAGCAAGCAAGTATTCTTCAACGATTTTCATTTGCTGTTGAGTATCTGTAGCAATGTGCAGCATTTGATAGTGAGCAATTAAAGTAGCTGATAGGCTTCAGTGCTTGATATTGTTAAGAGTCCTGTAAGTGGTGGCAGGCAGCTGCATACATGCTTACCTCAAAGCACTTAGATAAGCCTAGTGCCTACAAGCCGCTTAGATAAGCCTCTTGTCAGTCTTGTGCCTGCTGCCCAAAAGGCTGTAGAAATGTTGAGCTGATAGTTAATTTTGTGCTTTGCTGTTGTGTTATGTAGCTAAGTGGCAGGCAGCTGCATGCATAGAAAGCTAAGTACTTACCACAAAGCACTTGGATATGTCTAGTGCCTACAATCCACTTAGATAAGCCTAGCCCTACTATATACAAAGCGATGTAGAAATCAATCAAGCAATTGCAACTGGAGCATGCGCATAAATGCACGCGCAGGGGCGCTACTATTGCACGACACGTACGTACGTACGTACGCCTGGGGCATTTTGGAGTGTAGACCTAGATATACTAGGGCAATGTTCAACATTCAGTTGACAGCGAGCGAGCAAGCAAGTATTCTTCAACGATTTTCATTTGCTGTTGAGTATCTGTAGCAATGTGCAGCATTTGATAGTGAGCAATTAAAGTAGCTGATAGGCTTCAGTGCTTGATATTGTTAAGAGTCATGTAAGTGGTGGCAGGCAGCTGCATACATGCTTACCTCAAAGCACTTAGATGAGCCTAGTGCCTACAAGCCGCTTAGATAAGCCTCTTGTCAGTCTTGTGCCTGCTGCCCAAAAGGCTGTAGAAATGTTGAGCTGATAGTTCATTTGTGCTTTGCTGTGTGTTATGTAGCTAAGTGGCAGGCAGCTGCATGCATAGAAAGCTAAGTACTTACCACAAAGCACTTGGATATGTCTAGTGCCTACAATCCACTTAGATAAGCCTAGCCCTACTATCCACCATGCTATAATTATACAAAGCGATGTAGAAATCAATCAAGCAATTGCAACTGGAGCATGCGCATAAATGCACGCGCAGGGGCGCTACTATTGCACGACACGTACGTACGTACGTACGCCTGGGGCATTTTGGAGTGTAGACCTAGATATATATATATATTTAAAATTTCAATGAGTCATGACCTGAGAGTCAGCTCACTCGCTTCGCTCGCTCGCTGCAACTAGGGCAATGTTCAACATTCAGTTGACAGCGAGCAAGCAAGCAAGTATTCTTCAACGATTTTCATTTGCTGTCGAGTATCTATAGCAATGTGCAGCATTTGACAGTGAGCAATTAAAGTAGCTGATAGGCTTCAGTGCTTGATATTGCTAAGAGTCATGTAAGTGGTGGCAGGCAGCTGCATACATGCTTACCTCAAAGCACTTAGATAAGCCTAGTGCCTACAAGCCGCTTAGATAAGCCTCTTGTGCCTGCTGCCCAAAAGGCTGTAGAAATGTTGAGCTTGCTTTGCTGTTGTGTTAGCTATGTAGCTAAGTGGCAGGCGGCTGCATGCATAGAAAGCTAAGTACTTACCACGAAGCACTTGGATATGTCTAGTGCCTACAATCCACTTAGATAAGCCTAGCCTTACTATCCACCATGCTATATACAAAGCGATGTAGAAATCAATCAAGCAATTGCAACTGGAGCATGCACATAAATGCACGCGCAGGGGCGCTACTATTGCACGACACGTACGTACGTACGTACGCCTGGGGCATTTTGGAGTGTAGACCTAGATATATATATATATATTTAAAATTTCAATGAGTCATGACCTGAGAGTCAGCTCACTCGCTTCGCTCGCTCGCTGCAACTAGAGATGCTCGTATAGCATTAGTTGGGCGAGCAAGCAGCCAGTGGTCATTTCAATGTGCTCCTCCCTCACTTATGATTATATAGCCCCAACAGTGACTTTCGATAGCTAGCTATTCAGGTTGGTGCATTCCCAGTTAGCATTAGAGTGTCTTCTCTGAACCCAGGCTACCACTCCTGTTCAGACTCAGTAGCTAGTCTCTCAAATAATGAGCCCTCATAGGCTCTAATCTGGCAGCTCTGACTCTGCTCTTCTTCTGGCTCTCATTTGCTCTGCTCTTGCAGCATTATCTTCTGCTGACTCTGTAGATTCCCTCTATCTGTCACATTTCTTTGCTAGTCTTGTTTTTCTCTGTTCCTTTGACTCTGTTCTCCTTCTCTTTCATTTCTTTCATGAGGTCTCGCTCTTCTTTGCTGGTCAGTTTCTAGAGGGTGTTCTGGGGCCCTCCTTCGCTTGTTTTCTGGTTCTCTGGGTCCCGTAATACTCGCTACAATAGTGTTTCAACTTCAAGCCTAAAGAAAATGATTGCTTATTATGACGTTGCTTAGTAGCTATTTCATGCGCATGCGTAAGCGCATGCGCATTTTGAGTGACGTACGTGTAACATATAAATATCGCAATTTTCCATTTTGACCAATTAGTGTGGGGCTTCGCTCGCTCGCTAACTAGAGATGCTCGTATAGCATTAGTTGGGAGAGCAAGCAGCCAGTGGTCATTTCAATGTGCTCCTCCCTCACTTATGATTATATAGCCCCAACAGTGACTTTCGATATCTAGCTATTCAGGTTGTTAACTGACTTGGTGCATTCCCAGTTAGCATTAGAGTGTCTTCTCTGAACCCAGGCTACCACTCCTGTTCAGACTCAGTAGCTAGTCTCTCAAATAATGAGCCCTCATATGCTCTAATCTGGCAGCTCTGTGTTCTGCTGACTCTGCTCTTCTGGCTCTCATTTGCTCTGCTCTTGTAGCATTATCTTCTGCTGACTCTGTACATTCCCTCCTCCTGGCTCTATCTGTCACATTTCTTTGCTAGTCTTGTTTTTCTCTGTTCCTTTGACTCTGTTCTCCTTCTAGCTCTGTCTCTTTCATTTCTTTCATGAGGTCTCGCTTTTCTTTGCTGGTCAGTTTCTAGAGGGTGTTCTGGGGCCCTCCTTCGCTTGTTTTCTGGTTCTCTGGGTTCCATAATACTCGCTACAATAGTGTTTCAACTTCAAGCTTAAAGAAAATGATTGCTTATTATGACGTTGCTTAGTAGCTATTTCATGCGCATGCGTAAGCGCATGCGCATTTTGAGTGACGTACGTGTAACATATAAATACTGCAGATTTCACTTGCGTTTGAAAATTGCGTGGGCTACTGCGCATGTTTTGTATTGCAATTTTATACAGTGGTAATGAGGGTCAAAGGTCATACGCAAAACTCAATGTTCAAACGGAAGTGAAATTTGCAGTATCGCAATTTTCCATTTTGACCAATTAGTGTGAGGCTTCGCTCGCTTCGCTCGCTCGCCAATAAGACTTATTACACGAGTCAGCGTGAGATATGGGGAGATATTTCACGAGCCGAAGGCGAGTGAAATATCTCGCCATATCTCACAGCTGACGAGTGTAATAAGTGATTTATTCTTACAGTACACAACATATGTCACAACTAACAAGTCTAAGGAGTGTTTATAGCCATCATAAACATACGTCTGTAGGAAGCTGTTATGAGAACCTGTAATACTCGCCACGAAGCACTTTAGATAAGCCTAGCAGCCTACCGGGCCCTACAAACAACTAATGCACTTCGACAAACCGCTGTAAGATTCAATTAAGCTTCCCTATCATCTTCAGAAATGTCGGCAAAAAAGGTTACTAGGCCAGTCTGCGCATGCGTAGTATACCGTTGAATATAGCCGTTGAATATGGGGATTTATTCAACGGCTCGTCTATGGGGGAAATGTACTAGTGGGCGTGGTCTGTAAGAATATTTATTCTTACAGACCACGCCCACTAGTACCTTTTTGGCCGACATTTCTGAAGATGATAGGCAAGCTTAATTGAATCTTACAGCGGTTTATCAAAGTGTATTAGTTATTTGTAGGGCCTGGTAGGCTGCTAGGCTTATCTAAAGTGCTTCGTGGTGATATTACAGGTCCTCATAACAGTTTCCTACAGACGTATGTTTATATGACGGCTATAAACACTCCTTAGACTTGTTAGTTGTGACATATGTAGTGCACTGTAAGAATAAATCACTTATTACACTCGTCAGCTGTGAGATATGGCGGGATATTTCACTCGCCTTCGGCTCGTGAAATATCTCCCCATATCTCACGCTGACTCGTGTAATAAGTCTTATATATTTAAAATTTCAATGAGTCATGACCTGAGAGTCAGCTCACTCGCTTCGCTCGCTCGCTGCAATTATATAGCCCCAACAGTGACTTTCAATATCTAGCTATTCAGGTTGTTAACTGACTTGGTGCATTCCCAGTTAGCATTAGAGTGTCTTCTCTGAACCCAGGCTACCACTCCTGTTCAGACTCAGTAGCCAGTCTCTCAAATAATGAGCCCTCATATGCTCTAATCTGGCAGCTCTGTGTTCTGCTGACTCTGCTCTCCTTCTAGCTCTCATTTGCTCTGCTCTTTCAGCATTATCTTCTGCTGACTCTGTACATTCCCTCCTCCTGGCTCTATCTGTCACATTTCTTTGCTAGTCTTGTTTTTCTCTGTTCCTTTGACTCTGTTCTCCTTCTAGCTCTGTCTCTTTCATTTCTTTCATGAGGTCTCGCTCTTCTTTGCTGGTCAGTTTCTAGAGGGTGTTCTGGGGCCCTCCTTCGCTTGTTTTCTGGTTCTCTGGGTTCCATAATACTCGCTACAATAGTGTTTCAACTTCAAGCTTAACGAAAATGATTGCTTATTATGACGTTGTTTAGTAGCTATTTCATGCGCATGCGTATGCGCATGCGCATTTTGAGTGACGTACGTGTAACATATAAATATCGCAATTTTCCATTTTGACCAATTAGTGTGGGGCTTCGCTCGCTTCGCTCGCTCGCCAACTAGGGTATGTTCGTGTAACATATTCAATCGGCGAGCGAGCGAAGCAGTTGGTGAAAGTCATTTGTACTTTGACTAAGCCTAAGATATTGCAGTGGTTGTGGCAGCTCCATACACAGGAGGCTGTATAATGCTTACCACAAGCACTTAGAAAGCCATGCGCCTACAATCCACTTAGCGCCTCTGTGACAAAATGCTGTAGAAAGCATGCAATAAGCTCTAGCTACACTTGTTCTAAGTGCTATGGGCACGTTTTATTTGTGGGGTCAAAGGTCAAACGAACGTGCGCATGCGTACTATTAACTATGCCCGCTAGGCATGACGTACGTATACATATATATATCTCGAGCTCCCGTTTACATGACCAGAGAGAGGCTCGCTTCGCTCGCCAATTATATTCAATAGAATTAGTTCTCATAAAATTAGCTTAATTTTTATCATGTTAGCTGAGAATAATAAGCAGAGTTTGAATAGATATATATTTAAAATTTCAATGAGTCATGACCTGAGAGTCAGCTCACTCGCTTCGCTCGCTCGCTGCAATTACTAAAGAGTTTATTTCTGTCTCTGTATTATATTGGTAGTTTATAGCTGACTGTTGGAAGAAGAAGTTAATGATCAGTCTATAACATTGTCATTAATCTATTTCTGTCTCTGGGTAGTTTATAGCTGATTGTTGGAAAATGAAGAAGTCATCTGGTGCTGGGTCACAAGGAAACTTCATAGCTTTTTTTTTTTTTTTTTTTTGCAATTTTCACACAAGAAGAAAATTATTTCTAAGGCCCATTGGTATTTTTCGTCATACCTTCCGCTAGCTTCGCCAAAACGTGGGTGGAGGAACTCGTTAATAGCTGGGTACCGGGTGTGGTGGGCATGGGAGGAGCCTCGTAGTTCGTAGTCTTGCTTGAGAGCACGAGGCTCTGTACTGTGAGTTCGAGTCTGAACAACGGCACATCCCAGGACAGGGACAAGCCATGGCAGGAGTTTTCGTTTTGTTTCGTAACTAAGGGGTAGCTACGCTCTAGCTACAGACCGACCAATGAAATCGTGCGCCCTGGGGATATATAACAGTTAGAACACGGTAGTCCTGGTGATTATGGCCAAATAAACAACCTTATCCTCGGGCTGCGCCCTCGGATTCGGTTGTTTATTGGCCATAATCACCAGACTACCGTGTTCTAACTATTACATATAGCCCGTTGCCATGGTAACGGACCGATTTACATGGATTTATAAATGTGATACAGTGCATGTAATTGTAGCCTGGCAGGGGCCGATTTAGCCAGTCTTCTTCCGTGTTCCAGAAGACGGTCAATTTATTTATAAATTTAGGTAAAGATCGTCAGCGCATGCGCAGACTCGAGCGAGATGAAGAAAGGCCAAGGAAAGAGAGCTGGAAGCAATTTATTTCATTTTGGTTTGAGAAAGAAACTAAGGGAAGGTAAGCACTTAGCATTTGGTTAGGTTTCAACCAGTACAGTTTAGCAAGCTAGCTACACTAGAATGTTATGAAATTTTTTAGACATTGAGCTAGCTGGGCCATCTTCAGCAACATCTTCAATACCAGTACCATCTTCAGGTCAAGAAGTGGATGTAGTTACACCAGTAACACCACTGCAACTAAGAGATATTGGAACTTACAAGGGTAAAGAGCATGATAAAGAAGAAATTTATAAAATGTTAACAGATGTTTGGAAGCCAGATAAGCTCTATAAGTTTCCCAGGAAAGAAGAGTATGGTAAAAAGAGATCTTTCAAATATGAATGGCTCCAGATATATCCTTGGCTTTCATACTCTGCTGTTATGGATGGTGCATTTTGCTTACCCTGTGTACTGTTTGCTAGTGCGGTGAAAAAGGGGGGATTAAAATTAGATAGGCTCTTGTATAATCCTATATGCACTTGGACATCAGCTACACGGAAGTTTAAGGAGCATGAATGCAACTCTGAAGTTCATAAGGCATCTGTTGTTATGGCTGAGGAGTTTAAGAAGTCAGTAGAGAATAAATCTGTACCAATTCACCACATGCTTGATCAAGCAGCAGCAAGATCTATTGAAGAAAATCGAGCCAAAGTAAAGTCTATTTTAAAGACAGTAATCCTTTGTGGAAAACAAAATCTACCATTGAGAGGTCATCATGATGACAGCAGTCACCTTGATGGGGACAATAACCCTGGTAATTTTCAGAAGTTACTGGAATTTCGAGTGGATGCTGGTGATAAGATTTTAGAAGACCACCTCAAGAATGCAGCTAAAAATGCTACTTACAGGTCCAAGACTATACAGAATGAAATAATATCCTGCTGTGGAGAATATATTACTAATAAAATTGTTGAAGACATTAAAAAAAAAATGATTATTTTATTGTCATGGCAGATGAAGTGACTGATTGCAGCAATATAGAGCAATTGTCATTGGTCATTCGATATCACAGTGGATTTTATTCTGAAGTAAGAGAGGAGTTTTGTGGATTTGTTGCTTGTACCAAAGGTGTCACAGGACAAGCCATTGCCACGATTATATTACAATTTGTCACCAAGTTAGGCCTGGATATGTCACACTGCAGGTATATGCTACATATGTAACACTATGGCTGCACTTTTTTATCATATACTTACTCGGTGTATATTAGAGGCTAGTGTTATGATGGTGCAGGAAATATGTCTGGCCAAGTGAGAGGTGCTGCAGCCATCATCAGGCAATCTTACCCTAATGCTATGTAGCTAGCTATAGCTATTCACTGCACAAGTCATAAGCTGAATCTCTGTTGTGTCATGAAAGCCTGCTCAATTCAGGTATACATGTAGCTGGCTATTATTTGGGATTGCCTGCACTATTTGTGCATTATTTAGATGGTACGGAATATGATGGGAACAGTGACAGAAATAGCAAATTTCTTTAATTTCTCTCCAAAAAGACAGAGTGTACTGGATGAAAAAATAATGGAATTGTGTCCTCAGTCTAAAATTCATAAATTGAAGGATTTGTGCAGAACCAGGTGAATGATGATGACTTTGCTAGCCACAACTATATATAATTTTGGTGATCTTCTTTCAGGTGGGTGGAAAGGTTGGATTATTTAGACACCATTTTCAATTTATTGGAACCAGTTGTTGAGTGTTTAAGCCATATCAAAAGCACAAATAGTTTCGATACAGAGTCTATCACTAAGGCTAATGGTCTATTCCATGCTATTTTACAGAGCGATTTCATCATTTCCATGATAGTATGCAAAGAAGTCGTATCATACACTAAAGGTCTTACAGTGAAGTTACAGGGGAAGTGTATTGAAATTGACCAGGCATACAAAGATGTGCAGCTTGTGAAGGAGACACTTGATCAAGTTCGCTCAAGAATTCAAGCCTATCACAAGAAGTGGTTTGATACTGCTGAAGGAATGGCAAGCAAGCTAGGCACAGAAATCAAATTGCCACGATTATGTAACCGACAAAGGAACAGAGAGAATGTTTCTGCCAATAATGTGGAAGAGTATTATAGAAGATCTCTGTCTGTGCAATTTTTAGATCATATGATTTCAGAGTTAAACACAAGATTTATTGAAGGCCAGCAACATATACCTGGAGGGAATGCTGTGATTCCAGGGTTATTTCAGAGCAACACAACTTGGAAGGATGACTTCAGAGCTTTTACCAACATTTATAAGGATGATCTTGTATCAGATTCCATTGAGGCTGAACTAGACCTGTGGGAGAGGTGGTGGAACAACAAAAATCAATTCCCTGGAACTGCCCAGGAAACTCTGCAAGTTATAGATGGAACTATTTTCCCAAATATTTCAAGGATGCTTAAACTTGTGTGTACTCTTCCAGTTACTACATGTGAATGTGAACGCACAATATCTGCATTACGCCATTTGAAAAATTACATGAGGTCATCTATGGGAACTGAAAGATTAAATGGATTAGCCCTACTTCACATACATTATGCCATGGACATTAATTTGGAAGAAGTAATTGATATATTTGGACGTAAACATCCACGTCGGCTTGCTATTCTGGCAGATTAACTCCTTATTCTAAATTCTTTATATAGCTTAATACTGAGTTGCTAATGGTGTGAAATGGGTGTGGTCAGGAAATTTTTACATTAGCAACTACCAACCTATACTGCATAGATGCCAACCATCCGGATTTGGCCGGGACACTTACGATATTATAGCTATTGCCCCGGTCCGCCCGACAATGACTTGTCCCGACAGATAGAGCTACATGGTAGATCTAGTTTATAGTACTTCAGCTAGCTGAGCTGTAGCATGCACGCCTCAGCACACATCATGTGATCTGAAGTTAAGCTGCAATCAAAATGGGCGTGTTTAATAAAAGTGGGTGTGGCCGAGGAAAATTTCGCGCGCGGCGCGCATAGACATACATTGGAAGACTGTCAATTTATGGGCTAGATCCGCCCCTGCCTGGGGTGGTGTTTACAGGGAAAAGTTAGATATAGATTCTGCAAAGTTGATATTGTACTTTTAAGGAGTTGTGACTAGACTGAAAGGTGAGTATGTGACAGTATAGAGTTCTGTCCTTATACTAACTACTCTCAGAAAAGAATTTTAATATTATTCATTGAACACGGTGCGCACGCTATAATGATATTCATTGACCACATTCCCCATTTCAAACCCAACAAGCTTTTCAGAGAGTAGCCAGCATAAAAGGCAGAACTTGCGAGCTGTGTAACAGCGTGGCTGGTATTCTGCACTAGCTGCCCTACTTGCCATTCAGCGTCCAACCATAATTATGACGCTGTGCCCCTACCTTACGTGGGCAACACAGTGAGTGGGTGGGTTATAGAGTGAAAGATAGTTCGGTACCATACGAATCACGACGTTGAAGTGGGATGGCCATATTCTTGTAAGCAGCCAAAAAGTAGCTACACCGATTTGCAGGTCGGTTGTCACAAAAAAAGGTCGTCAATTTACACGCATGCGTGTTGAATTGGTTTTGAATTGAGATGAACACGCATGCGTGAAATTTGACGACCCTTTTTTGTGACAACCGACCTGCAAATCGGTGTACATCGCTATAGAGACAGAAGCACTGAGCATGCGTAGTACACTCGCGCGGGCTATAAAATAGTTATTAACCGCGCGCGTGCGGTTTGTAGTGAATTATAAGCACTCGCCCCTCGGGCTTCGCCCTCGGGCCTCGTGCTTATAATTCGACTACAAACCTAGCGCTTGGTTAATAACTATTACATATGAAGAGATGGGCAAGACCAGATCACGTAATCAAGCAAAAGTTTCATGCAGATACAATGAGAGGCTAAAATCTTCATAAGCCTAGGATCCTACAGGTAGGATGTCATTGTTTATCACAAGAAGCTTATTCGTAAGTATGTAATAGTTATTAACCAAGCGCTAGGTTTGTAGTCGAATTATAAGCACGAGGCCCGAGGGCGAAGCCCGAGGGGCGAGTGCTTATAATTCACTACAAACCGCACGCGCGCGGTTAATAACTATTTTATAGCCCGCGCGAGTGTACTACGCATGCTCAGTGCTTCTGTCTCTATAGCGATGTAGCTACTTTTTGGCTGCTTACAAGAATATGGCCATCCCACTTCAACGTCGTGATTCATACGGTACCGAACTATCTTTCACTCTATAATCCACCCACTCGCTGTGCTTTAACTTGCTCACGTAAGGCAGGGGCACAGCGTCATAATTATGGTTGGACCCTGAATGGCAAGTAGGGCAGCTAGTGCAGAATACCAGCCACGCTGTTACACAGCTCGCAAGTTCTGCCTTTTATGCTGGCTACTTTCTGAAAAGCTTGTTGGGTTTGAAATGTGGAATGTGGTCAATGAATATCATTATAGCGTGTGCACCGTGTTCAATGATAAAATTCTTTTCTGAGAGTAGTTAGTATAAGGACAGAACTCTATACTGTCACATACTCACCTTTCAGTCTAGTCACAACTCTTGAAAAGTGCAATATCAACTTTGCAGAATCTATATCTGACTTTTCCCTGTAAACACCACCCCAGGCTATGATTACATGCACTGTATCACATTTATAAATCCATGTAAATCGGCCCGTTACCATAGCAACGGGCTATAAATGAGATTATAGCTTATTAAAGTTGTTTTATATCAGATACATAAGGGGTGAGTGCAAAGTTTTTTTGCCACAGTATTTTCTACATTCTATTTTGCCACACCTGCAAGTAAGTTCGGAGAAGTTGGAAATTTCTGTGGATGTTCAATTGACCCCACCTATTAAATAGTGTGTTAGGGGTCATCTCTCAACACTATAGCATTCACTCTGTTCATGCCTGAACAAGTGAGCAACAAGCTAGCTACCTCAGTACTAGTGAAATAATTTTCTTTCAAATACAAAACTGGTCAATAGAACATGTACGTTATATCAAGCCAGGCAATTAAAGGAAACATGAATGGGATAGTATGACATCATATGTGCAGGATTGTGTAAGTCACAGTCAGGATGGGGCTGCTCGTATATCTGTTAGAAAAACTTTCCTAACACGTGAGAAAGCACCAGAACCTAAACCTGTTGCTACTGCAGGATTTCAGAGATATGTAGCTAGCTAATATCATCTTACCCTATTATGTAAGTTGCATGAAAAACTTGTTATCAGGGAAGTACACTATAAAAACAAATGTGTAAAAACAACCCCTTTTTAGGTCAACTGAGTTGTAAATTAGAACTCAGATAACCTAAAATGGGTTGTTTTACACATTTCTTTTTACAGTGTATTCTACCTTGTGGGTCATTAATAGTGTCAGCAAGTCCCGTTTGACCAATCTTTTTGAGTGCTGCCTTTAAACTCTCCCAGCTGGGTTCACCACTCTGCTCAGAAACAAAGTCTTCCTTATTGAGCCATGCAGCAACCATGTCCCCACGCAATGGCTCCATTTCCTTCAACTTGGGGTAAGAGAGTCCCAGTGCCCCACCCAAATTCATCAAATCATTTTTGTCCAAATTCTTCAGGAATTTAGTGACTTCAAAGTGATCTTTCATTGTTAATAGTTTCACTATTGATCATAAGATATAAAAAGAAGAAGAAAAGAATGGATGCACCACATTCATGAGATCATTGGAAAATAGCGTAGCTAGCTAGCTAGCTACACAATTTCATCCACACTATACTCACCAGGTCCTGGATTGACTTCAATGTCACCAGCTAGTATCAGTAACAAGGGGATGACCACTTGACTATCATTATAATGGACACCATAGACTCCTCCTCTCTGTAGATACCTCCAACACTCTTCCAATGGTGGAATCAAGCCATGTATTATGGAAGGAAGTTTCCAATCACTTTGGATAGGGTAATAGATGCAGGAGCAACGTAACTGATCAAATGTATCAGATCTCATCATTCTGAGAAAAAAAGATAAGAATAGCTAACTACCTTAAATTTATAGCTACAATTATCTAAACATAGTCTGATCATGGTATGCAGCTAGCTATGGTATATGAATTCAGTTCACTAGATGAACATTGCTTCGCTGTCTTAAAGACCAATATGGTCAGGGCCATAGACATGCATGTTTGAGGCGCTGGCAAGTGTGCATTCACAAGCCTGAATGCCAAAAGAATAGGAGCCAGCCAGTCCCTCTATACTTTATGGCTGCAATGAATATCATTGATTCTGAAAGAGGATAAACCTCTCAACAAAAAAAGAGGACAACCTCTCTACAAAGGATAAAAGGCATATCAGCGTGTCCATTATTAATTTTGGAGGTTCATATGAGTATAATTTGTGAGCAGCCCTATGAGTGTGAGGTTGCATTCCAATAACAAATGAATAATATTGTATATTCCCATTATGAATTATACTTTTGTGACCTCACCCACTGGTCCTGTAGTACCTCACAGGGCCAGCCACCTGAAATCAAGTAGCTACGTGAGTTAGATCTTGACTGCTTATTTTTTTTAGGTCAGAGGGTGTCATGATCTTATCATGGGTTTACTTTTTGGGCATGCCTGTATGTGGCCCCTTCCCACTTAGAACTTGCTTCCTACCTGTAGCTATGTCATAATTATGAAAGACTAACAAACAAATAAAAAAATGTTTTTATTGTTTATCTATAGCTATAAAAGTTGGACCAGAAGTCTGAGCAATCAGGGTACACTGAAAGAAGCCTCCTCTGATAGCTAAGGAAAGTGTGTTTAACTGTCAAAACGTACGTACATGATTTGATAATGACACACTTGCAATTTGATAGCTAAGAGTGTCAAGAGATCAGCTAGCTATTCAAGTCCAAACTTGTTCCAACTGTACCTAGTAGAGCTGATGAAGAATTTGATATCTATCAGCTAGCTAGTGTGACTCTAGAGACTAGATAATATTTATTAGCAGCTGTTATTATTTCACTGTACAGAACCAATGCAGCTATAGCTAATTATGCTGGCGTATGAAATTCAAGAACAGAATGTTCAAGTGAATAATGCAAATAGTTAATAAGAATGTACTATGTAGTTAGGGATACAGCCATGGCAAGAGCAATTCAGGGATGGTGGGTGACAGTTACATGGGCCATCCCCAAGGACCAGGCCACTCACCTGGACTGGATAGGTTAGTCTAATTACTTTGATATCACTTTCGGAAAGTGTAGTGTCCATAGACTCCATCATAGAGATATTTTAAAGATAGACTTCAGATAGTTTTGCTGTTGTTATTGTTGTACTTAGTTATTTTGCTTGTTTGTTTGTTGTTTTGATTCTAAAGTTCTGATTCTAAAGTTCTAAGATTCTAAAGCTAGACCAGATCCAGGTCTGAGCAATCATACCCACCACATGTAGCTACTGAAAGCAACCTCCTCAAATATTTATAGCTTAGCTAGTTATTATAACTTACATTATAGTGATGGTCACACTTGAAATAGCTATAGCTAATAGCTATATTCCTGTCAGTGTCAGTTCACTAACCAAGTCCAAACCTGATCTAACACTATATAGCTCTTGAAACTGACGAAGAATGTGTAGATGATGTCTATTAGCTAGTCTGATAATAGATAAACAAACTGGAGTCATGTGACTAGACGATATTTATTAGTAGCTAGCTATGGGGACCCCAGCCTGTTTTGTCTAGCAGACTAGCAGAGGTGTAACTAGCAGTGTTTTGTGCATTGATCAGGCAAATACTCCCACTGGTCAGCTAGGCTCTCCCCCATTAACTGTAACCTGAGTGGTATGAAGAATCTGGAGGTGTCGGTAGCTATCAAAATTACTAATTACTGAAGTTATGCAAACTGCATTAATGTTGTAGCTAGACTCTCCCTGAAGTGAGGCCATCAGGATGTGGAAGATATGTTGGCTTGTATAAATGCCTGACCTGCCCCAGCACTACACCTATGTCTAGGGACCCCCAGCTCTTGCAGCTTTTATATCAGAGAGTGCGATTGTTCAATACTTTCGGAAATCCTTGGTAGCTAGTGATGCAGTTATTGGCTCGCCTCCATAATACCTCAGTTATCATGATGCAGTTATTGTGGGCTACTTGCTTGAAATAGTGTTGGCTATTTAAAGAGCTTTGGCTTTGGCTATTTGTATAACTATTAGCCTGTGATAGGTGGGTTAGTTGTGCTATTTTGGTTCTGAAATTGCCCTTTGGTTGCCAAATTGTACTTGCTTCGCTCGCACAATTTTGGCAACCATGCATGGACTATTTCAGAACCCTATTTTATCCAAATAGCACTACTACTACTACTACTACTACTACTACTACTAGAGATGCTCGTATAGCATTAGTTGGGCGAGCAAGCAGCCAGTGGTCATTTCAATGTGCTCCTCCCTCACTTATGATTATATAGCCCCAACAGTGACTTTCGATATCTAGCTATTCAGGTTGTTAACTGACTTGGTGCATTCCCAGTTAGCATTAGAGTGTCTTCTCTGAACCCAGGCTACCACTCCTGTTCAGACTCAGTAGCTAGTCTCTCAAATAATGAGCCCTCATATGCTCTAATCTGGCAGCTCTGTGTTCTGCTGACTCTGCTCTCCTTCTGGCTCTCATTTGCTCTGCTCTTGCAGCATTATCTTCTGCTGACTCTGTACATTCCCTCTTCCTGGCTCTATCTGTCACATTTCTTTGCTAGTCTTGTTTTTCTCTGTTCCTTTGACTCTGTTCTCCTTCTAGCTCTGTCTCTTTCATTTCTTTCATGAGGTCTCGCTCTTCTTTGCTGGTCAGTTTCTAGAGGGTGTTCTGGGGCCCTCCTTCGCTTGTTTTCTGGTTCTCTGGGTTCCATAATACTCGCTACAATAGTGTTTCAACTTCAAGCTTAAAGAAAATGATTGCTTATTATGACGTTGCTTAATAGCTATTTCATGCACATGCGTAAGCGCATGCGCATTTTGAGTGACGTACGTGTAACATAATATTTATAAATATCGCAATTTTCCATTTTGACCAATTAGTGTGGGGCTTCGCTCGCTTCGCTCGCTCGCCAATTACTAATAATGAGTTAGACTCAGCTACCATACTTTGAGCAGCCACCCTAAGGCCAAGATCTAATACTAGGGTATGTTCGTGTAACATATTCAATCGGCGAGCGAAGCAGTTGGTGAAAGTCATTTGTACTTTGACTTATTGGACTAAACCTAAGATATTGCAGTGGTTGTGGCAGTGTGGCAGCTGCATACACACTGACAGGAGGCTGTATAATGCTTACCACAAGCACTTAGAAAGCCATGCGCCTACAATCCACTTAGCGCCTCTATGACAAAATGCTGTAGAAAGCAATAAGCTCTAGCTAATTTTGTTCTAAGTGCTATGGGCACGTTTCATTTATGGGGTCAAAGGTCAAACGAACGTGCGCATGCGTATTATAAGCTATGCCCGCTAGCTATGACGTACGTATATATATATCTCGAGCTCCCGTTGACATGACCAGAGAGTGGCTCGCTTCGCTCGCCAATAAAAGGTGTGGATTTAACTATTACTGATGTCTATGTAGATTTGTGGATGAGATATCTTGTATAAACATACATTTGGGATGGGGTCCCTATATCTATTTGGGAGTCCCCATATCTACGGTAGATTTGGGGATGGGGGGTCCCTAAAACTACGGGGTCCCCAAAACTTTATGACACTGGCAACCGCTGCTGGTAAGTGCAGGACAGTAAGAAGACAACATTCAGCAGGTACCTACCCCTATCCTTCGTGAACAATCCTGCAGCGATTGGTGCAGAAAGAACCTGCCAGATTGACGGAGGGAGTGTGTAAACCGACCTGCCACACAGAGGTAGTATCCGGACAATGTGGTCAATAAACGGACGGTCAGGATAAATGATTATTTTATGAATTTAAAAATCCAAAAAAAATTTTTTTAGACTGAAGAATTAACTAGCAAGTAGTAAAAGTAGTACAGTTAGTCCATAAGATAATATTCACAGAAATATATACCAAAATAATCAGTTTACACACGTTCCACAGTACCAGTCCATGGTGCTGATACTGCTATAATCATCATGGAGATACATTGGTGCATTCTGCATGGTACCACTTATCACAAATGTCACATGAAAACCACAGAGCATCACCTGAGTCAGATTCATCTATACCACAAGCAGGACAGGTATAATTGCTTTGCTGCTCTGCAGTCTGCTTTGGAGTCTTCCTTCTGCCGCTCCTCTGCTGTTGGGGACATCCTGCCGCTTGTTTCTGTTTCTGGAGTTTCCTCTCTTCTCTTGCTTCCTTTTCTTCCTGCTTCCGAATACGTCTCTCTTCCTGTTCTTTCTGTCTCTGAATTTTCCGCTCCTCCTTTTCTCTCTACTTTTGAATGCGCTTCTCTTCCCGTTCTTTTTTTCTCCTCCTTTTCTCAGCTTCAGCCTCTACTTTGTCCTGTATTCGCTTCTCCATCTGAAAGATGATGTGGCAATAGTGGTGTAGATTGGGTTTTCTTACGAGCAATCGACTTAGGAAGGGCTAGAGTTAGCTTAAAAACATCCTCATAACTGGTATCATCTGTATTATCATCACTATCATCTTCATTCTCTTCATCATTATCACTTCCACTATCCAAATCATTAGTTGCTGTCACAACATTCTTACTAACAGAACACGCCTCACTAGTGGTATCTTCTATTGTAAGTGCCTTGAGTTGACACCATACTGCATAAAATTCATCACCTTCCACATCATACCCCTCCTCATACCTGCGCTCAAATTTCTTGGAGGTTCAGCTGACACGACTGACTCTAATATTTCCATTGCCTTATCTGAAGACACCACGTCCTTCCCGTCCTTGCTCTTGCTCTTGACAGAAGCTTCCTTGTTTCGTACACAGTAGCTGGTGCAAGTTTACTTTGCCAAACAGCATTTGGATCTACAGGCCATATTCCAGCACCCTGAAAAGCATTAACCACTGTTGATAATTTTACAGCATCCAACCATGCTTCTTTAAAAATTCTAGCAAAGGTATATTTAGTGATGCTCAGTCCTACATTTTCCAAAGCATATTTAGAAACAGCTTTCTTCCAAGAACTCTTCAGCGGGCCATAAAAACCCACATCCAATGGTTGTGTAACATGTGAGGTATGGGAAGGTAGACAGTAAAGAAGAATATTATTTTCTTTACATAATTTTGAAGTGTCTATGTTAATGTGGGACTTATGACCGTCAATTAAAAGTACAATAGGTCGGATTGTTGCAGTGCGTGGAATAAAATGCTCCTTCAACCAGTCGTAAAAAAGTTCAGTGTTCATCCAACCAGAGTCAGATCTACCAAAATAAGCATTGGGGACACAGTCTTTCATTGGGTCATTTTTAAACCGTTTCCCAGCAAATATATGCATCGGTGGCACCATACTTCCCGCTGCACTAAAGGCACACAAGGTGGTAATTTTCTCTTTACTATTACTAGTAACCTGATAGATGTCTTTGGTACCTCTCATAGCAAGCACTCTTCCAGATTTGGGGCATAAAGGACAACCTGTCTCATCAGCATTCCATATCTTATCAGGATCCTCTATGTCATTATCCTTTAAAAACTTTTCAAAATCACTATACCATTTATTTAATCTTTGTGGATTACAACAAGAAGCTCTTGCAACTTGTAGCTGTTCGGGAGAGCGAAGAGATATGTCAGGGCGACGTCGTAGGAATGCATACCACCAATCTCATCCAGGTCGATTATCAACAAATTGGGTTCTTCTACCATCCTTGTCCATAGTCTTGACTATCTCCAGTAATTGTTCACGAGTACGCCCATAACCAATATTAGACATATTTATGGCCCACTCGGCCAACATAGTCTCCTCAGCTTCAGATAAGACAGTGGGAGGTCCTCGTTTGAATCCTTTCACTTTACCCGAATAATGGTCATGGAGGGTACTCTTGGGTATGCCATAATGTTGGGAAACATCCCTTAAAGACATTTCCCCCTCTTTAATCATGAGCAGAGCAGACTGCAAACTATCAGTCTTACTCTGAGAAGCCATAACCTAAACAAGTAACAAGTATGTAGTTAAGTAAACAGTGGTTATTAATGGCCATTGTACTGTTTGTACTACTGTCTGGAATAAGCCAGATTAGTGTACTTTCCAAAAAAAATCATTAAAAATAGGTGATAAGTCAAAATATTCTCAGTTTTAGCACTCTACGTTAGCTAGTTCTGATCTAGAAGTAAAGCGCCTTTGCTAGCAGTTTCAACCGAACTAAACTAGGCATTACAGACTTACTGCTTAGAAAAAGTGGCAAAAATCCTGTTGCAGGCTCCCAAAAGGCTATAAGCAGTGAAGAAAAAGCGTGATGCACGTGTTGCAGTTAGATCAGTATCTGAACGTTTTGAACTCCAAGTTTGATGACGTAAGATTAACGTTTGGTACTGAATTCGGGATTAGGCGCTGGCTGACTACTGCCCCACCCACCCTAGCTATAGACGACTGGTCTCTATGCTCACACCTATATACTGTAGCTATAGCTATCTTGATTCAAATCTTTGATTTCGTACAACAAGCAAGCAAAGCAATCATGTGACTGGCTAGTTAAAACCATAATCAAAGAGTGCGGTAGCACTCTCTATGTAAGGCTTGACACGCAAAACACCCACGCTCTGTCCTCATTAGATCAGAGAGTCTGGCGCCGCCGACTAGGTAAATCGCTGGCTCTAGAGTCGTATTATTGATACACTATATCTCAGAAACAACAACCAAGTTTAAACTACCACAATGAAGTACAAACCTTCCTTGTTCTGTTACCAAAAAATTGTTTTTGTACTGGTTGTTTCAAAGAAATGTAGCTTCACTTTATAATAATCTATATCTGGATGAAAAGGTCTATTTATGGATACCCCTTCTGAATCAAAGCAGTAACTTAAAGTTACTAAGCAATTTTCCCGAAGTGGTTCACTGCTCTGGAACACCCTTGAAGACATAATTCTTCCAACAATGACCTGAATGTGGCTGATTTGGTAAAGGGTTATTCTTGACATAGAGAGGAAAAACATTTCTTTTAAATGAAAGGGTGATGTACATGACTATAAAAAGTACTGTACGGAAACAAGGTGGGCTATGTACTGCATTTGCTCTGCTAACTGTCACAGAATTGACAAACCCTACATTGCTGCATGGACTCTGCATTTGTGCTATGCTAGCTGTCATAAAATTGACATTAACCCTACATTGCTGCCAAAAAGGATAATAAGGCAGCAGTGATGTAGGGTTTATGTCAATTTTACTATGCTCCTAGTAGTTTGTAGTCATGCCCATATTAAGTAGTATATGAGCCATGGCTACCAATATACTCTCTGATGTCACATTTCAATGCACAGCATCAGGGTTAACTTTTTAAGTAGCTAATGCCCTCAATACTGGGATAAGATACTCAGGTACTATTCTCCTATAGCATGGATACTATAAACTATATGCTCCTAGCCCTCCTAATTTCGATAACTACCCATTATATCACCCAACTTAACCAAACTATCCCTAGCTACTTCACTCCCCCCATGAGAGGCCGGATAATCATGGCACCAAGTTTTTGTGCTATAGTAAGTTAACACCAAAGGGGTGTCACCATAACACACTGCAGTGCTACAGTGATACTGAAAGGTGTCGTATCTACACTGATCATGGCATGCCAACACTGGTGTCATTTTCACACAAAAATGACACTCCAACCATGACGCTACCGTTTTTACAGTGTAAAGAATAGCTTGTAGTTTGGTAATATTGGTGTGGTTCTTAAGTTTAATGGGTACATACTTGACTCACTTGTTGAACTTTTTGAACAGCCATCCCTAGCTATATAGCTACTTCTCTTTTTTATTACTTGTATCGTTATAATCAGGAAGGCAGATGGCCATTTAGCTATTGCTATCCTCACTGGATGGCTTGGCAAAGTGTCAGCCTGAGAGGTTCCACTGTGGAAAAATAATCTATTACGAAATGCCCCCCCCCCCCCCCCCCCCCCCCTGCACAATTGTGAAGTTACTTGATGACTTCATCCATGATCTGGTCTCCTGTACTGAAAGTATAACTTGCTACGTATATTTAAGCTAGCTAAAGTCCATTTGCATTCACCTTTCCCCTTGATCATTCACTATAGCTAACTGCATGCAATTCAATTCTTCTAGTTTAATGCATCAACAGAGAGCTGATTAGCTATCTTTGAAGAATCATAGTGAATGATCAAGGGAAGGTGAATGGAAATAGACATTTAGCTACCAGTGCAATGTGTTCATGACACTTTGAAATATCTTTACAGGTAGTTGATAAAGACTTGATAGTTTGAACATGTAGTAGCTACTTTGGAGCTATGAAATACATAGCTACTAGCTAACATGTTTAACATACCATAACACAACAGTCCATGTACAGCCAAGTCCATGGAGGAGGTGCCCCCTATTTCAGGGTTCAATGAAAAAGTATTATGATGGAGTCCACATTGCATATTGAGCTTTAAAGCTACTTATATATTTAACTATGTCTGTATGTACAATCATGTATCTCGTATCTAATTTTCTTAGGAGTCTATTCCAAGGGGGCTCCTTCACATGACTATGTGGATTTCTCTTATGTGGGGGGCACTCAGAACCCTTATAAGGACCCGGTCCCCCAAGGTTCCCTCCAGTTTCGAAGCTTCCTATCCAATGGCACATATGACTACAGATACATGTCAGTAATCTCCCCTTCAAAATTTTAACACTCCTTAGCCCCCTATTATTATTGGGTGGTTTAAATACTATGTACGTAACTTCCCCCAGGGTGAAGTATGATGCGGCATTGGAGGCCACTGTGACAGTGATAGACTGGGTCTCAGTGTTTGACGGACTGTCACTGGGTCTGGGGGGCTTCAACACCAACATCAGTAAGTGTGAGACTGACAGGGAAAAACTGTGGACAAGTTTAAAGCCTCCTTCACTGCCTTTGAGGACCGCAAGATAATTGAAGGTAAGGGAGGAAAGAGGAGGTAGTGATGGGGTGATCAGTAGTTACTGTATATTCATGACATGTGCTGCAGGTTTGAACCTGTTTGGTCAAGCTCTTGAGGACTTCAAAGTTACTCTTGTGCAATGCAATGAGACAGAAATTGTGAAGTTACTTGATGGGTTCATCCAAGATCTGGTCTCCTGTACTGAGAGTAAGTCGCTATTACGTAGTTACCAGTAGCTACAATGTGTCTATGACACTTTCAAACAGTGTCCATACCCCCTAAACAAGTGTCCTGATTAGATAGATGTCCTAAACAAATGTGTCCTGATTAAATAGATGTCCTTATTATTATGGATGGGTATCCTAAACAAAGTGTCCTTATTAGGTAAATTACTTGTTTCCCTGACAGAATTGAAACTTGTATATCCTCAGTATACTGCTGTTTATCTTTGTATACTAGATCCCAATATACTCCTGTTTCTTTGTATACTAGAACACATAACCAGATCCATAGTATACTGAGGTAGTTTATGTTTAAGTTTATTTTGTCCTGCCTGCTTATAAGAAAGGAGAAAAAAATCTGTTAAACAAGTGGTTTGTTTGGAACTGCCTTAGGGGAAAATCCACATAATATAGCTAGGCCATTTATTTCATAATGCTCAGCATTCAAGGTTCTGCCCAGGATTCTTGAGTGGTGGCCGAAATTGATTTAACCATGCCCACCTATAAGACAATGTTCATTTAGGGGCGTCCCTTTGGACGATCAAAATCATTGCTATGTTATGCAAGTCTAAAGTAGTACAGCTAGCTAAGTATAATGAGTGGTGGACAAAATAGCCACTGTCGACCAGTGTGGCAGAACTCTGAATGCTGGCTTTCTACCCATATCAATCTGCTTTGTCATGTGTCTGTGTTTGCAGATGCCTGTGTTAAGTTTCTGATCGACATGGGAGAGGAGCTATTGATCTTGTACGAGCACATCTACGAGATCTATGGAGACATCCAAGGAGCCATCAACTCATTCAAGATGGGAGCCTATGAGCAAGGTTAGGTCATGTGCAGTAATAGCTCTAGAGATCAAAGAACCAACCAAAGAAATGCTCACTATATGACCGTAGATTAGCTATTGGTTTATTTCTTACTACAGGAGGGATCTGTATAGGGAGAGTCACCAATGCCTGCCTCACTCTGGAGTGATGAGAAAGTCAATAACTGGCAAGTGCCACATAATATTAATTGTAGCTACATTATCATGAATACTGATAAAATAATGAAGTAAACTTAGGCGAATTTTTATAAGCAATAACTTAATTTTTTTGCTACGTATTATAGAAGCAAATTTATTACAAAAGCATGCGCTGTGTCCTGTTGTGTAAATAATACACTTATCTTGACCGTCATGATTTGAGTACTTTATGATGGGAAGTATACACAGTCATAGCAATGTCAGTGACATCATATCATCTGATCAAAATATTTCCATGGCAATTTGATTAGTCTCATGCAGAACCAGATGTGTACTTATATTAGTGTCTTGCCAGCTCATGAGACTAGCTGACAATCTGGTTTTCTCATGTGAGCTCATTCATGATATCTATAGAGACATCCAGAGAGTTATCAACTCATTCAAGATGCATGGGTGCCCATATACATACATATAAGCAAGGTTTGGTCTAGGGACCAGCCTGTTATGCTAATTTTGCATAATAGGTAGCTACATCTTTATTGTAAGACTGAGGAAGTCAGAAGCTTCCTTACAATTGCACATAATGTATAAACGTAAAGGACCCAGATCAGGATTTCAAGATGTAGCCATTAATGATAAATAGCATGACAAACTCAAACGGCATAAAATACAACTAAATTATTCAAAGCTCGATCCTATTTATACAAAACAAGATGCACAAACCAAAACCATCATGATAATTGGGGGCATAATGTGGCTAAACTGGAATAATTAAAATCATAATAGTGCAAATTGTCATTTGCAGATAGGGTAAATGTAAATTATAGATGATGCTGGGGAGAGACAATACATATGAAGCATTTGCATTGGCAATGAATCCACTTGCAAGGAAGGCAGTATGTGAGGAAGACAGGAATAGAGGCAACACAAGTCTGATGATGTTGAGTACACGTTAGTAACGTTACTTGAAAAAGCATACGTACAACATTTCAGATCCTTTTATCATAATGCTTGATCAATGATGTATTGCATGTTGCTTATGGTATAAAGTTGTTGGCTACAGTTTTGATAGACATTTTTAATTGGAACATTAATTTTGACATGATAAAAAAATGATATCTGACGAATTGCTATATAGCATTATAATTGAAGTTGCATAATTTAGTAGCAAGTATTACACCATTATTCCCTATCAGAAATTCAGACTGCCGCGCGTGCCGCCTATAGACTAATACAAAAGGTGAAATTCCAGTTCCCCCACTTAGATCTAACAAAAGCTACTGTGAATGATTATCCAGCCTACTAGAGCCTACTACAATGTGCAGACCAAGTTTCAGGACCAGGGAGCTTACTGTTTCAGAAATACGGCAAGCAGGTAAATCACTGGATTCTTCTTCTTCTCTATTATTATTATTATTATTATTATTATTATTATTATTATTATTATTATTATTATTCTTAGACAACCATATCTCTCGAACCACTCAAGCTATACAGCTATGATTTCTGGATGAACTACGATCTTTTCTACCTGTTGATCCTCGAAAGAGTCGATGAAAAGGAGACACTACGGAGCACAGCACTCGACTAATTCAATTAGTGGAAGCCATCTTTTCTATAATACGCATGTGCATGTATTTTGATATCCAATTATTCGAAATTATAATACTGAGGTTTTCAGGTTGGTTGACACAAAATTTGCCAACAGTGCAGATTTAAATTCGTGCTCGCAAAATTTAAGAGCATTGCATTTGTATGACAGTATTTTTGCTCGCTTGAATTTATCTTGCACATGCGCAAATTCTACTGGTCAACCAACCTGAAAACTTCAGTATTACTCAGCTGTCTAGCTAGCTAGCTAACTAGCTCTAGATAATTAATGATGATAGACTACTATCAACTCGGAGATTTAGATTTACCAATCCATCTACCGGTAGACTCTATTTCAGCATCTTCGACCTCCAAGTATAGCTCAACAATAACACAACACCTTGACTCATTGATAACGATTGGGCTGGTATGCTGGAGAACTATTGGAGAACTATTCTTCTTTCATCTGTCCCTGCATACACATAGAAGAATGAACTCTATACATAGCTAAAACCATAAAAGAGAGGAAAAAAGACCAGGAACAAGTAAGGGAAAAATCATTTCGTGAAATGAAAAAAGATGTAGGGATGACCACTGCTCAAAAAAGTAAGGAAACAAGAAGGATGGAAAATGGGATCAATCTTTGTTCTGTAAGTATATCCAGCCAACAATCCCTACATATAGCTACGTCGGGTAGCTTCAGATTATAGTGCAATAATGTACATTTATGTAGGGATTGTTGGCTGGATATGCGTACAGAACAAAGATTGATCCCATTTCCATCCTTCTTGTTTCCTTACTTTTTTGAGCAGTGGTCATCCCTACATCTTTTTTCATTTCACGAAATGATTTTTCCCTTACTTGTATCAACAATGCTATTATACAACTTGTGAGTGCTATCCAAGAAAATATTCCTTCCGTTATTCGCCTGGAACTTCTTTCAAATCTAAAATTCACTGAGAGAAAGTAAGTCTTTGGATCATAAGTAGGCAAGAATGCATACATCACAAGTATGGGAAATGTAACAAAATGGTATAGAAATCATTTTTGTGACATTATATCCTTTAGCTAATAAGTCCCATGAAATTGTGGAAATCCTGATCATCTGCAGATACATTGAATGTAATAGATGCTGGAGGGAGGCAGTAGCTATAAAGTAGCTAATTATATTGGCAATGAGTCCACTTGCAAGGAATGCAGTGAAGTCACTGTATGTGTGGAAGACTGGAATTGAGAGTCAAGTGAGGAAGAATTGGAACTAAAAAAAAAAAAAGAAAAAAGCAACCAGTGATCAACTTACAGCATAATTATGTCTGGTCAATGATATATTGCATATTATCAGTCGTACTCAACCATCCAACATTGTATATGCTATCAGGTAGATTGATTGGAATTTCTGAACAAGAGTCATGATAAAATTCTGATGGTGATATTCAATGGGTCAATAATAAAAAGTTAACTTTGTTGAGTCAAGACTGAGTTAGCTACTGCTAGCACCACATCGCTCATTGTTGCCTATATATCAAGACTTCACCACCACTTGGTAAGTCTTTGAGTCACTTGCACAGTATTGTAAGTACACTTTTCTTAATCATACAAGCATAACTGATTATGAGTATGCATGCACACTAATTATATCACTACTTGTCACAAAAATAATATGAACATCAAAATAAGGAAATACTGAACTGTCACAGTAATGATGGAATCAAGACCAATAGTATTATAATTAAAGATATAAACATAAGAATGCACGACAGTATTATGACTAGAATACAATGTTTTCTGATGATTGAAATACAACCCTTGCAGCATTTTCTGGTATTTGAAAAACAATCCTTGCAGCAGTTTGAAAAACAATCCTTGCAGCATTTTCTGGTATTTGGAAAACAATCCTTGTAGCATTTTCTGGTATCATTATCAGGTTCTAATAATTGGATATCATCTTGATTTTTGGATGATGAATCTGGTGATGGAAGATCTTGACCTGTTTGTGGAGGATCCTGATTTCCATAAGCTGGAGGAAAATCTGGATCTTTTACTCTTTGTGGTAAATCATTGGACACTGTTTCATTGTAAAGTAGAGACTGTGAATCTAGATCTTCAGATGATAAATCTAGTAGTTGATATGCTGAAGGTGGAATTCCTTCCTTGGTATCTTTCAAAAGATAGCATAATCATTTAATAAAATTTTGACCATTTGAATCGTATTGATGCAACTCAACGTAGAGTCAATGCATAGGTGGATCTTCATGTAGCTAACTATATCAGTCACATAGCTGCTATGTATAATAGTCCAACAATTGGTACTATGATACATGCACATACCATACACATTCATACATACGCCTAGAGCATATAATTCCATACTAGATAAATAAATAAAGGGCAATAAATGAAGATGTAGGGATGACTAGTTAACTGGTCGAAAAAAGGAACAAGAGCTGAATGGATGAGATTATGCAAGGACGTTAGTCAGCTATCTTTTTTCTTCGTTTATTAATTATGAAATCCGTACATGCTGTCCTTACAGCCATAGCTAATAGCTTACCTTAAGAGCTGACTTTTGTTCTGATCTCAGAAGAAAAGAAGGAACGTTTGTTATGGATGCACACTCAACTGTACTGAGTGAACTAGAGAACATTAACTGGGTGTGTCTTTGCATACCTTTTTTGTTCCTAGTAACCCCTATTTATATTCATAACAAGTAGCGATTCCTTCATGCCTGCACCTATGCATGTGCATTCCCTTGCCAAGAAAAACCCATAGGGGCACAGTGCCATGACCCAGCTAGAGCTGTAAGACAGCTTGAAAGTTCTGTCTTTTATGCTGGCTACTCTCTGAAAAGCTTGTTGGGTTTGAAATGTAGAATGCGGTCAATATAAACCTGCCATGTGGTCAATGAATAACATTAACCAGAAAAATAATAAATAAAATTTTGACTGGTCTATATGAAACAAGAATTTGATTGAACTACCATTGACACCATTAGCTTAACCATAGATAAAATTTTTTATGGCAATTTAAGTTGATAGCTATAATGCTCTCACCATTCAGTAGCTGTGCTCCATTATGGTGGGCATCACCATGCATTCGTGGCAATTGTAGACTATCTTCACAAGTACTTATACACCATGATCCTAGTGAACGCTCATGTTGAACTGTACATACATAAAAAATTTTCTGACCATTAATTTCATAATAATTATAGTTGACAGATCTTAATTTACTTTAAGAAGTAGCCAAGTTTTAGCTGAGACTCACTCATATTGACATCATCTGGAATGAGAGGCTCAGGATCAGATGAAGAAGTACCCTCATGAGATTGTGGGTAGATTGCTGTTATACTTTCTTTTACTGGGAGAAAACGATAAGAATAACAGTCAAGTAGCTGCACTCCAATGTTCAGCAGTTTTCTTTTTTGCTTTTGACTTAATGGAAAAACTTCATGTTCAAGAGGATATTTAAACTTGAACTCATAACAACCATCATCTTCAGCATAGAAATTCAATCTCAAATCCAATATACTTGATAAGTCATGCTCAAAGGTTTTCATTGAAATAATTAGATGATCAACTCTAACAAATAAAGAAGAGTAATCTCCTATAACAGCACCAAAGTATGGTGGTGCTGGTGATAGAGGATCTCTTTCAAAAGCAAGATGAAACTCGTAAGTTTCACAATCCAGTGATTGTACTCCAATTTCAAGCAGTTTTCTTTCTTGTTTATAACTCAGTGGAAACACTTTTGGTCCACATTCACGAGGATATTTGAATTCATACAGACCATTCCTTTCCTCATGAAAGTTAAGAATAGTTAAACCTAATAACAAGTTCTTCAAGAGACTCTCCATCGAACTTAAAGCTATAGGATGATTAAGTCTCACAAATAAGGAGGAGTAAGCATCTATAGTGCTGGCATAGTATGATGGAGGTAGTGATTGTGATGAATCAAGTGATGAGGCAGTTGATGGCAGTGGTGATGAAGGTAGTTGTTGCAGTTGTGCTAATGATGGTAATTTTCCAATTGATGGCAAAATAATATCTGTGAATTTGAATATAATTAGTGAATCAATGATGAGAAAACCCTATAGTGATTACTATGTATCGTAAAATTCTATAAAATGGAGATGTATAACACATGCATCTGGAATTTTGATTAAAATCAATACATATATAGCTACCTTTTGACTTGGAGTAAAATAATTTTAATACTCCAATTCCTTTTAGTTGATCTATTTTTTTCTCATTCAGGGGAAATATTTCATTTAACTCATGAAAAGTGTAGAAAATGAGAGTGATGGATCCAGGTTCCCATCCATGTAGGTATACTGGTATATCAAACATTTCTGATAACTCTGATTCTAACTCATAAACTTCGTCTGCTGGAACATCGAAAACTTTATCTGTTTTAATGTAGATCTGTTTTTTATTTTGCATAGAGGGACCTTTTGTTTCTATAGGTACTTCACAAAGTCTGCGCTTACAATAAACTTTAAATCTTGAATTGTATTTGGTCAATCTCTCTTTGTCATTGCTTGTGCCAAAGTCACTAATGATACTCTTCAAAATTTCATAACTGAAGAAGGAACAATGCTTAAATGTCTTTGAAAGTAACTCATCAATCTTGTAATCAGATTCATTTATTCCTGGTATTTTGAGAATATCAACAAGCAATGTTTTTAGAGCTGAAACATCTTTACAGGTAACTGATAAAGATTTCATTGTTTGAACTACAAGACTGCCATATTCTAATCGGATATGTTTGCTCTCCTTTACCAATCTTCCCATGAGCCTTTTCTTTTCTTCTTTATCCAAATGCTCAACTTTTAAATAAGGAAACCTATCTTTCATTTCACTGCCACCTGACACACAAAAAGATATCTAATCACAGTGTATAGAGTTTTAGTTTTGAACCCACCTTCATCATTTGAAGAAGCAGTGCGAGTGGGATCACACCTTTCCAGTTCCAATGATTTTTTCATTTTTATATCAATCGTCACATTGCTACTGTGAGTCGACTTGGAAGTTACTATTAAAGGAATAAGTTATAATTTACCAACTCTTTGGGGAAAGGAGGGGCAAATATACATTTTAGCATAGGGATAGGGGATAGGGTTAGGACAATAGCAAAGCAAAATTAATGGGGCTGAGGGGGTGGTCACATACGTAGGCTACACCTACAGTCTAACTCTATACCTACACAGCATACTCCTGAATTCAAGAATTAATTCTATGACTATAGGAAAACAAGGGGGGGCTGTTAAGTGCTTTTATAATTTTATCAATAAGGATCCCTGCCACACCTATTCTGCAACCTATTTATCTATATTGTAGCTAACTGTAAGTAATCCTGCATGAATTTTTTTCTAGAATGTCAGAGTGTAGGTACATACCTTCATCTCCTGTACTTAAAGGAGGAGATATATGCATGTTAACATGCTCTTTCCCAGAATGGTTCCCTAAATGTGATTTAGAGTCAATATTTGGAGATGTTTGAGTTTTTACATCGTCCACAACGACAGCACTTGCTGTGGCAGAAGTTGCAAGATCCAAAGGTGAAAGTTTCTTCTTGGATGAGGCTGTAAATAAAATAATCAAAATAAATAAATAGATAAATAAATTTAGCTGCATAATAGCTAACATTATTCTTTTTTTTAAAAATAGTTTAGGTACCAATGACAAGACCTAGATCACTCAAGCAAATTCAACCTGACGAGCTAACATACAGGGTTTGCTGACTAGGCTAAGAGTTGTACGAACAACTTGCTAACCTACCTAGTGTGTCAGTTATAATAGTCCTAATAAGTCCTGTTTGACCAATCTTTTTGAGTGCTGCCTTTAAACTCTTCCAGCTGGGTTCACCGCTCTGCTCAATCACATCTTCTTCCTGCTTGAGCCATGCATCAACCATTTCCTCACACAATGGCTCCATTTTCTTCAACTTGGAGTAAGAGAGTCCCAGTGCCTCACCCAACCTGATCAATTCATTTTTGTCCAAGTTTCTCAGAAATTCAGTGACTTCAAAGTGGTCCTTTGTTGTTAATAATTTCACTATATTTATAACACAAATCAGAGTAAGATATAGGGAGATAATTATTTCTGGAGTGAAATATTTCACTACTGATGAGTGTGATAGCTATTGTATTCATGGATCAGCATATGAAGATATAGCTAGCTAATAATTTACTTCCGCAGTCGCATCGCAGGTAAAAATTAGCAGCTAGCTATATCTCTACCATGCATGCTATCAATGGCTGAAACTTATACAAAAGACTAGGTTACTATGTAGCTATGTGTAGCTATCAAAGTGTGTGGAGCCCATGCACTGAAGAGCTGCATAAGAGAACTAACAACTATTCACTGTGCAGGGGTGTATCCACCACTCCGGTTGGTCCGGTTTTCACCGGATCACTTTTATACGAAACACCACACATTTTAATCATCCATTTTTGCAAAATTCACACTAGCATAACTGGCATGGCCATCCGAAAATTTCCACACACAAGCACATCCGACCACTCAAAATTCTGTGGATACACCCCTGCTGTGTTAGTGATGAAAAACAGTAGTTGGAGATGTACCAAGGCAGAAGCCACTCTCTTGGAGGCACATTAAGTGGAATCATTATTTTAGCCCCACCATATTTGGATTGGCTGTGCCATCCCTGATAGCTATTAACCTCCCTCCATAATGGAAAAATCTGAAAAATTGTGTGACGATAAACAGCAATTCTAGTTGCATGCCCTTAGCTAGCAGCTATGTATAGCTAAAAAGAATTTGATCTAATATATAGCTAGACACTGAGATTGAGGGATCTATGGTTAGATGTGGCAAATGAAGCACAGTGAGGGCCTGAGAGTTTCTGTGAATACTGTAGATCCCATTGATCGAGGTGTCTAACTAAAGAACATAATTATAGCGGCTGTGTTCTAGCATTCTCACCAGGTCTTCGCTTGTCTTTTGATCTCAATGACATTATCTTCAATCTGCAAAAATAAATCCAATAAAAATACCTCTAGGTACGATAACATGCATTATTGTCTATGTTTTCTGGTATAGACTCTATCATAGCTATAGTTATAGCTATAAAAATGGAGTTTAGCTAGCTAGAGTTTTTTGTTGTTATTTTTGCTTTGGCTGGAGTCAAAGATTCTAAAGCTGGACCAGAGGTCTGAGCAATGCACAGCTAGCTATAACTGAAAGCAACTTTGAAGTGATAGCTAATACGTACTATATCTAGCTATTGTAACTTACATTATAGTGATGACCACACTCTTATCCCCCCCAATATTTGTAAGTATTCAAGTCTGAACTTGCTAACTCGTAGCTCTCAAACTGATGAAGAATTTATAGATGATGTCTATCAGCTAGTCTAATAGCTGGACTAAGAGATAAACAAACAGGAGTCATGTGACTAGACGATATTTATTAGCAGCTATGAATAATGATTACTGGTAATTAATAATTCACTGTATGATTTGCCCATAGCTACATAATAGCTACTATAATTGAGGCAATGGTGACAGATATTATAGTCTGACTGACTGGAACCCTCCACAAGTTAAGGTGGACAGGTAATGGACTGCATGGACAGACAGTATAGCTAGGTGTTGTTAGGAAATACAAGGTATACGTACAAGGTAGCTTTCCTGAGAGCATTGAAAAGATACACAGCTGAATGACGTGCTAACTACACTAAAGGTTGGGTCCTATATCAGGATCTATTCCTTTTCAAAATAGCATAGGTGACAGATGAATGATCTGATGGTAATTAACCTTTTGAGCTGTTCTACATAATCTCATAGATCTTGGTCTTGGTACAGTAGATGGAGCTGAAATGTCCCCCAGGCTTTTTTAACTGTATAGCTAGCTAAAAAGATCGAAGTTATGCAGTGATAACTATGCACAAAGGTAAAAAAAATGTGGTGGCACATTTTCACTGGCCGAGTACTTCTACCAAACCATCAATAATAATTTTTTCACTGGTGATCATAGCTACAGCTGAGTGAGCTATTCTGTGTTTCCCCATCAGCAAAATTGACTGCATGCTAGCTAACAGCTTCGTGTTAGAGAGTGACCAGTGTAGCTACTTGAGAGTGGCTGTAGTTGCTGCATATTCTTCTGAATTGCTTCTCCTTTTGCAGGAAAGTGACTAATTTTGTGGCAACCTTACCTTATAATCATGTATGTGCATTCACAGTACATAGCTGCATGCAGATATTTTATAGCTAGTAGCTATATCTGGTGGATGATCTTGTACGAGCACATCTATGAGACATCCAGGAGCCATCAACTCATTCAAGATGCATGGGTGCCTATGAGCAAAGTTACATCCATGTGGAGTAGCCAATAGTTCTAGAGATCAAACCACATCAAAGGAAATACTCATATGACTTTAGGCTAGCTATTTCCCAATACAGGAGGGATCTGTATAGGGAGAATCACAATTCCTGCCTCACTCTGGAGTGATGAGAAAATCAATAACTATATCAAGTGTCACATAAAATGGTAAGTGAATAAGTACAAACAACATAATAGCTAGCTAATTATTTTTTTGCTAATACAGTACTTCTTTATAAGACAACAGGCTACTATAAAAAATAATATAAATATAAATTGTGGTGTTATTAATGCAAAAGCAAGCTGTGCCCTGTAGCGATCTGACTGTTCACTTGTGTAGTTTAGAGTGACAAATGTATCAGACAATTCCAAGGACGCTAGAATGCACATATCTTGACCACCAGGAGGGTTAGCAATTGAGCAGCTTGATGATGGAAAAGTACACACAGTAGTAGCAATGTCAGTGATATCATATTCTCTGATATTTCCTTGCATGGTGTAGTCGATAACTGATGATTGGAAGCTCTGTAGTCCCACAAAATAGTGCAAATTATCCTTTGCAGATAGGGTAAATGTTATAGATGATGCTGGAGGGAGGCAATATGAAGCATTTGCATTGGCAATGAGTCCACTTGCAAGGAAGGCAGTGAAGTCACTGTATGTGAGGAAGACAGGAATAGAGGCAACACAAGAATTAATTGATAACATGTAACTTGAAAATATATACTGCACTTTAGATCCTTCTATCATATAGGCTTGATCAATAATGTATTGCACATCGTTTGTGGCATTAAGTTGTTTGGTATAGTTCTGGTTTGAACGTGTAATTGAAATTTCTGAACATGTGTCCTGATAAATAGTGACATTCAATGGATTAGTGCTGTTGAAATTAGTTTTAATGACATAATCGTTCACAGTAGTAACAGATACAACATCACCATTCCCTATCAGGACTTCTCTTGGTAAAGAGGGAAGAGTTAGAATAAAGGGTAGACCAATGGATGCTGGAACTCCCAACGTTATGAATGCAGAGATGAATAAGACAATACTAATGATAACAGTGCGTGAACTGCAAATGTTTTTATCAAATTTTACCTTTGATAGGCAAAATAAACCTCCAATGATAGCTAGTATGAAAGAGATTGTGAGTGCTGTCGAACCAGATATTAGTTGTGCTAAATATCTAGCACTTCTCTCTACTTTAAAATTCATTTGAATGAAGGTATTGGATCTTTGTAGAGATGCTAGAATGCATGTATTCTGACTGTCTAGTGATATGGAGCAGCTTGGAGTGGGAAAAGTACAAGTGATAGCAGTCAGTTCAGTGATGTTGTAATTAATGACATCATTGATCAAAGTGTAGTTAACAGCTGCTGATTGGAATCCTTTTAACCCCACGAAATAGTGCAAATTCTGATCCTCTGCTGACAAAGTAAATGTTATAGATGATGCTGGAGGGAGGCAGTATGAAGCATTTGCATTGGCAATGAATCCACTTGCAAGGAAGGCAGTGAAGTCACTGTAATCGAGGAAGACAGGAATGGAAGCTACACAAGGGGTGGATGAATCAAGTGAAAAACTTGAGAAAGTATATTGCACTGTTGATCCTTTTATAATATATTTCTGATCAATAACAGAGTGCATATCATTGGTGACATCCAGTTGTCTTGTAGAATTATTTCGGAAATTATCTGTTGAAGTTGTTGAACATGGTTCTTGATAGAGAGTAACATTGAATGAGTCTCCACTGGCATCGATATTAAAGTTGACTTTGCTGACAGCATCACTATTCAGAGTTACAGCTAGCACTACATCATTGTTCCCTATCAGGACTTCACCAATTGGTGGTATTAAAGGAGGCAATGTTGAAAGCAAGCCAAAACATAACACAAAGAATAATGTACTAATGATTACAAATGATAATAATATTATCACCGTAATAGGTTTATTTTTACAACTGGTTGCTCCTTCTCGTTGTGTATCTGTAATTTGAGGGAACATAGTATTATAATATAGCTATTAAGTATTCTATAGTTACAAGATAACGTTTGCTTCTTTAAACCTGATTCCACAAGTCGGCCACTGCACCTATGATCGTAGCTATGATAGCTATATAATGTGTAAGAATCTGAGGTCGGAAGTGGAAGTGATCAAATATCAATTTGTGATTGTTCACATTTTTCTTTTGGAATCACTTTGAAAAGTCCTTTTTGCCCCCTATAGTTGTATAGACATTGTACCTATTATCTAAATAGCTATATTCAACTTCACTATAATAATATTAATAGAGGTTTTTTTGAATAAATCAACAAATGTTACGAAAAAACAAAATGCATGGTAAACAAAACAGTGCCTGTGAAATGGAAAAAAAAAAAGATATGCTCAAAAAAGTAAGCAAACAAAGGAAGGAAATGGGTCAATCTTGTTCTGTATATCCAGCCAATGTACATACTTAGCTATTACCGCACTATATCTGAAGTTACTATAGCTTACGAACAAGTGGAGCAAGGAACTGGCTCTAAGCTACGTATACATTCCTGGCGTATATATATGTATGTGTCATGCAATTGTAGTGCCCTGTACTGTGTGTGCATAATGCATATCTCCATAAGTGAATTGTAGGAACTAGCTGGGCTTATCTTTGTGGTGAGCATTACAGCTTTCTATGTATGTAGCTGCCTGCCACTTCAACAACAACAATTTTAAACATAGAGCCATTAGAACCGATTAGCTCTAATAATACTTGCTCACGTCACTCGCTCGCTGTCAAAATTAATGTTGCACATTGCCCTAGTAGATAGTGCAACTAACCGTAATCAGATATACGTAACTATTCATTCAAACACTAGCTAGCTAGCATGAGCAGCAAACCTGGAATAGTTGTATTCGGAGTGGATTGTTCTTTTGATTGTCCTTCATTAGAATAGTCCCCTGAGACTGGACTAGAACTGGCCCTGAAGTCTGTCTGTGGTACAGTATGTACTGATGGTTGCTCTGGTGATGGTGACATCAGGGGATGTGTTACAGGAGGTGATGATGATACTGGCAATTCAGTTTCTATGCCTATACCTAGTGTACGTAAGTGTATAATGTTTGTAATAACTACTTGAGTTAGTAGTGATAGAACATGTACCCACAGGTGGTGTATTTCAGAAGGGTGCAGGATGCACAGAGGGTGTGTTTTAACTTGCTTGCATTTTCATAGCACATAGCTAACTATTACTCACACATGAGCAGTATCGGATATTAATAATAACAAGCAACATGTTTTGCTGATCCCTCTAAAGATTCTGGGAAGTAATATATTATCACAGGTATTATGCATACACTCTTTCCATGCAGTCTTGCATGGTTTAGTACCTTACTAGCTACAAAAGAGAGTGAATTAGCATACAATTGGGTAGCTAGAAGCTAGAACATTGTTGCAAGCTTGATACTCACACATATTGATGGTATCTGAAGTTAATTCATCATTATATAGCTGCAAGTCCAATGCTGGAAAATAACCTTGTCCTCTTCCATGTACAGTGTGCTGATCATATACGTAAGTCTCACACTTAAGATACTTCACACCGATGTCAGAGAGTTGCTCTTTTTGTTCATTACTCAATGGAAATACTTCACTGAGTGTGCGGACATGTTTGAACTTGAACATCAAGTCACCATTCTCTTTTTCCTCAAAGAATTGTAAATGTATATCAACTATATGTGACAATTTCCACTCAAAATCCTCCATTGAACTGATTGGATTCTTTACTTTGACCAATAGAGTGGTGGACTCGTCTGCAGTCAAACTTGAGTAGGAAGGTGGTGGTAACAGTAAACCATCAGATTCTGGTTATGGTGACGACTACATATTAAGACCTCCAATAATATTTATGAGTCACGTACCTTCCTGTGACTGTGAGCCGGCCACCATGCCTTTGACACTTGCACTTGGTGGTGTTTCCAGCTTCTCTGTATAAAGGATGGCTAAATTAACTAGCTATGTAGTTACCACATGCATGGAATGATGTGGTGGGGCAGGGAGAAAATAAAGCAAGTAATTATTATAGCTAATTTAGCAAATAAGACTCCATATTATTGTTCCAGCTCTTATAGAGCACAATTCAAAACGGAGTTATTGGTATCATTAAAGCTCTTAATCTGGAGAAATTTATATCCCATTTCGTTTCTGAGTTATACTAGATTGAATTTTACATCTCACATACATTAATTTTATATGTAGCTTGTAAACTTTACAAGGTTTTAATGTTTTGCACAATAAAACCCCTTGTACTATCCCAATTATGTCTGACTTGATCACCCCCATGTGATATGATGCAGACCAGACTTCCTTGTGTCTTAATGAACATTACCCTAATTGTCTCAATGAATCACTATAGCTACCCTAGACTTGTGAAAGTGCATGGCTAGCTAATTACAGTAAAGCACATTATGCAATTATCATAGAATGAATGGAATGAATTTCCTTTAGCTGCCATGAATAATGTTAGCTATACAGTAACATGTTATACGTACATGTAGGTAATATAGCTAGCTACTAATAGATACCTTGTGAAATTTTGTCTGCAAGTCCTGTCTGACCAATACTTTTGAGTGCTGTCCTTAAACTCTCCCAGCTGGGTTCACCACTCTGCCTGGAGACGTTGTCTTCCTTATTTAGCCATGCAGCAACCACGTCGCCACATAATAACTTCATTCTCTTCAATTTTGGATAAGAGAGTCCCAATGCCTCACCCAATGTGATCAAATCCTCTTCATTAATATTTACAAGCAATTCAGTGATTTTGAAATGATCATCCATTGTTAACAATAATACTATAAAAAAGGTAACGATGATGAAACAATGTACAGCTGTATATTTGTGTAGCTAGCTATAACCATTGATCTAACTACTATACTCACCAGGTCCTGGATTGACTTCAATATCACCAGCCAGTATCATTAACAAGGGGATGACCACTTGATTATCACTATAATGGACACCATAGACTTCTCCTCTTTGCCAATACTCATCTAGTGGTGTGATTGAGCCATTTTTGTGACCACATTGGAGGGTGTAGATACAGGAGCAACAAGACATTTTATTATTCATTCTGAAAAAATCAAACAAACGCAGTTATGATTTTCTAACTACAATAATTATTACCATAAAAAAGCTGGACTATAGAGCTAGCTACCACAGTAGAGCTTGGATGGTTAGCTAGCTAAATAGCTACTAAACCAGAACTTTCTATTTTAGGCTAAATATTGCTTTCCAACCCCCTTGGGGAGAGGGCCTGAGGGCAGTATACTATTTATACAGCTTCTACATGACATAGCTAGCTAGTCATATCAGGTATGTATTGTGTTGTATTTAGTCTAAATTTCTATAGCTGCATGTTGCTAGATGATTCTAAAAGGGTGGGGCATGATGTGTCTTGGTATTGTAGTTTAGACGGCTCTCATTCAGACAGGACTATAGCTAAAGACAGACTAGCAAAACAGGTAACAGGTTGCACTGAGAATGCTCAGACTGTAACTCTACACTTATATGATCACATGAACAAATTATCTAAAGCCAAGTCAGACCGAATGATAATTAACTTACATTATGACTTTCGAGATCACAACCTGCTAGACTGTTCTGGTCTCTGTATCCTATACACTTGTGCTTGTCCTATACACTTGTGGCTGTATCTTAATAATACCTTGTCAGAACCATAATTTTGTAGTTAGCAATAATAGCTAGCTGTACTTTTTTTAGCTTTAGCTATTCATGCACTAATTTTCAGAACAGCAAATTGGTAGCTAGCTTGCTATATACCTGAGAGATAAACAAAGAAGAGTCATTTGTGACTACTGTAGGGCACATTTGACAGTGAATGAGCAAGTAGCTGATAGCTAGGTTCCAACTGATTTGTGCTTCAACTGCTTAGATTCTGTGCTTCAATTCTTTGTTATCGAGTTGTGTAAGTGGCAGGCAGATGCATGCATAGAAACCTGTAATGCTTACCAAAATAGAATCCACCTAACGCCTAGTATGTAGAAATTACGCAAGAGTTGAAGAAGGAGAACCCTGACATCAATCACATCATCAGGCTACACCTAATCATATGTCCACCCTCAGACTAACGCAGTAATGCTGTTTTAGTATTATTATTTTTTCTTTTGATGCCTACGGGTTTACACGTATATGAATTTGAACTACCAGACCTGTCAATAAAAGATAGTAGCTAATGTGATAGTGGCTACAAATTAAATGTTATAAAAGTTAATTTCATGTGACCTCCAGAGTGCTCCTACGCTGGCATAGAATCCACGATCTTTAAATGTAAGTGACTTAGCACGCATTTCATGAGTCTAAATTATACATCAAACACAACATCAAATTTGCTTCACAGATACTGTGAATTTTAATAATACCGTGCGAGCTTCTTCATCAGCAGTGTAGTGGACTTTTGTTGAGAGGTACTTGTATATACTCTTGTTGAATAGACCCTTGGAATAGTCAAGTATATCATGATTACACTAAAATAGAATTTCACTATGATGAGATGATTATTATTATGTATGGTCACAACAAACCTCATCCTTTATACTTAGAATGGCTTCTCTTTCAATCAGCAGTTTTACAGTGTCCTGATCCTTATTTTTCACAGCAAAGAAGATAGCAGTCCATTTACAATACTGAAATGACAGTGAAATGATCAATATCCAATCTTCTCTTTTACTTCCTAACTTCATACCCTTTCAGCTATGATGTTGACATTAGCATTAGCTTCTACTATGAGGTATCTTGTCATCATAGTGTGTCTTTGCATAACAGCTAGCATCAAAGGAGTCACTCCCCACTACACACATGATCATAAACTATAATTACAGTTTAATATCCCTGCTTCCACACTCACTTCATCTTGTACATCAACCTCAGCTCTGGCTCTGACCAGAGTCTCCATAGCTTCTCTTCCAAGGCCTTTATAGCTAGTGATATGAGCAGCTGTTAATCCTCCCTATTAAAGAAAAATTCCTTAGTTAATGTTGTATGGGTATGCCCCATGCAGGAGTAGTGTTTTGTGTTTCATGTGTGATTCACCAGTCAGATTGACTCGATCAGAGGTAGAGGCTGAAATGCTAGATAATTATATTGGTCAGCTTTTTACTATCAACAGTTAGAGCTGGTTCACTTCAGTGTCTCTCAATATAGATCAATGGATCAAGCTGTCACTTGAGCCATTAATTATTTATCATACCCTCTTCTTTTTGTTGACATCGGCACCTGCTGCAACCAGCACTTGAATGATATCTGTCCTCTTCTTTCTACAAGCAGTGGTTAGAGCAGTCCAGGAGTTCTGTAAGTGAACATTTCATTTCAAAAAATTAGTCTAACAAAAAATGTACATGACTGTTTGTGCAATTGACATAATTATTGCAGCGAGCGAGCTGACTCTCAGGTCATGCATGACTCATTGAAATTTTAAATATTACACTCCAAAATGCCTCGGGCGTGTCGTGCAATAGTAGCGCCCTGCGCGTACATTTATGCGCATGTTCCAATTGTAATTGCTTGATTGATTTCTACATCGCTTTGTTTATAGCGTGGTGGATAGCTAGGCTTATCTAAGTGGATTGTAGGCACTAGACATATCTAAGTGCTTTGTGGTAAGTATTTAGCTTTCTATACATGCAGCTGCCTGCCACTCCACTTACATAACTCAACAGCAAGGCATAAATCTCAGCATCTCTACAGCCTTTTGGGCAGCAGGCACAAGAGGCTTATCTAAGCGACTTGTATGCACTAGGCTTATCTAAGTGCTTTGAGGTAAGCATGTATGCAGCTGCCTGCCACCATTACATGACTCTTAGCAATATCAAGCACTGAAGCCTATCAGCTACTTTAATTGCTCACTTGCTCACTGTCAAATGCTGCACATTGCTACAGATACTCAACAGCAAATGAAAATCGTTGAAGAATACTTGCTTGCTCGCTCGCTGTCAACTGAATGTTGAACATTGCCCTAGTTATATATACATACGTAGCTAGCAACACCCAAAGTGTGTTAAGTTGACACTCTGGTGTTACCTTAAATTGAGAAATTTTTGTTAGATAATAATTCATGTTTACAAGTTTCATTTTCATTGTTACAGCTTACTTGTACTATGTTATACAAGGTAATTAATTTTAGTTGCTGAACATGACCACGAACGTCGAAAAATTCCCATTTATGGTGATTATTCCATACCTTGCTTTCATGGTCAATTTTTATGGATTCAGTTTTACAGAATATCTTCACTAACTCAGTATGGCCATCTTGACTGGCCTGCATCAAAGGTGTCCATCCATTCTGTATTACATATTATAGAGTAATTATAATCTATATAACAGGAGATATACTCTTTTAGCTTTAATTAAATTATCCATAGCTATACTTGATGAAACTGCATACATTTTTCAATAATTGGACCTGAATTTCAACCTCAAGGCTAATAATGAAGTCAAGGGAGCTCAAGTATATGAGCCAAATTTCTACATAGTTGGAACTAGTCTATACCTGAGCCTTAAGGTTCACATCTGCTCCTGCACTCAGCAATAACTCAGCAACTTTTCGGCGGTTTTCCTCTGCCTTAGGCAATGTAAATTTTTTACCTCTGGACTGTGATGCCCACATCAAAGCAGTCCAGCCTCGCTGCATAATTTTAAAAAATATAAGCTATTAGGTACAGAGAAAAATTAATTCAGTGCAATAAGTACCGTCTTGTTTTGCCTGTTGATTTCTGTTTTATATTTTGGATTCAGAAGTACACCAACCACTTCATGATATCCTTGTCGGCTAGCCAACATTAGAGCAGAGAAGCCATTCTAAATGAGAGAAATGGTAACAATGATTTAGATGATAATTATAGCATAATAATTATATAGCTATTACTGTTGCATCTTTATTGGGATCTGCTCCATTCCTTAAAAGGACCTCCACAGTCTTGACATGTCCTCTGTGACTTGCCCACATAAGAGGTGTCCACCGAAGCTATGACATAATAAGTACTCATAAAATACAGCTACGTATATTAATTTTAATATAATTACCGGATCAAATTCAACAGTATTAGGATCAGCACCATCTTTCAATAACTTTATTACTTTTGCATGTCTTCCAGCTTTAGCAGCTGTCATCTAGAGGAGTTATATATATTATATCATACATAACTAGAAAATTAATTCAGACTATTGCTGGATTTGTAGCTGATATAAAAACCTCCTTGGTGCATGAGACTGATGCTGAAAAAATAGGATTGCTGATTTAAGAGGTTGATAAAAATTACTGTTGGATATACAAAGATTGTCTTTATTTTGTCCCATTGCAACATAGCTTCCTACACATCCAGCTACCAGGCTGCATGCCACTAGCTTTAATGATTATCTTTGCTATAAGGAGTTGAAGAAGTATAGATAAAATTAATTGGCCCTTATTAGAAAATCATTCGATGGAATACTTTATTTGCTCACTCACTCATTCTTAAATTTAATGTCGCACGCTGCAATAATAGCTGATGAATATAGCTATGTATCACTTACAAGTCTGGCTCCTTTGGACTTGAACATAAATAATATTCTTTTACGCCAACTCTCTCTCCTCTATAAAATGGAGAAAAAAGTACAGATTTCTGATTAGGGTGGGGCTGGAATAAATTGAAAAGTCCAGTGAACCTGGCCAATTAATGGGCAACCATCAAAAACAACACATCATGATGATACCTCAGTACTCTGATCGTTTTCATTGTCTGAGTCTTCTTCAATGCCAAGATATTTGACCATATCCCACTCCTCCTTCTCTTTAGCAATGTCTACAGGTCTAATTCCATCCTATAAACATAATAGTTTTATCATAATTATATGCACCATTTTTTCTTTCTTACTCTATCTGTGATATCCCTTGATTCAGGAGAAGCATCAATCAAACACTTTACAATTTCCATGTTTCCATATTCAGCAGCAGCATGCAGAGCTGTACGTCCTCTTTCCTGAAAAACACAATGATCTACACAGTGAAACCTGTCTAATCAGACCACAATCTAATGAGACCACCTCCATAGTCAGCACCTACGTATTCCAGTTACAGTGAAACCTCTCTAATTGCCACCTGTCTAATCAGACCCTGTAATGAAACCACCTCTCTATTAAGACCACTCCACCATGTCCCAACAACACCTATTCTAGCTACAGTGAGACCACCCCTCTATTAAGGATCATTCAGCTATTTTGAGTCCCCCAATAAGACTACCTCCCACTTAATCTTGCCCCAAAAGTTGTACCTCAAACTTACATCTTGTGCTTCAACGTAATCATTTGCTAGTTCCTGCTTTTGGAGGAGAGCATTAACAATCTCAGTGTTACCATTCTTGACAGCAAGAATTAATGCTGTCTCACCAACATCATTACTGATATTTATCTTCACTCTGTTATTGTTCAAGAAAAGATTGACAATTGGGAAATCATTACCCCTTATAGCAATCAATAGAGGACACAGGCCACAACTCTGGAGGAAATATATATGAAGAAAAATGACATCAAAATTCAGTACTAGTGCTATGGGCTATAGCCTTATTTTTACTGTTCATTTTAGAGTTTTTATGCCTTATAATTACTATTATTATTATCACCTTTTCTTTTATATTAGGGTCAGCTCCCAACTGTAGTAGCTCTTCAACAGCACAAAATTGTCCTTTTTTTGTGGCAACTATCAAAGCTGTACATCCAGTCTACGATCATCGTGTTTATCAGATTCTTTGATATAATTATTTTAGGTAGTGCATGGTATGTACCTCATCTTTGTCATCCATAATTATATCATTGGCTCCAAATTCATTCATGATACTGATGACTTTTTGATGTCCATGCTCAGCAGCTTTAAACAGTCCGTTTCTTAGAGTCTTTGCATAAGTAAAATTAGTAATTGTTAGACACTGAGACAACCCGAAGGCCCTGGCCTAACCGAAAATGAGGATGCTATGTACGTAGCTACCAGGGTTTCTAAATACCATATAGGGGTTGAGAGAACCTAGCCAAGCTATACCTAGCTATACCATTTCCAAACAATAAATAAATGTTGACAAACTGCATGTGTTACTTATGAACATGCGATAATTATAATGGTTTGAGGGCGAGAGCACTAGCCCTATGCCCTGAGAATAAAGACTATACTTAGCTAACATGCCCTCAGAGATAATGCCTTCTAACTGATCAATCATGCATGCAGATTGCTCTATTCAGCACAGCAACATGGATGAGGTAATAGTTATTATAATTTCATCAGAAGTAATTAGCTAGCCACATAGTAATGATCGAGACTCAGAAGTGCATAGGGCATTAATTGCTTCATCCGTGCCTTGAAATTGGCTGCACTAAGAAATTACTTTGGACATTAATCTAGTTGGCCATCCAGCTAAAGGTAGGGGTGGATATTCAGCAGATGCGAAATACATACAAGTATAATTATGTTAACCTCAGGTTCAATGTCACCATTCATGAACTGTAATAGCTCTTTAATGGTTTCATGATTTCCTTTTTCACAAGCATCTTCAAACTGCATGGATAGGTAAGAAAGTAGTAGCTATATAGATAATGACAGAATTATACTCTCACCTCTTTCTGAATGTTTGCCATCTGAAACACAATTCCTCCTCCTAAAAATGATGCAGAAAAAATTGGCTGCTAGCTAGGATATTGAATAGCAAAGAGGAGAATATGTCAGTAAATCTATATTAGGTAGTGTAGTATAAGTAGCTATAATTATACTGTATAGCTATTGCTCACCATCTGTCACAGTTTCAGAATCTTTGTCATTCACTACAGATGCAGCAATTGATTTTTCATAAAAGACTTTAGTTTTACTATACATTTTCAATACACCAATAGTTGAAAGGTTTTGTTTCTGCTCATCACTTAGTGAAAATGTATCATCAAATTCACGGAGAGATATATAAACAAAGTTGATACATCCATCTTCCAATTTACAAAGACGTACTTCAGTTTCAAGAACTTTTGAAAGCAATTTATTCTGCCGATCAATATTTGCAACAGAAGTGAAGAATCCATCTGGAGGATCAAACTTGACATTGAAATAGTTATGAGCTTTGTCATGAATCCCTTTGGAGAAACTGTCAACTGGTACTTCACAAAGTCTACGTTTGCAGTATTCTTTGAAGTCTGAAACATATGTGTCTAAATCTTGTAGCAAGTCTTTGCATAATCCTTTGATGATAATGCTCAGAATTTTATGATCAAAAAAAGACCAATAGTCAGCAATCTTTTCCCACATATTTTCAGCATCAATTCCACTATCCAGACTTTCCAAAACTTTTCTAATACTGCAGCTCTTTAACACTGCTCTGAGATTGGACACACTTACAGAGCTTTGTTTGCATGAGGATATGGTTTTACCCACCAAGACTGCGAATTTTTCCATTATTTCCTCACTCTCCAGAAGTAATTGCTCCTTCAAATCTTTCATTTGTTCTTCTGACATGCCCTCCAATTTAATAAGATGTGGAAACTTCTCCTTGACACCTGAAGATAAGGAGAAAAGGAGAATATGAAACACATCTAGATCTCTAACTTCTCAAGAGAGCTATCATACATACTTGAACTACCACTGATATTGATATAGCTAGTATATGAGGCTATAGACAGAAGTTCAAAATAGGAGAGGCAATTTGATTTCTGAACATAAGGCTTAATTGAGAAAGATATGCAAGACTGCACTTAGGCAACAGAGCACAGTACTATAATTAAGGCAGGGCCTGGGCAAGCCCCACACTAGCCAAAAATTTGTCTCTCATAATAGCACATGCATTGACATTAACAACACGGTGACTATTTTCCCATAATAGCTAGCTGTAGCTAAGTTTACTATGAATCAAATGTAGAAGGAGACAGCATGTGGCAGAAGAAAGAAAAATATGTGATTATCATAGCCCCAATGTTGCCCCTTGACAATTGCAGCTATTATGTCTATGACTACAATTAGTATTCCACTTATACGTACCTTCTTCTTTTAAGCTACCTCCACTTGAAGGAGGTGAGGCAACGTTTGGGGAGACCTGGGTCTCCACACTGTCCACAAAAGCACTGGCTGTAGTTGTTATAACCAGGGGTGAAGGTAATGAAACTGTGTGGAAAAAAATAAATGAAGGAGTTGACTTTGCCCCTCTCTTTAATTGTAAGGTCAAATCCCCCACTTTATGTCAAAAATTTGAGAGGATATAAGGCCTCACTATTTCCCGGAACAGAACGGACCGGAATGGATGGTTCTGGGGTACTATTCTATGGAAAGGACCCCTTAGGAACAGACTCATCCTGAGGATATCAAGCAAAAGTAGCCAGCAAAGGAAGCTGAGAAGTTTATAACTTGACTAGCTGTTAAATACGTAGGCTCCTCTTCAAAAATTATTTCACCTCACTGAGTGCCCCGCCCCTTTCACCTTTGACCTTGCTAACAGCATTTGATATTCTGTATGTATATATATGACTAGATGGCACAGCATCAATGATGAATGCATGGAAAGGACTCCTCCTGCCAGCTATTTCAAGACAATTATACATGAGGGCTTATTGAGTCTTCATCTGGTCGATCATCTCCATTATTGTTGTTGCAATTTAAATACACAATGATCGAATGTACGGTCTTCATCATAAAAAAGTTTCCGTTGCGTTGCCGTACAACGTCCGTAGAACGCTCAAGCGTTGTAAAAAAAACCGTGTGCGAACGCTTTATGAACGCAAGCAGGCGTTTGCGTTGAACGGCCCAATTAAACGTACGTAGTTGGGTTCGAAATTACTAAACGTTTTTACGGTATGAAAGCACGCAGCAATTCCAGCAAAAACGTTCATCAGCAGCAGATCGACAGCGAGATGACCTGCAGGCAGTCTCCGAGGAAGGCCTTGAGCTCTACGTAGCTAGATATCGACTTGTGCATGCTAGTGGTGGTACAATTTCTTCTGCCTTCATCGTGCCTGTAAAGTTTCATCTCACTGATAATAGAACATCATGGTGGTGTTATACTATAGCTAGCTGTAAGTGCAGAACTAGCTAGCTAGCTAGCTCTAGTGCCAACATAAGCTAGTCAGCTTAGAGAGATAGCTAGTCAGCCTAGAGAGATAGCTACGCATAGTTCTATAAGCTTTTAGGCTTAGGGTTACGTTTTGTAATAACGTTTTTTCACCTACGTACGTACATGGCTATACTTCTTACCGTTTCTTCGTGAACGTTGAACAGGCGTGCAACGCTTGATGTTAAACGGTGTAGAAAATTAAACGCACGGGGGACTGTGTGAAAACGGCAACGGTCAAGGCGTGCAACGCCAGTTCTACGTGGACGGAACGGGAACTTTTTTTTGCAGCCTACCGTACTGTATGGTTCTATTGTATTTTGATAATTATTCAGAAACTGATTGGTTCTGTCATTATTCTGTAGACTATACATATAGCTACCTTTATGTATTGAAATTCAATAACTTTGAACATTAGCTAATGTTTTGTTGTTGCAAATTTATTTTTAAGCTTACTAGCTATATAGCTTACTTTAGGTAGCTAGCTAGCTATAGTTAGATACAAAGACTAAGAAATAATAATTATAATCGTATACGTATAAAGAGACAATTGCTAGCGAGTCAGCTAGCTATTCTATTAGCTATAAACTTAGAAGCTACCAGCACGGTAGAAGGAGGCTGCCAACTACCTTTACTCTTAAGTAGAGTGCACTCTAAAGGTCCATTCTGTAGAATAGTAGCCCCGTTCTGGGAAGTTCTGTCCTTTTTATGCACATGGGCACTTAAGGGGTCCATTCCGTAGAATAGTACCCCGGAACCATCCGTTACAGTCTGTTCCGTTCTGACCCAGATATACTCACAAAGTCAGTAGCTATTTTCCTGTCAGTATAGCTAAGCTAATTGATAATCATACCTGGTGTGATTTTGTTGGCAAGACCTGTCTGACCAATCACTTGAAGTGCTTCCTTTAAACTCTTCCAGCTGGGCTCACCACTCACCTCAGTCACATGGTCTTCCTTATTGAGCCATGCAGCGACCATGTCCTCACACAATGGCTCCATATTCCTTAACTTGGGGTAGGAGAGTCCCAATGCCCCACCCAATTTCTTCAAGTCATTTTTATCCAAATTTCCCAGAAATGTAGTGACTTTAAAGTGGTCTTTCATCGTTATAAGTGCTGCATTTTTTATAATAAGGCTTCAAAACGCTTAGCTATGCTGTGTCAAAACAACTAAATACAACACCAAAGTAAGTTTCTAAGCTAGCCACAGTAACTTGTTCATGCAGAGCACATATTCCCATGGTCTACACCTATTAGCTATAGCCAAGACTCATCCCTAGATTGCACTATGTACATAGTTATCTTTGAGGAATGGCACAGAGTAAGCATACGTACCTTTATGGCTGATTATTAGATAAGCAAATGGGAATAAGCCAAGACTATAGAACTGAAGTTGATGTGTTATAGATTCCGGTGCAAATTTTATTTGGTATGTCTCTTGTACTTTTAAAATCTGTCAGTCGTTACATAACACTAAGCTTAGGCCTAGTTATGGAAATAGAATTGCACACTGACAGGGAGGAGGCTTCCCCCTGCCTTTCCAGAATCTGGCCCCTCCCCCAAACTGTTCTTTCCACAGATAACATGTATAACATGAGTTACATGACAACACAACAGTCAGTAAGTCCAGGTTTCAACATGTTAGCTGGCTAATTTTTTTAGTAGCTAAGCTATAGCTACATGACATGTACTTGAGTAGTAATAGCTAGACCAATCTTTTATTAAAGTGGTTATCTATAACCTGCTGATCCTAATGATTGACTCATCTTGAATGGCGATAATTACACTCTATCTACCGCTCCAATTCATCCAACAAAGTGTAGTGGTACGATGCAAGTGGTACGGTGTACTATAGGGGCGAGATCTAGGCTGACCGCGGCATTAGCCCCGCCCCATTATTGTTTACATGCGCATGGAACTTCAGGCAAGGTTCCCTTTCTCTGGACCATTAAGCTACCAACCACTCTTAAGTACTTATGTGAGGCTGCATGTGAAGAGTCTCGCGAGTCCAGCCCACTTATTTTTTTCGCGGCTAGTGTACAGGATCATGGTTGTGTGAGACACCCCCCCCCCCCCCCCACCACTACACCCCTGATCTATTTATTGCCCCTGCATACGTACTGAGTACTATTAGGGGTACCATGCTATACTTGGAGGTTAACCCTTTAGCTATACAAAGGAGGAGTGCTAGTTTGCTATAAACTGCACTGCACCACAACTCAATCCGTATATCCCCTTCCCATAGGCTCCAACTGTCCTTAAATCTGAAGGACAGTCCTTAATTTTTAGACTCTATCCTTTGTCCTTCAATAGCTTACTACTGCCCTATTGTTTGTCCTTAAAGTTGTCTAGCCAGCTACATATCAAAACTATGCAAGCTTGCAGTTGTAGTTACAGCACATTATTATGGGCCTGGCAAATATGCTCTGCTGGGTATGTGCAAGGTCATCTGCTCTATTCATAGCTATGAGGTCAGCTGTGCATACTTAATAAAATTAATTTATTCCATTATAGTGGGTGTGGTTGGGGCATGGTTATGTTAATTAGGGGCGTGGTGATTAAAGTATAGATGGGTGTGGTTTGTGTCCTTAAAGCATTTTTAGAAAAGTTGGAGCCTATGCCTTCCCCTTCACCCCCCTCCCCCAAACATGCAGCATTAGAGGTCTGGTATTACAAAGAATAGAAAAGGCCCATAGCTATGTCCAGTGATGTTGTGACAATGCATGGAAAGACTATCTTCCTTCATGCACATCTATGACATCACCCCTATAATTTTATGAGTTATGTATGGAGAGTTAAAGTATGAAGAAGAGTTGTGACATCTTATTACTCTTAAACTACGTAGCTACCTGTAGATTCTCCTCTCCCCAGTCTTGAGAGCCAGACTATTACATAGCTACGTATACCCTTTCCTAATAACATTGTATGTATAAGGCCACAATAATTTATTTAACTGTTTCTCAGGCCCTCCCTCCTCAAATTTTGATACCTCCCCAAGAAAAATATTTGGGTCAAAGTTTAAATTAGCTTTCTTGATACAACTATTATCTCCGAAAATGGCATTTGATTACACCCTTTTAATTAAATAAATATTTATACCTCCCTCCCTCCCTCCTCAATTTTCGTCTGAAAACAAGGAATTAAGTTACCATGGCCTTAATAATTAAGTTTGGGAACACCCCTTTAATTATATTTAAAAGTGCCTCCCAACTTACTCAAATTTTTGACAGTTTTTGCCTGAGAAACAAGTAATTTATTTACCATCACATATCACTTGTATGTAGCTAGCTATGACACATAAAGAAAAGTATTGTAGCTAATCTAAATGGCTAGTCTTTCCATTGTTAGCTTTATAGCATCACTGTAGTGCATGTTAGAATCACCTTGTGTTTTAAAATCAAACCCATGCAAAAATGAAACCAAAAATGTTATTCAAACATTATAATGTTTTACAGATGCCTAAAATACTGCAGGTGGCTTCACACTCTGCATCCACATATGAAATACTGGCCATAGCTATGCTATCCTGACCATGCAGTGACCACTAAATTTGAACCTCAAGATGTAGCTGAGGCCAAGCATTATTGAACCTCAATGTGGAGCTGAGGTTATATTATTTGTAGTTGAACCTCATGGTGGAACATTATTTGAACCTCAAGGTGAAGCTGAGGTGTAATACTACTACTCATGCCAGGTTTGAACCTCAAAGTGGAGTGCAGTAAGCCATTACATAAACTAGTAACAACCAGAATTGTGTAAATACGCCTTGTGAGCAATCAGCATAACTTGATAAGACTACGTACATAGCTAGCTATATAAAGTATACAGCTAGACCACGTACATAAAAAGAAATTACTCTATCTTGCCTTATCCCCCCCCCCCCAGGTATAGTCAGTCTGAGATACATGTCAGGTGATTGATGCAACAGGTGATTGATGCAATTCCATTGAAATTGAAAGTACTATATATACAATGTTTTTGAATAATGGGCTTTCTTCATTTGAATAACATTTGTCATGGGTTTCATTTTGGTTTACAAACAATAAAGAGTAAACATGCAGCATAAATCTAAATTGTCAAGATATACAAACGTTGACAAGATATACAAACACAAGATAACTTAAGGATTATAGTTTCAATAAGAAATTTGAATGTGTAGCTAGCTATAGAGCTATCAAAATGACTTCAAATTTAAGGTTACTGGTAATGAGTTTTATCATTATCACTGAAGTATGCCTATGCCAAAATACAGAGAGGCAAGTCGTAGTAGCCATCCATAACTCAGAAGGGGTCACAGATGTCCAGTGTACCGAAGAAATCGATCATCAATTCAGCATTGAAGAACTACCAAGTCACAACTTCAGCAGTGACACCGAAATAAGGATTTGCTCCAATGAAATCACTCTGAATGAGGTAATTTATATCAAGTCTATTAGCCACCTATCATTTATCGGATACAGCAATGCTACGATGAGATGCCCTGATGGCATAGCAGGAGGACTAAGACTAGTGAATGTCAGTGATTTGGTCATATCAAGGCTCACTCTCACCAATTGTGCTTTCGATACCGATTTTGACACCAAGAACAATATAGATGCTAGCATCAGTATACAAGCTTGCACCAGTGTATATATAAGCCATCTTAATGTCATCAAAGGTCCAGGAACAGGCTTAGCATTATTCGATATAGACAACAAGTTGGATGTAGTTAACAGCACATTTCAAGGCAATGGTTATGATAAAAGCAGTGGAGGTAACGGAGTATATGCAGAAATGAGTTTACACAGCAAATTTACAAGTCGACGCATTGCCTACAGATTCGCAAACTGCACCTTTTCTAACAATACAGCCAATACTGATAAGGATAATTCGATAAAGGGGTTTTCTCGTTTTGATAAAGGAGGTGGTCTGTGCATCTATATACGACAACGAGCACAGTGTGGAGTGGAAATCATCATCGAAGATTCAGAAATTTCAAACAACATTGCAGGCAAGTATGGTGGTGGTAGTTTTACCACTTTTCATGGCAAGTCCACTAACAGCACTGTGATTATTAAGAGATCAGTGTTTGCTGGGAATCGTGCTCTCTATGGAGGGGCACACTATTCAGGATACTTGTATACTCGCTACCCTACACTACAAACTCCAACAAAATGTTCACATGTGTTTGAGTCCACAACTTTCAGAGGTAATTCAGCAACCTATGGTGGTGGTATAAGTGTGTTTTCCACTAAAACAGCTGAAAATAGTGCAGAGAATCAGGTGATCTTTGATAACTGTACTTGGCAGTATAATTCCGGTCACTATGGGTCAGCCATAGCAGTTTTGCCTAATGCTTGGAATCTGTATAATCAAGGCTATCTACCAGAATTCACATTCTCGGATTGTACAATCAAATCCAACTATATCACTGATTGTCTCCTAAATCATGGAAATTCCCTCATTCAACAGAATGCCAAAGGTAGTGGTGCTCTTTATTGCCTTGATCATATGATTACCTTCAAGCAAGTCACAAGTTTCCATGACAATAATGGTTCAGCAATGCACATGGCTGCCTGTACTGCACATTTCTTCAAATATTCATTTACAAGATTTGCAGGTAATACTGGATATGGTGGAGGGGCAATCAATCTCTTATCATCCATAATATATCTCCAGGACAGCAGTGTTCTTGTTTTTGAAAACAATGCTGCACAAAGTAAAGGAGGAGCAATATATCATGATTCTTTCAATCTCCATAGTTACTCAAAAACTTGCTTCATTGGTTACAATGGAAATGGTTTCAGGGGGAAAACAAATATCTCAGTGAAATTTATTAACAATTCAGCAGGAGACGAAAACAGCAGAACAGGTTATGGACATTCCATCTTTGCTACTTCACTGCTTCCCTGCTACAGCAGGTATTCCTTCAGAGTCTTCAATCTTACTAGTGGCATTTTCAACGAAATTGGGAATTTCTCCTTTACTCCGAATAGATCATTGGAAATTTCAACAGATGTTAACACCTCTATAGTGACAAATTCAAATCACCAGGGCTCTATTCCTATCATCCCAGGAAAGCAAGAAACGATGAACTATTCTGATTTAGATGACTTCAAACATAACACTCAAACGGTTTACAGAGTTACATTGCAGAATGAGCAAAATTCATCCATTCGAATCGATAAAGCACACAGTTATATACTCAACAACACACTGAAACTTTATGGCAGAACTGGAAATGTTGCTACCGTAACACTCTCTGCCATATCTTCACGGCAATTTGCTTTATCCTTCAGAGTGAAAATGCAGCCGTGTCCACCTGGATTCATTCATACAGAAGAAGCAGGTGAATGCATATGCTCAGTTAGTGCAAAGAATGACTACGTTGGAATAAGAAGGTGTAACTTGACTCTTTTACAAGCGTACAGAATTCGAGGTTCATGGATTGGATATGACCATGACAAAAACGAAAGTGAAGACTCATTGCACACAGGATACTGTCCGTTTGGTTTTTGCTCACATACAGATGACCTTTTACTGCCTTCCAGAGCAAATAGAGAAGAATTGAACAATGTTGTCTGTTCTAATTCACGTAATGGTGTGCTATGTGGCCAATGCAAAGCTGGCAATTCTGTTCGTTATCACAGTTTACACTTTGAATGCAAATCAGATGAACTCTGCAAGTGGGGAGTGTTGTTTTACATACTGAGTGAAATTGTTCCAGTGACTATCATCTTTCTTATAGTTATGTTTTTCAATGTCCCTTTCACTTCAGGATCATTGAATGGATTCATATTTTACACCCAGGTCGTTGAAGCATTCAACATTAGAGCAGGTGACTTCATTCCATTCTCAGCACCAATACAGGTTATCACCAGAGTCCACCATTTTATCTATTTGACCTTCAATTTGAACACATTAGTTCTCGATGAACTCTCCTTCTGCCTCTTCAAAACAGCTACAGCCTTGGACATCATTGCTCTCAACTATATTACTTTGCTCTATTCTGTCATCTTGGTGACGTGCATACTGTTTGCAAAGACCAAGTGTACATCAAGATCCTGCCGAGCTTTCAGTGGATGTAGTGGGTCTCTCCAAGGTGGGATAATCCATGGCTTGACTGCAGTTATGATCCTCTGCTATGCCCAGTGTACAAGGACCTCTATTTTATTGATTACATATACAAATATTTATGATAAAGGATCGCAAAAAGTCAGCACAGTTGTCTTTTATAATGGGAATATTGAGTGGATGAGTGTCCAGCATCTGCCTTATGCCATTCCAGCTACTATATTTCTCATATTTGTTGTAATCTCTCCTTTGGTACTCCTGATTTACCCTATTCACTACAAAGTCCTTTCATTCTTCAAAATAGGAGAGTCAAACTGCACCAAAGTCATCTTTAATCCCCTTGAAAAAATGAAACCACTACTTGATTCATTCCAAGGTTGCTTTAAGGATGAATATCGCTTCTTTTCGAGCCTTTACTTTCTGTATCGGTTTGCCATTCTCCTTTGTGTTACTCTGACTCAACTCCAGGATGTTCACTTTCTACTTGAGATCATACTCCTCTTGATTCTCCTTCTTCATGCAATTTGTCAGCCTTATAAAAAACGTCTGCATAACATCATTGATGCTCTGCTATTTACAAACCTTGCTGTGATGAACGGCATCACACTTTACAACTATTCAAATGTGAACTCTGATCTAGACATGTCTTACAACATTCACGTTTCAAGTTGGATCCAGGCTATCCTGATAGTGACTCCACTGGTTGTAACACTAATGTACTTAGTGGTTAAGTTCCTATTTTGCAAGATCATCTGCAAGAAATTTTTGTTAGCAAAACTGGAAACTAATTCTGAAGAAATAGAAATGTCATCAAGTGAGCATGATAACATTACATACAAACGTTTTGAGTGATCATAATAACTTAGCTATATAGGCTAGGCTAATCGTGTAGAAATGTTTTGTTTTTGTTTTTTCTCATTTGTTTTTGTTTTATCAGTTTACCACATACGTAGCTACATGTACAGCCAGTTGTGACAAGTGTCATAATAGTCTTCAATAATAGTAGGTTAGCCATAATTAGCTATGGCTATATACTTCAATGTCATTAATCGTTCCAATTTCTGTCATGACTTTGTAATGCAATGAAAAAAATTATATTACTCCGATGGGGCCTCCATGTCATCTATTAAGGACTATCGCACTCTCTGATGGATTGCCTTATTTCAGCACCACACTGATACTAATCTTGGGTTATAGCTAGCTAGAGGGAGCTATTTTGAGAGTATCAAGAAGTGAGCTAATTATTTGATTTCTATATGAGACTTGACATGGCTCTTCTTCAGGTACTAAAGTCTTCACTACTGATAATCATTGTCAAGATGGCAAATAATAAGGCATCCAAAATCCTATTAGTCACAGTTGATCATGGAGACAAGTAATTCGTCATCAATAGGCCTTGACAAAATTTGCTTAGCAAAATTTAAGCAAAATGGGCAGCCAGAAGAAAAAAGCAATTCTGCAAGCAAAATAGGCTGCCAATTTTGTCAAAAAAAGCAAAATGGGCCAGGAATGAACTTTGACTTTCTGGATTGCTACCTGCTAATTACTTCTACGATCTAGATCCAGATCTACTTCCTGTTAGTCCAGCCATCTTCTGCTGCAGCCGAGAGAATCTTTTCAATTCTACAGTGCTTTACAGTTCAGCAGCAGTCATCTTTGGAAGACTACCTGGAACTCTCTGTTATGTTGCTTGTTTGTGCCTGCATTTTAATTACAGTATGCAAAAAGAAAGCAAAATGGGTGAAAGAGGGAGCAAAATGGGTGAATAGGAAAGCAAAATAGGTAGATTAATCAAGCATAAAAGCAAAGCAAAATAGGCAGGAAAAAAAGCAAATTTTGTCAAGGCCTAGTCATCAATCACAAGTTTAACAGATGCTTGGAGTGGATAACCTGGTTCTTCTTTCTCATCTTGAGGTGAAATAGCAGGTATAACTAGCTACCATTCCTTCATGGAGCTCCGTGTCTGGTGTTGGATTGTGTGGGAGCTTTGGGGTATAATTATGTTGGCAGTGACAGCATTATATTCTCAGGACATGCAGTTCCTGTGCACTTAGTGCACGTACACATCACATTAATTAAGGATAGCTCTGATTTGTCATAGGTTTTACATGCTAAAGGTGTCTGCTCTATTACGCAGACACTTGAAATAATAATTTGATTCTTTAATTCCAAAGAGTTGCATGCCCTCTCACTGTCCACCATATTACTCAATAAACGATGTAGCTACAAATTAATAAATGAAGAGCATCTCCTTCTCAGGCAATTTGGCAGACTTTCTGGCAGTTAGCTAATACGTAATAGCTATGAATAAATTGATAGCTCACTCTCATAAGTCAACACAATTGCTGCTTTTAGTACACCCAATAGCCTCTCATATCAGCTATACACTCTTAATTCCAATATCTATTAGACTAATTATTAATTTTAATAACAGGAATACAAACACCCCAAAATATAGCTACATAGTTAAATGATCTTCGGAGTCACGTCTGTTGGCATGTGTATGGACTTGTCCATCGGACGAACAAGATGTACGATGAAGCAGTGAAGTGCTACAGGAATGTCTTATTCACATAACAAGTTGCAACTAGCAACCACTACAAAAAGAATATAGTTACCAACACAGAGAATTTCTACACACATTTGAATAGCTATAGAAAATACAAAATAGCTTCATGGTTACTAAATGCTAATTACGTATTTTAACTATTAACTTCAGCTTTTTGTCTCATGTAGCACTAGTTTCATAAGCATCGATCAAATTCTTGAGGAACACTCTCCTTTGAAATCCACTTTCTGCATCGCAAAGTGATGCTAATTGTTGTATCAAGCCTTTCTCATTCATGATAACTCTGTTATCAGGTAATAACAAAAAAGATTGAAATTTTTTCATCACAGTACATTGATCTTCATCAGAACACTGCATGAGATACTTATTCATGTATTGTATGTCAATATCGAGCAATCGTAGAATTTGCAAGTCGGGTAGATGTTCTGTGACAGATGCTAATGTTAATAGTGCCGCCCATCTAAAAGCTCCACGGTGTCGAATAAAGGGCTCAAGAGATTGAACCAACGAAACAACATTATTTGGTTTAACTTGCATATGATGTAAGATGTGAAAAACAGGAACGTCAGCTATTCCAATTCCACGAGATGGTTGCTATAACAAATAAAGGATCAACTTCAAGCCTCTAGAGCTGTAACTACATATTATGTCTGGTCTGCTGAAGGAGAAAACTTCAAGGTATAGTATGATGCCACATAAGATTATACTTTTGAGGAAATGCTTCAAAAGGTAACCTGGGAATATTGTGTAGCTAGCTATGTGTCTTATGAAATCCAGCGGGTACAAGAATTGGATTTGTGCTTATCATAAAAACATGCATGTTAAGCTTTTTAAAATTGTTATTTAAAAATTTAATATTACACATTTCATTGACAAGTACAAAATATCAATGAAATTACTTGTAGCTACATGGCATTAGGATTAATAATCTTACCTGAATTGCTTGTATTGTTTCCTGACGAAGTTTGAGGTATGTCAAGAGAGTGTCAAAGAGCTTTTCATCCATCTCAGTCGAGAATGATTCATCACTGATAACAGCATTCCACAAAGAAATTAACTATAACATTTACATATCGTGCGTGCAAGTTATTACAGAGTTATTACAGAAAGTACCAATCCTGACAGAAGTACTTTAGTAGATTTGGGAGTTATCTGAGTTAGTCCTGTAAGATGCAAGGATTATTATCATGAGAAAAAAAATGGCTACCCACCAAACTAAATTATGCATTTCAATTGAGCTAGTTTCCAACTGAATATTTAACTCCATCACAATACTGTATAACATAGAGTAGATTTTAGGTACCGCAATATAAGGGCCAAATCAATTTAACTCCATCACAATACTGTATAACATAGAGTAGATTTTAGGTACCGCAATATAAGGGCCAAATCAATGTAATGTATAGATAGGGTGTCCTATAACATTTATTATCTGAAGGCTTATTTATGCTAATATTAAACTCAATACCAAATAAGGAGAATTTTACGCCTTTATCTCTACCTACAGCCTATATATACCTGAGATAATCTCACACACAATTTCTTTTGAAATATCAAACACCTCCACCCCTGCATGATGAGCAGGTACTTGGATGCTTTGTAATTGATTAATGGCAATTCCTACAATGTGCTGCATCAATTCTTCTTGATCTTTCAACTGTATCAGCAACTTGTAAGCACATAAACTGTTGAGCACAATTTTCCATTTGTTATCTGGGTTTTGCTTTGGGAAGCAACAGGAATTTTCAAAGAAAGGATCTTTTCTAGAATCGACTCCAATAGGTAATATTACAGAATCTAAGGGTCCTTCTTGATATTTTTCAGACAATAGTAATCCTGCTTCCATATGGACACTCAAGTAATCAAATAGTACAAGATCTTGATCATTTCTTTCAGTGGATGTATGGGGCAAGAACGAAATAAAATGTCCAGTATTTGAAATAAAAATTTCAAAATATTTCCTTACAAAGTTCTGATTTTCTGAATAAATAGCATAAAATTTTGATTCTTGGTCCATCCTTACACTTAAATTGAAATTAATAACCTGATCTTTAGAAAAAACTATATGCCCTTGAATACGAAAAAGTTCTCTATGTCCTTTTGGAACATATTCACCATCATAAACTGTACGAAAAGGGAGTAGTTGAATTATTACTTCAAAATCAGTTTCAGAACAGATAAATTTTTCTTTACAATCATTTCCACAAAATTTTAGCAGCAGATCAGAATTGAAACTAGCTTGATAACCAGAGTCAAATGCAGCAGGTTTCAGGCAATTATCACAGAGATTCTTACAATACCAACAAGATTTCTCTGAACATTTCATATCAAAATTTCGTTCCATGTTACTAAAAGGGAAGAAATGTAATTATAATAGACAGCTAAAGATATACAAGATAATGAGAAATCTGACTGATTTCAAAATCTTCCTATCTCCTAATAATTCAAAGCTAGTCCTGCTCAGGTGACCTTATTATCACACATTTTTTAAGACTCAGAGCAATTAACTAGGCTATGTGCCATAGAGAAAGAATAAATTAGCTAGTTAGCTATATTGATAAAAGAATTTATAATATTATAATTATAATTTTTATAGATATTATGATTATAATATGGTCTCTTGCTATACTAAATTTAATTTGCTATGCAGTAATAACAGCAAAAAAAAAATGTTCATGCTCTTACAGATCATAGAGCATTCTTCCGAACTCAGTATTCGGCGATTACTCAGAAACATGTACATGAGCGAGATTAGTGAGATGTTGCATACATATGTGTGCACATAAGTATAGCTACAGCTACATATACATGTGTATTGGGTAAGGGTTATCAATTGCACAATGGGATGCCAGTAATGGTGACAACCCTTACCAAGTTAACTTCTTCTACAACAGTTGCTACGTATGTGGTTGTGCTTTAGCTATGTGGTTGCCCTTTAGCTATGTGGTTGCCCTTGGAAAAAGAGAACTCACTTGTGTTGATAGTGATACATCAATGACTTTACATCGCTAAATCCGCATTTCTCCACAGCAGCAGGTATGAGATGCGGAACTACATGTTCACATAGTTCTTGTATTCTCTTTGCAATAGATTCAGGATATTCATCCATTGCAATCTCTGATATGTATTCATTAACTGTATAGTTCTCCAAATTGAATGTATAGCCAAAGCATAATATTTGCTTTTCCACTGCTTCATAATAAATTATAAATGGTTTAGCAGCTTTACTTGGCATTTGGCTTATCCCCACAAATAGAGTAATGGCATAATTTTGATCAGAAAGTTCTAAACGGTAGTGAAGAACTTTAACAAAAGGAGTAGGAAAATGTACTTCACCTTTTTTTTCATCCAATTTAAATTGATGAGGCAAGCATTTCAAAAATAAACCTCCATCAACTTCAATCTTCTCTTGAAACTCCAGTTTATCCAAATTGATAGCCTTGCTTAACATGAAGCTTCTTTTGTGTTGGATATCCATGTCAACTTCTAGAGTGTTTGGTATGGGAGCAAACTTATCTCTCCTGAAAATGGAATCTTGAAACTCTTTCCTACTTTGTAGAGACATTTTAGTATATAAATCCTTCACACCTTTAGGTAAAAGTAAGGATCTCTCTTCATCTGCAGCAATTTTAAATTTCCCAAATGAAGGGCTGATGACAGAAGTCATTGAAAGCTCGGTATTCAAGGCTGGAGATAATTTAACTATTACAGTTATGATCCCAATTTTAGCCATAATAAAGTGAACTTTGGGACAGTGACTAACATTCTCGTCAGATAACTGGTTAGAAGACATATGAAATGAAGCAGGTCCAACCAAAGTGGCATGATTCCATTGAGTCTTGTATTCTGAAGGTGGTGACGTAGGATTAATGAACACGTGCAAGTTGGGAAGAACTTCTGACGGCAGCAAAGCTTGCTTTAATAAGAGCTTTCTAAATATAATGAATAATTCATAAACTTCCTCGTCATTAACAACATTTGGAATTCCAGCGAATGCAGCAATTCCTCGAAATAAAAAGCCGATAAAGAAATGGTACAACCATGTTCCATATTGAATTTCATTAGCAAGACTCAATGAGTCAGGATCAGATAATTTATATATTTCTTTGAAAAATTTTTCACTAAAGTCTTGCTCTCCTCCAGTACTCAGTAATGATTCACAATCTTTACAAAGCAAATTTCGAGTTAGAGTTTTATCAGTAAAATATTTCTCTGGATCTGTCGAGACTTTAAAAATCCTGTTACCTCTGTATCTTGCAATAGATTTGCGGAAATTTTCTAGAATGCTTCTTGGAATAATGTGACTTCGAATCAATTTCTTACAATGCTTTAAACATAGCATACAACGGCCAACTTCATGAAGTCTATTATCCCCTTGAATGCATTCCATCATTGAAACGTCCAAAAACATAGCTAGTTCTTTGTCAGTTTGATATAAATCTTCTTTGAAAAGAAAATCAATAACTTTTTTTACTTTTTGATACATTGATTCCTTCCAAGAATATAATTCTTTTGGCATAAGAGTATCTTTCACTGATGAAAATAACCTTTTTTCGTTCATATAAAGTTTAAAAATAGACTTTGCAGAAAGTATGCTTACATGCCTAGCATGAACATCATTCAAAACTTCATGCAGAAGAAAAGAGCATACTCGTTCACACTCATCATAATATTTATAATCATAACATTCCTGGGCATACTTTATTAGATCTGAAACATCTGTAAAAAAATACATAAAATTTCAGTAAGGATAATGATGACTTATTAGTATTATACCAAACACTCCCCACACAGTCATAAAGTCCATAGGTCATATCATGTCCAATTATACTCACCTTTAACTGTATCAATATCAACTGATAATAAAACAATTTCACCAAGTTTATGCGGGCATGATTTTAAGTTAGTGATGAGGTCAGACTCCATTTTTATAACTTCATTGATGTCCTTATGCAAAGACATTGACCAAATCAATAAAAGAGATGACTCGACAACTTTTAAGTCCTCAAGGCCAGTCAAGGAAGTGAGAATCTGTAAGACTTCATTCTGGATCATACTCTCAATATTTTGTTTTATGCATGCTGCATCTCGAAGAAAATTCACAAATTCAAGAAGCGAGAATGATATTCCACAAGGTAGAACAGCATTTGAGAATGGACTGGAAATAGCTTGCCTCAAGCCATTCAAAATTTCAGCAATCCTTGATGTGTTTACGAGTAGTTTGTGATCACTTTCTATTAAGAAAGGATGGAGATTTAAAAGTAAAGTTTGGGCATTGAAGATAACACTTTCGTTAGGAGATTTCATGTAAAATAGCAAAGCCTTTGCCATTTCATGACCTTGGGCATTGAATATACAATTCTTGGAAAATTCTGAATAACAGTTGTGCAATAGCATCAGAATCAAATCGATTTTCGATAGAAAATTCTAAAGTAAAGGAGTAAAGTTAATTAAGTGGTTATAGCTATTATGCTTCCTAGCTACCTTAAGTTATTAGTTTACTCTCAATTACCAGGCTAGTTAACATACCTCATCTTGTTGCTGATGACTAAAAGAGTACAAACATCCAAGAAGAACATTTGCCAATCCACTATAAATCACAACTTGCCATGTGCTTTGCACCTCATTTGTGGCACTCACCAATATGTTTCCTGCCATCAACACAATCTCAGAACAATACTCAGCAACACAATTGCCATCTGCAAAAAGTTAATATATATATAGCTAGGCATCAGTGAGTACAGAGAGTTAATTGCTTACCTATATGCTCTAAATGTAATTTCATAAACAGACAGAATACATTAATTGCATATGGCACTGCTGAGATGGAATTGACTACTGATGTGCTGTCATCAGATGAAATAGCTGTTAGAATTTCCTGGAGCCTAAGACAGATTCGAATACCACGATCTGAATCACTGATCGAAAAATCTCTAGCTTCTTGAGCATGAAGAGCAATATCATCCATAACAGCAGACACCAACTCTTCTATGTTAAGTGTAATTTTTGCAGCATTTCCTTCATCTCTTGATGACGAACTCAAATCTATGCTTTCAATGCTTTCAGCAAACACACAAGATAAGATTTCACTGGCGATTTCCTGCTCTGCTACCATGTCTTCAGATTCATACACTGAAGTAATATATTTCAGAGCATCTTCAGCAGTAATTAAACTCCTGTTACATTCTATCATGCTCATACTTCTAAAGAACTTCAATCTCTGCAACTTTGAAAAGGGAAGATCATGGGAATCCGAAACTATAACAGTTACATCGTTTGAAGTCAGTGGAACATCTTTTGCCATAGCTTGTTCTGATGTCAATAAACTAGCCACGAAGAGAAAATAAAGACGAACAATTTCTCTTTCTTCATTGTAGAAAAATTTTTTGGCAATACTTGTAGATACAGTAATTTTAGTGCAGTCAATAAGCTCCAGGAAGAGATAGAATTTGTACAAAATATTCTCCATCATTGGCTGCAACGATACAAACAAAATGCCTTCAAAATGTGTAGTATAGGTGTAGTTTTACCTTTATCTAGCCATATGAGAGCTAGTCTATGAGGTTAAGCTGAAAGGTCTATGAATTGTATGTTATAAATACCCATAAACTATAATTATTATTGCAAGGTGGTGACACCTACATCTAGATGCTGCTAGCATGATCGGAAAGTCCTAGCTCACAGAACAAGATAATAAAATTAGCCATTTCCAGTTCTATAGCCAGTCCTAACAACCTTGTAGAAATGAAGATGTTAACCATGAATGTCAGAGAGAAACTAGTATGAAGCACCATCAATGATAGCAGCTATTATTAAAGGGGCAACCGCATATTACCTCCTAGACATGTGCGTATCAACAATCATTGTGTATACGGACTTGAAACCTCATAACTGTAGAAGTTGTCATAATTATTACACTCACATTATAAATTGGTGAATTTAATCCCATCAAAGTCTCGATGAACTGATTAACAACCTTGTTTGCTATGTCAGTTGGCAATCTCAAGATCTTGATTAAATGTATATAATTCTCCCATGTTGTATTGAGTACATTTTCACAACTAACACTGTACTCCTTGCCTTGACTAATACCTGTATTATAAACACAGACATGAACTTAAAGTGCCACCAGGATGAGATGAGCCTGCACGTTTTGGTTATCAGTTCATTAAGAAAGATAATGGAAGAAAAGGAAGAAAAGGATTTACCTCTTCCCTCTATAAGGTAAACTTTAGGCATGGTAGTTTTATTCTATTTATAGGCTTAGGAAGAAATTTCTACATAATTTTTTGTTAAATTTCGATTTTCTATTTCCATGCTGGGGCTATTCGATAATATTTTTCTTTATAAATAGCTTCTTGGATTGTTATGCAGATAGCTCAGTATTGATTAGCTTGTAGCTATGAATGATGCTGCAGTAGTAGCAGTAGCTAGTGTTGAAGATCAAAAATGTGTGCAACAGGTGAAGTTATCACTAAGAAGAAGACAGAAAGAAAAGACAAATTTTGCTTTCTGAGAATGATAGCTAAACCAACAAAACAAAACTTACATATATTTGGCAGGCAGGGTTCTATTTACAGGGTGGGAGTGGGGGGGACTTCAGCCCAAACCTCTTAACTCCCCCAAAGAATGAAAATTCATAGTCAATTACTCTCCCAAAACTGAAATTCTAGAGCAGGTGAAAAGTATTGTATATTAAGTTTTACAATCATTGTTGTACATTACAAACACATGGTCCAATGGGATAATCCGTGCCATCCCTACTTAGAGAGTACTATCATACTCTCTGATAGTAGGTACACCATAAATTGGGAGATAATAATTCAGTTTTCATGTTAATTAGTTTTCCTTGTTAAAGCTTACTTATAAATAGCTTTATTTCGTACAAGGTAATGTAATTCATTTTCATTGTTGAACATGACCAAGAAAATTAATCAACATAGCCAATTTACGGTAATTATTTGAGCATGGTTGTTTGGGTTAGATGAATCTCACTTGTGGCTAAGGGGTGGGAGGGTTCCTTGTTTGCAATTTCAGCCTTCTCTACACTTGTCAAAAGAAACAATAATCCTTTTTTTATTATGGGAAAGTATGTGTATAGTGCCCTTGATAGTAAATATACTGTCTAACCTTGAAGAAGAATCATAATATAATCACATGCTGCATTGCTTAAAGTTGATCTTATATCTTTAGGCAACTCCTCAACTGATAATGAATAAATGAATTGACGCATCCAAATGTATTGTGAGTGAAAATGATCGAAAGGAGGCATCAACTTTTGCATCATAAATTCGTCCAAAGTCTGGATCAATCTCATGGCACTCAAATACATGATTTCTTTCAAGCTATCACATTCAATGTCAACCTCACATCCAGAGAGTGAGGGATCCTTTACCAACTCTTCAGACATCACTCTATTTATATGAAGAAATAATACCTGACAAGATAACTATTTAGCCGTAAATTTATATCGAGACGTAAAACTTGCCAAAGATCATGAGTTGAGCTAGATAGCTATAGCTACACTCAATCAAACAACATTGTCGACTATGATCCGACCTTTGGGGGCGGGGTTCAAGGCTGGGCATGCGCACGTGATCGGCACCGCTTATACATGTAGTTATTTTCCATTGAACGGAAGTTTTAAAGCACCTAGTATTTGCATGAACCAACCCAGCCCAAGATTCAATCATGAGTGATAGTGGTAAACTGGAAGGAAAGCTGAAGGATATGACCATTGGAGGTATTTATAACTCGTATACTAACTTATCATTACTGAATAGCTATTCCATAACAGAAGTTCCATGTATTATAGTAAGTTATCATGTTTGGAATTAGCTACCCACACAAGCTAACTTACATTATTATGGCACTTAAAGAAAGAGCATGTGTGTTAATGTGGTTTAAATTATCAGATTCTACAGCGAGTTTAGCAATTGTGCTGGCCATGATAGCTATGATGTAGCTAGACAGCTCTTATTTAAACCCTCCTCATTCAGTTAACTATACTAGCTATAGAGAAAGGTATTGTACATAAAAATCAGGAGCTACCATTGAATATACAGTAGAGCTACCCCTCGGCCTCTAGCTATTGTAGGTGAGCTTATAGCATTGGCTGATTTGGTAGCTAGCTACTTTACCTTAAGCCGCATAATTAATTTTTGGCACTTTCCTGGGATCCATGATGTAATTATGCACGAAATCACACACGCATAGCTACAATTATGCTTTAGCAGGCAACAGAGAGTTTATGGTTACAGTGAAGCCTATCTTAGCAGACCCTCCCAGAAGCGGATGACCTCCATAAAGCAGACAACCATCAAAGCACCAATTGAACTTAGTGTATTTAAGACTTCAGACTGAGAAACAGACTAGCTACCTTTGAACTCTGGAAAACGGACACCACTCCGATGTCCAATGCAATATAAAATTGCCTCAGGCCACACCCAGCTAAACAAGCACGCAAGTGAAATTAGCTATTATTAGCTACAGTGACATAGCCAACTATATTATAAGTCTTGAGCTGTCCAGTAGCAGATCTTCAGGGGTAGATAAGGACAACCTCCAAGATAAAGGTCTTCCCCCCCAAGTGTCCTTTATTAATTTTGGAGGTTTGTTTACCAGCTCTTATCAACTCTGAAGATGTTATTCCTTTCCATGTTATCACAACGTTATGAATCTGATTAAAATTCCTTTCACATGACTGTATGATATATTTAATACTCATGTGTGGCCTGAAGGTTAATTGTCTATTGAATGGGAATTCTTATGAATACAGATAAAATGAGGTTGCCAACTCAAGTGGTCGATATTCCTGGCATAACATTACGTAATGACGAGAAATACGATGATTATGGAAAGTGGATGGTTTATAAAGATTTGAAGGACCTCGACGATGCATGGAAGAAGATTGGAGAAGAGATTCTGGCCAATAAGCTACCTGGTTGCCGGGATGCCAAGTGCTCTACTCTGTATTATGATCCAACCCGTGTTGGACCAGGACCTTGTACAACTGGTGCTATTCTTGTGTACACTAAAAAAGATGATATTGATGCTGTTGGCTTTGAATTAATCGAGTTAGTCCAACAGGATATCAAGTATAAATCTAATGAGAAGTCTAAAGAATATCAATACGCTTTTACTGGACAAGGGCAAGTTACAGACAAAACCCTTTATTGGAATAGTGGAACCCCATCTTTTAAAAGTGCTGGTGTCAGATGTTATGGCCATACACGTGATAAAGAAGATAAATGGCAATTGAATATTGTTAACGCTCGGGAACCATTGCGTTCAGAAGAAGCAGATGGTAAGTGGATACTTACTCTGGAATATGAAGAATTGACACCACTTTGGCATTCATTGAAAGCTAAAATCGAATCTGGAGAACTTAAAGCTATTAAAATGGAATGCCCTCCAAAGCTTGACTACAGATCTCGTGAAGAAAAGCCAAGGTTCTTCATATTTACTAGCATGAAAGAAAAGAGTTCAGTTGGAAGATACCTAATTGAAATAGTGAAACGAGCTATTCACTATGAGTTTAATAGCAAGCCTCACTCTCGTGAGACTCTCTACTGGAATAAGGGTAAGCCAGATTACAAAGAGATAAGACACTAAAGAATTTATCCAGCTACGTAACCAACTTAGTCTTTAATGAACAGTTGTAGACATTCTAGTTATAACTAATTGTTATAGCTATACAGTAGTAGTATTATTTAATTTTTTTGTTTATAATTATATTCTTCCCTGACTTGTGCTTATCGAGCGCAATACGGACAATTCCTAATTACAGTTTGACATGATCATCATAGACCATGCAGGTCAGCCTTACAAAACACAACTGCATAGCTAATACTCTTAAACCTTGCTGTAGTAAGAATGTGGGAAATAATTATTTAGGCATCCAGTCACAGCTAACAATATTGAGAACATACAGGTAGCTATAGTGTTCCTTTATGGAGTTTTATGTGTGGTATTATACTGTAGAATCGGGTTTTTTGATGCATTGGGCTTCCAAGTTCGCTGCATTTTTGGCAGTGTGCGTGGGAGCTTTGGGGCATGACAAAATAATGCACAGTTATATAGTTCCTGTGCATGCTGAAGTCTGCACTAAACACTTCAGAGTCCCTGTGACCCTGTCTTCTAGTGTCATGCAGGGCAGCAGGGGAGGGGGAAAGGGTGGAATGGGAACCCTGGACAGCATTGGGTGGAGTGGGAACCCTGGACAGCATTGGGCGGAGTGGGAACCCTGGACAGCATTGGGTGGAGTGGGAGCATTGAAGAGAAATTAGAAGTAATCGTCTGATAAGCTCTATCAAATATTTGAGTGATAGAGATCATAGTGGCATGGACAGCTATCAAATGTCCTTGCTACCTGCACAAAGAAAAATTACAATCCATATGCGCATGGCGCCAAAATTAATTCAACTCCAATCCTATGTCTTGCTAGCTAGCTACTGCTCAAACATCAAAGATGGTATTGATCTCTAAAGTAGCTATGCATAACCCAAGAGTTGGGACTAGCCAGGAATCTCTGATGATTACACCCAATCGCACCTTTGTAAAAATCTGTTACAGAAGGAGAATTATTTTATAGCTATCATGGAAGTGGCTAATAACAGTGCCTTTTGTCTATCGGTGTGAAGCATAAAATGTTCTATTGAATTTTTCATATTCACTAAACTTTTCCAATAGTATCTGGATATCCTGCACAATTAAGAGTAAATGTATAGATATATAGCTATTTATATGTATAGATAATAACCAACCCTCTTAGTCCTTTTAAGAGCTTTCTTCTTAAGTGGTGGCATCTCATCGACAGACTGGCATACGTATTTGGTTAATTGCATAACAGAATAATCTCATAGTTACATAGCAACCTACAAACCTGGTGTTCTTCTAATGAAGTGTCAGCTGTAGCTCTTGAATGAATCATAGCACCACTGATGTTATGTGACTATTAAGAAGTATAATTAAAAGATTATAGCTAATACTGCAAAATTGTAAAGATTCTCACATCAATTCTGGCACCATGATTAAAAAGTATGTGGAATATTTCTGAGTGTGCCTCACTGTTGTTCTCATCAGCAAGGAATTCGGCTAGGAATATAGCAGGGGGACCATCTTCAACTCCCTAGTATTATACATAATACTACTGAATCTGTTGCATGTAGCAGGTAGAAATTACATTTTTAATTAGGTTAATTAAGTGTGTGCTCTGATGAATACTTCTGTCATGTGTTCTAAGATGGTTGGACTATCTTCACACCAAATTTCAGCCCTAAAGGTCTATAGCTAGCCAGTATATATGGGGAGTTAAAGTATGAAGAATTAAGTACGTATCACATTATTCTCATACCGGGAGTGGCATATTAATGTCAATAGTTTCACTCTCAAGAAGTGCTTCCACTGCTTCCACATTTCCTAATTTGGTAGCTATCATCAGAGCAGTCAGTCCAGCCTGGATGGTACAAAGTAACCATAATACAGTGCATGTAAAATAATTATTGAAGTTACTGGTTTATGATGTTAGTGGGCCAGATTAAAGGTCTGGTAATAGGACCTGTTCCAGATTTACATCATTCTCACAGGCAGACCAATAATGTTTTTTCACTCCCCATATTTCACAGTCATGAAGTTACTAAAGACAGCATTAGATATCTAAGTTTTTACAGTCTAGACCTGGCTTCAATTATACAAGTTACAGTAGCTAGCCATCGATCTGTTAGAAAGTATCGATGTATATTTATGTTGTAAGGTTGTGGATAGTTAACAATAACTTACATCCGAAACAGGTACTGAGACAAGGAACTTAATATTGGAGACAAGAAACTTAACTGATTAGAGAGTGTCTCCATATCAGGGGCAGAAACACCACAACAAAAGTAAAAGTGGGGGGGGGGGGGGGGGGGGGGGGGGGCTGATCACAAGTACATGTGCACAAAAAACTTGTTCTGAATAAGCATGTGTATTGTCATTAGTGAAGAGGCTTTAGTGTATCTATCACTTACGTATTACACTTGTCTAGTCATGCCATGGCTTATAAAAATAAATCACTTCTAGACACTTATAGAGCTTTTTCACTACATGATCCTTTGCTGAAAAATATGGCCTTGTAATGATTCCACAGCGTGTAGCTGCCAATGCTCCATATGTGACCCGGTGTCATAGTGTATTTAGTCCCCCCTATGAAATGTCCCCCGGACAAAAATCACCGATGAATAATGTCCCCCCGGACTTCAGCCCAAACCTCCTAACTCCCCCAAAGAATGAAAATTCATCTCTCCCAAAACTGAAATTCTAGAGCAGGTGAAAAGTATAAGTTTTACAATCATTGTCAACAGTTTATGTACATTACAAGCATATAATACTCCAATGAGGGAATCTGTGCCATCCCTACTTAGAGAGTACTATCATACTCTCTGATAGTAGCATAGGGTATACCACCACATGATAAAGAAACAAGTAGGGTATACCATAAATTGGGAGAAAATAATTCAATTTTCATGTTAATTAATTTTCCTTGTTACAGCTTACTTATAAATTGGCTAGTTTTATTTTGTATAAGGTAATGTAATTATTTTTCATTAATCAACATGGTTAGATGAATCTCACTTGTGATAATCCTTTTTTTTATTATGTGTATAGTGCCCTTGATAGTAAATATACTGCTCTAACCTTGAAGAATCATCATAATATAATCACATGCTGCATTGCTTAAAGTTGATCTTATATCTTTAGGCAACTCCTCAACTGATAATGAATAAATGAATTGATGCATCCAAATGTATTGTGAATGAAACTGATCGAAAGGAGGTATTGACTTTTGCTCATCCAAAGTCTGGATCAATCTCATGGCACTCAAATACATTTCTTTTAAGTTATCACATTCAATGTCAATCTCACATCCAGAGAGTGAGGGATCCTTTACCAACTCCTCAGACATCACTCTATTAAAAAATAACTGGCAAGATAACTAAATTTATATCGAGAGGTTAAGCTAGATCATGTCATGAGTTGATCTATCACCTGATCCGACCTTTGGGGGCCGGGCGGGGTTCAAGGCTGGGTATGCGCACGTGATCAGCACAGTTCTGCGCGCGCATGTGCAATAAGGGCCTTTTATAACCGGCGAAATTTTAATAGCACCGAACCAGCCCCAGCCCAAGATTCAATCATGAATAATAGTGATGAACTGGAAGGAAAGCTGAAGGATATGACCATTGGAGGTATTTATAACGCGTATACACTTAGCATAAATTTGAGTTCAGAAGTTCCATGGATATATCATGTTTGGCCACACTAGCTAACTTGGCACTTAAAGAGCATGTGTCAGATTCTACAGCTAATAGTTGTGCTGCCCATGATATGATGTAACTAGACATCTCTTATTTAAACCCTCCTCGTTCAGTTAACTATACTTTCCAGGGATCCATGATGTATATATGTCAAAATCACACACGCATATATGCTTTAGCAGGCAACAGAAAGTGAAGCCTATCTTAGCAGACCCTCCCAGAAGCGGACAACCTCCATAAAGTAGACAACCATCAAAGCACCGATTGAACTTAGCTACCATAGAAATAGTGTATTTAAGACTTCTGAGAAACAAACTAGCTACCTTCAAACTCCGGAAAACGGACATCACTCGATGTCCAAAGTAATATATATTGCCTCAGGCCACACCCATAAATTACTTGCTAAACGAGCATGCAAGTGAAATTATTATTAGCTACAGTGACATAGCCAACTATATTATAAGTCTTGAGCTGTCCAGTAGCAGATCTTCAGAGGTAGATAAGGACAACCTCCAAGATAAAGGTCTTCCCCCCCAAGTGTCCTTTATTAATTTTGGAGGTTTGTTTACCAGCTCTTATCAACTCTGAAGATGTTATTCCTTTCCATGTTATCACAACGTTATGAATCTGATTAAAATTCCTTTCACATGACTGTATGATATATTTAATACTCATGTGTGGCCTGAAGGTTAATTGTCTATTGAATGGGAATTCTTATGAATACAGATAAAATAAGGTTGCCAACTCAAGTGGTCGATATTCCTGGCATAACATTACGTAATGACGAGGAATATGATGATTATGGAAAGTGGATTGTTTATAAAGATTTGGAGGACCTCGACGATGCATGGAAGAGGATTGGAGAAGCCATTCTGGCTAATAAGCTACATGGTTGCCGGGATGCCAAGTGCTCTACTCTGTATTATGATCCAACCCGTGTTGGACCAGGACCGTGTACTACTGGTGCTATTCTTGTGTACACTAAAAAAGATAATATCGATGCTGTTGGCTTTGAATTAATCAAGTTAGTCCAACAGGATATCAAGTATAAATCTAATAAGAAGTCTGAAGAATATCAATACGCTTTTACTGGACAAGGGCAAGTTACAGACAAAACCCTTTATTGGAATAGTGGAACACCATCTTTTAAAAGTGCTGGTGTCAGATGTTATGGCCATACACGTGATAAAGAAGATAAATGGCAATTGAATATTGTTAACGCTCGGGAACCATTGCGTTCAGAAGAAGCAGATGGTAAGTGGATACTTACTCTGGAATATAAAGAATTGACACCACTTTGGCATTCATTGAAAGCTAAAATCGAATCTGGAGAATTTAAAGCTATTAAAATGGAATGCCCTCCAAAGCTTGACTACAGATCTCGTGAAGAAAAGCCAAGGTTCTTCATATTTACTAGCATGAAAGAAAAGAGTTCAGTTGGAAGATACCTAATTGAAATAGTGAAACGAGCTATTCACTACGAGTTTAATAGCAAGCCTCACTCTCGTGAGACTCTCTACTGGAATGAGGGTAAGCCAGATTACAAAGAGATAAGACGCTAAAGAATTTATCCAGCTACGTAACCAACTCAGTCTTTGATGAACAGTTGTAGACATTCTAGTTATAACTAGTTATACAGTAGTAGTATTATTAATCTATATTGATTTTTTTGTTTATAATTATGTTCTTCCCTGACTTGTGCTTATTGAGCGCAATACGGACAATTCCTAATTACAGTTTGACATGATCATCATAGACCATGCAGGTCAGCCTTACAAAACACAACTGCATAATACTCTTAAACCTTGCTGTAGTAAGAATGTGGGAAATGTTTAGGCATCCAGTCACAGCTAACCATTTTGAGAACATAGCTACAGGTAGCTATACTGTTCCTTCATGGAGTTTTATGTGTGGTATTATACTGTAGAATCAGCTTTTCTGATGCATTGGACTTCCAAGTTCGCTGCATTTTTGGCAGTGTGGGAGCTTTGGGGCATGACATAAAATAATGCACAGTTATATAGTTCCTGTGCATGCTGAAGTCTGCACTAAACACTCCAGAGTCCCTGTGACCCTGTTTTCTAGTGTCATGGTAGGGCAACAGGGGAGGGGGAAAGGGTGGAGTGGGAACCCTGGACAGCATTGAAGAGAAATCAGAAGTAATCGTCTGATAAGCTCTATCAAATATTTGAGTGATAGAGATCATAGTGGCATGGACAGCTATCAAATGTCCTTGCTACCTGCACAAAGAAAAATTACAATCCATATGCGCATGGCGCCAAAATTAATTCAACTCCAATCCTATGTCTTGCTAGCTAGCTACTGCTCAAACATCAAAGATGGTATTGATCTCTAAAGTAGCTATGCATAACCCAAGAGTTGGGACTAGCCAGGAATCTCTGATGATTACACCCAATCGCACCTTTGTAAAAATCTGTTACAGAAGGAGAATTATTTTATAGCTATCATGGAAGTGGCTAATAACAGTGCCTTTTGTCTATCGGTGTGAAGCATAAAATGTTCTATTGAATTTTTCATATTCACTAAACTTTTCCAATAGTATCTGGATATCCTGCACAATTAAGAGTAAATGTATAGATATATAGCTATTTATATGTATAGATAATAACCAACCCTCTTAGTCCTTTTAAGAGCTTTCTTCTTAAGTGGTGGCATCTCATCGACAGACTGGCATACGTATTTGGTTAATTGCATAACAGAATAATCTCATAGTTACATAGCAACCTACAAACCTGGTGTTCTTCTAATGAAGTGTCAGCTGTAGCTCTTGAATGAATCATAGCACCACTGATGTTATGTGACTATTAAGAAGTATAATTAAAAGATTATAGCTAATACTGCAAAATTGTAAAGATTCTCACATCAATTCTGGCACCATGATTAAAAAGTATGTGGAATATTTCTGAGTGTGCCTCACTGTTGTTCTCATCAGCAAGGAATTCGGCTAGGAATATAGCAGGGGGACCATCTTCAACTCCCTAGTATTATACATAATACTACTGAATCTGTTGCATGTAGCAGGTAGAAATTACATTTTTAATTAGGTTAATTAAGTGTGTGCTCTGATGAATACTTCTGTCATGTGTTCTAAGATGGTTGGACTATCTTCACACCAAATTTCAGCCCTAAAGGTCTATAGCTAGCCAGTATATATGGGGAGTTAAAGTATGAAGAATTAAGTACGTATCACATTATTCTCATACCGGGAGTGGCATATTAATGTCAATAGTTTCACTCTCAAGAAGTGCTTCCACTGCTTCCACATTTCCCTATCATCAGAGCAGTCAGTCCAGCCTGGATGGTACAAAGCAACCATAATACAGTGCATGTAAAATAATTATTATTAGCTATTGAAGTTACTGGTTTATGATGTTAGTGGGCCAGATAAAAGGTCTGGTAATAGGACCTGTTCCAGATTGACATCATTCTCACAGGCAGACCATTAATGTTTTTTCACTCCCCATATTTCACAATTATGAGGTGGAGTACCAATAGTGTTAAGGGGCAAGGTAAGTCCTAAAGACAGCATTAGATATCTAAGTTTTTACAGTCTAGACCTGGCTTCAATTATACAAGTTACAGTAGCTAGCCATCGATCTGTTAGAAAGTATCGATGTATATTTATGTTGTAAGGTTGTGGATAGTTAACAATAACTTACATCCGAAACAGGTACTGAGACAAGAAACTTAATATTGGAGACAAGAAACTTAACTGATTAGAGAGTGTCTCCATATCAGGGGCAGAAACACCACAACAAAAGTAAAAGTGGGGGGGCTGATCACAAGTACATGTGCGCAAAAAATTTGTTCTGAATAAGCATGTGTATTGTCATTAGCGAAGAGGCTTTAGTGTATCTATCATTTACGTATTACACTTGTCTAGTCATGCCATGGCTTATAAAAATAAATCACTTCTAGACACTTATAGAGCTTTTTCACTACATGATCCTTTGCTGAAAAATATGGCCTTGTAATGATTCCACAGCGTGTAGCTGCCAATGCTCCATATGTGACCCGGTGTCATAATAGTGTATTTAGTCCCCCCTATGAAATGTCCCCCGGACAAAAATCACCGATGAATAATGTCCCCCCGGACAATTTTCACCGGTGAATAATGTCCCCCCTCAGTGAATAATGTCCCCCAGGACATTTTCCAACTCAGTATATTTTGTCTCCCTTCAAAAATTCCTGGATCCCATAGTTCAGCTATTTTTTCTAAGGCAGTATGGTTGAGTCCCTTCATGCTATAATGCATTGCCAGAAGTGATAGAAGATACATTATATAGGTATCCATGACAGCTGTGATTGTTACTTGCATTTTGGGGCAGAGCACTTCACACTATTGATGTTTTGTGACACTGACATTCATTGTGAAACCATTCATCACACTTACCATACCTCCTAGCTCCTTTTGGCTGTCTGCAGAGACAGTAAAGTGAAATCTTCTGCTGGTAATTTGACTTTTGGTTTTTTAAATATGCAGGGAATGGAGTGAGATATTTCAATAGGTGATTATGGAAAAGAGTTTGATAGTACTGTAGGTCAGCTGGATCGAATCCAGTGCAAAGAGATGCCGCAAATGCAATGGAAAATAAATCACAATCACTACCTCCTTTCTGAAATTGAGTGAGCTTCTGAGCATCAGAGAACATTAGAGCACAAATTTGTTCCTTAGCTCTTGATGATATAATATGCCGATGAGGGATACTATCAAACACATTGATGTGATTAAGTGAGCAACCAATGTTTGAAATAGTGATCAAATGATTTTCGAACATTCTAAATCTGATGAATTCCCCACTTTCAATATTAACATTTAGTATTTCACCAAGAGATGTCTCCTGAAATCCACCAATATGAGGGTACTGAGAATTTGGGCACAGTTAATGACAGCATCTGTCCAGCCAACTCAAACAATCAGATGCATATTAACTAAACTCTTTTGTCCAGTGTCGTTGTGTTCTCTGCACTCCTTGGCATTTCTGATCTTCTTGGTCAATGTAATGAGCTATCATGAATGTATTGTATAAAGATGTATTTTATACCCCATGCAAGATGATTATTACCCCGTAGCTTTTGCGTGCCAATCTTGTCCCCACCTCCTATAGCATCTCTTTGAGCTGCTAGATAGGGACTGGCACATTCTGCCAGCATAGTTTTGGGAATAATAGGTCTATCAAAGCAGGAAGTATAATGCTGGCATAATAGGCTATGAGTATCGAAAGTGAACTTCATGGTTGATCTTGAATGTAGCTATGTGTGCCTACACTAGCTTGACCAATCTTAGCTAGTAGTATTTCAAATACATATGACATCAGGTAGCTACGAGCATAATCAAAGAATAATAGGTCAGTAAAAAAAGAATAATGACTTTATATACAGCTGGAATTAAAGAATAGAATAATAGGGAAGCAAAAAAGCATAATGTGCCAGTCCCTACTGCTAGAGCTATAGTTACTGGTTTTGGCTTCATTGTGAGTCAATGAATAGCTAGAGAGTCAGGCTATACATACCCTACAATTCCTACAATTCCTACAGTTCCTACAATGCAATTGGAATGTAATTAAAAAGCCCGATTTGAAGTACAGTATTACTGTGACATCAAATAGGTACCTACGTAGGAGGCAGAAGATACACACGTCCCAAAGGAGAATACTTTTGGGGATAACTGTTTGGTCTCATTATTATTTCAATGATAACTTTCATTGATATAGCCATTGCTCCTCATTCATCCACTGTTATTGTATCCTTATAACTATACAGGAAAGGGAGTGGCCAAGTGGCAATCTATATTAAGGGTCCCCCATGGTTTATAATTAGATGCTCGGTAGTAGGAGCTGAATTCCATTTTTGGATGAGAGCTATTTTTAGAGATCAAGGATTGGGGCGTAAAGAAAGAGATGGCGACAGAATTGGAAGAGGTTGGTTACTAAAGATTAATGGTTTTCTAGTTCACATGCGCAGATTACTAAAGATTAATGGTTTTCTAGTTCACATGCGCAGATTATAGCTAGTAGGCGCGCGACTAAAGGCAGCTGTATTTCATTCTATAATGGCCATTGAATCGAACAAGCTTTAATATGTTGTTGTGTTACTTTAGTCCCAGGTCTCTCTCTATAGCTAGGCTACTAGCTTAGTCCATTGCTATTCTAACATGGCTGTTGTGACTCGGCAGTACTATATTATCTATGATGTAATACATCCGTGCTGCGGTTGGTAAAGGGTCTGGCCACGCAGACTACTCATAACGTCATATAATCATTAGGCCATTGGCATAGACTATAATAGTATGATGTGTACAAGAAAAACTGGTTCATGCTATTAGCTTTTCAAACAAACGGGCAAACAAAATCTGGATCAGTACAGTGGTCCCTGCAATGTAAGACCACTGCCTTCAAAGACCACCTGCCTTGTTACTGTAAGACCATTTTTTCATGCACCAACAACATGTACATTATTTTTAACCTGCTTTGAAAGACCACCTGTAATTCTCAACCAAAGACCACACTTCAAGGTTCAAATTAGTTTATTAATACCTGTGTTAAAAGACCACTTCCAAATAATTATGGAATGCACAGCATTTACAACAGCTTTCATAATTTTTCTTATTATGATATCGCATCATATCAACATACTTCAATTATTAATCTCGACGTTTCAGCTGGACACTCCAGCCGTCATCAGGAGAAAAAAACAAAAATTTGAAATGAAAATGATACAAATAATCTTGCAAGATAGAGGAAGACTGGGAACAGGTAATTATAAACCAAGCTAGAGGAGTTTAAGATGCTGAAGTTGAAGAGAGCAGTGATGAGGAAGATGAGGAAGAAGAGTTTCTAGACGGAGTAATTGGAGATGAAGAAGCCCTATTATGTTAAAAGAGCTTAAAAAATATGCCTCTAAGAAAAATGACAGCAGTCTTTGTGAGATTTTTGTAAAAAAAAAAATGAAGGAATGATTGAACACAGTATTCTTAGGAACACTAAACTATAGCAAAAAAAAACAACATTATCATCATATTTCTAGCCTATCTACTGATTTTTGCCTGCACCCTTAGTTAAAAGACCACCTCCAATTTAAGACCACTTTTTGCTGTCCTGAGGGGTGGTCTCACATTGCAGGGATCGCTGTATGCTGAAGGAGACACCTAATGTGTGTCCAGTTGAAGCATTGAATACATTCCACCCACATGTCTCCTTCTTCCTCTCCAAAACCACAAATGATGCACACTTCTTTATCAGTTGAAGTAGCTAGGTCCAGTTGCTGCAGCTATTGTGGATCCACCAGTTGAAGTAGGTTCACCAACAGCCATAGCAGATGTGGATCCACCAGTTGCCATGGCTGTTGTGGATCCACCGGTTGCTATAGTTAATGTGGATCCACTGGTTGCTGTAGTTAATATGGATCCACCGGTTGCTGTAGCTAATGTGGACCCACCAGTTGTGGCAGTTGTGGATGCCTTGTCAAATAAGGTTGTCCGCACATCCATGGGATCTTGTTTGCTTCTTGTTTGCTTCGTCAGAATAATTATTAACGTCATGTGACTTACCCCCTTCCCCCCTAAACGTCAAAATGACATTTTATTGTCCAAAATAGTTTGAAGATGCCCCCTAAATCTCATAGTTAGCAGTATCTTTAGTGACAGCATTTAGCTAGCTGCTACTGTCTTACGTACCTGCATACTCCTCTTCCTCCTTTTGTGTCTGTGCATATAGCTACTTGTCTCCAATGTAATCATCATCATCATCATCATCCTATCGACACATGTTGTGATGTGATTAATTGCATGTCTGCAGGCCCATTGTAATATGTACAGCCAATCCCCTACTATACCAATACAGCCAGCCCTCTATTATACAGTTATGATAATTCAAAATGAGTCTGTAGTACAGACACTGCTATGGTAGTTATCGCCACCGCAGTGGTCATCGTCAATTAGCACGCACTGGAATTAGAACAAAACGCATGGCAGTTGACCAAGACCCTTTCTTTCTTCCACCCGATATAAAAAGAATGTAGTAAGGTATAAACTGCATGCCTATAATGTTTACAGGTAACATTCCTTTGATATAAAGTACGTACACACTCTTCTTTTTACAGTGTGGCTATGTTGCTAGGGGCCCAGGAGGAGGCATGTGCTTGGCAAGCAGCCTTGGGTCTGCAGGAAGCTTACATCAGTAATTAATCTCACTGAATGGAATTTTCACTATTTCACTGTAACTCTTACAAGAAGCCTTCATTTCGTTTCTAGATAGCTAATTTGTCAGGATTCACGATGCACCGAGGTCACTATTGCATCATTCTAACTTGTAGAAATTCAATAAGGAAGTAGTCTGTGGTGAGGTGTCTTACTGAATAGTCTGTAGGTAGGTTTCTTAGCCACACTACTAGAACAGGTGGCTTCACCTGATTAAAATTTATACAAAGCATACCATTTTCTAAACTTTGTAGTCACTCTATAGTTATCTAACCTATACTAGCTGAATCTAAAATTCTTCACAGTTGGAACAAGTTTGGACTTGGATAGCAGATCAAAGAATATTGCAAGTGTGTCATCAAACCATGTATGTTTTGACAGCTAAACACACTTTTCTTAGCTATCAGAGGAGGTTTCTTTCAGTGTGGCCCGATTAATCTGACTTCTGGCAACTTACGTATATAGCTATAGTAAAAATGAAATAAACATTAAAAACATTAGTTTAGCTATAACATAGCTACTCTGTACATAGGGGTTGTGTGTGTGTGTGTGTGTGTGTGTGTGTGTGTGTGTGTATGTGTGTGTGCACGCGTGTGTGTGTGTGTGTGTGTCTGTGTGTGTGTGTGTGTGTGTGTGCGTGTGTGTGTGTGTGTGTGTGTGTGTGTGTGTGTGTGTGTGTGTGTGTGTGGTGTGCATGTGCGTGTTCGTGTGTGTGTGTGTGTGTGTCCATGTGTGGATGGGTGGGTGGGGAGAGGGGAGGAGGAAGGAGCCACATACGTAAGCCATACCTACAGGCATGCTCCAGAAGTAAACCCTTGTATAAAAACTCCAAAGATGATAGCCCTGCGCATGCATGAATTGTAGATTTATTACACATGCGTTATTAGTGTCGTAATAAACTAGTGTGGGGCTCGCAGATATGGCAACCGACTCAATGTAATTCAGCATACACAACATTCATTTGTTATTGGAATACAACCCCAACCTCATAGGGCCAGCGGGTATGGTCACAAATAATACTCCTATGGGAACCTCCAAACTTAATAATGGACATACCTTTTGTCCATTGTAGCTAGAGAGGTTGTCCTCTTTTGGAGATTATTAGATTATCCATCCTCTTTCAGATGATATATCTCATTGCAGCCATAAAAAAATTTTTAGGTATAAAGGGACTGGCTGGCTCCTACACTTTTGGCATGCAGGCTTGTGAATGCATACTTGCCAACACCCCAAACATGTCTCCATATTTGTCTTCAAGATAGTGAAGCAATGTCCATCTAGTGAACTCAAATCATATTATACAGCTACCATGTTTTTTTAGATAATTGTAGCTATAAATTTAAGGTAGCTTAGCTATTCTTTTTTTTTTCTCAGAATGAACAGTTACATTGCTCCTGCATCTACAACCCTTTCCAAAGTAATTGGAAACTTGCTTCCATAATACATGACGCAATCCCACCATGTTGGAGATATTTACAAAGAGAAGTCTATGGTGTCCATTATAGTGATAGTCAAGTGGTCATCCCCTTATTACTGATACTGGGTGGTGACATTGAAGTCAATCCAGGACCTGGTGAGAATATAGCTACATGTATATTGAGTTACAGTACTGCAGATTGTGTATGCTCACTTTAATAATTTTGCAAAATTCATGTTTTTTTCGTCCATAATTGATCAATAGTATTAACAATAGAAGACCATTTTGATGTCATTAAATTTCTGGAAAATTTGGATAAAAAGGACTTGATGAATTTGGGTGGGGCATTGGGACTCTCCTATCCCAAGATGAAGAAGATGGAACCATTGTGTGAGGATATGGTTGCTGCATGGCTCAATAAGGAAGACAATGTCTCCAAGAAGAGTGGTGAACCCAGCTGGGAGAGTTTAAAGGAAGCACTCAAAAAGATAGGTCAAACAGGACTTGCTGATACTATCACAGACACACAAGGTAGGCACTTCCCTGTAACAACTTCCCTGTAACAAATACCCTGTAACAAATACATTAAAGTCCGGTCTGGTTGAATGTGCTTGAGTGATCAATGCCATTGTAGGATGCTATAAATCTTGTCCTCGCTAGCTTCCGGCAAAGAGCTCATGCATACAGTACTATCTAAGTTTCAAGAAGCAATCACTAAACACACATCCATTATGGCACCAAATTTGGCATCAATACTTTAAGTGCCACTCTATACCTAATGGCACCAATGATATAGATGTGCATGGTGTTTTACATAGTATGAAATGTACTTCTCTTAGTTGATATGTAATATTCTTTGTTGTTTGTTTTATTTGTTTATTTTTTTAACAGCTTCATCAATGGGGAAACCATCACCCTTGGATCTTGCAACTTCTGCAACAAGTGCTCTCTCTTTGGACGATATAGAAACTCAAACATCTCCAAATGTTGACTCTAAATCACAATATTCTGGGAAAGAGCATGTTGACACATATATGTCTCTTCCTTCAAGTACAGCAGGTATATGTTGCTAAATCTAAAAGTTCAAGAGCACATGGCTCCGATGAATGTTGTGCATGTTCTATTAATATGCTTTAAACACCCACCTTAGTTGTAGCAGTATTAATCAATCCACTCATAAAGTGTACATGTATCTGAGCAGATAAAAAAGATAAGCACCATTAAAAGACTGTAGTTACCCCTCCCCTTCTACTGTTTGTAAATTACAATCTCTCTCCTTTAATAGTTACCTCCAAGTCAAGTCATGACAGCAATGCAACAGTTAGTAGTGAGAATTCAGAACAAGAAAGATGTGATACTCCTCAAACTTCGAATGATGAAGGTGGGTTTTAAGATAAGAAGTAATCTTTGATGAGTTAACTATATTTTTGTGCATCAGGTGGCAGTGAAATGAAAGATATATTTCCTTATTTAAATGTTGAGGATTTGGAAGAAGAAGAAAAGAAAAGGCTCATGGGAAGATTGGAAATGGAGAGTGAAGATATCCAGTATGAATTTGTTAGCCTGGTAGTTCTAACCATTGAGTCTTTATCAATTAACTGTGAAGATATTTCATCTCTGAAAACATCACTAGATATTCTCAAAATACCAGGAATAAAAGAATGTGATGATAAGGTTAATGAGTTACTTTCAAAAACATTAAAGCATTGTTCCTTCTTCAGTTATGGAATATTGAAAAGTGTCATTAATAACTTTGGCACAAGTCACGACAAGGAGAGATTGACTGAGTATGAATCAAAATTCAAAGTTTATTGTGAACGCCGACTTTGTGAAGTACCTATAGACACAAAAGGTCCTTCTATGCAAAATAAAACAAAGATCTATGTTCTGACTGATAACATTTTCGATGTTCCAGCAAAAGAAATTTATAAGCTAGAATCAAAGTTAAAAAAAATATTGAGAGTTCCTGTATACCTACAACAAGAAATGAACCCTGGATCTATCACTCTCATTTTCTTCACTTTTCATGAGTTAGATGAAATATTCCCTCTGAATGAGGAACAAAGAGATCAACTGAAAGAGATTGGAGTATTAAAAATATTCTACTCTAAGTCAAAAGGTAAGTAGATAAGTAACACTGATCAATTTAAAATTCCAATGTTGCTTATAATGATTTCAAAGTTATTGATTTTGTCATATCTGGTTCTGACTCACAATTTACATCCAAATTCACAGAATCTGATGTTTTTATGCTATCAATGGGAAAACCACTGGCACTATCACCATCATCACATGATTCTTTTCAATCACCACAATCTCCATTGTTGCCAGCATATGCCAGTACTATGGCCTCCTTATCTCTGAGGGTTAATCATCCTATAGTTTCAAATTCAATGGAGATTCTCTTGAAGAACTTATTGGGTTTAACCATTCTTAATTTTCATAAGGAAAAGAATGGTCAGTATGAATTCAAATATCCTCGTGAATGTGGACCAAAAGTGTTTCCACTGAGTTATGAACAAGAAAGAAAACTACTTGAAATTGGAGTACAATCACTGGACTGTGAAACGTACGAGTTACATCTTGCTTTTGAAAGAGATCCTCTATCACCAGCACCACCACACTTTGCTGCAGTTATAGAAGATTGTCCTTCCTTATTTGCTAGAGTGGATTATCCGATTACTTCAATGGAAACCTTTGAGCATGACTTATCAAGTATATTGGATTTAAGATTGAATTATTATGCTGAAGAAGATGGTTGCTATGAGTTCAAGTTTAAATATCCTCACGAACGTGAAGTTTTTCCATTAAGTCATGAGCAAGAAAGGAAACTACTGAACATTGGAGTGCAGATACTTCCGGCAAGTGAAAGAGCAAATCAAGATCCTCACAAGGATACTTCTTCACCTGAATTTGAACCTCCCATTTCAGACAGTGATGTCAATATGAGTGAGTATCATTAACCTATTATAGCTAGCTAAAACCAGATTAAGAGTGTATTATTATTTCCCTTGAAACTAAATCATTTTAGTTATAATCTCCCTTCTTTCTGAATGCAACCAGAAGTTTTTAAAGTATTGAATTTGGTTTATTAACATTTAAGTTGAACCCTGCTTCTTGTAATCATTGAGAAATTGATACAATCATACATTTTGTGTAGCACCTTTGATGATCGAGAATAATTATCATCCATGAGACAATACGGCCCTTCTAGTCCCTGAAGAATTTGAAAATCGTTGATAAAAATGTTCAGGGGCTGAATTGAGAATGCATGTAGTCAACAGACACTATAGGAAAGCCAGAATTCGCATCTAGTTTAGCTTGGATCCCAGCAGGCATAGGGTGACATTCCCACTGTGGTGGTTATGGTAAAACAGCCAATTCTAGATAGCTTGAGTGTAGGTTATCCCTTTTTTGTCTAAGAAGCCAGAGAGTAAGCTACGTATGAACAGTGTAAGAACAGAATACAGGCCAAATCATGCCAAAAGTCCCATGTTTGGAATTGACCATGCACCCATACTATGTAGCTAACTTGCATTCTTTTAGATATTACGGCTCTACAAAATGCATGTCAGTTATGAAATCGTACTGTCCATGATAATTATAGCTTATTATCATTATACCTAGACTGCATGCTCTTATAGCACTCAACATTAGTTAGCTAACTATTCTGTGGGGAAAAGATATTGTACATAAAAGTCAGGAACCACCATTGAATAGCTAGCTAGTAGCTAGTTCTATTAATTGCCTGCTAAAGTAGGCCTAGTGATTATTGGGATAATGGAATTTTAAAACCCATCCTTTTGATCCCTGGAATGTCCCAAAATGTCCCAAAAATATTAAGGGTGCTTGCAATAGCAACGCCCGTGCTTCTATTTCTAGAGTTCGAAAAGGTTATCCTGCACTTATAATGCAGCTAGTTGGATAATTTTATAATAGTCTTATCTTCAGATAGGATCAATCTACACACTATGTAATAATTATAAAGAGTGGGTGGGGCATGGTGTGGCTAAAATACCTTAAACCACAAAATTTTGATTACTTCGTATATCTCAGGAACCACTGGTTCCAATCAGCTCATTTTTTGCATGCAGCTTTCATAAGTTAAGGTGATAAACATAACAGTTAGTTTTTTTTTCTATATCTAGCTTAGACTTCTCAAATCACAAGGTCAGGCATGAAAAAATAAGAATAAACAAAAAATTAATATTGAAAAATTCAGAAAAACTCAATGTTATGTCGTAGTATACAAATAGAAGGTGTCTGAGAGAAAAAATTAAAGTAAGTCCAACAGTTTCTGAGAATTACAGGCATTAGCAAAGTCGTTCATAACACCCACGAAAATTAGGCAATATTTAAAATTTTTGGTGTGTGTGGTAGTGACATGGTACTGTATAGCTAGGATATTTTGCTTATTGCTGCTCTAAACAGCTCTGGAGTTATACTCCCCTAGCAACCATGTGTGGGCGGAGGGTTGCAAGCACCCTTAAGATCAAAACAACTATAACTACAATAAAATCAGCCAATATAGGTTTAAGGGAGGTAGCTACAATAATTAAAAGAGTATGATTTGTAGCTACCAATACTTAGGAAATTTCTATATAGCTAGGTATTTAATCCATTGTGGTTAATAGCATGCCTTACAGTGATTATATAGCTAGAAGCTCCTTTGAGATATGAAGAAGCAAAAATTTGGGGTGATAATCTTGGACATGCACCACAACAGATCACTTGCATGAGTAGTCATGTGTGGTGGAGGTTAATTGTCTATTAAATGGGAATTCTTATGAATACAGATAAAATAAGGTTGCCAACTCAAGTGGTCGATATTCCTGGCATAACATTACGTAATGACGAGGAATATGATGATTATGGAAAGTGGATTGTTTATAAAGATTTGAAGGACCTCGACGATGCATGGAAGAGGATTGGAGAAGCCATTCTGGCCGATAAGCTGCCTGGTTGCCGGGATGCCAAGTGCTCTACTCTGTATTATGATCCAACCCGTGTTGGACCAGGACCTTGTACAACTGGTGCTATTCTTGTGTATACTAAAAAAGATGATATTGATGCTGTTGGCTTTGAATTAATCAAGTTAGTCCAACAGGATATCAAGTATAAATCTAATGAGAAGTCTAAAGAATATCAATACGCTTTTACTGGACAAGGGCAAGTTACAGACAAAATCCTTTATTGGAATAGCGGAACCTCGTCTTTTAAAAGTGCTGGTGTCAGATGTTATGGCCATACACGTGATAAAGAAGATAAATGGCAATTGAATATTGTTAACGCTCGGGAACCATTGCGTTCAGAAGAAGCAGATGGTAAGTGGATACTTACTCTGGAATATGAAGAATTGACACCACTTTGGCATTCATTGAAAGCTAAAATCGAATTCGGAAAATTTAAAGCTATTAAAATGGAATGCCCTCCAAAGCTTGACTACAGATCTCGTGAAGAAAAGCCAAGGTTCTTCATATTTACTAGCATGAAAGAAAAGAGTTCAGTTGGAAGATACCTAATTAAAATAATGAAGCGAGATATTCACTACGAGTTTAATAGCAAGCCTCACTCTCATGAGACACTCTACTGGAATGAGGGTAAGCCAGATTACAAAGAGATCAGGCACTAAAGAATTATCAGCTAACCAACATAATAGCTTAGATGAATAGTGTACTTGCTAGTTATAATAATTAATTATGGTTACGTAGCTACAGTATGTATTAATAGTGCTTCTTTTTAATAGTGACATTACTAATTAAAAGCTATTATAAAAGTGAATGAGCTGAGTAGACCTCCAGAGTGCTCCTCTGCTGGCATAGAATGCACGATCTTTAAGTGTAGGTGACTTAGCACGTATTTCATGACTCTAAAAAATGCATGAAAAACAACATCCTTAACGTAAATATAATAATGCTGTGAATTTTAGTACCCTGAGAGTTTCTTCTTCAGCAGTGTAGTGCACTTTTGTTGAGAGGTACTTGTATATCCTCTTACTGAATACTAGACCCTTGGAATAGCCAAGTATATCATGATTGCACTATCATAGAGGGTTCGATAACTATGGTGAAATATCTCTTTATCACAATCACAACCAACCTCATCTTTTATACTTAGAGTGGCTCCTCTTTCTATCAGCATTTTTATAGTGTCCTGATCTTTGTTTTGCACAGCAAAGAAGATAGCAGTCCATTTACAGTACTGAAATGACAGTGAAATGAACCATTATACTGAACATTATTATAGATAATTATAATATGTAATGTATCTCTAACTTCAAACCTTTTCAGCTACGATATTGACATTAGCATAAGCCTCTTCTATGAGGTATCTCATCATCTCAGTGTGTCTTTGCATTACAGCTAACATCAAAGGAGTCATCCCCCACTGCACACATGTATTATCATACGTATACTGCTATAAGTTCAATACCTCCGCATGGTTCTGCACTCACTTCATCTTGTGCATTAACATCAGTAGGTTCAGGTCTGGTTTTTTTAACCAAAGCTTCTATGGCTTTTCTTTCAAGACCTTTGTAGCTAGCAATGTGAGCAGCTGTTAATCCTCCCTATTAAAGTAGTCCTTTTAGCTCTGGCATCCATGGCTATAATATCATACCCTCTTCCTTTTGTTGACATTGGCACCTGCTGCAACCAGCACTTGAATGATAGCTGTCCTCTCCTTTCTACAAGCAGTGGTCAGAGCAGTCCAGGAGCTCTGTAAGTAAGAATTATAGAGTAGGTATGATTTTTTGTAATTTTTTTTATTATTCAGTTCATGTTGCAATAAAAACTTCTAAGTCATGCATGATAGATGTGTGTGAGAATTATAATCAGCTTCTTTGTGCACTATAATATGTAGCTACCTATAACTAATTGTTTAAACATACCTCGCTTTCATGGTCGATATCTATGGATTTAACTTCACTAAACATCTTCACTAACTCAGTATGGCCATCTTGACTGGCCTGCATCAAAGGTGTCCATCCATTCTGTATCATAAGACAATCCACAAAACAAAATTGCACGTGAAGCAACTTACCCATACTTAGCTAACTATGTATTTTGTATAAGTTTTTTGGAAAATAATTCAACAACACTATTAAGTGCCTAAGCCTATAGTGCCTATAATTATGATCAAAAAGCTGTAGAAAGCAATCAAGTCAAATCTCAATTTGCATGATTGGGGTGGGCTCACCAATGATGACTTTGTTACATTATACGCATTGTACCTTAGCTTTTATGTTAACATCCGCTCCTGCATTCAGCAATAACTCAGCAACTTTTCGGCGGTTTGCCTCTGCCTCAGGTGATGTGAATTTTTTACTACCTTTTGACTGTGATGCCCACATCAAAGCAGACCAGCCTCGCTGTATAAAGCAATAGTATGCATAAGCTTAGGTTTAGTGCAATAATTATATGATATAAGTACTGTTTTGTTTTTCCTATCGACTTCAGTTTTGATATGGTGTTTTGGATCCAATAGTACTCTGACCACTTCATAATTTCCTCGGCGGCTAGCCAACATCAGAGCTGTGAAGCCATTCTAAATTATACAACTTTATAAAGTGATTTAGCTACGTATATATAGATGTGTAATTATACCGATGCATCTTTATTGGGATCAGCTCCATACTGTAAAAGGACCTCCACAGTCTCATGATGTCCTCTGTGACTTGCCCACATCAGTGGTGTCCATTGTAGCTGTAGCATAAATATTACAGGTATGACAGCCGTGCATAATAATTATACAAATCTCAAATAGCTAATTGACTTACTGAGTCAAACTCAACAGTGTTTGGATGAGCTTTTTTCTTTAACAATTTCTCCACTTTATCACGTTTCCCAGCCTTAGCAGCTCTCATCTATGTAGGTAAAGGAAATACTTTATTAGTTAGCAAATGTATCTGTGATAAGAACACGAGTGATGTGTGTCATACTTACAAGTTTGGCTTCATCAGCTAGTGGGATTTTCTTGTACCAACTAATCTTCATCTGAAATAGAGTTTTAGTTATACGTAGATTGTGATATCTATTGTGCCTCCTACCATGATTATTATCGCAAACAGAGAACTTAATAATGATAATATACATTTCAGTATAAGCAGTATGATTCATGGCTACCTGTTTTCCTTGATCTGTTTCACGATCTAAACTTTCATCTTCATCTTCTACACTTTCATCATCACTGCCAAGAAGTTCAACCATATCCATTTGTTGCTTTTCTCTTGCAATGTCTACAGGCCGAATCCCTTTCTACAAATGATTTACGTATATGATGTTATATACTGCATTCTAAAATAATAATCCTTACTATATCAGTGATATCCCTTGATGCAGGAGAAGCATTGATCAAATACTTTACAATTTCCATATTTTCACTTTCAACAGCAGCATGCAAAGCTGTACGCCCTCTTTTCTGCACATAATAATAACTTCAGCTCATAGCGATAGTTATGATTTGCTTTATTTGAGTTAGGCCTATGGCCTCATGCAGTAGTAGTATGCAAATAACAGACCTATAAAACTTACATCTTGTGCTTCAATATTTGCAGGTTCCCAAGGTTGAAGTGCTTCAACACTTGCTTTCTCTCCAAGGAGAGCCTTGATTATCCTAATGTTTTGATTCTCAACAGCAAGAATTAGTGCTGTCTTGCCATCATTATTATTGATGTTTATATTAGCTCTTCCACTTCTCAAGATAAGGTCAATGACATGTAAAGCATTATCATTCACAGCAATCAGTAGAGGACACCAACCGCTCTGGATGAAGAAGAGTAAGACCATAATATGCATACATCATAAGTTGTATATGCCCACTACTAACTACAGCCAAACTTCAGCAGCAAAGATATTATTCATACTCTACTCTGTGAAAGATAATTTGTCAACAGATCAACGGAAGTAACTGAACACAGACAGACATAAATTATTGTACATACGTACCCTATCCTGAATGTCAGGATTTCCGCCCAAGTCAAGCAGTTGTTGAATGGTGTCATATTGGCCTGCTTTTGAGGCTACAATCAAAGCTGTAGATCCAGTCTGCATGCAGTAAATGCCATAATTAAGATTGACTATTATTACTGACATTATACCTCCAGGTCTTGAGCATCTATAATATTTGCTTCAAACTCTGTGATGAGGTCCATAATATTTTGATGTCCATGCTCAGCAGCCATAAACAGTCCACATCTAAGAATCTATGGAGATCATATTATAATGCACAACACAATAATTAATAAAGCTATGAATGCATCTACCTCAGGACTACTCATAAGCTCCAACTGCAACATTCCCTTAGCAGCATCAAGATTTCCATCTCTACAAGCCTTTTCAAACTTGAAAAAAAATCATGAAAAATGGCTAACACTCACATTCCACTCTATGTATATTATAGCTACCTTTTCTTGAAACTCCTTATTCATCAATGATTCTATATAAACTGTAATGAGGCAAGAATAAAACAATACTTAAGCCACAAGAATCCCCTACAATCTTCAAACAGAGCCAGTCAATACAAGAGACATACTTAGTAACACGATTTTTGGCTATAGCCTCGTTCTCTAGCTGGAGACTGTTCTGTTGTTTTTACTCTGTGCTAGATTCAACTCACCTCACTCTCAGAAGCATTCTGTGCAAGCTGTTTATGAAAGAAGTGATGTGTTTCTGTCGCTACCAACTGGTTAAACAAGAAGAGTCATTGCTATCAAAGTATCATGTGTAAGCTTGGCTTGAGAGTGATAATGGTGTTCTTGTTGTGTCTCAGTTTATTTTACTGATGTGGAACATGTCTGGAGCCAGATCAAGCTAGCTAGCAGCACTGATAGAATGCACGTGTGCTATATATGTTTTGATGATTACATCATTCGCCATGGCGTTATTATTACATGTTTAATTAAGCACATGTACATGCAGGCCCTCTCGTTTTTCCACTGCCCCATGAAAAAAGCGGGCCTGGGAGGCTAGCTAGCAGCATGCCCAGCCCAAAGATCAAAGAAGCCGCTCGAACTTTAAATCACATAAAGTTCGAGTGTGCTACAATCCACCCACGCACTGTGCTTTAAATTAGATACACCCCTCACACTTGGGATATACATACATACATAATCCATACATACATACATACATACTTACATACATATATGCATGCACATACATACATACATACATACACACATACATACATACGTACACACACACACACACACGCACACACACACACACACACACACACACACACACACACACACACACACACACACACACACACGGGGCACTTAATTGGCTAGCTGTATAGCCACATACCTTTTATTCTCTGTATTTCATCCCATTCAGGATTAGGATTGTTCATAAACCACCACTCAACTGTTTTCTTCAGGGCACCTTTATTATCTTTGTTTCGAGACACACCAATATAGTTCCTGACTGAATCAGGCAAGCATAACAAAGATGCCACCATGATCCATTTATCAGAGAAATCAAGCAACTCATTGGCAGCATTAGTGATTGTTAGTGGTTCTTGTGTCTTCTCACCACCTATTATCAGGAGTAGTTTATTGTTGCAAACAACAATAATAAATTGCAAATTGTTGAGCTATAGTGCTAATTAGCTTTTAAAATAATATTTGAGTGTAATTACATGAGAATCTGGCCAGGTAATTGGATGAGGTGAAACAGAGTGCAATTTTAGACAGTTTTGAATGTAAATTGCATGGAAAGACTGATTGATTCCAGCCTGGCTACATGTAGGAGGGTAAATGTACTAAAGTATACTAACCATTATCTAAATCCAACACAAATTTAAGTACGAATGGGGGTATATATTATTACTTACCTAGCCATTTCATATGATCATAACTAGGAGCAAATTTCTCATCTTTTTCACAAACCATGCAACGACTTCCATAGCGGTACTCACATACATGCTCGCCATTTCTTCCACAATCACAGTAAAATGAAATGCTAAATTTCCATGACTTAAGCCCACCCTTAATGACTTTTATCTTCTCCAAACTTTGTAACATGATCAAAGCAACTTGATGATAATAATTAGACAACCTGATCTTGTCTTCAGATTTCACGTATACTTCAATATAAACTGCTTTGAAAGTGACAGTTATGACAGAATGAAGTTTCTCGGCCCTAAACTTTATGCAATTTTTATTCAAACACACAGGATTTCCAGACTGATCTTTTGGAATAATCCATGACTGATTTAGAAGACATGATATCAGCATTGGAACTAACTCGTTACCACTCGAAGGGCACTTGATGACCAGGGGTACGAGATCTGGATCAATAGAGTTACTACACACTTGTTGCCTTTCGGTTTCCTCTAAGGATTGAAGCAAGCAAGGCATAATGTACTTGGTACTGCTATCAAATTGGAAAATTATCAACAATTTTTCGAAGAGTATTACGAAATCATTCTCAGACACGTATCCTAATCCATCAGTATAGGGTTCCACTATTTTCCGCAAATCAGCTTTGTCAAAGATAGATAACTTCTGACCACTCGCTTTTCTATTTGAGCTGATCTTATCATACAAAGAAGACAGTATATCCGAAAAAATTGCAATTTCCGAAAAAACTACATCTGATAAAATATCTTTGAAATAAAGAATCATATTGTGTTCTGTTAAGTGTACAAGTGCTGCTTCAACTATTGGCCTGTCCATATTCAATTCTTTGCCTATTTTCATACAATGCTTTGAAACACTCAAAATGCGAATACTTGGATGGAAGGAGTTGATACTTTCTTTTAATTTGAAATTAAATATGTACCATGTAAATGGAAATATCTTTGAATCAGCACCTGATATTGCATGCTTGGTAATACTGGAATCAATACTGTCACTATTTCCTGGTGTTTTGCAGTTGAGGTGATATGTTTTATGTTCAGTCCCTTCCTTATAAGTTTCAATTATCACTAGTTTAGAAGTTGGTGTTTCAGCTAGTAGCAAAGCTTCTGGTTCATCTGGAGACAATTCTTTAGATGAGTCCATTACAAGAGCATACAAAGTCACATGTCTGATGAAGAGATTCAAAATTCCATTCAGTTTGAAAAAATTTGATCCACAGTCAATAATATGGAGAAGTTCCATTTTCCCTTTGTCCTTATATTGTGATATGAACTTAATGGTGTCCTCCACACTTACAGATCCAAAGACCTGATCAACATCTTGAGTGCTTTTTGGTGCTTCCGCCTCAGATTTTCTTCCTTCAATGGGATGGTAAAGAGGACTGACGTTGGATTCTGGATGTGATGGTTCTGATGGGGATTCTGGGTGTGATGGTTCTAATGGAGTCACTGAGTATGGATGTACTGGTGATCGTGAAGATGCTTCTACTACATGTACTTCAGATTTTTGTTCTTTTGGGCATTCTGGTTCCATCTCTGTCTCTTTATCTCGTGACATTGTAAATGCAACTATTTCATTATAATGCTTCATTTCCATCTTTTGAAATAATTCATTATCAGAATCAGCCGCTCGAAAATATATTTCATGTTCAACCGATGATGTAGTTTGGAGTGTTGTGGGTACACATTCCTGAAGGGCTATGTGTTTAGCACTTGTAACATCTGAGCTAGAAATTCCAAGAAAGAGTACTGATGTAACACTGATATTGAGAGAGCCTTGATTCAGTGCCTCATTGAATAAAGCAGCAGCTTCTTTATCTACGGGAAAAAGACAGTTAAGATAAGCTATATCATCAGTATCTTAAGCAATGAATCATGAATTAAAATAATTATTAGTAAACTACGTACATCCCTTTTTCTCCAAAGCAAGTTGAAGTCAATTAGTAGTATAATCATGCATACTTACCATTATCATTTGAAGTAATATTAATATTTTCATTTCTGAACCATAATAGTTCAGATTCCTTAAGCTGACTTGATTCTCCATTACTACATTTAACAGTTTTAGAATCTGAAACGAAGCTCTTCATTGAGTAAAAATGTGGTTCAGAGCTAGGTGGGCAGCTGCTGTTGCTACAAGATAGTGTCAACTCAAATTCTTGCTTTTCAAGCCAACGTGGCACTATTCGCTGCAGATGTACAATCAATGTTGATGTAATGTAGGCATAGATGTCAGTACTAGCATCTTCATTTGAAACACAGTCGATTCGAATATATTGGGAAAATTCAGATAATATTAAATGAATGGAGTCTTCATTGATCATAAATTCAAATTGATTCCTGCAGACCTGGATACACTGGGAGCTAACAGGAGGAATCTTCCATTTTGTATGGCTATAAGTTACTCCAGCTAATACAGTCAACAGTCTAGTAAACATACCAGTGGCAATATATCCAGATTCTGGGACTATATAGAGAGGAGTTTTACCATTGAATAGCTTCAAATTATCTTCATATTTTTCTGTTGTGGGTAAAATTGAAGGAATGAAGTAACAAATCTCTTGTTGCAAAAAACTAATTTGAAAGCTCAGATGATGCTCTTCTAGAAATTCCATAAACCAATGATCATCTACTTCAGATGGTTTCTTACTGAGAAGGTGCCGATAAAAATTCATTGGCATAATACCTCTTTTAGCTAATATCTTCCATTCTTCTTTGAGCGTTTTCGGATCATAGCAGAATAATGTTGCAAGGACTTGCAGCAAAGCTTTGGGATCGATTACTACAAAGTTTCTCATAGTCCTTTTTTCAGATAAATGGTACCACATGAATACTCCAAGTTCATGGAAGTACATCAAAGCAGCTTTAGGATCCTCAACATTACACTTTTCCCTGCCAATTGAAATAGCATCAGCTAAAGGAATAATGCCAATGTTCACATAATTAGTGTAACACATTCTCTGCAGTGCAACTTTGAAAGTTTGCCAAGAGCAAGGAATTTCAATAGATGATTTTTTAGCACGAAATGTTATACTGTTACGAAGTGACTCAATGCCAGGATCACCTATACTGAAATTTTGGCCGGATTTAGTGTTATCAACTTCATGAATGTAAAAATCATTTTTGTCTGGTACAGAGCAGATTGACAAAGTGTTACGAAATTTCTCAGCAAACCTGCTGATATTATTATTGAGATCTGTTTCAAGTGACTTCGTACTCTCAGGTGCCTTATCTTTATGTGTCCCAACTATGACAGCTGCAACTGAGGGTGCTTGTCTATGAGGTCTTATTGGTAGAGGTAGGCTTTCCACTTCCATGCTGCATGAAAAAGCTTGAACGAAAGATAAGTCTCGATAAATTATATCTTTATGGGTGAAGGGAGACACAGCTTGTGGCAGGAAAGATTTCATTGGTCGAATTTCAGGTTTTTGGTCAAGATTTTCTAAATCACTCAAACGGAAAACTATTCCATACATACAATTAAATCTTGCAAAGCAAGGCAGTAAATCTTGGAATATTGGTTGTCCCCCAGTGTCCCACATAGTGAGAAAAACTTTGTCTTCACTTTGTACATGAAGTAATGGTTTAAAGGCACTACTTCCATCAACAGCTGCCATCAATTCACGATAGAGAAATTCAGATTCCATTACTATAGTTGGAGATTCGTCATCATCTATTGGTTCATCTTTTAAGTGCTTTCGGAGACTGGTTTTACCAGCTCCAGTAAAGCCAATCAGTACGAAGTGAATTTCAGATCCATTTTTTACAGTGTCAGTACCAGATATCGTTGCCAAACCAAGCCATGTCTTCTCTAGTTCTGTATAATTACAAAATTAATTGCATTAATTACGTATTATGATCATGTAATCGATATTGGAACTTACCTAGAAAGTCTTGAAGTTCACTTGCTAAAGCTGAATAAGTAGCTGGTCTCAGGTGAGATTTTTTAGACAACCACCTTTGTTCAAAAGAATTCTTTAGTAAGTGGTTGCTTAGAAATTCAGCATGGGGAGCATTATCATTGGAAAAAATGGTAATCACATCCTTCATCCACAGCAAGTCACTGTAAGGAATACGTGGTGGATTGGGAAGTTCTTCACTGAGAGAATCACCGTCATATACAGGAATGAATTTTGTTTCAAGTTCAGTTCCATTTTGTTGAATGAATATAGTTTCCAGAGTAACCTTGATATTTTGATTCAGTCTTTCGAATCTGCTCATACAGCTTGCAACACTTGACAGGAGTGATAATTGATTGACTTCTGATTCTGCATAATAGCTATTGGAGATGGCAATTTCTCGAAATGATTTCAATTTCTCAATGATTACAACAGGATACTTCATCATTCCTTCTTCTGCTGCTGGATAATACAATCCTATTATTGATGGAACTTCTTTATGATCATGATTCAAAATCTCTAGATATTCAACATATCTACTATCAATTGTGGATTCAAAGTCGTTAGGATACAGTAGTGCTATACACTCTTTCCCTTGATACTGAGCTGATATCATCCTGATTTTCTTCCTATTTGGGGATGATTCTTTTGAAAGGATATCTGCAGGCCGTAATGTGATATCTGTGAGGACTTTCCAATGTTTCAATAATACTTCACGTTTTCCAAACTTATACAACTTTACACTTCTATCTCTCAAAGATTTTATTTTATTTGGGAAGAGAGGTATTGTCTGTAAACTTAGCAATTCTGTACAAGGGATTTGAAGATATATAACCAGACTTCCTATGACAACTTTGTATATGAATGTTGTATAGGGCTCCATCCCCAAAAGTTCACACAGAAATGATATGAAATCATATGGCTCGCGTACTTCATGACCAAGTTGAGCCTCAGGAGTATCAATAATAAACACAGCAGTACAATAATTTGGAATATCTGGTAAAAGATTTTGGATAGGCTCATATATTCTACATCTTGCATATTTTTCAAAGCTTTCAATATAATTTTTAGCATTTTGTTTATCTATATCAGATCCAAACTTTTCTATAACTTTTTTTACAAAAAATTCGAAATTCATGAATGATTGGTGATAATAAATCTGCATCAAAAGACTTTTTGTATCTCTTCGTTCTCTGATTCCCTCCAAACGAGTTTTATCTAAATTCAATGGAGCTGATAAAAGATCCAGATCATCAAAGTCATTATCAGTACAGGTGTTCAAAAATGAATTTTTGAAACTACCAAATAATGAGCTAAAATCGGATTGCATTTTCTTTGTTTCCTTTCTTAGCATTGCTAGAAATGTTTGGAAATGATGATCATCCCAAGAAGGAGGCCACACATCTGGATATTTATAGTGTACAACTGCTGACTTGCTATCATTTCCTAGACTCTGTGATGATTCTTTGTTGCATAATCTAGTGGCACCGGTAGAATTACTTGGCAAAGAATTACTTTGGTTTGAGGGGGGAGGTTCAGCTGTGGAACAATAATTATGATGTAATAAATTGAATTTCTTAAAGCTATTCAAATGAATGAAAACTGATGTCAGAATGACTGACAAGTCAGGTGTGAGTATTCATGTATTAGACATCTGAAGACTTCTTTGCCTATTTTAAACAATCAGCAGCCATTTCATCTGGGAAACCATAATGGTTTCCTACACAAGTAGCTAGATGAAATGGCTGCTTATCATCTGGTCACTACTGCTAATATTCCTCCCAGTAATTTAGTCACATGGAGCAACGAAATTAATATTTATACCTTCACCTCTTGCAGAATACTATATGAAAGGGTGGTTCAAAATATTGGGAAGCTGGCTTTTCTCTGACTCCTTGGAGCTTACAGCCAATTTCTAGCTAGTTCCTGCTATCTAGAAACCCTGCTACAGTAGTAGCAAGAGCAACTAAAGCTTGTATTATTGCAGGCTATGTGCAAAATGTAGGGTATGAAATTTAAGATTCCTTTTGTTATCTTGTCATGAAATTCTGCAGTTAACATTATAATCAGAGAGTGCGGTAGCACTCTCTATGCGCACGCCGCCTATAGACTAATACTAAAGTGAAATTCTAGTTCCCCCACTTAGACCTAACAAAAGCTACTATGAATGATTATCCAGCCTACTAGAGCCTACTACAATGTGCAGACAAAGTTTCAGGACCAGGGAACTTACCGTTTCAGAAATACGGCAAGCAGGTAAATCACTGGATTCTTCTTCTTCTCTATTATTATTATTATTATTATTATTATTATTATTATTATTATTATTATTATTACTATTCTTAGATAACCATATCTCTCAAACCACTCAAGCTACAGCTATGATTTCTGGATAAATCCACTCCAAATTCTACGAACTACGATCTTTTCTACTCGTTGATCCTCGAAAGAGTCGATGAAAAAGGAGACACTACGGAGCACAGCACTCGACTAATTCAATTAGGAAGCCATCTTTTCTATAATACGCATGCGCATGTATTTGATGTCCAATTATTCGAAATTATAATATTACTCAGCTGTCTCTAGCTAGCTAGCTAGCTCTAGCTTTGGATAATGATGATGATAGACTACTGTATCGATTCGGGGATTTAGATTCACCACGGTATTGGGTAGACTCTATTTCAGCATCTTCGACCTCTAAGTATGGCTCAACAAAACACAACACCTTGACTCGATAATGATTGGGCTAGTATGTATTATTGGAGAACTATTGGAGAACTTCTTTCATCTGTCTCTGCATACACATAGAAGAATAAACTCTATACATAGCTAAAACAATAAAAGAGGGAAAAAGACCAGGAACAAGTAAGGGAAAAAGCATTTCGTGAAATGAAAAAAGATGTAGGGATGACCACTGCTCAAAAAAGTAAGGAAACAAGAAGGATGGAAATGGGATCAATCTTTGTTCTGTATATCCAGCCAACAATCCCTACATATACGTACATTACTACACTATAATCTGAAGCTACCCGACGTATATGTGGGGATTGTTGGCTGGATATACAGAACAAAGATTGATCCCATTTCCATCCCTTACTTTTTTGAGCAGTGGTCATCCCTACATCTTTTTTCATTTCACGAAATGCTTTTTCCCTTATATGATTCTTATATACAGTATAATATACGTACCTTTCTTAGGAGTTTCCACACAATATTTTCTCTGCAAACGATTTGCAATTGCTGGTTTGTTAACAATAGGGTCATTAAGAACATTAATGATTGATTCCCAGGACACTGGAACGTCAGTATTATCACCTGTCCAGTAGTTTAGAGTTTCAATGAAACACCGTGCTGTCCTTCCATAATGATCCTCTTTAAATACATCCAGATTGTCTGTTTTTATGCCCAATTGGATGCCTATTTCATACCACTTGCTTTGCACCTCACTTAGCTCATTTAATAAAGTCTTAAAATCTACAGTGACTTGCGAAAAGAAAAAATATATATATATTGATTATACACAATCTTTATCTGAAAATAATCCCTACTGTATTTTTTTTGAATGCTGTACAGAAATTCGAAAAATAAAATTCATATGCACATGTAACTGTGGCATAATTATCATGCTGATTGTAACAACTAATTATTATCATGTTATGTATCATCTAATCACATCATTATGTACATGTATCATAATTATATCTAATCATATCATTATACACATGTATCAAGAGAGATCACCAGACTAGGGTAGCAGCTGTTCTGTTAGTCTAACTTTGTGATATAATTTGGAGACAGTTACAGTGGTAGCAGAGAACAGTTTTTTTTTCCAGAGAGGAATGGCAGAAAAACATATTTCCATACCCAAGCCATTTTCACATGATGATGTTCGTGAATGGTTCCAACGTCATAGTTCCCAACTTTGAGAAACTAATTTCAGGGACACTAAATTCTACCACAAGTCACACCTACTTTTGAAGTCCCGCCCCTGTACCACGCCCATATTCTGGCCACTGACTGAAGGACTAAGAAGAACGAGGAGAAGAACAGTTTTCATGAACTGGACATTGAATTACTTGACCTTGTGCACTGTTGATTGATACATGCAGCTATCTTAGCTCACTGCATTGTCTGAGTGCTGTGCAGTCAGTGTGGTGCATTCATTAGTGACTGGTTATGCTGTTAAGTAAACAAACTACCGTAGTCTGTAGCGCTAAAACGAAGCTTCCGGGACAAACAATAGGCAGTTTACACTTCCGTGGTGGGACGGGACAGAGTTGATAAATCCGGGACTGTCCCAGACGTTTCGGGACAGTTGGAAACTATGCAACGTTTTGAGATATGCTGCAAGGCTAATGCATGGGATGATGCAAAGAAAGCACTGAAGCTCCCTACGTTACTGGAGGGAGAAGCTCTGGCTGTGTGGCTGGAATTGAGTGAGGCAGAACAAGCTGACTATAAGATAGCAAAGGACTCCAAGCTGACACCAGTGGCATTCGTTTCAATGGACGAGTTTCATAAAAGAAAATTGCGACCAGGTGAACCCTTGTCTATATTTGTCCAGGATGTAAAGAGACTGCTTTTGCAAGCTATGCCAGACTTGGACCAAGGAACACGGAATCAGTTGCTACATCATCAGGTGATTGCTGGATTGCCTGTTCATGTTAACAGACAGTTAAGAGCAATGTTAATGACCTGATAACACCTGTAATTCTTGGGGTAGACTTCCTACAGCATCATGGCCTATTGTTGGACTTTACAACAACACCTGTTTCGATTGCATCAAAGTCAAAATCATCCATTTCAAGTCCTTCTGGGCCTGACCACATGGGAGTATTACATGTCGATCGTTGTAGCTGCAGCACTGCAGTATGGATTTTTGGCTCTACTTCAAGCCAGCTTTGTCTCTCCCTAAATAGAAGGGGCACAAGGGCTGCTAATAAAGCCATATCTTGGAGGCCTGGCATCAGCCACGTTGGCCAGGGCCTAACAGAAGTAGGAATTCTTCTAAGCAAATATACTTGAACAACTCTTCTCTGTAGCAAACTATACGTCTCAATGCTTCAGTGGAGAATCCTTGGCAGGCAAGTGTTAGCCGGCTAGCCCGGGCACTAGCTAGCTAGCTAGCTGGTGATTCAAAATTAAAGATTCGAATATTTCTTTGGACAAAAATTTCAACCAACGAAAATTTCCCGCTATAGGTAGTTATATACATTTACAATAGACAGTCCATGGATATATTATACAGCCCAGCTAGCCATCCCCACATAACCTTTGAAATTCTTTGCGCTTTCTTTTTTCTTTGTATTAGACTGATCAGAGTAAAATGAAAGCCTCAATTGCATGCATTCAGGCCCCATCCTTCATATGAACGTGTGCTAGCTTCAAAATGGCAGAGAAAGATTTTACTAGTGTTCCACAAGCTACATATCAATAGCACTGATTTGCAAAGTAGAACCTTAGTCGAAACTAATACCAAAAGATCAGTTTCTGTGTACCGTTCGAACTGATGGCCATAACAGACTATAGCCACTCTCTGTACATGTCCAAACTTCTTACTAGGTTGAAGGTCATTCTTACTTCTACGTCCAAAAGTTGAATAGTCCAAACTCAATTTGCTTGCTGTTGAAACACTTACTGGAGCTTGCATGGCACCCAAATAGGTCATAGAGCGGGAACAGACAGACAGACAGACAGACAGACAGACAGACAGACAGACAGGGGAGTAGCCAGGTTTTTTATTTCACTGAGGCAAAATTGGGGGGACAGGGGGAGGGTGTAGGAGAGGGATGTGCCAGAGCGCAAAGCAATTTTTTAAATAAAATTTGGAGACCTTTATTTTTACTGATAAGCTCATGCAGTATAAATAGCTATCGATTCAGCCATTGATAGTGAAGCTATAACTTATAGTGATGTTCGTAGCCAATTCTTAAGTGCTAAAGATGTCAGGAAGGGTCAGCAATGCTCTGGCACTGCAAACCTCTCTATTGATTATGTACTAATTTCCTAAATTTTTCACTAAGGCGAGTGCCTCAGTTGCCTCAATGGTAGCTACTCCTCTGACAGACTGAGTACTGTAAGCTTCACTACACATGGACGCACCAAGGCTTCATTTAAAGAAAACTCACCAGGTATTTGTTCAGGTCCAGTTTGGTGATCCTTCTCATTATGAGATCCTATTAATTATCAAATTGTCCTATTGAAAATATAGTTATAATATTAAATAACAGTTACCATGTTGTTGTGGTCCAGTTTGGTGGGCATCATCACACACATGTAATAATGGCATGCCTTCTTTGTAGGCACTGCTCTCGGTACAAAATCCTACATGTTGGGGAATTTTTTTCCTTCATATACACTATAATTGTACATTTTTACTCCTTAAAAGCTCACCATCTAATTGTAATCCAGCTTGGTGGGCATCATGTAATAATGGAATACCTTCTTTATAGGTGCTGCTCTCAGTATGGGACCCTGAATAATGATAATAATAATGTTGATTGTACATGTACATGATTCTCTAGGAATTAATATTTAATTGGAGCAAAATCAAGTTGCAACATCTGGGTCTCTAACGATTAAAGATAGCTATACAGTATCCTTCTTAAACCACTACTGAAAAAAACACAATGCATGATATGTAACTATAGCAACGTGTAGCAACTTTTACTATACTCTAAAACCTCTGATCACCTTCGAGCACTGATAAGCTGACAACTTCTGGAGTACTTGGTGGGGAAGTTTCCACAGCTGTCACCTTCTGTACACCTATGTATGATAATTTATACGTAAATAAGTAACAGCTCCACATATTAACCATGATTTTTTAGCCACCACCTTCCTGTACTGGCAAGCTGACAACTTCTGGAGTACTTGGTGGGGAAGTTTGAGTTTGAGTTTCCATAGCAACTGCCACCTTCTGTACATCTATGTTTGATAATTAAATAGTTATGTAAGTAATATGTATATGCATAATTTTTTAGCCATCAGCCCACATCAGTTTACTCTACCTACAAGATTTGGCCATTATAATTGAATTTCTATACCACATCACTGTGGTTTTTTTCAACTAATGGCATAATGGCCAATAATATGCTGCCAGCAAAACCATCTGATGAGAAACTAATGATCAACAAATAGTTGTCTAACTTAGCTATACTACATACCACATGCATGGATGTGGTGGAATGGTGGCACATGTACATACCGTATTTCCGCGATCAGACGCGCCCTTGTTTTGTAGCCTCTCTCGAATAGTAGCCTCCCACAATTCTCTGCTAAAAATAATAGTGGCCACACTCGAATAAGAGCCTCCTGTATCACGTGTGCCAAACACGTGGTCTGCTATAATGGCTGAAGCTCATGTTGTTTGTGGCCATTCGTTATTTGAGTTAGATAGATAGCGGTTTAGATGGTGTTGTTCGTGGTAGATCGTGGTAGATAGTGCTTTGTTCGTGGCCATCATGTGTATAAAGTCCATCAGAGTTGGTTTGGAACTGTGTTACATGCTTTTTGGAAAGCCAAAAGCCATCAAGTGACTCGTGAAGCTGCTAAGACATAAGATGACTAGTAACATTTCATCACCCCCGTTTAGTGGCCTCTCTCGAATTGTAGCCTCCCTCTCTGGCAGAATGAAATAATTAGTAGCCACAGCATCTGATCGCAGAAATACGGTATCAAGATTTAGGTCAATAAAGATAATAGCTAGTGACTTGATTGATTGAGCCTATGTAGTTTTCAACCCCCACATGATGCAGACTAAAGGAATCCTTAATTGTGTCTATAGTTATGCTTTAGTAACACTTCGCCCTATGAGCTAGCTAACTAAAGCCTTTCAGGTAAAACATAATGTATTCTTCAGTCTATTATTGAGTCTACATGAAAAAAATTGACATCAACGAGTCAATGACATGCTCGTTGAGACGTAAGCCAATGAAGCCAAAAGCATGCAGTATAATTTTCATAATGGATGAAACCAAGGATGTTAGTTACTCTATAAAACATTATCTGTGTCTACAGCACTCACCTCTACTGGATGGTACAACCAATTTGTCTATTGAAAAATATGACATTATGTACAGGTAAGGGCCTTTTTATTGTCAGCTTACAGGAGAGAGCACTGATAATTTCTAGTAATAATTTCATCGATGGATACAAGAATTGGTCTAGAGTAGATGATGACAATAAATGCAATGTATACATGTCAGGTAAGGCTATAGCACTTACAGGAGAAAGCACAGATAATTATTAGTATTGGTAGGCACCAGAACCAGTCTGAATGATGATAATATTTAACATAAATGCAATGGTACATACTATAGTGTTGTAATTATGGTCCCTCCCCAATGCAGTTTTGGATGATATCAGTAAAGTAATGGATGGTCTGATCAATGTCCTAGCACGTTATGAAGGAATAGGTGGGAGGCTCAATATACCAAATGAGAAATTTGTGGACAGAATTTGAGTGCAGCAGTGGCTATGAGGAGAGTGATTGTGAATTAGCTAAATACGAATTATCCCCCACCAACTTGGAAGGTTCTGGTTGATGCTGTCAAACAGCTAGGGCTGCAAGCAAACATACGTAAAGCTATTTCTGATTTTTAAATGGAGAAGATCTGTCGAATGGTTCTGCTAATTACAAAAAAGGTCATGTAACACAAAAACCACTCATGCAAAACAGCTAATCTTATAGTACTTGACTACATGCCTCAAATACCTACTAAATTGAAAAAAAAAAAAAACTCACCGGGACCAGGGTTAGTTTCAACATCACCAGCTAATATCAATAACAAGGAAGTCACCACCTGATGATCAGAATAATGGACAGTGTGAAGAACTCTTCTCCTTCGATAACATTTCCAGTTATCTCTAAGAGGTAATATCACAGTGGAAACATTTCCATTTGTGATAATGCAGCCATTTCGGTGATTAGTGCACATGAAACATGAACAGTGTGGACCATTACGAAAGCGAGTTTTGGTTGTCCCTTCAGATTCAATCACTGCAAGCTTCCACCACAATATTGTCAGCAAGTAGTTCAAAAAAAGCATGTATCTTAGGACTTCACCTAAAAACATGGTATTAAAAAGAACACTGTTTTAAATGAATGTGAAGATTAGTATGGCTACAGCTATAGCTATGTAGTTGATAAGGCTACACAAACTAACTTCTAACCTAAATATGGGGGAGCTGTTTAGTTAAATATGTAGTTTGTCTAAATATGTACATAGCTACCTCAATAAAAATGAAAATAAAAAAATTGGATAAAGGTGATAAGTATGCTTGGCCTTAAACTGAATCATATGTAATCCACACCTGTACTCAATAAACGCTCCATCTTGAGAGCATACGAAAACATGACAGCTATCAACAACCACCATAAAGTCAATATGAGAGGAATGAACCAGACATGGCGGGAAATGGCCGGGGAGCTTCTCTGCTTTGGCTTGTGTCCATGGAAACAGTAATACTGCCTCAGGTGCTGGACCCGAGATTTCCACAGGTCTGCCAGTTGAGACCTGAGCATTCTCCTATAATTTAATATCAAAAGTCTGAATAACCATTTTCTCTATACTCAATCAGCTGCATTTAAAATATACTGAGCTTGGATCATTTATGTCAGATTAATTGCTTAACCCCTTATTGCTCATGCACACAACACAAGGTATGTAAAATAATAATCAATTCTTTAAACCCTACGTGGTTAATCACAAAGAAACAAATGATAGTGACAGTTAACTTCTAGTTGTCATGATACATACATGTTAAGGGTTTCATAGTGATAGTGACTCTTTGAGTCAAATCCACAAAAATCACCCGCTAGCTATTTGTTCCATCAAATCCCAAACCATGTGAGCCTTCGACCCCCTTAGTAGCTAGAACTTTATGATCTTCCAGCTAATGCTATAAGGAACTCAGCCCTGGTAGCCTTCCAAAGATGGTCGCTTTAAAAGATAGCCCATTATCAATTTGAAGATGAATTATACATAGTAGCTATATAGCTGGATATATTATAGTTCCCCCCCCCCCCCCCCCCCCCCAGTTCCTTTCCACTAATTAAGCATTGATTTTTATGTCACTAGCTATATCAGAACTCCATGCTAACACTTACATGAAGGGAGCAGATGCAGACTGTACATAATTATGTGCTTCTAGCTAGCCAAGTTCTAGTAACATGCTCCATATGCTGATGGTGCACTTAAAAATCAGAGGTGTTGGCAAAACTCGATTGATCAGGCCTGAAATTGATATAATCCCCCAGACCACTGAAACTCTACAATTTGCTAGAACTTTCTTTTATTATCAATTGATAGCCACTGAATTAACCTATTTTATTGATTGATAGCCACTGATTATACCTGTTTTCCCAAAATATTGGTCTGACCGGCCTGACCTGTTCCACCGCCTATGAAAATGGTATAGCTACTGCCACATTAAATTTTCCCAATACACACACTAAAAACAGTGTGTGTAGCTATTGGGACAAAATAGTATTTTTACAGTGTGATGCATGGTTTAACACAAATATTCACAAGAAAGACTCTACTGTCTAGGCTAGAAGAAAAAGTGTGCATTTCAAGTCAGGATGAAGAGCAACAAGAAGAATCTGAAATTTAATTTGGAAGGAGAAGTCAGTGGCAGATCTAGAAAATCTAAAGTAGGGTTCAAAGTTTTAGCTTGGCCATGCCCACTTTACCTAACCACACCCTTTTGGTTAAACTGCGCCCACTTGATGCTTGACTAATAGCCAGAAGTGCTAAAGTTAGCCTCGTTCCCAGGCCCATTAAAATAGGGTCTGGTATACACTGATTGCGCATGTGCAAGATTATATCATCATAATGACAGCACGTGATTATTATGACGTAGAAATCAATACTGTCACAGTAGGTGCTAGAGCATCCCTCCACTCATAGCTATGCTCCACAATAGAGCTTCAGGATCACAAAAGAAAGTACTGTCAGTGCAGAGGCTCGAGTCTGAAGCAAGAGATACCGTTTTGAGATGAGATGACACCGATTTCATGCCTCTCAGTCTCTTCCTAAGAGTTTAAACCTGTCAACCATCAGAGCAATAAGTGGAAACACTACCAGCACAGCGCTGGTCTTCAAACTGCCAGCCAGGAAGCAAGCCAGCCAGCCAGCCAGCCAGCCAGGAAGGGAAGCACTTGGTAGCACAGACTCTTCCCAACATGCATCTGGTTTGCAAGACTATACCTGTGGGGAGACACACATGAAGACATCTTTACCCTCGTAAATGGTTGAGTGGACAGGCACTGTTCTTCTTTCAAAGCAAGAATGAACCAAACTTCTCCAAAAACTATACGTAGTACTAAAGGTATACGGATGATATTACGATGTAGTATGCGGAGGCCCTGGAATGCCGAGGCATTTTAGCGCATGAGCAATCAGTATATGCCAGGCCCTATTTTGTCCCCTCCCCCCCCCCCCCCGAAAAATATAGGCCTGGGAACGAGGCTATGCTGAAGTCTGCAGCACTGTTGGCGCTTATAAAACACATAGCAGTGCATGGGAAATTACCTTTCTAGCTAAACAACTTGCACAGGAAATTTCCTTTCTATAGGGCCCGCGATCGATCAGTAGAAGATCGAAGATCGAATTCAAGCTAGAATTAGTACATAGGTTAGGAGACTCTAGTAAGTTGCTTAGAGTACATTTTAGACTCTGCCAAGACTTTGCCAGCCTTATTGTATGAAGGGGGTTCCATGTAACCCTAGGAACCACCCTAAATCCACCACTGGAAGTGGTATATAATGCCACTCTGCCATATCCCAACAGCATTTATTCCTCTATGCATGCATGTCCATAAGTGTATGGTCACAGTAAGCAGGTTTCACATCTATAAAATGTGGCCATAATTCCTACCACAGCTAACTTTCATAGATTTTACAGTGTATGTAGCCAACTAACTTTCATAGTTGTTACAGTGTAGCTGGCTAACTTTCATAGTTGTTACAGTGTAGCCAGCTAACTTTCATAGTTGTTATAGTGTAGCTGGCTAACTTTCATAGTTGTTATAGTGTAAACCACTAGTGTTTGCAGTCATGCAAAATTAATTCACGTTGTAATGATAAGATAAAAACAATTCAAGTGGGAAATGATAACATCATTCATCTGTTGCATGACCACCAATTTGACCACCAATCCAGCTATGGCCATGTAGCTAGCATGCACCTTTTATGCTATTACTTGACTACAATATGTAGTTCCATGACAAAGATAATGACTGTTAGTTTAAGACTAGATAGCTATCCAAGATAACCTTACACTGTAAAAAAAATGGGGTATCATTGCTACACCAAAAATGTGCGAAAATGAAGCCCCACAAAAAGTGAACCCATAGCACCAAAGGTGCACCAACCTCAGGCAGTGTCATTTTCGCACGTGCTGCAACAACATCCCATTTTTTACAGTGTATTAGCTATAAGCAAATTAGCAACAACACTAACTATAACTATAGGACTTAACTGCTACATTCTACATAAGATCAAGATCCATTCATAGCTAGCTACGTATCTACAATCAAGAACAGAGCTAGAACTACATTCGTGATTGCATTAGCTATCTATTGCCTTTTCCCCCTGAAGAAGTGGGCTTGGGTTCAGGGTTATTTAAATGACTAGAATGATATGATTGACCCAGCATGCATGCACTAATTAAGTTGAAGCAGCTACTTATAACTAGCTACACACATGAAAATTCATACCTACCTTAACCTGCTCTTCCGCGGGTAGCTCAGCTCTGGCGATGTCGACAATACGGCGGCACGAATGATAAAAAAGAAATAGGAACAACAGGAATTAAACTGCAGAGAATCTGGTACATCCGGGCCCCACCCGCCACACAACGCACGCATGCGCATACGTATAAGCTAATTCGACTGATTAGATGCTCTGGATTAAAAAAAAAAAAAAAAAAAAAAAAAAAAGCCTTATTGTTATTGCTTTTGCATGCTATCCTCCTGTTGGCCCGTGACTAACTGGACCATTGCTAGTGATATGGTTATGTAGCTAGACTTGAAGTTGTCAATCTGAGAGTGTGCTATGAATTCTTGGACCAGACGACCTCCACTTCTGTCCAGAACACACCGAACTGGTTTCACAGCTTGGATCTGAGAGTCTGCCAATGGATCCAAAACATTCACAACTATCTCTGTATTTGGGTGTAGCTTGGTTTTTAGTTTTTTATTCAGACAATACACGTGAAAAGTCACATTTTTTCCAGCATCATCTAGCAGTCCATTTGGACTCAGCACTGCTTGCATTCTTCTTCCAAAGTTATCATGGAATTCGTCACTCTTAATGATGCTACCCTGTTCAAACATCAAGGCTTTGAGCTTCTTCACTTTAAGATGCCACAAAAAGATACCACATCTGTTAAGATTTTTTTCCTTCCTTCTTTCATGAAGTCGAGTGGTTGTACTGTGAAGTGAGATTTGAGGAGTGAGAGACTGTGATGCTGCTGATGCAGAGGAAAACGATGAAGAAGAAGTGGCCATGGACTGAGTTTGAGGAGCAGGAGCTGAAAATGAATGCGCATGATTAAATATACTTCTGTCGTTTAACTTTCCAAGTATCGATGGACTTTCTCTCTGGACATCTTCCAGCATGGTCACCAGTTTTCCAGCAGCAACTACTGCCTCCATTAAAGAACTAACTCGTCCACTCTGTGAAGATTCAGGGACGAAATTATTCTTGAAGAAGATATGCTCTAACTGATTTTTCAGAGCACGAGCAGTTTTCATAACTTCTGGAGTTGAAGTTTGGATTTGGAGCGAATCAGTTTTAGTCAACTGGGTATGATCTTTATTGAGGTTATCAAGATTGGGTTCACTTTGACTTCTGGACATGCTACTGTCAGATTTGATGCTGCTGCATGCCCTTGATGCTGGAATATTTAGAGAAGAGAGGCTGTAATACAAACTTGATTCACTGGACCTGAAGGTGCCTTCACTAATGTGACTCCTCCTATTTGATGGGGACGAAGATAATTGTAAATGTGACCATCGCAATCTTAATTGTTTCTGAGGCAAATCTTGTGTTGAATGTTGCACTGTATTAATATTATTGTCATGATAAAAGTGCCAATTTACCTAGCTAGCTATATATAAGGTTAATTCCAAACAGCATGACATTTTTGACATTTTTGAGATATATTATTTTTATGAACTCAAATTTGAAAGACAGCTATTTATATAAATTATTCTGCTATCAATTTGAAGTCTAGCTATGTAGCTATTAAGCACTTTCAGAAAGAATTATCCTGATATTCGGAATTACCCAGTTTATATTACTTATAGTAATACGTAGCTAGCTGTAGCCGATCTTCCTCCTCAAAGTTCCTATAATCTATAATTATCTCCTATCTCATACCATTGATTTCATCCCTCGACTTGGAGAATCCTGAAGGTTTTTTCCCCCTCATCTTTGGTCCCGTACTGGCGACACCAGACTTCTTAAGTGGGTCATGAAGACCTCTGAAGCAATATTACAGCAAGCAATGATTGTGATTTTCTTTAAAAAATCTTCTTTCTTTCTTTTTTTTTTTTTTACCTTAATGTGTCTTCAAATGTGACTTGAGATAATCTCTTTCCAGAGCTTTGTAAGGAAGACTCGCTTATTGAAGGTGGGATGATAGGGTATTGCCTCTTCCCATATCTGAGATCCAAGGGCACATTTTTTTTCTCTGAAGAAATTCTAACTACATTAGAAAAGTGAAGCACATAATGTTACACCTATAGCTAATTATGACTCCTCCCACCCTTGTAAATTTATTGGAAACCAGAAAGCTATGGCCAATCTCACCTATCTTATCAGGATTCAATTCACCATCTTTCCTCAAAAGAGAATAAAAGATCTTCTCATCATCATGACTAAGTTTTGCTACACAATACAACAGAGATAACTACTAATAGAATGATGGACAATGATTATGATACTACACTCTGGCTAGATGTTCTAGCTAGAATGTCTTTTGGTTATTATATCTAGCTACAGAACTGGACCCTTTGAAATAGCGATACAGTAAAAATAACTTCCCAAATTCCAATAATACGTAGTGACGACACCTTTTTCAATACACTAGCCAAAGTCTCCTAGCAACTATAGCTAGAATCTCGCTACATGTATACATAAGTGAGAAAAGCATGAAGTATGTTAAAAAATTTTGGACAAAAATAGCTAGTTTCTCCCAATGACTGTGTCCAAGTTTCTCCTGTAAATTAGCTAAGAATTACAATATTTACCATGTGTATCATTCAAAGTCTTTACCAAGTCATCCAGCCACATGTGTCGTTTGAGAACACTGATAAAAAGATCGTACTTCTCAGGGTTAAATCCCACATGATCGCAGACACATTTCACTAGCTTGCAAGCCTTTGTTCTGTCATCCACTTGTCTCGATGAAATCTCATTGATGATGCCAGGAGAAATCATATTGACAGCCACCAAATCGTTAGCTATGGTCAAAGGATCACCGGAGATCAAGGTATTAAGATTGGGTGTGCAAGTCACCAGAGTTCTATACTCCACACTCTCCATGGTATTATTGTTAACACAACTAACTAATATAGCTACCAATTAGCTAGCTATATAAGAGAACTTGAGGAACTTGTTATTATTGAACTCAGTCCAATTAACCATCAGGCTATATCTATATGCAACTTAGAACATGACTGCTCAATCCAATAGCTGATGAGAAAGTATTAGAGCTATCACATAGAACTATGTACTGCTAGCTATAATACATATTGTGCATATAATAGGTAATATTATGTATAGGGCTCAAGTTACAAAGGAATGCTGCTTTATTTACAATAGCTATCACAATAATTATTACAAAACTCCAAGCTATACTTTAGATGCATGGCTAGCACATTGCTTGAATTTATGGCTATTATGTTCCTGGGGCTTCTCGCTCTTGTTAAGGGGATGAAGGTATCACATGGGCTAACAGAAGCTTTAAAAGAATGAAACCACTCAATTACCCTCCTCCACGTGCACATCCCTCTCCCACACATGTGCACACATGCAGCGCACACATGCACGGGCACACACACGCGCACGCACACGCACACAACACACACACACACACACACACACACACACACACACACACACACACACACACACACACACACACTGGAATAGTAGTACATATTGCTATAGTAATTAGCTTAAAAGTTTTAAAACAATACCACAAACCACAAGTACATGCACACTAGAGCATGCTCAGTTGGACCATGTGAAGTTAATGGCTACCAGATCAAGGTACATAATGTAAGATAATCTAGGCAAATCAAGGGTGCTTAGGATTAAATAGACCCATAGAAGTGCCTATACTTACAACAACAAATTTCTTTTTGTTATCTAATGTTATGGGGGGAAGTAGGATAACGTAGTAATCAAAAATAATAATAATAATAAAAAAATCACAAACTAGTCACGTGTCACCTGCTACTATCAAATTATCACAACAAAGATAGAAACCATCATCGAAGTGTAATATCCGGGCTCCTATGGGGAGTGGTCCCGCCCCTTCCGTAGCTAACCATAGGTCGGGAAATTAATGGGACCGAAACCTGTGGTTGGTGATGATCAGATTGGGTTTTCCCCTGATGACCGGAAGAACTAATAACACCTGGAAGCTGTTAGCTATCATCTATATATCATTAGTTAACTCATCAGCTACTCATTATTCATCTTAGGATAAAATGAGATATATATATAATTTATATATATATAGCTAGTCCAATTAATATTGGCCTCTACCGAGGGAGGACGGACAAAGGTCATGTCAACCTTAAAATTTTCTTATTTCTTTTTTATTTTCTCTTAAACATCAAACACACACACACACACACACACACACACACACACCTTGAATCATACTTAGTAAAGCTACAACCAGTTAATTTATACAAACTTATACATTATGCATAGACTTAAATTATGTACCTGATGGCTGAGGATTTCTTCTTTTCTCTGTCACCATGTGCTCTACTGCACATGCAGTAATGCACACACACACACCTTGTTGTAAGACATGCTGCCTTAAGGTTCATGTCACTCACATGTCCCTCCGTAGAGGAGGAAGGAGAGTGAGAATTGATTTACTTCCTCTCTTCACTCTTCGTACACCTCAGGATGATTGCAATTCCTCTGCAGGGGAGCAGACTTGATTGCCCAGTGTCATCAGCCAGCACCCTGTGCTCACACTCAAATTGTCATCTAGCTACTGCCAGTGCCTCCAACCTGTGAACTTTGATTTCAGTATTCATTTTCAGTATTTTAATTTCAGTATTTTCAGCCATTTTATAAGTATAATACTAGCTAATATAAAATGTGTGAATTTGCCTAAATTTCAGTATTTTTATCAAATTTCAGTAGCTAGAAAATGATAAATCAGTATGGTTGGAGCCTCTGTACTGCTATATAGAATGGAAAGGAAAAAGTGGACTGTAGCAGTCCCTATCATGCAGGGAAATAACTAGCATGCCTTTTTGCTGACCACACCCTTTTTCCAGTCATACTAAACAGCTTTGTTTCCATGAAATTTTACTGGGGCAATTAAGTGCCCCAGTTCCCCGCCTATGTGTCATTTTAAAGTGCATGACCAACTCCATGATGATTATTATTGCACAGAAATAAAATAACTAACTCTGTAGCTAACATAACTCAGCAACAAAAACGTTTTGTCAAATGAAGGAAGAGAACTAGGAAAAGTCCAATGCTGAAGCTAAACATGGTCCACCCAAATGCTGTCTGAAGTCTTAGGAGGAGCGTGTGATCAGTGCTGTACCGCAAGATAGTGACAGCATTGGATGGCTGGAGAGATGACACCAGGACGCAGATATCCTGAGCACCTGAGGAGCTATTAATAGTGAGAGAGCAGCTTGAGGTTGAAAATAAGCACGAGGTGGCAGTCAAATTAGTGATGTTGTATTGAACGAGGTCCTCAGCTGTCGTGTAGTCTAGTTGTACTGACTCAAAGCTTTTCAAACCTACAAAGAAGTTCATGTCGTGATTGGATGTAGAAATGCCAATTTCCACTGCGGAGGCTGAAGGAAGACAGTAAGTATTTGCATTAGTTGTACGTCCATTTTTGAGAAATTCCTTGTAATCGTTGTATGCAGAAAAAACAGAGATATTGGCAACATATTTTGATGAAATTTCCATTTCAGAGTTTGAAAAGTTGTATTGTATTTTGGATCCTCTTATCAAGTGCACCTCATCAATCCTGTATTGCATATCATTGCTTATATTCAGCTGTCTCATGCTATTTAAATTCATGGTAAAGTTTTGGATCTCAGAACATGCATCTTGATAAAGATTGATCTCGTTAGCTGCTTCATTCACTCTAATGAAATTAACTTTACCAATGTTGCGACTGTTAAAACTTGAGACTAGCACCACATCAGAGCTTCCCACTGTTAAGACTTCACCACTTGGCAGTGCTGCAGGTACTGTGGCCAGCAGGCAAATAGCCGTAACTAGCACCAATATTCCTGATATCATTGTGATCATAACACAAGCAATTTCAAATTTCGTATTCTCATAGCAAAAATCATAACAAGATTCACAGCATCTCTCAGACGAACTGTTTATTTTCCTGCAACATGCTGAAAGACGTTTCTTGTACAAATAAATGACACCATTAACCATGATGATAGCTCTGTAAACAATAGTTAATGATGAAGTTTGAATACATAATTAGATGATTATAATAGGCACCTTACCTACAAAAAGCAGGGCATGCAAAAGCAGGGCATGCAAAAGTAGAAGTTGATATAATTATATTGTGCCATTAATAATACACACTAGTGAGTGACAACTCTGGAAAAATTTCTGTAGACTACTGAGGTGGTACAAAGATTGGATTCTAGTCCCTTTGAGTCTACATTACATTTGTAGAAGAATCTAGGGATTCCTAAAAATAATGTAGGACAATAGCTAGTGATCTAGCTATAGGCTAACTATATAGCTGGCTAGCTATAGCTAAGACAAACTTACTTTACTTATCAGATGAAGATATCACGCCAACCTTGATGCATGGGAAGCAAAAGAGCTAATAATGAGTGCTCGAGGTTTTTTTTTATTTCAAGAGCGTGAGATAATGAGTGACTCTATTTCCTCCATGACTGCAGGGCTTCTTGTAAGCAAACATGAACTTTGACCCTATGTAATCAAGGAGCCCACCCCCAGGAGTAGAGAAAGAGCTAGCTCTATCTCTGAGCTAGAGATCAATCAACATATGAACATATCCAGCAGTATGTTCGTAGCTTGATAAATGCACTAACTACTCAAACACCACATGAACCAGTTGGCTATGCTCACAGTTAAGTTAGTTGTTAGCCCTGTTGATTCTGTTTATGGAGAACAGCAGAACTTCATACTATACTACACAGAGCCAACCAGCCAAGTAAAAATGAACTAGTTATTATTATAGTTATGCAATTGTTTAAAAAAGGCAATAATAATGCCAATTAGGGGGTAAGTGACACTACTACACTGTCTCTGTCATTTGGAAAACAGCTTTCTGAAATCATCATTGGACATCTTTGCTCCTCCACTTGTCTTTGCTGGATCTTTTACATCACTAGCTCCTCCCTTCTTTGCCAACACTCTAGGCATCAAGGTGATATTACTTCTACTCCTTCGTGCCCTGTAATTAATTATCATTATCACAATCTAGTCAGGTATATTGGTAACCCTTTACCATATTATATTAGTCTGGTATATTGATGACCCTTACCATATCATACTAGTTGGGTATATTGATGGTATCTTGAAGGCTTACATTGGAATATCCTCGGCTTGCATCGCAACACGCTGAGGAATGAAAGTAGGCCTGGCAAACCCTTCTTCATCTCTTTCAGTAGTCACACCTTCGACCACACCCCTAGCCCCTTCCCCTTCAAGTGAAGCTGAGTCAGCAGTTCTCCTTGGTGGATTTGATATGGCAACTCCTATCCTCTTCAGACCCAGAAAGTGAAAGTTCAACTTCTCAACAGCTTCTTGTGCCGAAGACTACAATAAAGAAGATGGTGTGGTGTGATGGCAAGGTGATGTCACAATAGGGTGATGGGAAAGGAGGTTTCATATCAGGAGGATATCAAGGTGATGTCACAATAGGATGATGGGGAGGAGGGTTTTCATATCAGGATGATTAGGCATTATAGGGAAGAAGCTACTGGTGAGCACTGGTTCAATGTTCCAATGCTTGAAACGCTGCCAAATTTATGTAACGTACCTCATCAGTGAACTCAACATAAGCATATCCCTTGGGACGTCCAGCTGTATTCCTCACTATCCTTACCTCCCTCACTTCTCCACACTGCAGAATGATCAAGGGGTGTGATATGTGGTGGGTTTGGTTTAACAGACCATAAGCTACTGTACTATTGTGTACCTGTTTAAAGAGTTCTTCTAACTGATGCTCTTGAATGTCCTTTTGAAGGTTATTGACATACACTGTTGACTTGTTAGATTGCTAGAGAGAGAGAGAGAGAGAGAGAGAGGGAGGGAGGGAGGGAGGGAGAGAGAGAGAGAGAGAGAGAGAGAGAGAGAGAGAGAGAGAGAGAGAGAGAGAGAGAGAGAGAGAGAGAGAGAGAGAGAGAGAGAGAGAGAGAGAGAGAGAGAGAGAGAGAGAGAGAGAGAGAGAGAGAGAGAGAAGTTCCTTTATTTCAGGGGTGAACTAAAATGCACTTCAGGGAATCAAATAGAGGTCCACTGCATGTACATCAACATCACTACATTATGTACTTACTCTGTTTGGGGAAGAAGGTGGTTTCTGCCCCCTTTCCCTGAAGGGAGACACATACATCAGCTTTTCCATGAACTTGGTTCTGTCCAGGGAGAGGGCGTCCTTCACAGGGGAGGAGTCCTTAAACTCTACATAAGCAAATGTGTTCACACGAGAGGACCTCCTTTTGGAGTGGACTAATCGCACATCTACCACATCACCACACTACAAAAACAGAGCATATATTTTTCACATGTTCACATACTATAGCAGAATTACAGGCAGTTAATGACTTGTTTACATAATATTATTTTCCACAAGTTATTATTACTTTTAGGCACAACTTTAGGAAATTAATACTTTGCAATCCTCCATATGTATGTACCTCAGAGAATCTCTCCTTCAACTGCTCTTTGGTCACGTCAGCTGGTAAGTTGCTAATAAAGACAGTCCTCTCTTCCTTAGGTCCAACCGTCTCCACTTCCTGTGCAGCTTCTGTTTCCATGTCAACCACTGGAGCCACACCCACATTCTTAACCGGTTCCAATGGCTTATTTGCAGTGACATTAGCAGAAACTTCAGTTTGCTCATCATCAGATTCACTCACTGTAAGAGAGTAATGATGAAACACAGAAATACCCTTCCACCATTAGCAGCAAGAAATTTTTGTATGGTTTTTTTGCAAAGTTAATTCACGAAAATTCTTTTGTAAGGTTTTAATCCACGAAAATTATACAGGAAATTTTCATAGGGTTTTGCAAAGTTAACCCATAAAAATTATACCTGCACAAAAATTACCTGCTATACTGTATAATTATCCTAGCCCAATGGTAATCATAAATTAGACGTGGAAGGTCTCATGAGTACCTTTAGGTTTCTTTGCCTCCTTTTCCTCCTCCTCTTCATCACTATCCTTGAAGAACATATGAGCAGCTGGTCTCTTCCGCTGGTTGGACTCCTGGTTTGACCCCTGCTTTGACCTTTGTGGTCTCTTTCTTTGTCCTTCAAACTGCTGCTGCTGCTGTGGAGAGGATGTGGTATCCATTGCATTCTGCTTGCCTCCAGGTCCACTCTTCTTCGGAGCTTTCTTCTCCATTTTCCTCCTCTTCTTGAGCTCTTCTTTTTTCTGAGCCTCCTTCTCAGCTGCCTAATATTGAAGTCTGTGATCACATCAACCCTCTACCAATATAATATTGATTATGTCAACCCTTTACCAATAACATACCCACCACAGGAAGTTCACTGGAGCTGTAAACAGTTTGTGTGGCCGGTTCACATGAACAATGCTATTCATGGCTCCACAAGGAATGTAAACTTTAGCTAGCTACACCGGTAACTGTTGTAGAACTCGCATTCCTAGCCACGGGTTATAGTTCCAAGATGTCATTTGGGGTAAAAGAAGCATTACAAGCAGTGAATTTGCTGGTGAAAATAGGTTTCAAAATATTTCAAGAAGTATCTGAAAATGATGATTTTTGCAAGCGCATACTACAACACTTAAATGAACTGAAAAACAATGCAGAAGGCCTACAACTATTTGAACGAGATGAATGGCCGGAATCTTGCAAGGATAAAGTTGCAAACTTTGAGGACTCCCTTGAAATCTGCAAAAGTATGTGTGTAACTCCTAAGAACAAGAGTACAATTAAAAATTTTTTTACTACTGGGTCTGACAAGACTGAACTTCAAAGTCTTGAAAAAGAACTGCAGAGAGCCAGTAGTAGACTCCAAAATTTACTTCAGCTAATTTCTATGGTAGAAATCAAAAGTTTAAAGGAAGCTGTGCGTAGAGGCACTCAAGAAGTAAAGGCAGCCACTTTTAATCCCAAAGATGGTGTGTTTGCACCTAATAGCAAATCTGTTGGAGCCCGGCCGCATAAAATAGAGAATCTCCAAGTTGCTCCAGATAAACATGGGGACCTAATGGAATTAAATTGGTCAGATGACAAAAATCCTGAGGGCACAGTCAACAGCTACGATATTCGATATGATGACGAGAATGAACAGGTGTTGTCCATGACTGTTAAAGAATGTAGGGTTGGTGCAGGTTCTAATGAGTTCAGTATAAGGATTGGACCTCCAAAGATTAAACCTGGGCATCTCTGCACAGTTACAGTTCGTGGTATTAATGGGGCAGGTCCAGGAGAGTGGAGTAATGAACAAGTCTTCAGGTTCAAAACTGCTCCTAACAAACCTAAACGACCTACTGTAACAGTTCTTTCTCCTACAGAGGTGTTAATCACAACTAAAAGACCACCTGAAAGAGACGAAAATGGCAGTGCCATCACACATTGCAAAGTTGAATATACAAAGAAAATGGATGGCAATGACCTGACTTGGGATAACCTCAAAAATTCCATCAAGCAGCGGCCAGATGTGAAGCTCAAGATCAGGAATTTAACACCTGATACAACCTACAATTTCCGAATCAAGATGATAAATGAAATTGGAGAAAGTGCCCCTAGTGATTCAGTAAGTATACATACCATTCAGATTATACCTGGTCCTCCACAAGGTTTGCGCATCTCCAGCAGGCGTAAGGATACGAGTATCAAGCTAAGATGGGAAGAACCAGCTATAAGTCCTCAAGCAGCACACAGGTACAAAGTACAGATTTGTCTTAAGAAGGAAAGCAACTGGACATCCTATTGTACAGTCCACACGAATTCTGCTAAGATCACATCACTTGAAACTGATAAAAAGTACTGCTTTCGAGTTCAGACAATTAACAACAAAGGAGAGGGTGGAGAATGGAGTGAGCCGGTTGAAGCTGAAACACGATATGATCCATTTGGTCCCACAGTTAATGCAGTATTTGGAAGTGTTATAGGTGGACTAGCACTGGGAAAAAAGTAGCAGGTGTTGGTGGAGCTGTGGCCGCTGGACTAGTTGTGGCAGTGGGAGTGGGAGTGGGAGTGGCAGGAGCAATAGCTTATATGGGAGTCACCGATGACAAGGATGACTGCAATGCTCAAAAATAGCACTAAAATGGCCGATGATGTGAAGGAAAAAAAAAACAGAAAAAAAAAATAAATAAAAAATTGACAAAATGAAATGAACTTTTCTTAATACCATTCAGTTAATTCTTGCAACATCCCTTTTGATATAATAATAATAGTTGCAACATCACATTCTATATGCTTATTTAGCAGTCGTCTTCTGCATACTTGAAGTTGAATCTTTTTTTTGTTGACATTTCAATCTAATACTGTAGCTGTAGCCTGTATAGTCAGATACAAGCCATGATCATCATGGCCTCAAAAGCTTAACACTTGACTAAATTCTTAACTGTTATTTTGGGATTGAAATGTCAAGGAAGTGGCTGTATCAAGTTGAGTGCTATGTTTCATAAAAAGGTAGGAATGTAACTAAGAACTAGTGCTATAAATCTTTAGATCTCTAGAACCTAATTCTACTGTGCCACCAAAAAATCATGCCCAGTTAGTACTACTGCTCCTGAAATAAGTGTAAGTGGGAGTGATGCAATCCTGCCTAGTGATCCAGACACTCCAATTGTCCCAGAAAACTTTTCCAAGCTTCTTTGTTTGATAAGTGATTTAGTTTGAGCAATAAATACATTTTTTCTAAGGATTGTTTACCCATTCTTTGCTGTGTGCCCAGAGTTAAAATAACTTCTGGCTCACGGTACAAATGGCCAACCACTTTCTAAAGTGTTTGTCCTTCTGATGCACTGCAAAAACAAGAGTGTGTACTTCATATCTATCATAAACAGTAAACAGTAAAGGTACAGCTATTCGAAAGATATGCAGTAAACACTTTCATATTCAGAGCTTAGAGGTGGAGTATTTTGCAGGACAGTGTAAAAGCTGGACTCCATGGACTGGAATATGGACTGGAATATGGATTCAATTCTAGATTTGTTTTCAAGCTTCAAGCCAGGGCTGGGCAGGGTGATTCTGCAGCAGCCCTTGACGCATTTTCAGGTGCCAGCAGAGCTTGCTTTTTTATTCCACTTTTTGTATCATTCTTGTACGGATCTCCCCTCCCCTCTTCACCAAGGGCCCTTAGTCTTGATGCCAAGATTTCTTCTCCTCCATGCCCCCACCTCCCATGTGGAGAGGGGCAAAGCTAGGTGCTATTAGTCTCAATCCTATATCCCCTAACACTGGTGTATTACATCACCAGTACAGGAGAGATATGTAAAGCACCAGCGATGGAGCTATGGTGCCTGTTCCCACAACTTCTTGCTTGGCAACTTGATCAAGACATAATGTACATGTTGTGTATCCACTACCAAACAGTCGTAAGCCTCTCCTATTGCTAGAGCACAAGTTGCATTGGGAATGGTGGTCGTGGTGGTGGTGGTGGTAGGGGTGGACTGGAATACGGACTGGAATATGGACTCAATTCTAGACTCATTTTCAAGCTTTTAACTGTGGTAGAAAGTGAGGACTGAAGTCATGCAAAATGCATTAATGAACCATACAGTTCTCCCTGAAGCGAGATCATCCGGATGTGTTGGCTTGTATTGATCAGGCAAATGCCTGACCTGTGCTATACCTATGTGTTGGGGCTAGTAACAACACAGCGTACACTTCCCGGTCAGGAGGTGTGGCAGATTTATATGCATTGTAGTTAGGGTGATGCATCAATTATTGGAAGAAAGAGAATACAGTGCACACCCTTCCAAAAAAGGGCTCACCTTTTCCAACCGCTCTTTGACCCTTTCCATCTGAGAAGCCGTCCGAGTGAGAGCCACTTCAAAAGTCTCCAAGGTTCCAACTTCTCTCTCGAACTGAAGGAAGGCCTCGCACACCCTCTGAGGATCGTCACTGGCCGAGTTCACCGCCAACTGAAAGAGCCTTCGACACTTCTCAAGGGATCCATTTCTATACCTGCATGCATGTACATACACAAACAGACATCATGGAAACTCCAATTAAAGGACACTCCAAAAAGAGGACAAACTTCTCAACAAAGGACAATCTAAAAAAAGTATCTTTACGCAAAATAACCTCCATAAGAGGATAGCCTCTCTACAAAGGGCAAGGTCCCGAGTGTGTTGCCTTAGATCTTAAGAGTACTTTTTATTTGTGATCACACCATACCTAATCGAGCTTCATTCTTGATCTTTTTTACTTATGACCACACCTACCTAAGCTATATACACCTTACCTAAATTCCTGCCACATCAGTCACACTTTTCACATATGGTCACACCTTACCCAATACAGTCTCTAGTTGACATGTCCACACCTTACCTAATATAGTTGATGTAGTCCAGCCAGTACTGGGCCTCCCTCCCATGCCGGGTCATAATATCATCCCATATGAAGCACCCTCGTTCCAAATCCTGCTCGATATTGGCACGAAAATGAAGGAGGCTGTCAGTGGGATCGCCTTCCCTCCCAAAACCTATGCAGTCAAAATAAACATTATTTAATGATGTTTTCTGACATGGACATACATACAAGGAGTATTAATATAATTAATAGGGGCTAGGCCCTACATAATCTGTGCAGATCATAAATAAGTGTTTGTAATACTCTGATATGCATGGTACTTAATTCAGAGAACCTGTTTAACCAGACCACCCTATAATGCTCTCTCTATCCACCACCATGTCCCAACAGCACCTATTCTGGCAGTCACTGAAATTCAGACACTTCTTAGGACTAGGAAAAAGTCTGATTTAGAGGTACCCTCAAGCACATGAACTTCTAAGCATGACATCCCTATTAATCTGAATAGTTTGGGACCAGAGCCCATTTTGGATTAGTGAGAGTGAGTGCAATACAGTTTGAATGGAGCACTTTCTAGTTTCCATTTAATGCACCTCAAAATAATGTCAATTTAGATCTATTAAAGGGGTTCGGATTAGTAAGGATCCACTATATTAATGTTAGATTATTAGATTACTGAGAGTATACTGACATATTGTTTGAAGTATGTACCTTCCTTCAGTTTCTGACTGGCTCTTGTGAAGACCTCCAGGAGTTCATTTTGCATGCTCTGTGAGGGATCGGAGGTGTTCATCCTGTGGAGGTAGGCACAGTAACCAGTCCACAGCCTCAAGTAGTCATCTGGTGAGGTGAAATTGTCCCCCAGGGACCGCTCATAGGTGGCTTGAGGGCAAAGTACAAAGGTGAGTCAGAGCAGTCAACAAAGAAGCCCGTACTCTCAATACATAAAAAGGACATAAGGCTAGAGTCCCAAATAATTATGCACTCCACTCATTATCACATCCCATGGGTACCACCTACCAGCAACTTCCCCATAACTACTCTTGTTTCGTTCCATGCCCCTGGCCAGCCCTTCCCAGGAGTTCACCTCCCACGGACAGCAGCAACCACACCCACAACCACACCCACTCCACTCATTATCACATCCCATGGGTACCACCTACCAGCAACTTCCCCATAACTACTCTTGTTTCGTTCCATGCCCCTGGCCAGCCCTTCCCAGGAGTTCACCTCCCACGGACAGCAGCAACCACACCCACAACCACACCCACTCCACTCATTATCACATCCCATGGGTACCACCTACCAGCAACTTCCCCATAACTACTCTTGTTTCGTTCCATGCCCCTGGCCAGCACTTCCCAGGAGTTCACCTCCCACGGACAGCAGCAACCACACCCACAACCACACCCACTCCACTCATTATCACATCCCATGGGTACCACCTACCAGCAACTTCCCCATAACTACTCTTGTTTCGTTCCATGCCCCTGGCCAGCCCTTCCCAGGAGTTCACCTCCCACGGACAGCAGCAACCACACCCACAACCACACCCACTCCACTCATTATCACATCCCATGGGTACCACCTACCAGCAACTTCCCCATAACTACTCTTGTTTCGTTCCATGCCCCTGGCCAGCCCTTCCCAGCCCTTCCCAGGAGTTCACCTCCCACGGACAGCAGCAACCACACCCACAACCACACCCACACCCACTCCACTCATTATCACATCCCATGGGTACCACCTACCAGCAACTTCCCCATAACTACTCTTGTTTCGTTCCATGCCCCTGGCCAGCCCTTCCCAGGAGTTCACCTCCCACAGACAGCAGCAACCACACCCACAACCCACAACCACACCCACTCCACTCATTATCACATCCCATGGGTACCACCTACCAGCAACTTCCCCATAACTACTCTTGTTTCGTTCCATGCCCCTGGCCAGCCCTTCCCAGAAGTCCACCTCCCACGGACAGTTCCTCACTGCCATACGATATCCTGGCAACAACATACCACCTGCTGTCTTGAAATTATCCTCCTGGAAAGAAAAAAAACAAAAAAAACAACAAGAATATATGATGCATCTATTGTTGTTGTTGTTGTTTTTTGTTTGTAGGTAGTAAATCAAATCTTAAAAATTATGAAATTGTCCCAACCGTGTTTTACAACAGCGGAACCACTGCCACTAAACATGTGTCTAGATTAGTGACCACAGTAATTACATCTACCCAGCTCAGCATTTTGATCTTCTGATAAAGACTAGGGCTAATTGTCCCCACAGGTTCAGTACTGGTTTACCAAAAAGGCTAGGAACTGCCTCCATAGTCCTATGTCCAGACAGTGGTGTGTCACAGCCCTCAAGTAGAGGGTATTGATAAGAGATGGGTTGGCCTTAGTAGTAGTCAGGTGATCCAGGTAAACTTGGTAGTTCCCCAATGAAGGAGGGTCAGAGGTCAGCTGGAATTTAAATAACAATACAATAATAGAAAATGTCTTCCAGTTAGACTGGACTGACACAACATTCAACACCTACTATCTGTCATTTGCAGTCTAAGACATTAAATATCCAGGCAATAACAGTTTTTATAGCCAAAAATTACAATTTTTTGGATCTCTCAACAAGTCAATTGTAAGACTCAAGAATCAGACTGGATCACTTAGCCCAAGCACTCAAAACTAGAATGGTTTAGTTCCTAACAGCAAATCTCAAGTGGATCTTTAATCTCTGATATCAACTTGCAATTGAATCGAATCAGATCTATTCTGTTCGCTGACCACAAAGAGGCTCTCAGAGGAGAAGAAAGTGATTGAAATACAATAACAATGCTCTAAAAGACCACATTTTAAAAGGAAATCACATGTGATGAACAAGTAAGGGTTGCTTACTGCCACATCATTTTATCACACATGCACACCTTTATAGGATCTTAAAAAGGAACTATCATACAAGGTATCAATTAATTTTGTCTAACAAAATATTGGTTAACAGGTGCTATGCAAAATCCTTTAATTACCGTATAGTGCAAAAAATTTTGTGGGTCAAAATTTTCGTGGTGTTGCAAATATTGATGTGTGAACCATATAAATTTCCCTTATTCTCATGTACTATTTTTTCAAAATCACCCACGAAATCCACGAAAAAAATTTACCCTCGAAAATATCGTACTATACAGTAACCTCTGACATGTGGGGGAGGGGAATCCTATCAACTTGCAAACAAATTTTTTTTTTTTTTTTTTTTTTTTGGTATGTAATTTTTCATTCTACTTGTTATTTATTTCTAGCAATTTCTATTTGTCAAAATTGGATCTATATATCTGTCTAGAGATCTCCGTGTGTGCACACAGAAGAAGAAAATGAAGAAAATATATACCCAAATAAGGAAAGAATTATTAACACCGAATTACGCAAGTACTAGGTTGGACTAGCTCTTGCCTGGCTGAGGTATCAGGTGTTGCTGGTTGTCTGTATGTCTAAGTCACTCTGAGCTAACACACTTAGAGCAGGATTTGTTATCCCAGTGTTTACAAACACACAAAACGCAGGCATACACACACATGCACACAGAGTATAAACTCCCACTGCCTAATTGTATGCACACTAGACATAATAATGGACAGTTCCCATAGCAACAGCACATCTGAAGAAGGGGGAGTCCTGAGTAGCTAGTATTTAATTGAAGCACTGCTGGTGCTACAGGGTGCCGAGGGGGTGGGTGGGTTGTAGCATTCATGATCTTCTGTAGTGTTATTGCCAATAAACTAAATGGAGACACCCTCCTCCCCCACCATACATCATTTCATTATGGGGGCGGGTACCATTGTAAGGATCAGAACCAAATACAAAAAATTTTCAAACGTCCAATAATATGAGATGTCCGATTCTAACCATTAATTTTCTTAATTCAAGCATACATAAACTCCCAAGAAGTGAGGACACCCTCTATATTATAATCATTTCGTGAATTTCTGACACATTGTAAGGATCTACTGTGTCTTTAGTGAACAAACTACCTTACCAGCTGCTCTTCAAATGGAAGATACTCCTCCAGCTTCTTTTTGGCTGCTGCATAGGCTGGCATCGCTTCCTCTGTCACCACAACATCTGAAAATGCCCGATACTCTTTGAAAGCTTCTTCCATTCCTGGACCGGGAATGGAACACAATATTCACGGGAACAGGAATCAGATTATGTGCATATGGAATGGATTGTGGATTTACCTATGTGTGTCACTGCCAATCTTCTTTTGTAAAGCTTGTCAACTCTCTCATACTGAGTCACCCTGGGGTAAAATATCAGGTAAAGGGTCATCAACAAGCTGATGATGATTGTTAAATTAACATACACTTGCTGCTTCGTTTCTGCATCATCAGAAGTCATCTGCATTTCCTGAAGGGCAGAGGGGGGAATTAAGTGAAATATTGGTTGAGGTAACAGGAGAGAGAGAGAGAGAGAGAGAGAGAGAGAGAGAGAGAGAGAGAGAGAGAGAGAGAGAGAGAGAGAGAGAGAGAGAGAGAGAGAGAGAGAGAGAGAGAGAGAGAGAGAGAGAGAGAGAGAGAGAGAGAGAGAGAGAGAGAGAGAGAGAGAGAGAGAGAGAGAGAGAGAGAGAGAGAGAGAGAGAGAGAGAGAGAGAGAGAGAGAGAGAGAGAGAGAGAGAGAGAGAGAGACTCCTATCCAAAGAAACTCCTTAAGATTTTTCTCCAAGACAAACCTGTAAAGAAGACAGGAGAGCTTTCTCGAATCCAATGTAGGCGTCCCAGATCAGTCCAGACTGACTGACATGCAGGCCACAGGCCACCACTGCCCGCTCGAAAACGGCCCGAGGGAAATCCAAACCCTCTCGCATCAGGGACATCTTGTCCACTGCAAACTCAGTAAATTCCAGCCATACCTTAACAGCTGTATACATAGCGAGGTTAGAGTAAAAAACTGTACTTACTCTGTTAAGTCACAGAGACGAAAAGGCTGGATGATGCATAAGTACCCTAACCACGTCCCCTTTTTTCTTTTTCTTTTTTTTTTTGCTTTGCTTTTCTCTTGCTCCACAAAAAAAACTGGGGCCTGAGTACAAGGCTTAAGTACTGTGTTGCTAGTGAATAGTCTCAAAATTGCTCAAAAAATATATATCATTACAACAGGGCTCACAATATAACAGTCTGTCAGAAATTTTTACCAGTGGATTTCTTCATTTGTCCCTGGGAGTGCTATTATACACCGTTACAGACAGTTATCTATTTTCTGATACCAACTAGTAAACGTAAACCCAAATTTCTTTTTCACATGGAATATTTCTTTGGCTACCAGTTCAAAAGGTCACCAGCCCACACTGACTCACACAAATAGTCCAACACAGCTGACTCAAACAGCAGTCTGATTTCATTTGCTGACTCAGTATAGAGACCAGTGAGTGGCATTTCATCCCGCACCCACTCCACCCACATATCTGGAGGAAAGTACAAAGGTCATGTAAAAATAAGAAAGGTCATGTGATATCTTTTTAAAGAGATAAATGCTGATAGCAGGCACAGTACCATCTGCAGAGGCATGATTAAGAACCTTTGCAACAAGAACATGCTCCAATTATTGAGCTATACTGCTGTGGTCAAGGCCTCTTGTTCTAGCTACCCAAATAAGGAATGGTCTTGAGTCTTTCAGTCTTCAAGCTCTGTTGCAAAGCCCTGTACACAGCTGCTACTAGAGCTAGCATGCATTAGTTGCATTAGCATGAAGTATTGCCTAGCTAGAGGGCAGCCTGTAATAAATAAATTATTGACTGTAGTATTGCCTAGAGGGCACCAGCATTGCCTTCAGTGTAAGTGAGCAGTGGTCTTCCCTGCAGCTACACTTAGCAATCATTTGCTATAATAAGTGCCACATGACCAGCTGGCCACAAATTGGCCAGCTGGGCTAACTCTTAACAATTCAGAGTGACCACAGAGTTGTTATCTACCCACACTGGCCAGAGGAGAAACCACATGAAGAGTTAGTGGGCATGATATCCCCCTGGTGGAGTCCCCTTAGGTCATCACCCTAAGGGGAGGAAGAACCTTGACTCCTATAATGAAAATAATTGAAGCCTTTTCAATATGCAACAACAAGAAGTCTTTCTTAGCATTTTTGAACCTCGAAATCAGTGTGAAAACTCTCACTTTTCTGTGTCCCATACCAACAATACAGTGGAACCACTCGATATGGATTCCTTGAAATAAATAAATAAATAAACAAACAAACAAACAAACAAACAAACAAAACAGGACACTTTTCTGTCCCAAAGCTTTCAATGTGGCCTCCCTGAAGATCTCTAATCAGTAATATAATTTATCACTTCTTCATCTGCAATTCACCCCTTCTCTCCAATTGTGAAGAAGATACATTCTCTCTAGTAATGCTCTTTCCGTATACCTTACATTGGAAGTTACGATGCTTTTTTGAATTTCTATATACAATCTCAGAGCTCCAACCATGCATGAGTCAGCACTGAAATTTGACCGAAAATACTTACTGAAATTTAGGTAAATTTTCGGAAAATGAGAGCACTTGTGCTGAAATCATGACAGGTTGGAGGACCTGCAATCTCATGATGATCAGAGGGAGTAGCAGCAGAATACCATTATGGAACATTAGCTGGGAGATGCACTCTCCCCTGCACCCCACCCACTGTACCTACGTACCCCTAAACGACCGACTTGCCTTCAGTGAGAGGAAAAATCCTCCTCATGGTGTTGCGAGCCTCTCTGGACTTATCCAAATTACCCTGCAGCCTCAGCAACTTAATGAGCTGCACGTGCCCATCATAATAGTAAGGAGACTTAGAGAGCTGCACATGTGTGTAGAGAAGATCATATGAAGCATGGTTGGTGCGCATCATTTAGGATAAATGTTTTTTAAGGGTATATGCATATGCAAGGTTATTCTATCTAGACTTACAGCTGCTTCCAAAACAGCAATCTGCTCTTTCAAGTCAGCCTCATCTTCGGAGTCGCTAGAGCTACTATCAGATGCGGAAGACATCTTCAAAAAAGCTTTTCTGTTCTACGCATGCCCAGTTCATTAAGTATTAGTACAACTATATTATAATTATACTGTGAAGTATTATTTTTTTGGTCGATTAGCTATAGTGCAGGACTGAAAATGGGTGAGTGTTATAAAACTTTTAGAAGGCGTCTGCGAATACCAGAGGCAAATCTAAAACTGGTGGTGAGGGAGGAGCACGTCGGTCCAATCACTACAAACTTCGAGTGGAGAAGAGTAGCTCCTTTTCTACTAGACTCTCCGCAAGATATTCAAGACATAGAAAAGGATTACACTCTAGAACAGGAGAGGCGGATAAAAACAATCAATAGGTAAGCTTACTAGAAATATTTCAATATCTAATGTAACAGTAAAGAATTTTAAAATTTTTAACAAAACTTAGAAGCTGCATACGGTGGTAATATAGCTAGCTATGTAGATGTTGCTAGCTAGTTAAAGTAGTTCATGTTAGGTATAATTTATAATAAGGAACTATTGAATAATTGCATTGTGTGTGTATGTGAATTTAGGTGGATGGCTACAAAAGCAGACAGGGCAACTTATGATAAGCTAATAAGAGCACTTCACCACTGCAGCCGATCAGATCAAGCTCTGCATGTGGCCGAAATACTTAGAAGATCTTTGAGGCCTAGCGAAAGTGAGTGCATGGCTGTTGGCCTAGCCTCATTCCCAGGCCTGGGAACGAGGCTACTGTTGGCCATGTGGTTGTAACTTGATACAGTAATTATGATTATTGTGGTTCAAAGAGTTATGATAATCAGAAGAGCACCATTTTTTTCTGTATGGGTACATGCGGGGATAATCAGCAGCCCAGAGAACTATAGCTATGGTTATCCTTCATTATTCGAGCTTCATTCGTGGACTATTATTATAGCTATAATAATATAATCCTGTTAATTAATATATATTGCTGTTGAAATTGCATGCATGCAGGTAGCAATGAATCCAACTATCACACTCCTCCCCAGTCTCCTCCCCAATCTCCTCCCAAACTCCCACCAAGAAAATCACGGTACATAACTAATACATCTCATAGTGTAGGCAATAATAGATATAAGGCCAATTGTATCACAGTTTACCTGAAACATTTAATGGTATAGCACTGAATTTGCACTAATTTCAAACAGGAAAATGGCCATGGATAGCAATTTTTGTCCTGTTAAAATTGCCCCTGGAGCATGTATTATTATAGCTCTATACATCACAATAGGAGGTATTATGCTCCATTGTGGCATTATTGTGCGATTTTTCTGCACTATGCATGCATGCATGGTCTTTATAGAGCTTCTGTGTTGATGTTTATTACTGAATTTTGCTTTTATCATTACTGGAGAGTTGATGCATTTGTCTAATTTTCATGCCAAATGCAGACTTAATGGAACCACGCACACTGTTGTGTCAAGATTTGATAACGGTCAAGAAGAAGGTACGTTCATCTCTCTCTCTCTCTCTCTCTCTCTCTCTGAGTCTCTCATGATCAAGTTTATACTCTATTATGCAGGGAGAGTATCAAACATCTACGTGCCCCTTCCTCCAAGAGTGACAAGAGATGCAAACTCACCCACTAATTCCAATGAACAAAAAGATTTTATCTCACCACCTCCACCACATACTCTTCCACAAGTTCCACAACAGCACAACCACCACACCATACAAGGTATTATATTTAACACTCACTGGATACCTCAGTTTATACTGGGAGCTAAGATTATTTGGGAGGAATCTTATGATGAAATGACTCCCTTATTGCAGTGTGTGAGGAAGTTCTATCCTTTCATAGAATAAGATGTGAGATGTGTTACTTATGGTTCTCAATCACTATTGTTTATCCTTTTGCCCCATAAGCTTAATGAATAAATCCCTTGCATGGATTCCTGACTTGGATAAAAGGTTGCTGCAGATCAAGTGTAGCTATAGAACAATTTAATCATAGTTGATCTGACTGATTGTAACATGATTATTTGATGGCATAGCACTGAATGCTACAATTGTAATATATAGTCAGTGTCAGACCAAGTGAAAAAAGAAATGGGCCACCAAAATGGCCATAGTAACTTTTGCCTAGACATTTTGTCCTGTATCCGTTGAAAAGATTTTTGTGTGCAAACTTCAGGCTCACTTGATGGTAAATACCAGCACTAGAAAAACCAGATGTAGATTATTTATGTATGTATATCAACAATGCATGTGGAAATTATATTAAATCACTGAAAATAACTATGATGTAATGCAGCGTAGAGACGCATGATGTTCCACACCACAGCTTATTGCCTTCCTGGATTTGAGTCTGAGGTCTGTGACACCCAGTCTCTGTATATTTATGAAGCCAGAAGTTGTGACATTGATGTTGAATATCATCATAGCTTGGATTAAATAGATCATTGCATGTGATCATAGTGATATCTTTCCTGGCTGAGACTCTATGGTCACACTCAGTGAAGCAGTAGTGAAGTAGTATAGGGCAAAAAATCACGGTCAACCTGATATTTGATTGCATAGCACAGAATTTCCACAGATCTACTATACTGAAAAATAACTAACTAAGCTGCAGTTTTACTTGGAGATTAGTCCTGCATCAGACAGTTATAACAAGTTTATCTTTAAAAAGACTTGATCCCTCGGCATGTAGTAGACTTGGCTATATTAAATGCATTATTTTGATTTTCACTGATTTTTTGTGCTGTGTCTACTGAAGAAGATCTTATTTTACATGTTATTATTCTATAATTATCATATCAATGACCTTCTATGCTGTAGCAAACTAGTTAGTGGCTAGCTATAGCTTGTTTGCTTAGCTTTGTTGGCTCTTTCTGCTTTTCCTAAGAATTTTTAACCTACTTGTGACTTTGTAGCTTCTGTTCTTGATTGCTATTTAAGGCTTTCTTGTACGTAGGCTCTCTTGCTGCTTTTTTAGAATCTTGAGCTTTATACTCTCTACTCTTCCTGTTTCATGTTGGGTTTTCTTGCTCCCAGTACTGATCGTTTACTTGCCTGCCTCTGCTCTCGCTGCTTGGCTCTCTTTCTGCTTTCTCACGATTGTTAATTTGTCTTGCCTACTACTCTAGTGACTTTGTAGCTTCTCTTCTTGCTATTTAACTTTCTTGTAGGCTCTTTTGCTGCCTTTTCAGATGATCATAGCTTTGTATCTAGCTCTCGTTAACTGCTGAGCTGTGCATGTGACTGTAAGGTCAAGGTCACGTGCATTCATTTGCACGTGCTACTAATAGGACGTAATAGTCGCCTCCAGCACTGCGCCTCGGCACTTCGGTGCCAATTAATCTTTTATTATCGTGTGGGTTCCATTGTAGTGCGACAAAACTTTTGAGGTGCTATTTCCAAGTCAGGAGACCTTTGAGCATAAGTGATTGCTAGGGCTTCAGGGACCAGGGTGGTGGAAGGTCCGTGGTCCTCCCATGACATAGTTGATATAAAGTGGTTTCGAGGGTTCCCAGCATATGGCTGCCGTACAGTTGTCAGAGGTTAATATTGCTGGGCTTGAAGGGGTCACCTAAAAGGTCCTCTCTTCCCTGTCACCTGATAGGACCAAATATAATAGTCTGACACAGCCAGGACAATCTCAAGGCTAGTCGGGCTGTTGGTCTAACACTATTACAAGAAAAAGAATACCCAGTAGCTAGTGCTATATGTCACCAATTGGCAGGTTATGCTGTTTAAGTTCTGAGTACGTAGTTTATTGGAATCATAAGAACATGTGTGATTTAGTTCACCAGGTGCATCTGATCAGAATGGTACCAAAATTGATGAAAAATAATAATACTTAACCACGATGCTGCTAGGTGTTCTCCCCTATGTGCATATCCTCAGTAATTGTTGAACATCTACTCATTTTTGTGTGACAACCATTAGACTAGCTGACTCTTGGGTGTGTGTGATTTTTGCATCTTTCTCTTCTCACTAAGTTATACTACATTTCATTTTCCATTGGGTGGGAAGAAGATCAACACTGGTTCTCTCCAAGTCACTGCATTTCATTTTCCATTTGGGTAATGTGGTTCTCTTTCTTTTATTTCAGGATTCACTCCAGCAACAGTAGAAACTGGAGTCTTCATCCCATACAGAGTTGTGGTCGAGAGGTCGAGGTCTTTATCATCACAGCGTCTTTGTTTGTGGTTTACACTTATTGCCTTGATGCTCTTCCTTGGTGCGGCTATAATCATCATTGCACTTGCTTTTGGAGTTCACTACGGCATCAACTCTCCATGATAACTGTTTAACATTTCATCATTCTGGCACCTTAATAATTTTAATTTTTATTTATTGAAATTCATTATAATTATTGGAGTATGAAAAATATTTCAAATGCCTGCTAATATGATTGACGATCATTTCCAGATGCAAATCAAGTGGGCGTGATGAAATAGGGAATCCCCCTGCCTGGCCCCTACAAGTGCTCTCGAGCAGAGAACAGAGTAGCCTCGTCCCCAGGCACAGAGAAGTCCAGCTTCGTAAATGAAGTGATTTAAAGAAAACCCATACGTATAAAACGATGTATCCTACAGCACCCTCCACGTCATGGAAGGCCACCACTTGGATATCCACAAGGACCAGTCAAAACTCACTCAAAAAGACTATCCAGGCCTACAAATCCCTCGCCACTAGGCTCAAAACCAAGCTGGACCAGCTCACGCTGAAAAAGGAAGATCTTGATAGCAGAGCCTTTGTCGTCTTGGAGGAAAATAACTCCATGGAGGGGAGTGGCCTCACCCCCACATCACCATGCACATCTGATGGAGGAAAGGGAAGTAGCAGTAATGGGGCATCTCTAGAGTCTCGTGTTGTCAAAGTTGAAGAGAACGAGTATTACCACCCTGATGTCTCCTCTTTGGTATCCACTGCTACAAATATCCTAATACAGTCCGTTGAACTGAGACTCTCCTATGTCACAGAGGCACTGGGTCACTTAATGTTGCTTTACCGTGAGAACCCAAAACTGAGAACGCCTCCTGAGCTAATGTTCTCTCGTTACGAGCAGTGGGTGCAGACCAACCAGAGGCTGTGTGAGTTGAACTCGCGCCTCTACGACTTGGAGAAGGTGAAGTTTGACATAAGGAGGAGAGAAGCTCTGAACAAGCAACCAATTCAGACCTCTGACAGAGATGCAATCGAGTCTGTTGGTATGTTGATATTTTAGTGGAAATTCTATCGAATTTCATGGAGTAATGGTTGAATCATAAGAAGAGCAAGAGCAAGCAATTTTTAGGTGGTGGAACGGCCAATGTGGCTCCTACAATGTGAATACATTGCTACAGCCATTACCAGTTGTTCTGTTTCTTTACTAAAGCCTGAATATGTATTAAAGGTCTGGACTTAATTTTTTGAAATCTTATTAGCACTATGAGATCTGGAACTAATGTACCTTGATCTGGCAGTGTGTGATCTTGAGCTTGTCTTGAGACTCATTGAGTGATTGTTGACATTCATTTGACATTCATTTTACATGTTTACAGGCAGTCAGCTGGTTCAGAGCAATGCAATGAGAATCCAGTCCCTCCTCTCCCGCTACCAATTCTCCTCCACAACCACTCAGGCCTACCTGCAAGAAGTGCTGAGTCAGCGTGGTGAGAAGCCAACGCTGGAAGCTCAGAAGGTGCAGGAGTATGTGAATGAGTGCATCCAAAACAGCAGAGCTGACCTGAAGATTGGTACGTCCACACTCTACATATACTTTAATTGAAGGCCTTTTTTTTTCCTTCTTTCTTTCTTTCTTTCTTTCTTCCTTTCTTCCTTCCATCCATCCCCTCCCCTTCCCCATCCTCCCCTCCCCCTTCCTCCTCCTCCTCCCCTCCCCTCCCCCTTCCTCCCCCTCCCCTCCCCCTTCCCCTTCCTCCTCCTCCCCTCCCCCTTCCCCTTCCTCCTCCTCCCCTCCCCCTTCCCCTTCCTCCTCCTCCCTTCCCTCCTTCCACAGTGGTAGGAGCTCACCCCCAGAACTATCAGCAGTTTATGGCCGTTCTCTGTAGCTTCATTGTGGAAAGACAGAGGGAGATTCAAGGAGAACATATCCCCCACACCATGGTCTATGTAAGAGCAAGTTTAGAGGTGTACATCAAGGTCAAAGTTCAATATTTGAGAACATACCCCCCACACCATGGTCTATGTAAGAGTTTAGAGGTGTACATCAAGGTCAAAGTTCAATATTTGAGAACATTACCCCCCACACTATGGTCTATGTAAGAGCAAGTTTAGAGGTGTACATCAAGGTCGAAGTTCAGTATTCAGGGAGAACATGTCCCCCACACTATGGTCTATGTAAGAGCAGGGAGAGGTACATTGAGGTCAAAGTTCAAAATTTGATGCGTAAACTGGGTCAAATTTCTATCACTCGGTACAGGACATGTAAAAATATACATACTCTATTTTCTGTATCACCACCCCTGAAAAAAAGACACCAAGAATCTTCAGCTCTTAAGTGAAGAGGGTGGAGGAAGTTTAATATCTGCCGTAGAATGTACGTTGTGATGACTCATAATCATGCTGCCCTTTCTCTCCATACTCAGAATGTGGTGGAGCATGTGATAGTGCCTCAGGTCCAGAGTCTCCTGCTCCGTTACGTGCAGCAGGAGGAGAAGGATGCACGCATCAAGCAGCAGTGTCTCAGATACTCTGACATCACCATGGATCAGCTCCACGTCAAGCCTGCTTACCAGAGCCCTGAGCTGGAACCCTTCATTGATTCCATATCGCAATTAAGGTAATGTTTTTGCTTGTGACAGGATCTGGAAAAAGAAGAAGCATCTTATGATATTAATTCAAATAGAAGAGGTTAATTTGGTACCAATTATTGACAGGATCAGGAGCTATAGCTACATAATAATTAAGTTCAAAAAGGAGAAGAAAGTAAATTTGGTACCAATTGAGTTACGTAACGTGTATATGTTAGGATCTGGAAAAAGGAGCTGCATTTTCATTCCAAAGCTCTGGTCAGGGTTTTAATTTAGGTTGGGGGTAGCTCCTCTCCTCCCCCCTCAGATTCAGAATAGAATATATGAAACTGTAGTTCAGAAATGAAAATCAATGGATACTTACCTATCAGTGATAGTCAAAATTGCTCTAAGTGGTGGTTGACGAAAAGGCTGCCACTGTTGGTTGACCAGTCAAGTGTGGGAAGAACTCTGTGTTTTCAACATTTAGTTTTCTTATCCTCACTCGTTACCCAAGCATGTGATCGTTAAGGTTATTCTGCTATCTATAATTATGTCACATAGGGATAGGATAAGGATGGTATGTATTTATGTCATTGTCATAATGATATAATTATGCACATCCTCATATTAAGTATGAGAGCAAAATACATTTTAATTGTTATTTGATGCCAGAATAAGCTGAGGACTTCCAGCATAAGTACTGACTGCGTGTATAATGAAGACAGGTTTTGTTCACTGTGACAGTCTCAAATAAGAAATAAGTCGGTCAATATTCAAAATTATGATTTGATGAAATTGTTGCAAACTTCGAACTGTCTAACTATCTTTGCACTGAATTTGGTTGAAAAAAGATGATGATGTCCAAGTATAATTCTGACGTTACATATATACATTTTTCTTTTATCTTAGGGCAACCTACTTCTCTCCCACACCGACCGACAAAATGTCTGGAGTGGTGGCAGCTGCAAAATCCTTGTATGACCAACTCAACATGATGGGGGAGACCTCCATCGATGGCGACTCTTTCCTTGACCTCTGGATCTATGTCATCATCAAAGCCAATGTTCCTAATTTGGTATGATTGTGTATGTGTGTATGTCAATTAACAGGATCTTCCCCCTAATAATTATCAAGTTGAAGTAGAAATGTGTATTCTGGCTAGTATGAGTCATGATGAGTCATTAGACACTCCCATCTTGCTGTTGTCATAAGCTCTGGGACTGGAGTATCACTGTCCTATAATAACTACTGTCCTGTAGGCCACCAATGTAGGGTACATGACCGAATATGGGAATCCGTCACTGGGAATGGATGAAGCTGGTTACTACCTCACTACTCTCGGTATTGCTGCAAATTTCATCGAGAACCTGGACGACCACAAACTGAAGAAACCCTCAGGGTGAGTTTAGAAAAGAAAAGTATTTACCTTGCACTTGCCACTTAGGCCTTGGCTATGTCATGTCCCTTACCTTCAGAGTTTAGATTATTCTAGTCTTGCTCATCTAAGTACTCCTGAAAGCTAAGTTCACTGCATAGTGAAACCTCCGATAAACCTCTCAGTCTTTGTATGCAAAATAAGGACAACCTCTCTACGAAGGACAAAAGGGTGTATCCCAAGTGTTTTGGAGGTTCCACCCACAGTTTACAATGTACAATTATGTCTAATACAATTATTCCTAGTCACACTTTACAGAGCTGCAGTTTAGAGAGCCTATCTTGAAATAATATCGATGTTACAGTTGTCATAACTATTCCGTTTCAATAATAATTATAGGCCAGAGTGTTTCGTGGTGTGTGAGAGGGAGAAATACCAGCAACTCTCGGAAGTTACAGGCTCTTGTTTTAAGGTGGTTTCTGCACGTGAAGAACTTAGAGGCTTCAAAATTGCAGTGATCAAGGAGTGGGTTTTGAACAAGGCCAGGTAAGAAAATAATTGAATGCACACCACTGAACATAACATACAATGGTAGATAATAAATGCAATAAAAAGAATGCGACACTTGGTAACAGGTTTAAAATGTTCAATTTCTGTTGGTTTATGAGCAACATTTGGCAGTAGCAGGACAGCATTCTGCAGGACACTTGCACTCTGGTCCACAACATTTGCCACCAGGAGGACAGCAATCTGCAGGACACTTGCACTCTGGTCCACAACATTTGCCACCGGAAGGACAGCAATCCCCACTGCAATCTGCAGGACACTTGCAATCTGGTCCACAATTACAGTTCTCTAATAATAGGGAGAGTGAAAAAAATTTTAAGGGAGGTAACTATGGCAACTACAGTCAATGTCCCCGGGGGGGGGGCCCATGCTTGTTGCCAGGAGGTAACTATGGCAACTACAGTCGATGTCCCATGCTCGTGGCACTAGTAACCAGGAGGTACTATGGCAACTAGTTTCCTATTTTGCAGGGAGGTTTCTGTTAGCCCTTACTGGATAAGTTACACTGCATAATGAAACTGAGTGAACTCGTGGCAAAAGACGGGCTAAAAAGTAAAAACCACACCAAAGATCCCTAGTGAACTACAAATAGAACTAAGACAGGTGACAAGGGTACTTACTGCATTTGGTGCAGGCATTGGCACAGCAATTGCTTGGACACTTGCACTTTGACTTGTCTGTACACTTGCACGATTCGGGAGTGCCATCACATCCTTGGCAGACACAGGGACAGCATCCATTGGGGCCTCCTTTGCAGGTATCACCACACTGACATTTGTCACCACAGCTGCAGTTTCCACCTAGATAAATAAATGAAAAAACATCTAGCTAGTTATTAAGCAGCCTGGGCAACTAGCCATAGAGAGAGTAGCTTACCACAAGCAGGGTTCTTGCAAGCACCAGTGTCAGACATATTGATATCTATAGTTCAGTTAATTTGAAGTTTCGAAGAAAAGAAAGTCTTTGCGGTTAGTTGAAGTCCTCTTGCTCTCGAGAATGTGATTGAATGGTCTCTTTCTTCTCCTTTTGTATACTGGGTTTGCACTCGATCGTGGCGCGACGCCTCACTTTTGGTGCCGTGTGCAATCATTTCGTGTGCAAGTTTTGTATTTCGCGCGCTGGCCGTGTGCAAATTCTGGGCGGAGCTAGTCGCCGAGCGCATGCGTACTAGCTCCAAAAGTATCGTGTGCAAAATTATCGTGGGTACGGGTGGAGCTAGCTAGCTAGCTTAGCTCTAGTTCCGTGTCGTGTGCATGCATAACACACAGTCATATCCTGTGCACCAGCTCTAGTTCTGTGTGCAAAACCACACAATAGTACCAGACTACCAGTGCCAGAATACATAGGCGTAGAAGAGGGGGGGCTGAGGGGGCTGGAGCCCCCCAATGTTTTTCAAGGGGGGCAGAGCCCCCCTATATTTTGACAACAATTCTTTAATCATTGTGTTGAAGGTCACTCTTAACACTCAACCACATTAATTAGTTTCATGTTAACTAACTGCTACTCCAAAAACTCAAAATCTACGACTGGTATGTTCTACCAGCCCCCCCCCCCCCCCCCCCCCCCCCCAATAATTATGCCCCTCATACGCCTATGCTGAATAAAGTCATGTGCACCATGTACCATATAGCACTGATACAGTGTATGCAAAATCAGGAAGTCTGATGAGCATAAGTCCATAGTCTATTATGCTCTGACACTGTATGTATGGTTACTAATTACTCCTAAATTAATTGTGTTACAGGCTCTTTTGCAGCGTGCTTTTGCCTACTGGCAATCCTGAGGATATTGCATTGGTCTCAGTTATTAGGTATGATAAACTCTGACAACGGTGATCATGAACACACTCCAATAAAGACTCCATTAAAATTTCACAGGCTCTCTTCTGAAAGCTCTTCACATACCAATGTTGAATACTTCACAAAGAAACTAACCAATCCCGACAGTGACTTGGCTGGACTGAAATCCCTGACCACACCCCTGGGAGGAGCCATCACACTCGATCTTGAGGAGATTGGTTAGTCTGCATTGGTAAATGTGTAGTCGTGAACTATGGTGAGCCAAAGTTTAATGCATGGATAAGTCTAGTCTTTTTTTCTTTGGACTGTCAGTCTTCCCGTATAAAATTAATAAAAAAAATAAGATTAATTTTACTGGAAAATTAATTACTCCTAGATCCTAAATTGTATGTACAGCATGCTGTTTATCTTAATTTGTTTTAGTTGTACCACTTCACCAGAATAATAATTATCTATAATGGCATTATGTTCTTTATCTTTTTCCTTAATGGTGCCATGTGTTCGATTTTCCTACTAGATGAGAACTCCTACTTCATTCTCAAAGATGGCAACTTCGACACAATCTGGTCTCAGATTGATCACATCTTCCACCTGATTCGATTGGGTAGTGAAAGCACTGAACGATCGTATGATCCCACTGAACATAATATGGCTGAAGACAAAGACTTCATTTATGTTTTCAATTATGACTCTCCATCGGTAAGGAAAAATTGTGTGTAGCCCCTCCCCCTTCCTGCAAGGGAATATTATATATAGCCCCTCCCCCTTAGGGGGAATGGTCTAAAGGAAATGGTGCGTAGCCCCTCCCTAGCCACTTTCCTTTTCCTTGCTATGGGCTACACCTAGAGTCCTGTGCCTTTCATTTTAGCTCTATCAGAGTGGATTATAACTAGGGACATGCAAATTATGCTGGCATAGTTTTGGGCATAATGGGTTGAACCTTAATGCCAGCACAATGCTGGCATAATAGGGGATTTTTACTTCCAGGGGTTGGCAGATATGGAGGTATTGATGTCGACTCTTGAGTTTCTTTGTATAAACTGCTGAATTAGAGTAGCCACCTACATAATTGGTGGTGGTAACAAAAAAAACTATTATTCAGAGCCGGAGCCACCTCATTTATAGTGGTATAGCATCTGGAGGGTCTGGGGAATTCCCTCCAGTAAGTTCAATATCAATTTCAATCTGCAATGCCATGTACTAACTTATAAGTCAATATTATTATTAAATTGCATACACACACATACACACACACACACTCTGAATGGTGGTACAGCCATGGCTGTACCAGCCGTAGCAGTGCCTCCAGCCGTGTTATTACAACTGTCTTCTGCTGCTGTTTTCTTTACTAAATGTTCCAGCAAACTAACTTGCTGCTAAAAAAATTATGATGGATGACTAAAAGAGGCTGCAATTATGCTACAATAAACCATCACTTATTAATTTTCTTACCAAACCAATTATTTTTAAAGCATAATAGGGCATGTTTGTTGAGCATAATAGGGCAGGGGTTCTGGCATTGGAGCATAGCATAATAGGGAAGAAAAAAAGCATAATTTGCATTAAATTCTATGCAGGATTTTGAAGAATCTAGTACAGGTCACCGTCCTCTTTCCCAAAAACCTCCCTCCTTCTGCGACAGCGACTCAGAGGACAGTATCACGGATTCTCCAGCAGCTCCTGCAAAGGGTAGATCGAAATCTTTCACATCTAGTCTTACTCAGCCAGTCAATAAGGACTCTATCTCCTCTCCTCCCTTCTCGTCCATCTCTCACTCTCCGTATCTTCTCACTTATAGTCCACGCAGGAACATCAGGTTGAACACTCTGCCTCCAAATTCGCCCCCAGAAGACGAAGTTCAAGGCCAAGTGGACAAGAGTAACACTAATCATGGTGGGTGGAGATTTTTAAGACCCTTTTCTGCTAAGGCAACAACAACAGAACATGCTCAGCATCACACTCCGAAAAATGCTGATCTAAAAAGAGAGAAAGTTGAGATTGCTCAACATTCAAACGTAAATATCCCACCAGAGTTGAAGCTTACAAATGCTAGTCCCAGCGATAAAGATGTCATGCCTACCTCTAAGCCAACTAAAAAGGAGGATGGATGCCACGTTACCATCCAGGTGGATATCGTCGACTCTGATCCACACAGCCAAACAACTTCTTCCATTGGTGTTCCTCATATCAGCCGAGAGGGCAGTGGTAGTGGAGATTCCAAGCATGAAGAAAGATTTGTACAATCAGATAACTTCTACTTGAAGCCTGTCGACAATGAGAATAGTGATAATCTAAGCAGGAGTCCCAGTCTTAGACGGTTACGGGAAAGCCTGAGAGCTCGTTTCAGTTTCAAGAAAGGAGACTCGAAAAGGCAAGCTTCATCGCCTCACAAGAACATTCTCACTGTTCCTCTTCTTCAATCCCCAGTGAGGACAAAGAGATCGGAATCTCATTCAAGCACTTCCTTTGTCCCTGAGGAGTACCATGTACAACCGAAAGAAGGAGGGCGTGGTAATTTTGTCGTCATTAAAATCAAGGAACCAGGTCCAAATGGGTTTCTTGATGAATCTTATGTGAAGAAGTTAGAGGAGAATTTTCGTTTGAACCACATGTTTGGTAGTCTGGCAGTGGATGTAGAGGAAGGGATGAAGAACATCATCAAGCAGGGGCAGGTGAGAAAGAGAGGGAGGGAGAGGGAGAGGGAGGGAGAGAGAGAGAGAGAGAGAGAGAGAGAGAGAGAGAAGTACATGTATTTACAATAATGGTAATTAAAGCGTGAGCCTTGTATTCATTTACTCACTTCATTTTTATGTGTTGACGATCCTGAATAGGAATTCACCATTTCTCAAATGAATAATATGCTTTAATCTATCACTACATCCACACCAAGTTTCAGCTAGTAAAATAATCATGAGTTATAGAGACCAAGAAGATATGGTCCCTTGATCATTGCTTGATTCTTAACCAAAATTAAAATTTAGAAACCAGGTTGATCAGCTCTCTGCTGGTGTTTTAAAAATGTGAAGAATCGAGATAGATCAAATAAAATTAATTATAACGAATGATTAAGGGGTAAATGGAATTATTTTAACAACAGTATCTCCCCCCCCTCAGGTGTACTTGCAACACCTCAACTACATGAGTCTAGCAGTCCAAATTGATGGAGTCTTCTCCAACATGACGCTGATGGCCACTAGGAGGTTCCAACATGCCCACAACAAACATGAGTCAAAGTACTCTTCCTCCCTCAAGGAGAACGGTTTCTTGACTTCTGTGACCTTTCAGTATCTTAGGCAGGCATTCTTGACAGTGTATGCCAGCATGCTACGGTGCGTATCATGTCACAATATTATTATTACATAATTATACTTCATTATTTTTATGACCTGAGTATGTATGCCCATGGTACTGCTGCATCTAATCAGGCCACCCCACCTCTCTATCAAGACCACTCCACCATGTCCCAACAGCACCTATTCCAGCTACAGTGAAGCCTGTCTAATCAGACCACCCTGTAATGAGACCACCTCTCTATTAAGACCACTCCACCATGTCCCAACAGCACCTATTCCAGCTACAGTGAAACCTGTCTAATCAGACCACCCTGTAATGAGACCACCTCTCTATTAAGACCACTCCACCATGTCCCAACAGCACCTATTCCAGCTACAGTGAAACCTGTCTAATCAGACCACCCTGTAATGAGACCACCTCAAGGCCCCAAACAGCACCCATCCCAGCTACAGTGAAAACCTTTCATGCCTATAATGAGACCACCCCTGTTAATTTAGGCATGTCCCAACCCTGTAATGAGTGACAGAGTCCACCACACTTCCCTATTAAGGCTGGCCCATAGGTGATGGTACTTTTTTTGACTTTGACCTTAGATTGGGAGCATTACATCATCTTGGAGAAAGTTTTGACCCCACCTCCACGAGGGAGGAAGACGTGCAAGCTTTCCGTACATGTGTGAGCCAATACCAGGAGACCCTGAGTGACCACCACACCTACAACAAAGGTGTCCTCTGTGCATCAACCATTGCTGCCATTAGTGAGAGGCTGGTCAACCACATCTCTAAGGACACTGACTCAGTGTGAAGGCGTCATCATCAGTTAATATTGAAAGTATAAGTATATAATTATTATTTTAGGTGTGAAAAATAAAATTAAAAATAAACAGTCATCAGTTACACTGGTATTGTCATTACTTTCAGCAAAATTCTGTGGGTACAATTTTTTGTGGTTTTATCACAAATTTAACTTTTTTTTTCTTCTGTCAAAATCTTCATCAAAAAAATTTACTTTATATATAATGCTGGGGTCAGGGCAAGGATGTACTGTGATGATATTTATTCTCCATGTGGATGATCATGAAGGCATAACTGAGTTTGTCTTGTAAGCCAGCTGTACTTATCAGCCCACGTGGTTTACTTGGTAGGTTTTGCCTCAGGAAAATAAGTACTTGATTAGAATACTGACGACTCTTATGTTCAAGCTATTGCCCAGTGCCTTATAACACTGCTTGTCGGTTAGGGTGGAAGGAAAACCAAAGTCAGCAGGAAAGCACATCAAATTGGCAACTTCTCTCGGGGTGAAATATCGAAGATTGAGGGCTTTCAGGCACTCTGCACTACATTTAGAATCTGCTGTTTGTTTTCTGAGTATTTCAAATTCTTCAAAGGCCTTCTTCAACTCTTCATAGTCAAGAGAATGTTGTAAAATTGAACCAGTCCCAACCGCATATTTCCCATAGCCTTTCGTGAAACAACATGATTTTTTGCAGTTGGGCTGGACGATATCCAACGCAATGGCATATTTCTCAAGAAGCTTCTCTGGTACCAGAAATTGAACAAGTTTACTGTCAGGTAATTCCTCCAAATAATCAGAAATTGGATTGCAGGAAAGCTCTCCTATTCTCATTGTGAGTTCAGCTCCATCTTTAAGCTTAGTTTCAGGATTAGAACTTTTTTGATCCATGGAGCTGCTCAAATCTTGTACTGAAGCCATAGCGCTAGTTCTAAGAGTTTGTTCCGAAGGATTCAACTTGATAACCTCTCTGAACTCCAAATCTAAAGATACAAACTCCATTAACTTCCCAATGTTCCTCTGGGGACCTGAAAGTTCCTCACCAAAAATAAGTGCAAATTTCAAAGGTTTTTTCTTTGCAAGCAAATAAAAACGAAGTCTAGAGTTAGGTATTCCAAATTGTATTGGGCTGAGAAGAAATTCCTGTATTGTATACCCGAGAGATTTAAGAATTCCCACAAATATGTCTCTTGTCTGTGAAATTTCAAACCCTTGGACATTTTCCATCAAAAGATACTGTGGTGGGTATTGCATTTCACTGAGAGTGTGCATTAAATGGAAGAAACTGTCAGTTCTTCTATCCATGCTGTCCAGCCTATTTCCTTGTCTCGTAAAGGGTTGACAAGGAGGTGAGAGAAAGAAAACATTAGCTCCAAGCTTGTCCAATTCCCGAGCTGTCAGGCCACAGATGTTGCGATTGAGATGTAGAGTTTGAGGGAAATTGTGAGTATACACTGCTCTGGTGTTGGTATTGATATCCATAGAAGCTACGATGTCTCCTCGGACGCCAGACTCTTTCAGAGCGTAATGAAAGCCACCTATTCCAGCATAAAATTCTGCTATTCTCAGTGCAGCCATGCGATTTTTTAATTTGGGCTCAGTTTGGGGGTCAAAGGTCAACCAATTGTATGCGCATGCGCTAAGAACTTAGAAAAATTACCTGCCTGAAAAATAAATTCTTGTCTGGGGGGTGAAGGTCACTTTAACAAGTATCTCTGCTGACAACTGCATCTGTTGAACTTATGTAACGCTACTTTCTTGTTTTGCAAGCCTTCGGTTTGCAGTAAACCATTCGTGACCTTTGACCCCAGTATGTGCTGACAGCAAGTTTCAAGTTTCTGCTTCGGATCTAAAGCTTTCTGAGACTGGAAACAGAGAAAGAAGGTGGCGAAGAGTCAATCCTGTAGCTTATGGACTCAGAGACAAGAATTTATTTTCAGGCAAGAAATTTTTCTAAGTTCTTAGCGCATGCGCATACAATTGGTTGACCTTTGACCCCCAAACTGAGCCCAAATTAAAAAATCGCTGCAGCCATTCCTTCTAAATAATTTATTGAAGCCCACCATTACGTAATGAATATTTATAATTCTAAATAAAGCCCACTGGTACGGTGGACTAACATCGATCATGGCTTGGTGTATTCTAAACTTTGTATTCTGCCTCACTCTCCTGCTACCACTAGGAGGAAGTCAGACTTCATCACTTAATGATTCTATTAATGCTAGTGGTGATAAGGCTACCAAATCTATAACTCCCGCTATAGAGTGCGATCCTCTCATCAGGCTCACTAATGGATCCAAGACGAATATCTCCATTTCTGTTTACCTAAACTCAAAAAGTTGTAGCAAGAACATAAGTATGCGGCTTAAAAAGATTTTTCAAGGAAATGCTCAAACTCGAAGTGATCTTGTAGATATTGTTGGTGATCTTTGTTCTGCTTATGTCAACTTGACTTCCGTGATTATCTTCAAAAACTTGAGTATTTGCATGGAGCTAAGCCTTTTTAGCACGCAAACTCTAGAGCAAAAATTTTGTTCTCGTCTAGACATGAATGAAGGAGAGATAACAAGGATAAAGACTGATTTAGATATGCTTACACAGTTGGCAGGTTTCAAATTTGAGGAAATCCATCACCATTTCATTGACTTGACAAGTCTAAATGCCAATGATTGTAAGAAAAAGTGTGGAGGAAACGACAGCAGAGTGCTTTGCAATGCTTACTACTCCATGGCACTGTTACTCAGTAAAAATGCAAACATTTTACGTGTAAAGATAAAAGGTATGTTACACCACACCATCCCCTTCCCACTTATAATTTCAGTATGAGGATACATGCAAGTGCTAGTATATGGTCATCTAATGAACAAGTGAAATATAATTTTAAGTAAAAACTTAAAAACAGAATCCGTATTAGCGCACCCCACCCACATGTATGTAAATTGAGAAGGTTAAATACCAGAAACTAATAATGATTAGGTCTGGCTTTAACAGTGGAGCTAAAAAACAATAAGCTTGTAGTCTCTTTGGGGTTGAAAAATAGCTGAAATAGGATGTGATAGATTGGGATGTGGTGGAGTGGCCTAATAGAAAGGTGGTCTCATTACATTAGGCCTTCTGTTTGTTTGTTTGTTTAAGGAATTACCAGCTCAACTGCTACCCCATCTCACGCTGCTGATCACCGTAACCATGACAATACCCCCAGTCAACCTATTGATACTCCCCCTAAACAATCTCGTGTTCTTGCTAACTCAGCCACCAAAAAACTCATATCTAAAATGGCTAAACCTATCCTTTCCTTATCTGGTGATGAAATTGAGACTCTCAGGAAGAACGTGTCGAAAATGTCTATTCTGACAATTGACTTAGTGACAAGAGCCTTCAGGCATCCCAACATTACCTCAATACTGGAAATGTTCTGGCTTGTGAAGATTGCACCCCCTAAGTTAAACTCTCTCAATGATAGCGATGACTTTGACTATGTTGAAAAAAATAATGGTACTAAATTTTTCGAGTTGGTCACTTTTCCAGAAGAAGACAAGGAAAAGATATTACATTTTAAGGATTTGGTTACTACTTTGGAATACTTTAAAGTATACGGAGACATTGTATTACTTGCCAATGACACAGGAAAAGGAAGAAGTGGGAACATTAGTGATGGCCATAGTAATAATGCTGCACCTACACACCAGGAAAGGGAAGACATTGGTAAAGATGGCAACACTAAGGGAGGGAGTCAAGTTCAAAGTGGCAGACAAAAAGATGAAAATACCAGAAAGGTTGAGGTTAGTGACAACAGGCAAGAACAACGACCGATTGATGACCAAGGACATAATGGCCTGGCAGGACAGCGTGGTGGCCAAGGACAGCGTGTTGGGCAAGGAGAGTATGATGGCACAGGACAACGTGATGGCCCAAGACAGGAGTATGACGATGAATTAAGTAGAATACTGGAAAATCGAGAACAAGTAGTCGATACTCGTATACAAAATACTGGACAGGGTGATGGTGGTGGTAAATCAAGTGCTGGACTGAATGATCGTACCAGTACTGATGCTGGACATAAAGAAAAACCCACTACAAGTGGTACCCTCTTCAAAGAAGGTAGGACATTGTTTATTTGTTTGTTAGTAATCAGAGTCTGCATTAATAGGTTTCATAATGATAATATTTCCAGAGTTTAGAACCAGAGGTAGCAGCTATGGACCACTTCATTTCCTCTCTCTGTTCATAGTGATTGCTGCCATTGTCATAATTGGCTATATTTGCTCACACAACAGAAAAAAGGTACATACATAATAAGAGAACTGATTCATCAATATTTTTAGTAACTGAAATTTGACCAAAAATACTGAAGCTATCACACATTTATTAGCATTACCTATAAAATGGCTGAAAGTACTGAAATTCATGGTAAAACATTGCACTGAAATTACAGTTCACAGGTTGGAGGCACCTCACATAATTTTATGCATATGAATATATTATTCATGCCTTCTGCAGATTCGTGAGGGGGTGAATGGATACATGACTGGAGCCAGTAAGCGAAGAAGAACACGTGACTACAAGCCACTTGCAACTTCAGCTTAACCTTTGACCTTTACAAATGACAGAGCTAGTTATACGTATGTATCAAATTTTTTTTACAGCTGTCTTTACATTCTTTTGAATATACGGGAGAGGGCACTTATGGTTGACCAAATTAATTTCATACTTGATGTTGTGCAAATGAAGTAACTGAACTATCATTGTCTGCATTGAGGGGTTCCATATAACATGCCGTGTACTAATTCCTCCCCTCTTCTCCAAGAAATAAAAGAGCTTTGTGGGCAATCGTCTAAGAAATTAGCATAGGGAGCCATTCATAATTATTATAGTGAGCATGTGTGACACACATGTGCATTGTGCACATGTTAATGTGAACTTTGAACTTTCACGTGGAGCCCAGGGTTGGGGATCGCTTTTGTATGGTCCCATTCAATGGGGGGGGGGGGTAGCATTACTTAACGTATCCAAGGTGATTTGTGGTATGAGCCTGGTTATCGAAATAAATCTTGCCAGTGATTTTCCTGTACACCACCCATAAGATCTCAGTGATTATATTACAGTTAGACAAGTGCCCCAAAAAGCAACATGATGGCAGAGATAACTATGGTTTAGCAACACAATTAAGAACAAATTAAGAACAACAGAACTAGAAGAGATCAGTGACCTATATCAGTCTATTCTTGTAGTGCTAATGGATAATGTGTTAGGAGAATGCTAGTGCAATAACAAAATATCATATAATATGATCCAGGCAGCTAGTCATTTTTCTCCATCTGGCTGATTTGCATTTATGTTGTTGTATCCATGCCTACGTCCACAGCAAAGTTTACACCAGTAGCAGCAAAACCATCCAATGCAATCACGATTACAACCATTGTTATTCTTTGCCGTGATGGTGCAATATAGTGCAAGTAGAATCAACGATGACATAAGTAGCACTCCAGCCAAGGCCCCCAGAATGACAGTACTATAAGGTATAGCTGGGAAAAATAATAGTCAATGTGAAGTGGGCAGTGTTTCCCCCACTAAAATTGATAAAGGGGTGATGCTGGTACCCCTCTTTGGGGGAAGCAATGTATAAGGTATAACTGGGAAGAGTTCCTCAACGTGAGGTGAGGGAGCAGGTAAGTATATTGTCCATTGAAGGGTTCCATATGCACTCAGGTAAGTCACAGTTGACTCGATACTTACCTGTTCCACACACTGCATCGTGGTTTTGTATCTTCTTATCCTTCAGTTCACATTTACCACGATATCCATTGGAAACGACCTCGTCCATTTCATTATGTGGGTCATACACTACAAGAAAATGCATACAGTCATAGTTAGCTGCTCTTTATTATAGTTACTGTATTCTGAATAAGAGTCTCACCACATGCAATTGCTATCAAGTTGTCAGACTTGCAGCTTTCTGTTGAGCACCCTCCTGGAGGGGGATAGTTCAAGCAACATCCAAAGCAAGCGCTTGAAGAGTTATCCATGCTGCAGTCACTCAAATGTGTGGCATTATACCATGAACGCCTATTAATGAATATGCAAATTAAGTATCTACATTGAAACCTCCAAGTAAAGGACACTTTGAGTTCAGCTTTGCAGAGAGGTTGCCCTTTTCTCAGAGACTAAAAATGCTATATTATTATAATAATAATTATTATTATTGGAAAGGGGTCCAAAAAGAGTGTCCTTTGTTGGAAGGAGGGCCCTTTTTATCAGAGGTTCCGACTGTAATACCATGCAGGGTTCTCCTTAATCATTTCTACCACCCCTCTATGTGGCATGCACTTACAATGAGCAATTATATGGTGAGAATTTGTATGGTATGCTACTCAAAGCTCTTTCAGTGTATAGGCTATCAGTGACAGCCTGTGTGAATCCCAGTTGTCTGCAAAAGCTGTTCCTTTTGGAGGACTCAAAGTTGTCTCGATACCCAGTAGGATCCTCAATTGTAATCCCTTTTATACTTCCGTCAATGTAGATTTGGAGGAGGCCCATGGATGTCTGCATTCCAAAGGGTTTCTCTTGAGGAGGGCATAAGAACACCTCTCCATTGTAGTAATCATACTGATTACTGTGCAATTCTCCATCTTTGTGCAAAATAATTGTGAATAAATCACACAGTCACTCCTAATAACAACTTACTGCAACTTATCAGCAAGTCATCATTATGATCTTTGCAATTTTGTTGACAGACCTGAGGGTTACACTGCAGAATGTTATTTTTGTCATAATACTGCGAGTCTTCAGATGGTGCATTTCCACAATCTGTTCTTGTGATCCATACTGGTGGACCATCTATAAAGTTCGATGCTGGTGGTAGTTGGGAATTATTTGATTCCTTATAGCCAAGTTGTCGACAGGTGATATTTCTAGCATAGGTAGACATGTCATTTTGAGATATAGTCCCCCACTGGGTGGGAGTTGCTACATCACTATAGTAGATCCACACTCGTCCAACACACCCATCCTTAGTGCATTTACTAATATCTTTGAGAGCCGATTCATTGTAGTTATTTGGATTTTCATCCAACACCAGTAGTGTTCCCAGGTTGAACAAAGCTGAAAATTATAATACTGAGCTAGCCTTTTAAGCTCTTCACTACAGGTTAAAATCACATACTAGCTACTTACACTGTCCTAGTCCATTCGGCAGCAGTCCAATGAAAAGTAGAACTGCAGCAAGGTACTTCATGATCGTTTATACAATAGCTATCGTCCAAGAAGACATCCACAAGTGCTGCGGGCGGGAGGTTATTCTATTATTACTTCGTTGTTTGTCTCAAAGGTCCTGTCTTTATCATTCACCACGGGCTTTCCCAAAAAGAGCTATCAAAAGTTTTTACTGCATACCATTTTGTTCCAATACACACACTTTTTTGTTATTGGTGTGTGCATTGGGACAATTTAGTGTGCAGTACAGTCTAATCGCCAGCGTGCATCCGGTTGTATTTACGCAATACAATTTCATTTACATGCTCATCACGCGGAATATACGGACACTGGGATACTAGGAAATTTTTTATGACCTTGTATCTCTGGATTCTGTCAACATAAATCAACAAGACTTGGACGGCAGTTTTAGGCCGGCACAGATGACCTTTAGTGTAAATTTGGTACACGTAGCTATTACCACTAGAGAGTTATCAAGCCATGTCTCAATTTCAAGTGTATTGTTGGATTATAGGGCCATTTCCTGTAAACAAGTTATTTCATTTTGATACCAGGTACATTCTATAGAGGAATACTTACTGCATGTATATATCCAACAATCATTTCTGTTCAAACATAATAACACAGTATAAATGACACCATATCTTTGCCACAAATAAATCACACAATACACACTATAATGACTACAGTCTTGACAGCTTTGTTTCTTCTTCAGTGCCTGCAGTGATCAATGACAAGTAAAGTACATCGGAGTAAACGTGGCCCCTGCTACATTTGTGTCATAAGGAGAGCGTGCAGTATACATCCAGAGAATATGGAACAAATGTTAATTTTGGACCCAATGTCAAGCTTGCTATAACCGAGTAGCAGGAAATGTAAATTTTCACCCAGGACCGAAGGCCTAAACCAGTAACTACTGGTATATTAAACTGCAATGCAAAACAGGGTCTACAGGCATACTAACATAGCCACACCTTCTAACAGGGAAATAACTGGTGGCGTTCACTGTGAATAACATAGTAAACACACTTTCAAGGAACACTACATTCAGGTTTACAGTACCTTACAACTTGCAAGCTCATAGGGAGTGAATGTGTATCAGATCCAACACAGAGAACAGTACTCTAAATATTGCCCATCACCCGACATATCAACCCTTATTTGAGCCAGATCAGTAATGAACAGTCTACCCTATCAAAGTAGACATGAAAATTATTTGAGACAGATGAAAAATTCTAACTTGAGAATGATTCTAACACTGCTATGATTATATCAAACATACACTTATATATACAAACATGGGCCATTTGCTGTAAAATGTAAGTATCAACCTAAAGTATGGACATACATGTTAGAATACATACTGACTATATGTTTGTAGTAAGATAACTTCTGTTCATCTCTCTGAAGGGCCCTTAAAAGCCATCTAAACTTCCATGACTCTCAACCACCATGGCTATTCTATGCTAAAAAGAGTTACTGTTTACTTACATAGCAGATGGTAAGGTAGAATAAGCCTATCACCATCTGTTGAGAATAAACCTACAACCTATAAGGTTTCTAGTCTGATGAAAAGCCGAGCTCAAGAGATGTACCTCAGCGGCCATTTTCTCAAAAATTATGACGTCACCATGTAATACAAAAAGTATTGTAAATGTACGCTGGCGATTAGACTGAGTACACACTTTCATTTCATGATAATAATATTTTTTGATACAGTGACATTTTCAATATGCGGGTGGTGGACAGGAAACAATCATTCTATTAATAGTGGCCTAATCTCAGCCCACTTATTTGATTACTGGCTCGCCCATAGCTTCTCAAAAATGAAATAAAATTTAAAAGGGTCTAGCAGATATAGACTAAGTGGGATCATACGAAAGCGATCCCCAACTATGGGCTCCATGTGCAAGTTCAAAGTTCATATTAACATGCGCACAATGTACTTCCGTGTCGTTATGGAATACATGCTCGCTATAATACCGGCACAGTACGAATGGCTCCCTATGCTAATTTCTAGAAGATTGCCCACAAAGTTCTTGGAGGAGAGGGAGAAGGGTTATAATATCGTTGGATATGGCATAGTGGAACCCCTCAATGCAAAATTTTAGTTAATTTGGTCAACTGATCAGCAGTTATTTCTCCCCTCTCCCACATATTAGGAACCTTGGCTCAAAAAACAAACAAAAAAAACAAAAACAAAAACAAAAAAAAACAAAAAAAAATAAAACAAAAAAACACACACACACAACTTGTATCTACATACATATGTACATATACTCAACAGAAAAATATTTAACAGAGTCAGTGTTCAAAAAAAATACTGCATTAATATTAGCATTACCTATGCACTGAAATCATAGTTCACAGGTTGGAGGCCACGAGCAAATATAGAATGGCAGCAATCACTATGAACAGAGAGAGGAAATGAAGTGGTCCATAGCTGGTTTTGAACTCTGGAATAGTATTTATAATCATATGAACCATGCTCGATTTTCTTCTTGTACGAGGGTGTGTTACTCTATATTCAACATGTGATCACATTAAATAAAGTTACACACTCTATTGTGATTTTATATGCAGACCTAATCATAACTCTCTTGTGGGTTGATCTATGTAGCAATGCTAAGGAACCAGCTAAGGGACCATGCTCGATTTTCCTTCTGTGCGAGGGTGTATTACTCTATATGCCCACATTAAATACGTACAGTAACACACTCTATTTCACAGACCTAATCACAACTCTCCTATAGGTCTAGGTCATTTGGATCTATAGCAATGCTACTCAATTTTCCTCGTACGAGGGCGTATTCAAGAGTAACACGCTCTATTGTGATTTCACAGACCTAATCACAACTCTCCTGTGGGTCTAAGTCATTTGGATCTATAGCAATTAATAAGTAGGCATGTGTAGAACAAGTGAAGGGGCAGATCAGGTCTTCCACTAAGTGGAACACCGATCATTCACTCTATTTTTCACACACCCCCCAATGCTAGACAGTAAGGACCGTCTGCGGCATTTTTCATTTTTTGCTAGCAACTCCAATTCCCTTTGTTTGAACGTTTTCGAGTAAAAAAATGTCTCCTGGAAAGCATTCCCCCACATCCAGCACGTCCAAACAGCTAAACATGAGACAATAAAAGTAGCTTTTTATGTCTAGTTTACATAATTGGAAAAAGAAAAAGAAATCAGTGTAGTTATCAGTACAGAACTCTTGTAGGAAGTCAAGTGAGCATGAACTTGCCTAAAGTATAGCTAATGATTTTAGCCAAGTGTGAAATACTCATATTGGTATTGCTTGCCAATTATATACTATAATGAGGGGGGGAGGAGTAATCACCTGATAAATCACTCCTACATACCTGTTACCACACTCTTTTTATAAACTTTAAAGGCCATATCTTTTGTCTGGATGTACCAGGGTTTCATCTATTGGAGGGTGCAGGGGGGAAGCTTCCCCCCCCCCCCCCCCCCCCCCCCCAAACTAACCAACTTTCCCCCCAAGGCTACTCCCTTTGGCTACTCCCTTTGGTGACCACAGGTTGTTACATAATTAAGGACCAATTTGGGATACTTCAGAGTAGTAAACATTTTTGGCTTCGCGCTTCACGTGGGAGGGGTGCACATCCCCCTCACTGTGGCCTACGGCCACGTGATCGGTGAGCTTCCCCCCCCCCCCCCCCCAAGGTGAAATTCCTAGATGAAACCCTGCCGGTACATACCCTCATCTTGGGAATGGTAGCTACAAGCATTGGACAGCTGCAATTTTTTTGTTATTTTTCTAGAAATTATCACTATACGTTTACTGTCTATCATGTATGCATTTTACCTAGCTACATTTAAACTCTTAATGGGACTGGCTGAAATACAGGTTGCAGGACACTGTCACTGGTAAAGTGATGAAATTATATCACAGTGCACAGAAGGTGGCGCAGATGCTGTCAGTGCCATAAAAGGTGTATCTATCAGTGCTCGCAGTCTTCTCATGTCCCTAAATCATTTCTTTCCTAAATTCATTCCCCCTATCAATAAAGAACACAGTAATGGCTATTATGTTAATTATAGGCATGCTATTAGTATTAACCACTCTGAGATGCAATGAGCTTATTAATTGCTACCACAGCTATCTTGTCCTTTAGTTTCAGGAATAACGACTTCCAACTGTCTCTGCACTGCAAAAACAGAATTATTAATTCAATAAACATAACTGTTAGGCAAGACTAATCATCGTTGAAACAACCAAACAGTTTGTTATATTCACCAAAAATAGTGTCATTTTGACAGATTTCAAATGATTGGTGTCACCTTAGTAGGTTTGTTAATGATAATTTCATTTTTGCAGTGTGGTGCTATAAAAAAACTGCATGCAATTTATGATACTTAAGGTGGCGGTAAACCCTGCACTACTAAATCAACAGCTTATTTAGCGCGCGTAAGTTAGTTACCACACATAATGACATTCATGCTTGTACCTGTAAACCACAAAGGTATTCATGTTTTACCAGCATTTTCCCCCGCCAAATTCACAGTACAAAGTACAATTTTATACTACTATTATGAGTAATGTGCATGTGGAAACAGCTGTATCTTTGAGAATTTAGTTTGTTTTTTTTTTTTAATTTCGAGAGCCAATCTTCTAATGCCGAACCAACACCGTCCAACCCCAAAGTCCCAGAAAAAGAAAAGGAGACGTAGGGCAGCTAAATTAGCTATAGCTGCACGTTGGAAACATCCAGTATCACCCTTAACTCCTGCACCATCATCCTCAGCTTCAATATCCACTTCAATATCTCTGCCTTCTGCTCCACCATCTATGGTAGGTGCTCGTGTGATGGATTTAAAACGTTTGTCTGAAGGAATCACTACTGTATCAGAACATGGCAAGCAGTGTGAAGGTAACTGTTTTATTAGTAGTGAAGTCCGTCGTGATGGTTTGGCATCAGTTCTTGAAGTGTCATGTGATGGTTGTGATGAGAAACTAGCCATAGAATCTTCTGACAAAATTGTGGGGTCTAAGGGAATGAATACACGATACAGTGTTAATGTGGGGGCTGTGTGGGGTCAAATGGCAACAGGTGGAGGGCAAAGAAATCTAAATGAATTCATGGCCTCAATTAATTCCCCTGGTATGTCTAAACCAACATTCAATCATATAGAAACACAAATTGGCAAGAAATGGGGAGAAATTTTATCAGATGAAATTATAAAGGCAGGTGAAGAAGAAAAAAATCTAGCTGTGGAAAGAAAGGATTTCTTTCAAGGGGTTCCATCTATCACAGTAGTTATTGATGGTGGGTGGTCAAAACGCTCGCATAAGCATAGCTATAATGCTAAATCAGGTGTAGCACTCATTATAGGCAAGGAAACGAATAAACTATTATATTTAGGAGTTCGTAATAAATTTTGCTCTATCTGCACAATTGCACACAATAAAAACTTACCACCTCAGAAGCATATCTGCTATAAAAACTGGTTCGGATCATCCAGTGCGATGGAAGTAGACATTTTAGTGTCAGGCTTCAATGTTGCTGAAAAGATGCATGGGTTGAGGTATATGAGAGTAATTGGAGATGGCGACAGCTCGGTTATGAATAGCATTCAACAGTACGTACCTGTATGGGGAAACATGGTAACTAAAGTGGAATGTACTAATCATGCAATGAAATGTTACCGTAACAGATTGGAAAAGATAGTGCAAGATTTTCCCAGGTATAAGGGTAAAGGAGGACTAACACAAAAAGCAATGAAACGACTAGTGGTTGGAGCAAGATGTGCAATCAAAATGCATAGCAAGAGTAAAAATGTACAAAGGCTTAGGAAAGATTTGAGAAATGGACCAAATCATGTGTTCAATAATCACACATATTGCAGTCCCACTTTCTGCAAAGTGGCAGCAAGAACTACTGAATCTAATCAGATGATAATTGCAGATAGCAATACACATGATAATAACTCAAGTATATCAAGTACGCTTGATGCAATTCTTCAGCAAGAAACAGAAATACATAATGAAGAGGATGAAGCACGTGGTATAAATGCTTCCTGTGATCACAAAAACATACCTGATGATCTCTTTTGTCGAATACAAAGGGCAGGTGACCGTCTCGTGTCCATGGCTCCGCAACTGATTTCAAACTCCACAAGTAATGTGGCTGAGGCATTCATGAACATTAGATGCAAATTTGATGGAGGGAAATACTACAATCAAATCCAGAGGGGTTCTTTTCAGCATCGCACATATGGTGCTGGATTGAGGTTTCAGCTTGGACCCGACTGGTCTTCAAAATCATGGTCCCCTCAAAATCCTTGGCTGAGAACTGTCCTTTTTGGATGTAAAAATATAATATTCTTTTTAAAGCACAGCATTCCAAAATATAATCTAACCTAGGTAAAGTAGGGACGATTTTAATGGAATCCTATAGGAATGGTATACACACCAAACCTAAACATATTATAATTAATTACCAATAGGTACTTCAGTTCTGTTGACTCCTCAACTTCAGCCAAGCAAGCGTATGGCACAGTCAGTTCAACCACCTCTACCGTCTGATAAAGTTTGTCGACTCTGTTCAGAATTTAGAAGTGGACTGGAAATGACAGAGGAAGAAGCTATTCACATAGAGCATGACACCAGGCAACAAGGAGATGATGCCACAGGCCTATGGAACAGCTTGAGGAGGTCACGGCTTACTGCTTCAAATTTTGGAATTATATGCAAATGTCGTAAATCCACCCCTGTTGCCAATGCTGTCAAAACCTTGTTGTACAAGTCAATTTCATCAAAAGTGTCATCTTTACGTTGGGGGCGAGAGAATGAAGATAATGCACGAAAGTCTTACTTACAAGAGATGGCAAGAAGGGGCACTCCTGTGACTACCAAGGTATCAGGCTTAATCATTAGCATGAGCAATAGTTGCTTGGCATGTAGCCCTGATGGCTGGGTAGAGGATAACAATTCACCTGATATACATGGCGTTGTTGAGTACAAATGCCCGTATGCTTCCCGGGATATTACCCCTATCGAAGCTTCCAAAGAGAAGAATTTTTTTTGCACCATGGACAATGGCCAAGTGAAACTAAAATACAATGACAAATACTACTATCAAGTTCAGGGTGTCATGGCCATCACAAAAAGAAGATGGTGTGACTTTGTAGTGTGGACCCCGAAAGGTATATCTATTGAAAGGATTGACTATGATTCAGGGGATCAATTGACTTATCCGGCACTAGTGCTGAACTATTTCGCGCGATGAAAATAAGTTCGCGGGTGGGCATGATTCATGATTCTGTGTAGCCTCGTGTTGCTGGAATGAACTTCTTGGAGATTATTGGGGCTAGCTACTTAAATAACATAAAAGTGAGTATAATAAAGTTAGTATGATGTACAAAAAAGTTTTCCTAAATATCAAAGTATTGTTTATGTATTATTTAATCTTAGAATGGATATTGGGCAGCAATATCACGCATGATATTGGCAAATGCATCTGCCTTGGTTTGGCCGTACCTCTCCCTCCACATAAACTCATCGAGGTAGCTAGTCAGCTGAGTGGCATGGCATCCCTTCATTCTCTTGAGCTTAGTCTTTACTCGGTTCCAGTACGACTCCACGTTTTGGGTATGAGTCCCAGTGACTGATCTTGGAGATCAATTCGGAAGACTGGCAACACGATTATAGGAGGCCCACTGATCTGAATGAATTATAGTCCCTGGAGCAACATGGGCCTGAATAATTGGAAGTAAGGTTGCAGCATCTCTCTGTGCAACTTCCATCATGAACCCCAGGGCTGGTGTATGCGAGGTATCAACAAGTCCAAACACCCACACCTCTTGAGTTGTAGCTCTACCTCTGTGGTTCTGTAGGGGGGAAATTTTATCAAGTAAACTGTAGGATGGAGCATATGTTCACCTTTGGCTTGTGCCTGAAAAGAGATTCGTCAATTTTCATAACAACGCCAGGACCTCCTAATATTATTGGGGTCTGAAGGAGTTTGGTGGTACATACCTCACGTAACCATTGATAAATATCAACAGCTACACGGGCACTGATTTCAGATTCTTCGGCAGCATCTGTAACAGGGTATTCCCTCGCCCATAAATACAACATTAGGAGCCACTTTTGTAACGGGAGCTTGGATTTGGAGAAAAAGCTCCCATGTCTAATGCTCCTTCTAGTCTTACAACTATAGCATTGCCAACTATACTGATCAGTTACATCTCTCCTATGGGCTTCATCCGTGACCAAACCAAGACACCTAGAGATATAGCTGTTTATGATTATTTTGTATTAATAATTATGAAGTTTTGATCTGTGATATATAAAGACTGGCTAAAAGTCTTTTGCCTCTCAGGTAAGCTATAATCTTTTCAAAAATCACTGGGCCTACACTAAGGAGAGACATCTTCAAGATTTGAGTTTCCCGCCAATTTCCCGCTATCGAAAAATCATGCCCACTCGCAAACCACACCCACCCACGAACTTATTTTCATCGCGCGAAATAGTTCAGCACTAGTGCCGGATAAGTCAATTGATCCGATTCAGGTTTTTGGGCTGATCACATGCTACCCAAACTCTTGGCATTTTATAACAATGCCCTTCTCCCTGAACTAGCTGCTCCAGAACACCCCAATGGAAGGCCTATTCGTGAACCAGGCACTTGGTGAATACACACACACATTACTCACCTTTGAATTTTTGTGGTTTCTTGTACGCGTGTATTATGCAGCAAGCGCGCGCACTCTATATAGCTAGCTCACATGTCACATAATTAATTATGGACAACTTCCTTTTTCCCAAATATCTGAAGAAAGAAATATTGAACAGCCCTGATTTTTTTGAATCTTGTTATGTGCAGCTATGGTCCAGTCATGACGCATGCGCAATAGATAAACTTATGACGTCATTATGAACTTTGACTTCGCGCGCTCAAATTTTCCGCGGGAAACCATGGAAGATCAAGTCCAGGAACTATTAGCCCAGACAGAACATGATACAGAATACCATGATTCTAATAGGTATCTAGCTTAGGGCTGTCAACGTGAAAATTCAAACTTGAAGTTTTCACTAGGCTACTGCAGCTAGACTTAGTACCTTTGAATAGTAATCCAACGGTGGTAATTGTTCTGCCTAAAAACTAATGTTATCTCTGCTCTGGACTTGCAAAGTTGCCAGGTCGAAGGTCAAATTATGACGTCAAGCAATTTTCACCTGTCATCGTCAGATCAAGAACGGTACTGACCTTTCTATGCTAAGTGAACCCTGTAGTCCTCATACAAATAGAAATAAGGCATAGACAAGCAGTTCTGAAATAATAAGGTGTTCAGGAGTGAAAATCTGCAAACCAAGATATGAAGTATTAAGTCACAAGGTGACCACCAGATTGCCCTTAGGGTAGCATCATATAGGCATGTCTCTCAGTAGTGTGCTCACTTGGAATCACTTGTTGTGTGCATTTCTAGCCATCTGGGTAAGTTGTACTATGCTGATACACTCAACGTACACTCAATTATGCCAATTTGCATGGTTCTCAGCTACTTTTCTTGTCATGCTTTGTGGATATTACAGTCCATTATGTTCTACACTGCTAAAAGAGTATGATTCTTAGGACCAAAAATGGTGTAGTAGTCTATTACGCGTATTCATTGTGTGATATCTCATTCTGTTTAGACCATAAAGATCATTGTACATATGAAAACAACCAAAAAGATGTATTTGTGCCATAAAAACAATTAAATAACTCTGAGGTCTTTCGCAAATAGGTCTTCTAGAAGGTTGAAGTGGCAGTGTTCTTCTTCACCTTCGTACACAACTTCATGCAAACTGGTCTTAGCATCATAGTCAATAACAAAGCCTCGGAACCACTCGAACTCACCACCATCGAGTTCAAATTTGTGCTCAATAGATTTGCCAACTAGGGTAGCTGGGTCAACATCACAGTGCTTGCTACTTAGTTCAGAACTTGCCATGAATTCTATTAATTCAGATGCTATGGTGGCCACAGGCCGCTTTTTCCCACCTTGAGAGAATGGTATTCTTATGTTCTCCTTGTACACTTTCTTTCGGATATTGATCTGGTCTTTCAACAATGACATCTTCTTATCTCGCTTCTTTGCAGCAGATAATTCAGATTCGTCAATGTTTGCTATAGCTTCTCGTAGTTCGGCAACTGAGGTGATCAGATGAAGCTTGTCTAACTTGTTGAGTTCTTCTTGAGCTCTTCTTTTGAAAGCATCTCTTCTCTGCTTTTGCTCCATTAGTTTTTTGCTTCTCTGTGCCTTGACGTGTTCTCGCTCTTCTCTGTAGTCACTTTTTACCTTTTCCCTCAACCTGACAGCAAAGTTAACAACTTGATCTCTCTCTTCTTGCGGAAGCTCGTCCAACCATTGCATGGTTTTGTTCTTCTTTGTTTCAATCAAGTTGGACCGAGTGAGTTGGCATAGGTTGGGAATGCTAGTTGTCAAGTGATCATTAAGGCCCAAAAGGCTTTCACACAGGTCATTTGTGGGAGGTAGTTTCTTCAGAATTTCTTTCACTTCTCCCTCTGGATCCCAATATAGACCACCAGGCAATTGATTCTTGGCATAGGCATATAGCTTTTTCTTCATTGCTGCAGCCCCACTAGCAAGCAGGGGGAAAAGCATATCATCATCAAATGAATCAGACTGAAAAAGCCGCTTCTCAATAGGGGAGTACTTTGAGCGAGCTCGATGGTTAGTGCTTGAACCAATAGCATAGAGACACTCTTCAGAAGGAAAAATTCTCAGGTCTTTCTTCATCATTAGCTGTGGTTCCATCTGCACTGCTTCCAGGAATTTCGCTAGCTCTAAATAGTGCACATTCATATCCCATGTGGATTTAGAGAGCTCTGTGGACTTGGCCAACATCATCAGATCAGCATAGACATGATGAAACATGAGAGCATCAGCTTTGAGCCTTGATAGCTCGTCAGGGTCATGTAACTTTTGATACACATCACATTCTAGCTTGTTTCCATCTGTGCTCTTTCCAGTATACTCCAAGAACTCGCATGCAGCTTGAGTGAGAAACAATATCTTGCATGCATTATGAGCAGTCACGAAATATCGGCTTCCCACCTGACGGTCTAGAGACACTTTGGAACAAACTGCATAGTACGCTTGATCAGAATCAGAACAACGCCTATCAAGCATCAAATTCAGATAGTCAAGAAACCCAGATGCACCACACCCATATTCAGGCACTCCGTGACGGCCGAAAAGTTTGCAAAACTCATGAACTAGAGTGTCGGTCTGGTGGTACTCACGGCGTTCACTCATCTGTGGTCCTCTGCTACTTAACTCAACAGTCTTCAGGCCATCAAGAAATGCTTTACGCAAGTTCACCCCTAAGTGCATTGCACAGAAGTTCTCAATGACATCCATTGCATCACCACTAGCAGGGCCAAACCTTTGCTCATCTTCTTCCCTCTTCTCTTGGAGTAGGTGATTGAACTTCTTTTGGGTGGATGCGGAGTCTGAAGTTGCTGCTGAAACAAGCGTCCAGTTGATTTTGTCAGCATTGGATATTTTCAACATATGAGCAATATCTCTCATTTTCTCTATCTCTCTAGACATATCAGCAATTATGCTCTCAGCACTACTATCCGGGAGCTCATTGACAGAGATCACCAATCCATTGAACGCAATGCCTCCTATTTTTCTCTGAAATTTAGTTGTCCCGTCTGAGTTCAAGTGGACAGAACTTGCTTGAGAAATAACCCTTGCCTTGTGAACCATGCTTACGGTTTTTAACTCATGTTGTCGCATGTACTTAGCACAGGTGTCACTTGGTAATCGTAAATTGCTGACATCAGCTGAAGGAAAGAAGCACTTGATCACAGCCTTAATGGTAGTTTTGATTTTTGATAGAGGCACCTGGTCTGCAAGAAGCTGGTAATACAGGGCCCTGATAGCCGGCGTGAATTGTTTTCTGTTCTCAATTGTGTGAAACACTATCTGACTATGGTCCACTGCAATTGGTTCAAGAAGCTTCACCTGGTCAGAGAGATGTGAGCATTCTTCTAGTAGTTCATCCTCATAGTGCATGTGGTCTTGGCAGAATTGTTCATAGCGTTTAATCGCTTTCAATTCACTAGCTATTGCAGCTTTACTCTTTTGCTCAAGAAAAGCGACTTTGTGTGTAGCATTTTCAGCTGCACGCTTGGCTTGAACTAGCTCTTCTTCAGCACTATCGACTTTCCTCTTCACAATGTCTAGCTCTGTGTCTGTTACTGTCAGTTTGGATTCTAAATCCTGTATTAGATGGGTATGATCTTTTAGCTCTCTTCTGAGGTGATGAATTTGCTGATAGCCTATCCCATAGCTCATGGGACTGGAATCAGGCTCATCAGACAGAATGATCTTCTCTACAAAGCGATAAATGTTATCAGGACGTGAGCCTTTTTGCTTAAAATTGTGGTCGATTCCCATATAGAACTTCCCTACAGCTGTTTTAGTCATTGAACGGGATTTGGGCCACTTTACCAAGAATTTATGTAAGCATCTATAGAATCCAACAGTTGGAACATCATTGACGCACCAATCACCTTGTAGTGCGAGAGATACTTCTAGAGTTTCTTCATTCAGGCCAGCATCAGTCAATTGGGTCGGAAAAGGAGCATCATCAGCATCTGAAAGGGTCAAAAGTACACATTTAACAGAGTGTACAAGGTCACTCAGAAATGCTAAGTTTAGTGCACCGAAACAGCATACCTGTTGGTGCTGGGTTCCTTATTCTTGGTTCCCATGTTTTCTTCATGTAAGCACGAAGACAATCCTCATCCAGCTTGCTTTCTCCGATCATGGATGGTCTCGTAGGTGCAGCTATCCTTTGTACAGTGTTTAAAAAGCGGCGTGGGCGGCCAATGTATATGGAAGGGTGCCTTTCCTTGAAAAGGGTCACCAGCAGCTTTGACAACTCTTTAGTGTTGTGTTTATCACACTTGGACTCAGCTTGGTACAGTAGCCCAATCAATTCACCATGTGTTGCCATTGAGATCGAGTACTGTAGAAAATAGTGCACTAGATCACCTTCAATAACAGTGCATAGGTGACAGAAGAGGGAGGCTGGGCCATCCCCACTTTTTGTACCAGATTTTCTAATTAATGCCCAAAATAGGTAATGGTCATCACAGTGTTTAACAATGTGACTCAACTGATTTTTTATACTTGTGTGTTTTGGGCAGGAGAAGAAGACATCCCCTTGGCATAGGGCATAGAAACAGCCTCCCCACTTTGAAATCCATTCTGTCACCTATGCTGGCACTTAGTATGTGTGGTTAATTAAGTGCTTATAGGAAACAACAGTAGGAAGGTAGCTGTACACTGCAAATGACAAGTACAGGCATTTGAATACAAAGTACAACTTGTAGGCTTCAATATTCCTGTATTTGATTAAAAATGGACTCATGTTGAGAACACTATTACATATCACACCATAGTAAAATGAAATATGACTTGCCCAGATGGCTAAAAGTGCACACAGCAAATGATTCCAAGTGAGCACACTACTGAGGGACATGCCTATATGATGCTACCCTAAGGGCAATCTGGTGGCCACCTTGTGACTTACAAGATATACAATTTATATCTGGGTTTGCTACTACTGGCAAGTTCTGCACTCACCATTACCTCAGAACAGCTTGTCTATGCCTTATCTGAGGACTACAGGGCTTACCTTGCTTAGAAACTTTGATGAAACTTGTCACAACTGGTCGATAGGCAATCTATGCACGTGCTTGCGATAGCATCATAACGTGACCTTTGACCCGGCAACTTTGCAAGTACCAAGCAGAGAAAACAGGAGTTTTCAGGCAGAACTGTTACCACCGTTGGATTGCTATTCAAAGGTACTAAGTCTAGCTGCAGTAGCTTAGTGAAAACTTTAAGTTTGGATTTTCAGGTTGACAACCCTATCTAGCTAGAATTAGGTTATCCATTTCAATTTTTATCCTCATTTTGGTGATTCCAGAGCTAGCTTGCTCAGATCTGGCAGCCAATTATATGCATGCAGTTACCCCATATACAAATATTATATAGTTGTGAGCCCGAGACAAAGATATGTCGACATATTGATATCTGTAAATGTGGCCAGCATAATGGAACATTATTCCAGTGTCCTCAGTGCCCGAAGAAGTACAAAACAAAAAAGGGAATGAAAAAACACCACCTTCAAGTTCATAACAATAGTTTAACCAAAGGGAGACAATTCGGGTGTATTTTCGGATGTAAGGAGCTATTCTTGCATGTTAAGCAGATGGTTCATCACTGCAAAGAAAAACATGATAATGATTTAGGTAAATACTGTTAATCAGATGCATACATACCCATATCATTTGTATTACAAAATGAAGGGTCAAAAGAGTACCAGTTCTCCTCCTTGAAAGAATTCAACACCTGGAAAGAGAAGGAAGAACAGTTAACAAACACATATTTTATTCAGCCAAGGGCAGGGATGAACGATAAGAAAGGAGGTAAAGAAGAATTTTTTTGGCCCTTCTAACATTATAATTGTATGTTAATGTCAAACTTAGAAAGACATCTCTTTTATGTATGCTGTCGTGATGGAAAAGTCCGACACAATGTGTGGACTAGGAGAGTTACCAACAAGTCTAGAATAATTCCTAAACCAAGCCGAAAACTAGACAACCAGTGTCTTGCCCGGATGAATGTAACTATTTATGAAGACAACAGAGTATCAGTATGGTACCTACCACACCACACTGGCCATTCAACCTCCATATCTGAAATGAAATACATCCCCCTATCACTTTCTGTGAAGGATAAGATAGCACAGAAGATAGCCCTTGGAATATCCATGGAAAGAATCATGGATGGTAATTACACTGTAGTAATTGTGGTGTACTTTAATTAGAGGTTTCAATACCCATTTTGTATTTTTATGTGATCCATTCCAACATTACTGACCCTAATTTAGATATTCGAAATGAAATTGGTTCGAGATCCATAAGGAATCAATTTGATCAACAAGCCATTAGGGAGCATTTTGTTACAAAACAAGATTGCCGCAACATATCAAGGAAATATATTTTGAGTGAAGTACGACATCAAGATGATGCACAATCTGTCCATGGTCATGTTCAGGAGTTATTACAAGAGGAATTCACACCAGTTCTTCTCTATAAAGCTCAGGGAAAGATTAACACCAAATACCCAATGCTTCAAAAGGAAGCATTTATGCTAGCAATTATGACTCGGTACCAAAAAGAACTGTTGGAGAAGTATGGTCATCGGATATTGTGTATGGATGGTACACATAAAACCAATCAATATCGGTTTCATCTTATCACTCTAATGGTACCTGATGAATACAATGAAGGTTAGATTTTTTTAATTATATTATTATTCTAAGCAATGATTTTCACATTAATAGGACAAGTTGTGGCATGGTGTATAACAAACCAAGAAAACCAGATACACATGCAGGTTTTCCTACAGTCAATAAAAGAAAGATTGTCAAAGATTGATATCAAGACTGTGATGACTGATGATGGTAAGACATTGTATAATCTTATTCATTGATAATTCATCACTCGAATAACTGTATCAGATAATGCAGGGTGGCTAGCAATCCAGTCAACCTTTGGTACCAATGTCACTCACCTACTGTGCAGATGGCATGTGGATAAGTATGTGGAACATTCATAGCAATATGTATGCATGCATAATGTAATAATACATGCACAGATCCTTTCGAACCAACATCCGAAGCAAAATAAAGAGTTCTGAAAATCAAGTGCTGGTCTACCAATCACTCTTAATGCTAATTGAGGAGAAATCTGTTAACTCATTTAAGGAAAAGCTGGACGGATTTCTTAAATTCTGGAAAGAAAAGGAAGCTGAATTTATCCAGTATTTTGAAGCTAATTATGAAAAAAGGACAGGCAAGTATATTATTATTATGGATTATTAATGATACAGTACCAAATTTTTTTACAGAAAAATGGGCCATGTGTTTCCGGAACTTTGATCATGCCAATACAGATACCAATATGTTTGTTGAAAGGTACATGATGTTGTATAAAGAGAAAATGCTAGCTTAAAGTCCTTCAATAATACAGTTTCCATAACAAACTGAAGTATTCACCAGCTTACATGGGAGGAAAAGTGAATAGGAGATGTGATGTGCTACTTAATATTCTTTTAAAGTATGAAAGAGACCAATTTTTCTCACAAAAACAGAAGGAATACTCCTGGCATTATAACAAGAGATATTCTCAAGACAGTTCAAGACATCAGCGAGGAAAGCTTTTGGATGAAAAAGCATTCAAGGTATGAAGATTTTATTATTGTCAGTTCTCCTTATACACTGTTATATTATGCTAGATCAAAGGAGATAATCTGTGGTCAGTGAAATCAACAACGTCTAGCATTCGATACACAGTATCCAAGATAAGTGAATCATGCTCTGATACTAGCTGTATCAAATGTACAGATGAAGCATGTAAAAGTGCCTGTTCCCACATATTCACATGTGACTGTTATGATTTTTTGCATGGAAATATTTGCAAGCACATTCATGCCATTGCAATGAGATATGGTGATAAATGTACAAGTAACACACCTCAATCAAATGATGTTGACACACCTTCATCAAATGATGTCGACACACCTCCATTAAATGACGCCGACACATCTACAATAGAAGTGGATCCTGAAGTTGTATGTATGAATCCAAAGTCACTCAGTGAGGATCTAAGTGCAAGTGAGTAGTAATTAAATCACCATTATTTACTGTTGCAAATAATTTTTATCATAGAATCAAATTTTGCTAAAGGTGAAAAGCAAATGCTCCTCAATTTAGTAATTGATCTACAAACAAAGCTGAAAGAAAGTGATGAAGATAAATTGGGCCCTCACATACAGAGAATCAGCTCTTTGATTCAAAGTGCTATATTAACTGTGAAAGGATCTGCAATCCTTCAGTGTCCAGAAGTCAAACTTCCAAATAAGGACAAAATTGCACCAGGAAAGACTCATGATAAACAATTATCCTTTCATGCCACTTCAAGAAAGACCGGAAGGAAGAGAAAAGCATTAGTTCTGAAGTAAACTAACACAATTTTTTTTAATTTTTACATTCCCTCTCTTTACATTTAAATTAGGAGACCAGACAGAGTGAAAGTAATGAAAATAGACAAAGAAATATTTGGGAAATCAAATGAATCAGTACCAGTATCTGCATCTACGAAATCACCAGAAATGGAGGAACATAATGCGACCCCTATATCAACATCAGAAATGAAGGAAAATGTGACCCCCATATCAGTATCTGAATCAACAAAACCACCAGAAATGAAGGAAAACTGTGCAACCCTTCTACAACCAAGCACCAAATGTAACATCACACTGAAAGGACAACTACCCTCAAATCTTGAAACTTTCAAAAACAAGCTTAAACAGAGTAAGAATTTAATTATCACCTTGCATGTGTGTGGAATGCATAACAATCTCAAAATCTCCAAACAGTATTACAATGTTATTTCGTTCTTGTTAATTCAATGTAGGAAAGCTGGATAAAAACATCAAAACACCGAAAGTGGAACTACCAAAGAAGCCACATATTAAAGGCACAGCAACAAGTATTGAATGTTACAGAGCTGTATTAGCTCCTGCTTTGGGGATTAAATTAGTACAGGAAGTAGGGGGAAAAGACACAATCAACATCCCACCAGTCCAATCTCCTGCATTTAAGCTAAACATGCAACTAGCAGCTAGTGGAAGAAATATTGACGTCATACTGGGAGATGGTAACTGCTTCTTTAGGGCCATTTCTAAAGAGCTTTTTGGCAAGCAATGTTTTCATTACAATATGCGTACAAATTTGATGGAATTTATTCAAAATCACCCTAATATGTTTGAACCTTTAGTATTTCAAGGATCGCTGGATCAACACTGTAAAAAGGTTAGTAAACCAGGTGCATTTGCCACTCAAGTCGAAATGCAAGCCATGACCACTTTCCTACAAATGCCTATTTATCTCTATTCTCAGCAAGTCAGAAATGGACCCACTCAGTGGGAATGGTTATGGTATACTCCTCAGAAAATACCATCTACAGCTTATAAATACAATAACCGATTGAAAAATTTCCCCTTGGAATACCCTGAAAACTATCACATTGAACTATGTCACACAAATTTGAATCACTTTGATAGGGTTGTTTCTGCTACAAGATTCCCTTTACCTCCTACTTTAAACGGAGAAAACGATACTAAGACTATTGAACTCTAGTTGATTTCACTTACTACATAGGAATGTCGATTTAGATATGCACTTTTCACTGCACATCTCTGAAGGTTAAAGGTCAATATATTGAGTGCGCATGCGCGTTACGGCTGGACCATAGCTGCACATAACGGGATCCGATTTGTTTAATTCTAGCCATGTGCACGTGCATCGAGTTTAGTGCGGTGACGTATGGATTAGTCTTTTAGGTGAGTAATAGAATTTTTAAAATTAGGACCAAAATAGTTGGAACCAGACTTTGACCAGTAAGTTGGCTCTAGTTAGAGATACTAATTATTCCATACGTCACCGCATTGAGCTATGAATCTCATTACCCACCCAAGAAGAAAAAAAATAGGGGTAAACAAACCAAAGATGAATTTAATTGAGGATTGCAATGGCATGTATACTGAGTAAGCAGAAGCTAGTAGTCATCATCCTCCTCCAGTGCTTGGCATGTAGCTATACTGGATGAGTGTAGCTATAGATAATGAAGATGTATGAGATGTGAAGAAGGCTGTGGTTCTGTTCCAGGGTTGCTAGATGTCCTCCAATTTGGGAAGAAGTAACTTTTGGGTAGTATTTATACTTCAGCTGTAGATCTCCAGTGGCTTGTTTGTAAAACATGATCTCTAGATGAGTAGATAGAGCTCTACATGCTGATACCAAATTTCATGGATATAGGTACACCCATTACTTTTTTAAAAGCGCAAATTTTCTGGTGCAAACTGTTTACCGCCACCTTAATCAGGCACCAAGGCATAGTATTTAATAACAATTCATCGATACTATATGCTTTAGGTTATTTCTACACACAGCTAAATCCATTGAATAAGTATGGGGTGTACAAAATATTGGGGGTACAAAAGCCATGCCATGAGGATACCAAAATTACTGGAGGGATTCAAAATATGCTACGATATTTTGTGTAGGCGTGAAAAATCCACTAGGATATTGGGGGGCACCAAATCCACTGTGACACCGGTGTGGAATCGCCTGGAACTGGGAAGTAGCTAGTGAAAGTAAATTTGTATTGTTCCTTTGGGCACTTCCAGTATGTGGCGACTAGACTCTAAAGTCATTGTCAGACTATATTAGGTCAGATTCTCAGCTTTCAATAATAGATGGATAAAATGGTATATACATCCAGTAATGCACTAGCAGTATGGCTACAATAGCTAGCTACAAGTTATAGTTATTTAATGTTTAATTTGCCCAGCTTATATGACATAGACAGCATCTCCTTCTGGTGGAGGGGGATCTGCAGCCAGACTGTTCCGTTCAATGAATTTTGATGGCATTTCAACCGGAAAAGTTCAAGAAGAGCTGCATAATGGTATTTCATACATGCTCCTGCAATTTCTTCTTGCTCAAGATCATATGGCTCAACTTTATGGAAAGGAGATTCTTGGGAAAAAATGGGAGTATTTCTTTTTTTACTCAAGGCAATTGACTCCAATCGGGCAATGACAGGTTTACTTGTACCAATGGTTTTATGATCATCATTACAGTATAGTTGATATGTGTGGCCACTGTGTACAGCTCTAACAGAGAAGCAGCTCTGTGGAGGTGATTCAGGCAATTTCTCAGTCTTCAACTGACCATGTTTTGGACCCATACAGAGATAACATTCTGTATAACTATATGGTTTCTTTCCATACGTCACACAATCAAGATGACCGGTAGAGTACTCGCACATGTACTGTCTATCTTTCACCAAAAATGTCCAGCAACATTCCTTGCAATTAATAATGAAGTCAGGTTGAAGTTCGTAAAACTCTTGGAATTTACTGCTATTCTCGATCTCGTCTCTATCAACAACACTGACATCAAAAAATGGCGAATCTTCCGAATGGTTATGCTTAAGAGTAGCCATGATAGCTGATCAGTGATCAGGCCTCAGCCGCCTCACTATTCTACTTCCGGAACGGAACGGTTCCGGTGTAGGAGCGATATGGGGCCCCCTATGGAATACCAACCGCGACAAAAATCCGGTTGTAGTCCGGATTATTGACTGGCTGATTATCGAGTATTGAATCGATTATTGATTTTTAGCTAAGGCCATGCAAACTAAATTCACTGTTTATCGTCATAAGATTTCTAAATTTGCATGAGGGAGGGAGGTCAATATTCAATATTCAATATAATTATGATCAAGAAACAAGACACTAGCTAGCTATGGCTAACTGTAAACACAAGCAATTAGCTATAGTAATATTCTCTCTTATATACATGTACAATCAGATAAACACCATGTTCAAAATTCAGTGCCTCCACAGTGTATACACAGTATAAAAAGCTCTGGTACTCCACAAGCTTGGATCTCAATGCTCTCATGATGTCCATCTATATACAAAATCAAATTAGCTAAAGTGCTTAGAAAAGACTTCCAGACTGCACTTCTCCACTGCACCATTTCTTTCCCATTCCTTCCAATAACTTCACAATTCGCTCTTCAACATACTCGGGAAGTGCAGGCCTGCTTAATTTTCGTTGATTGGCCATCAAAATATCAAAGCATTTTGTCTAGGTGGTTCTGGTTGTGCAACTGAAATTTTTATGAAGAAACCGAAGGTACGACATACCTGAACGACGTTCATGTCCTTGCCTACAATGGACAAAGATGGTTTGATGTTACCGATAAAAACAGTTTCAATACTGTCAGCACGGTCAAGCAATGGTTCTGTAGGAATCGTCCCATACTTGCCAGCTCTCATTGCGTTTAGTAGATCTTCGAAACTGTCTCTTGGGTCGACCAAAATAACTGACCAAGGAACAAGACAACGGTTGTTGCTCACCACAGAAACTGTTTCTCCGCCATAAAACTAGCAAGCGTTGAGCCTGACTCTCTGATCAGCTGTGCAATTGCAGGTACTAGGTGTCTGTTTGCGGTGCACGCGCTGTATTAAAACGTGAACTCTGAACTCTGAATTTTTTTAAGATAAAAATTTTTTGATGCGGGCGGTGACGATAAACAGTGAATCTAGTTTGCATGGCCTAATGATTGACTAACCCGATTATCGAGTATTGAATTGATTATTGATTTTTAGCTAATGATTGACTGACCCGATTATCGAATATTATTATTGATTATTGATATTAGAGATAATAGAGATAATTATTGATATTTGAGATATTGATAATTGACTAACCCGTCGATATTTGAGCTAAATGATCTAACTGAAGTGTATGATCATCGCTACAGTGAATATTGACTGATTATCGAATACTATAAAAATTGACTTTACTGATTGCATACTCAGTTGACTACGTAACCGGGATTGGAAACGCCCCATAGCAACAATACAACATGCGTGGTACAATCCGTATGAGTAACGGTATGAGTAACGGTATGTGCAGGAATGACTGAGACATACCTTCTTTCATACCTTCTTTCATTAATTAATGCGGGCATGCGCAATAGTGGCCGGGCAGTTTATACAGCGGATTTACGTTCCGTTCGAATATTCCGTATGCCGTGCAAAGGAAGCGTATGCTTTGTGCTTACATACATTTATATTTAAAAACAAGGCATACGCTTCCAGTGTACGGCATACGGAATATTCGAACGGAGCGTACAGCGGATTTACGGTCCGTTCGAATATTCCGTATGCCGTACATGGGAAGCGTATGCTTTGTGCGTGAATACATTTATATTGAAAAACAAGGCATAAGCTTCCCGTGTACGGCATACGGAATATTCGAACGGAGCGTAAATCCACTGTAAATCCGCTGTATTGCGTTTCCAAATCCCGGTTACGTAGTCCATATGCTGCGTATGTGCTTTTTAAACCAAACCCTGAATTAACGTTAACGCACATGACTTAATGATATTAAACCAAATTTATTTAACACACATGACTTTATGAAGAGCTAAACCAAACTAAACCAGTCCAAAACCACCATGCTCCAAAAAAGCCGTGTCCAGATTCTTTTTAAATTCCGTATAATTGCTGTAAACAGTTGGTAGTGTCAATAGTAGTGCACATGTGGAAGCAGTAGGATAAATCCTTTCATTGAAAGAGAGTGAAGGTGGCATATCAAATCCTAATGGAGGGATTTCACTGGCCCCAGAGAAGAAGATCAGTACATCTTTTAGTGCAACCCCACTGTCACCTTCATTGAAATAATACATAATAATTAAGACCAACTCCCTTGTGTAAGCCTATAATGCAGTTGCCTCACCCCTGCATTCCTCAAGATAATCTCCGAATAATATATACGTTTCCTTTTCTCTCTCCTTCTTGTTCGAGCCTTCATCTGAGTAAATGATCTTCCCAGAAAACAATGACTTGATAGATGCTAGTGAAAATAACAGTCATACTAAACTAACACCATGGTACCATTTAATGGCATACCTGGAGTAAGTTCATTATGTCCTTGCTTCGTGAATAAAGGTCGGAATAAATAGGGATGTAGTTCCATGGCAGCAGCAACACCGAGAGTCTCAAGGCCACTCCGCAGCTGATCCAATTCCGCCTTTGATTTTAGAATGAGATAGTGCAGTGATATTGCATTCACAATGCATTGTTTATCCTGCAGCCGGATCATGCTTACAGGCTTGTTGATGCCACAATCCATTAAAAGTTCACTCATCATAATAACCACTCTTCTTCGTCACTAGTATCGTTTACCTGGGCAGATTGGAACTTTATAACTATGGTGCAAGTCTTATGCACAAGAGACTAGTACTAAGATGTGGATAGGTATAAAGGATCATTACATGAATTTGACCTTAGATCCCATTGCTATGTGGATTAAATCAGCAAGTGTGCATTAATTCTGTAGGAGTGTACAAATTTTTGCTCAGATCGACGCCATCAGAGCTAGAGATTTACATTTGAATTGGAGCTTCACTGCTTCAGAGAGACACTCTAGAAGCTATGATACGAGACCGTCTGGTTTGTGGCACTGAGGATGATGCCATGCAGGAGGTTCTTAGCAGAAAAGAAAGCCGTATTGATGTAACATTTGTAACTATGGACTACTTGCACGGTCAAATAGACATTTGCATAAAATACAAAGAAATCCCTAGAGTTACTCTAGGGAATGATTTATGCAACCCATCCCTAGAGTTACTCTAGGGAATGATTTATGCAACTCATCCCTAGAGTAACTCATGGGAAGGAATTATGCAAACTGTGTTTTGCATAATTGCTGTGTTATAAGCAATTTTACTCTTTATTGGGGAGGAATTATGCAAAGTCCATTCCAGAGTAAAACCCTACAATTAGCTAGTAATGGCCTATGAATATCATTAACATCTCCTTTGCATAAAATAGTCCCATTATAGTATACATCATTCCACTGTCAAGGGAAGGAATTATGCAAGTCCAGTGAAGAGTAAAATCCTGCCATCAATTTATAATGACACTATGAATATCGTTATAATTGTCCACAGTACTGTTTTGCATTAAATAGTCCCATATAGTATACATAATTCCACTAAACTCTCCAATGAGGAGTAAAATCCTTCATGCATTGATATGAATTAAACTTCTGTTTTGTTTTTTTTGTATAGTGATAGCTAGCTACATTGAACATATCACCAGCGTCAGAGGGGCCTGGGGTACATGCTATTTTGACAAGCAATGCAATAGTTATAGCTTACTGTGTTTAAGCCATTGTAGCTATACAAAAATGCAGCCGTTAGAGCGAGGTTCAATTTCCAATTTGCCACATCCTGACAAAGGTCACCAATAATATTACCACGTTTTTGGCGGGAAAGTTAGTCTGTGAGTTAAAGATGAAGATGCTCTTGTTCATTTTGTTTCTGTTACCAGTGCTTTTCAGCACTACAAGTAAGGACACAGGATTGTTCAGGTATTTTTAACTAACTTCAAGTGCATAGGTTTGCTTCTAGCCAATTTATATAATACATCATATTATCATAGGTTGGAGAGTTCTGCATCTATTCCTTGTACTATGTGAAACATTGACTCCTTTGGGTACCATCTTCAACATGTACAGTTGTGTCTAGTTGCCAGTGCTAATAGTAGTGGAGCTGTTATTCCTTATCATTCAAGCCATAGAAATTGTGGCCTTGTAAAGTTACTCGGTGTTAGTCAAGCATTTTCACTAGGTTCTAATGCTATTGCTTTGAATCCATCAACAAGCATTGGCTATCTCCGTTTTTTCCACCCAATCTTCAGTATTGTAGCAGTTGGGACATTTCTAGTGTATATGGTGTGGTGTATTTGTTCACACTATATCAATCGTGTCAGAGAGAGACATCTGGTTCATGTCCAAGCCACCCAGTTAACGCTTTACAGAGAAAATACAAAGGCAAATCCTGTTCTTGGTAAGTTTAACTTGTGTGTTATAGTCCCTCCTTCCAAGTAACCAATGATATTTTAACCTTCGAACTTTTGTACAACTGTACATACAGTGCTTTGCAAGTTGGTTGGCAGATTTCATGTCCTAGCTGCAGTTGTAAGTATGTAAACTCTCTATTGTGTTTTCAGTAGTGCACAATATAGAGTTTACATACTTACAACTGCAGCTAGGATACCAACTAACTTGCAAAGCACTTTAACTTGTGTGCTGAGTTATACTATGTTTTCAGGGTTGACACAAATTTTGTCGACAGTGCACAATTAAATTCATGCTTGCTAAATAAGACCATTGCATTTATATGACAGTATTATTTTGCTCGAATTTATCTTGCACATGCACAAATTCTTGCAGAGCAAGGGGTAAAATGATTGCTAAATATACATGTATATGTGCCCCAAAAAATTTCCAGCAAAACTACACATTCATACTTACTCCATTTATAACCTCAGAAGTCAACCAACTGTTTTTTGCTGCCACATAAATCTAGCAAAACCATGCAGCTCAATTCTTATTAAACGTAATTTGGTCCTTAGCTACCAACTACAAAATATTATGCGGCATACAAAATATTATGCGGCATGCAAAATTCATGCGGACTGATTATTCTAGTTATATAGTGTTACTAACAAGACACATGACATTGTGTTACCAAGGCCTTCAGTGAAATTAATAGCTCAGAACTTTCTCTTACACCTCTTAGTCTTATTATTACATCATCAGCATTATACATCACATCACAATTGTAGCTACTGCACATTCTATATAAATGTAGCATGCTATTACTAAAGGTCCTGCTCCAAGTTCATAAATCAACTATCATTCTAGTACCTTCATTAAACAGCAAAGCATAGGGTATGTGATCTCTGTAGTTATAGCGTGTTGCAAACAGGGCTGAGCTTGCCAGCAAGCATTCATACAATGTATAATGCTATTATGTTAAGACTTATGTTCCTTCAATTGTTATTATAAGTCATTCAATAAATTTTGTAGGAGATTCTGGATTACTCAAGCATTTGTATGTCCAAGATCAATATGGCAGAGTGAAACAATATCGTTTTGATGGCAATCTAATTAATTTAAAAAAACAAGTGTGTGCTGAAACAGGAATCCCTGAAAAGTGTCAGCGATACATTTATAAGAGATCTATTCTAACAGAAAATAACATTTCGGCTATCTTAGATGGCAGTATAGTTATGTTATCTCTAGCACTAAAAGGTGGAGCTAAGAATTGTGAAATTTGCTTTGATAGTGGAACACATATCTGCAGGGATTGCCATTCAAAAATATTTTGTTCCGACTGCTGTATCAAATTCCATAAACATCCTTCACGGTCCTCTCATAATCCAGAGATTATTAGTGAAAAATCTTTTAGCTCAGTGCAAGATTTAAGCCAACCCACATTAGATGCAAATAATATTGATTTTACTGCCCAAGAGACTAGTTTAAATTCTTGGGATGATGAGATCACTGACTCACCAAACACTAGTGCAGCATTTGAAGAAGCATCTATGATCATGACCTGGCTGAAAAGTTTAGTATTACAAAACTCAGAGATTACCAAAAGAAGATTGTTAAGGCTTTATGTGCTGGAAGTGACTGTTTAGTGATCCAACCAACTGGCAGTGGTAAGTCATTATGCTTTCAATTCCCTGCCGTATACATGAATAAAATTACAATAGTAATAACACCAACAATAAGTTTAATGCAAGATCATGTAAAAAATTGTGAACAGTACGGGATTAAAGCTATCTTCTTGGGATCAGCTCAGTTGGATCGCCAAAAAGAGGATCATGTATTGTCTGGAGAAAGTGATGCAAACATTGTATTAGTGACTCCAGAATGGATATCAAAACCAGATAAAAAAGAGAAGCTAAAGCATCTTATTAACAAGAGCAAAGTTTGTTTAATTGCATTGGATGAGGCACATTTGTTTCACTACTGGCAAGAATTTAGGGCAGCTTATAAGAATTTAGAAATACTGAAAGATGTGTTTCCATCAATTCCATTGCTATGCCTAACTGCTACTGCTCCACCTCCTGTAGAAAACAGTATTAGTCAACTACTGAGAAACCCAATTGTTACTAAAGGTAGCATTGACAGGCCAAACGTCACTCTTGCATGTGAAGAAATGCCATGTATGGGAAAAAAGAATTTCTCTTATTTTGCATCACGGGTTACAGAGTTATTACAGGATCCAGAATGTGCTATAATCTACACTGATTTCATTGATAATGTTGGCCTTATAATGAGTGAGCTAAGTGAAAATGGGATCGACTCAGTTGCTTATTATGGTGAGATGGACATTAGAAAAGTGGAAAAATGGAGAAGTGAAAGTAATGGTTGCAACAAGTGCATTTGGTATGGGTATTAATAAACCAGATATTCGGCATATTATCCGCTATGGTGTTCCAGAAAACATGTGTAGTTGGGCCCAAGAACTTGGGCGTGCTGGAAGAGATGGCCAGCCAGCTAAAGCAACAATATTCTACAATTTATCTAATATTGATCATGCTGGTGCATGGATAAAAGGTCATCTTGTCAATCATGACCATTGCAGCCGAATTTTAAATGAATTTTCAGACTCTTGGAAGTATGTGATGGCAGATCTTGCAAATAAATGTCGTAGAAAAATGTTGCTAGAACTTGTTGGTGAAGAAACCGAAACTGTATCAAGTTCCAACGAATGTTGTGATGTATGCAGCAATGAATCTGAAGTTTGTGAAATTGACATGATAAAAGAATTAGAGATTCTCTATAATGCAATTGATGTCCTTGGTCCTAAAGGTGAACTCAAAATCACACAATGGATCAGAGGTACCTCTTTAGCATGGACTAATCTCCATGATAAATCATCCATGTCATATGGAAATTCAAGGGGACACAGTGAAAAATGGTGGAGAACATTTATTAGAAAGTGCCATGTTCTTGGACTAGCTAAAAAGCAATTGAGGTCAATAATCAAGAAAAGCCAACATTATGGTATTCAAGGGATTATAAACAAAATCGATGGAGGCATATCTGCTCTTGAGTCTGGCCAACAGTTGCTGCTTCCTCAATGGCTATTAAATGATGACAGCAATTGTGAAAGTTTGAGAAAAGCAAGACTTAGTACTGCACAATCAGATGATAGAGCTGAACCCACAAGTACAAGAGCTGTTCGTGCTGGTAAAGGCAGTCATGCAATTACAGCTATTAAATCATTATTGGAGGACTGTGAAAATTGGCAAGTAATCTCTAGTAAAAATGAGTATCAATTTCCTGGTGTATTTTCGACTGCAATGTTACAGAGAGCCTTTTACACTCCCAATTGTATGGACATGCCTCAGTCTACTTCTGATCCACACTACATGTGGGAAGATATACAGATATCAAAAAGTGGATGGAATAAGGACAGAGAGGTCAGTGTTTTGATTAATGGATCCTCAGAAAAAGTGATGTACAGAGTAGCATCATGTAATGGTGTGAAAGCTTGCCCTGCTGATTCTTGCAATTATGTGGTACCATTAACAGCGCAGAGACCATGTGGTGAGCACCCTTCACAAAAGCTTGTAAAAACCAACTCCAGTGACCCTTGCCCTGTGCAAATAGCTTACATTTATCCAAAAAATGTATCTGAAGACCACAGACATTGGTTGTTTGCTTTTGTGTGGCATCAGAAAACCTCTTGTGATTCACTTCACAATCATCCGATGCATAACTCATCAAAAATCTGTTCCAAAGTGAAACAAATGATAGTCAAAGCTATAGAAATTAATCCTAGTCTTAAACCATATGAAATTGCTAAAGGTAAAGGAGTACATGCAGTTCCTGGTGCTATTGATAAAGCTAGTAATCACATTGGAAAGATATCTCGTGAAGTCAAGAAAACCAAGTTACGAACTGCAGCTGGTTCAAACTGGGAACCATCGAGCTTCGAAAAAGTAGCAGATGCAATTGATGTGAAGGATGAAGAACTGACAGGGAATGAAGGTGATGTACACCAAATAAAAAAAACTGGCAAGACTGTACTTGGTATCAGTTACGTTTTTTGTATGAATCCCTTGATGTGCTCTCTATTGGCAGATTCAGAGTTTGTTGAGGCTGATATTACATATAATGAAACCAGAGATTATCGTTACCTTTTTAATATGGTGGCATTCAACTATACAACAATGGACTGGATGGTAGTGAGTCGAATTCGAATGGACAAGCAAGATGCAAATGCATATGCTTTAGCTTATTCAAAGACCTTTTTGAAGTGTAAATCTGAATGTGAAAATTTTGAACTTGGAAAGAACTTACTCGGCATTGTAATAGACTGGTCAGATGCAGAAATAAAAGGACTTGGAAAGGCTGTGGGGAAAGAATTGGCTTCCACACTTCTAAAAGGATGCAAAGTCCATTGGACACGGTCATGGCAAAGAGTCAGAGATCGTATTTCATCCTCTGAAGACAAAGAACGTGAAAAAGCACTTTTCTCATTGATTGCTTCAGTAATACCTAAACTACCTGCAGGAAATGATGTTCAGCATGCATTTGAAGTTATCAGTAAAAAGGCTTCAGCTCATGTTCTTGTAGGTCCAGTAGATGGTCTAACAAAAGAAGATGCTTCCTTTATTGACTCCAAGACAGATTGGACAGCAGCTACAAAGTGGGTGGAATGGTGGATTAACCCTCGTCATTTGAACCTTTTACACAAAGACTGCTTGATTCTGTCTGGGACCGCTGCCCATCAGATACTAATGCTGTAGAAAGGAAGAACTTTGACAGCAAGGATTCACTGCCACAGCCACTTCAAACTGCTATGGTCAATTTGTACAAATATGACAAAGCAGCATGTGCTAAACACATAGCTGCAATACACAATATTTCACTTTCATATTGTGATAAAAGTGAGAAGGGTAGAAAGTTAGCAGCCATTAAAAGAAATATTCGGAGGAAAAATTCAGCTCAAAGCAAAGACCAAAGTGCTCAGTATGGGCCACCAGATCGTCAATGCCACTTTGAACCATCAAGTGAGAAAACAAAGGGAACAAAAAGGTCAGGTGGAGCTTGTGGATTTAATTCCAAGCGTCCAAGACTAGCAAATAATGATGACGATTTTATCCCCCAAACTTCAGGCAAAGCAAGGCTTCATAAATGTAATAAAAAGTTTCTTGGCCGTAACCTGAAAATGAAGTTCAAAATTAATGGTACTAACAAGTATGAGTGGTTTGATGCACAGATATTGCATTTCGACCCACAAACTGGGAAATATGGTGCATATTTCCCTAGCGACAATCAAACTGTGTACATTGATCCCTTGGAGGAAGCAGACGATATCATTTTTTCGTAATGAACGATTAAACTTACAATAATAACACTATATGCTAGCAAATTCATGCCATGCAACAAGGTCACTCATCTCAATAATATTGTTTAATAGCTATACGTATTATAGCTACAGTTGCTAGAAAATTAGCAGCTACTTTAATCACTCCTTCCATTATCAAATCAAATTTTTGGACAGTTCATTTTATGCATGTGGAGACTCAGTCTTGCATAATCCTCTTACCTAGTGATATTCATAGCGTTATTATAAAATTTAATTGATTGGCAGGGTTTTACTCTTCACTGGACTTGTATATTATATTCCTTCCCTTGACAGTGGAAAGATGGGCTATTCCCTGTACTCATACAAAAGAGTACCATAGAAGATTGTAACGATATTCATTATAAATTGATGGCAGGGTTTTACTCTTCACTGGACTTGCATGATTCCTTCCCTTGATAGTGGAATGATGTATACTATATGGGACTATTTTATGCAAAATAGTACTGTAGACGATTGTAACGATATTCATAGTGTCATTTTACTCTTCACTGGACTTGCATAATTCCTTCCCTTGACAGTGGAATGATGTATACTATAATGGGACTATTTTATGCAAAGGAATGTTAATGATATTCATAGGCCATTACTAGCTAATTGTAGGGTTTTACTCTGGAATGGACTTTGCATAATTCCTCCCCAATAAAGAGTAAAATTGCTTATAACACAGAAATTATGCAAAACACAGTCTGCATAATTCCTTCCCATGAGTTACTCTAGGGATGAGTTGCATAAATCATTCCCTAGAGTAACTCTAGGGATGGGTTGCATAAATCATTCCCTAGAGTAACTCTAGGGATTTCTTTATATTTTATGCAAAAATCACTAGGACCACTAGCTACGCACATGCGTAACGGGATCTAAAATAGATAAAGCATGTGCACTCGGTTTCTCGTTGATTTAGTGCACCATTCCTCGGGCTACATGCACTAAATCAACCAAAAATCTCACACACATGCTTTATTACTTACGACCTTTATAACTACTTCCTTACCTTCTGCACTATTTGCCTCAGATCGTAGTCTGGGATTGCTGCACAATCCAGCTTGACCTCGTTGGGGGGCTTCCCACACAAATACTCGAACACTCCTTCATATAAAAAAGGATACCCTGATCCTCCCTGTGCAAGTGAAGTAGCCATTAGAACACCAATCTTGTAGAAGGCATTTGACTATTAAACAAAATAATAATGAATAACTGCATGATGCTTCACAAGACTCATTACTAGTAACACAACTACCTGGAGAGCAATCACATCATGACGAGGAATCAGTGCATCTCTATCTCCTTCAAAGTAAGACTTTACTGCCACAGCAAACATTCGCCACAATTCACGTTGAGGCCCTCCCCCATCATCTGCTACACAGTAAAAAAAAAGTGGTTGTAACAACCCAAAAATGTGGATCAAAACTACTGCAACTCAGATAACCCACATTAGTAGTAAAAATAACTCTCATATTTTGTGGTAATAATAACAACATTAAAATTTGGTCATTTTGATGATGGTAGATAATGGTTAAAATAACTATTGTGTTATAATTGTAATAACAATTATGTTGATAATTATAGTGATAAACGTACATTGTTATAATTACTAAAGGATATTGTTGAAATAACCATCATGGTTGTTGAATTAACCAGAAAAAAATAATTTTAAAGTAATATTCATTTTTATTACAACTTCAGATAGTGATTATTATTACCCACTGGAAATGGATTGTTATTATACAACTTAGCTCAGATTCACCCTTTAAAAAATTATAACAACTGGTAATGGTCAATAATTATTACAACAATAATGTAGGTAATAATAACAGGAACATTAAAGATTTCGTTTTATGTCCGACACAACAGCTAAGTAAGTGCTAGGTCTCTTTAATGAATCTGGAAATGAAAGGATATAATCCTGCAAAAAAAAGAATACATTCTGTGCAGGTTTAGGATATTCCAAATTAAAAATATAATAACATGAAAACATATAAAAGAGAGCTGATCTAAAATTTTGCACTTGACACAGGGTGATCTGTTCACAAGTAATAAAGAATTGTGAATTGGATCCTGCTTCATTCTTGAACATAGCAATTCTTGGAGAATTTCGTAGAGGAGGTTTGCGATAAGCTTCTTCCATCGACTCAATCTGATACATGATAGTGGTATCAATTTATTAGATAGCCATAATAATTATGGGTTAATAGTATTCTAAATGGAGCACATGTACTCAGCAACTATAAACTTATAGCTTCGCTATTAATTTTAGGACTGTGTAGGAGATATAAAAAATATACATTGTTAAGGATGGGTGAAGGAAGATTAGGCACTGGTGGTATAGCAGGTTAGTGTAGCTATGGGTACATACCTCATATTCTTCATATATATAATGCAAAACATCATTCTTAACAAGAGCCTGGGTTACTATCTTCAATGCTACTAAATCCAACTGTTCATCATCATCATCATCATCATCATCAACTATGGAAATGAAAATATAATTCATGATATAGGCACCAGTAGCTAGCTATGTACCTGTAGCTGTGTGAGCTGTAATACTCAGATTTTTCTTCCCACTTTTTTTTGCATACTCAATAATGGCAGGTACATATTTCTTCCATTCACTGATAAACAGAGACTTAACATCTTTTCCAATAACCATTTTCATTTCTTGATCAATCTGTGTATTGGGGAGGGGGAAGGGAAAGGGAAAAGTACAATGAAGTTATGGTGGCTGGAGCAAAAAGTTAATTCTTACAATAGGTCGACGAGAGAGAGCAGGGTAGTTTTCAATAATCTGCTTGATACTAGTGGCCTCATTTTGAATAAATAATCGACGTTCATGGTAGATAGATTTTAATAATGGTAGTAGCACACTGTCTCGAGGCTTAGATTTAGCCAACTCATCTGATATAGCTCGTTTATGGACTTCTATACTGTCTGGATCTTCCACCGACACATCTACTCCTACAGGATACCTGCGTAGGAGTTGCTCTTTGCACTTAATTGTTGGACATTTTTTCCGCTTGGCATCTGGAAGCTCACTGGCTGAGTTTGGTAGTTTGAGCTTATCCCTTTTCACCACATTCCTTACTCGTGTAATCATTTTATCGACCCACGATTGCTGAATTAATAATACATATAATTAAATGAATGCTATGTATAAAAAATAACTTACATATCCTATTCCCATGTCATCTTTCATGAAAGGGTATTTTAGTATAAGTTTTCTTGCTTGCTGCTCACAATCTACTCGTGAAGGCTTCCTTGAATGAGCAAATAACTGAGTTACTAGGACACGTATTATTTCTGATCTTGCAGAATCAGTCAAACAGTGACTTCTTATACATTCCTCTACCTCTGGCCTCCAATGGTCAGGTACTTCCATAGATTTATGTGATGAAGATGGTGTACTGCTACGTGAACCAGAACCGTTATCAGAACCATTATCTTCACTAGTAACACTGCTTGTTGGTGTATTATAGGGTGCTGAAATTTTAACCAGGGGTACTTCTGAAAATGATCGATTTGCTGTACTCTACACATGTACAAATAAACTAGTTTATAGCTACATAGCTTAGTTATTAACATACCTGTGGACGAAGCTTCATTATTTTTTTCACTAGCCCTATAGGAGGCACCATTGACTTTATTTCTTCTTCAGTTAAAACGATAAATTCAGTGCCATCCACATAATTCTCTGTGTAATACAGGCCCTAGAGTATACAGTCATTTGTTAGCTAGTTTAGCTACTTACCTTCGAACACTTTACTAAACTTTTCCGGTATGCCACTTTTTTGAAGCCAGGCACTAACTTCTCTCGCTGACATTGACTCGCTAAAGTCCACAAAATCAGAACCGTCAGAGTCCCAACCGTCTGCCATTATACCGAAGCAGCTGCTATGCATGCGTGATGCCTTCTGCGCATGCGCAATAATAAAATTTTGGTGCAGCTGCTCCTACCCAACAAAATGGAATTAAGTTTGGTATGTAAGAAGTGTCCTCTGTGTAATTTCGAATCTCCGACTATACCTTTGCTGTTGAGCCACCTTCGAAGTGTGCATGCAAGTGATCCCCGGTTTCTCGTGACGTGCGGTATTGAGGGCTGCACTGTATCTTCTAAGAGTTTCTCTTCTCTTTATTCCCATATATACCGTCGTCATTCGAATGTGGGCATTGTTAAAAAAAGAATTTTTCAATTACAACCTGATGACCAGAGTTCAAGTGAACTGAATCCTAGCTATTTCTCAGCTTCTTTGAATGATGAAGGCTCAGATGAAGGTATCTAGCTACATGCATGCATGGAACTATTTTAGCAGCCCTTAATCCAACTAGAAGAGCTGCTATTTATGACAGTGTACCTGTAAACTGGATATTTTGCTAATCAGGCCACTATTGTTCTCAGGGGATTCTTCATTAGGTGTGGGTGGGCAAAAAGCTAATCATTCCTATTGAGTCCTTAGTTTTTTAGCAAGTAAACTTACTGACTACACTGAGATTTAACTACATCTGTCTATGACGGCAGCAATTTCCAGGGTATAAGAGTTTGTGAGCATCATAATAATAAAAATGTGGGGTGTAGGAAGTGGAACTATATAAGCTAGAGCATAGTGGCCTTAGTAAAGATTTATAGCATTATCAGCATGTTAAACAACTTAGATTATGATAATCACCAAGATTTCTGAAATGCAGAGGTTATGGATGTTGATGTTGCTCATGCATTGGGTAGAGATGTGCAAACTCGGTGTCGTGCAAGCGCACTGTTTCTTCTCAAGCTGAAAGAGCATAGACGCATAACTCAAACTGCCATCGATGATGTAGTGGAAGGCTGCCAAAGCCTTTTTCAGCAGACAATTCAGACAGTTCAAGCTGGCGTCCGTTCCTGTTTAGCTGAGAATGGAGTTGATCCAGATAATGTAGCTGGATTAAGCGAGACATTTTCCAAGCTTGTTGATCCTTTTAACGGCCTTGACAATAAATACAAGCAGGAAAAGTATTACAAAGAAAATCTTGGATTGGTGGTAAGCAACCAACTATACTATATCATAAGCAGTCCCATTATTCCAAATTAATTTTTGTGTACAGGAACCAAATGAGGTGAAGATTGGTGATCGCTACTATGTTAAAAAGTTTACAGGATCCAAATCACAATTGAAAGAACAGTATGACACTTTCCAATATATTCCTTTATTAAGTACTCTAAAGAGGCTGCTATGTGATAACAGTATTCTTGATGAAATAGAGAACTGTCCTAATCGCATTCATAGTGATAATATAATTGAAGATTTTTGTGATGGAACCTTGTTTCATGAGCACCCTCTATTTTCCAAAGATCCTTATGCCTTACAAATCATAGCCTATTATGATGAAGTGGAAATGTGCAATCCTTTGGGATCACATATTAAAAAGCATAAGTTGGGCATTGTTTTTTTTACTTTGGGTAATATCCACCCAAAATTCCGCTCTTCTTTGTGTGTTATTAACCTGCTACTAGTTGCTACGATACCAGTGATCGAACGTCATGGTATCGATAAGATTTTACAGCCTTTTATTACTGATCTTGATGTTTTGGCAACCACTGGTGTGACCGTGCCTATAAAAGGAAGTGAGCGTACCTTTAAAGGTGCCCTGCTGGTCTTTTTAGCTGATAATCTAGCTAGCAATTTTCTTGGTGGATTTAAATTATCTTTTTCATTCTCTTTTCGGTGTTGTCGATCCTGTCTTGTTACAAATGATAAGCTTTCTAGCAGTTTTTTTTCTGATACATTTGTTCGAAGAAGCAAAGAAAAGCATGAAGATCATTGTAAGGCATTGGAAGGTCCTCTAGGTAACCACTATTCTAAAACTTATGGTATAAATAGAAGATCTTGTCTTATGGATGTTCCATACTTTTCTATGCTTGGTGGTGGTTTACCACATGATGTCATGCATGACATATTGGAAGGTATTGCTCCTTTGGAAATTAAATTATTGCTACGGTATTGTATTGAAAAAAAATTCATAACTTTAGATGAATACAATAAAAGATTGATTAATTTTTCATATGGTTATACAGAATATGATAAGCCAATTCCCATTCTTACTCGTGTTCTTAATGGAGATGGTAGTCTTCGTTCGAACGCAGCTCAAATACTTTTATTATCACATATATTACCATTTATTATTGGACATATAATTCCAGAAGATGACGAGCACTGGAGATGTTTCTTGCTTCTACTGCAAATTATTGATATTGTTATGTGCCCAGTAACTTCAGAATCTGTGAGCACAAGTCTTAAATTTCTTATTAATGAGCACCATTGCTTATTCATGTTACTATATAATAAAGAAATACCTAAATTGCATTTTGTTGTACACTATCCAGAGCAAATGGAAGCAGTGGGTCCAATGACTAAATCATGGACTATGAGGCACGAGGCAAAACTCAACTTTTTTAAACAGGTTACCAGATTAGATAACTTTAAAAATATTGCATCATCCATGGCAAATCGGCATCAGCGTTGGATTTGTTACGAGTTATCCAGTGGAAGCCTTCTTTCTAAACCTATTGAATGTGGACCAGGAGTTGGTCCTAAGCAGTTTTGTGATGAGACCCCTGACATTCAGGGAGGTTTAAGTAGCTTGATGGAGATATCTCCTGAATCTTCTATTTTTCATCCTCGTTGGGTACGTAAAGATGGCATAATGTATAAAGGTAATATATTCTTAGTTACTGGTTCCGATGGTTTGGATCCAGTCTTTGCACAACTTGATGAATTGCTTGTTGTTGGTGGTGACTTGATTATTTTCATTCTTCATCCTTGTACCACACTTTTTTTTGATAGTCACTATCATGCTTATGCTGTAGATGTTAAACCTCAACGGATTCTGAAATGTATATCTGATCTAGCAGATCCTAATGTACTACATGGAAGGAGAGTTAATGAGTATACATATGTTGCACTGAAATATTATTTCATGTCATAATAATTTATGTATCAGTATAATTATACATGTGTTATTTTAAGACAGTAATGTTTATTCAAAATGACTCACAGGAATCATTATAACCTTGATTGGTCAAAGTAATACTTTTTTGGGCGATTATTTTAAATAATGTGGATTGAAATAACTTTTTTAGTAAAACTAACCCACCATAGTTATATTAACCTTGAGAAAATTGAAACGATCTTCTAGAATTTTAGTCATTTCAACCCAGAGGAGTTAAATTTACTACCTTTTTTTTACTGTGTAGTTCTCCAATGAAAGATACCTGAAATTGGATAAGCATTACCTGATATCCTGTCCAGCCCCTGGAACCCTTCAATAAGTAAATCTAGTAATAATACCTTGATACATTTAGTGGGATCGAAGCCATGTCTGTCAACAGCTCTCATGCAGTCAGCCAGCACGTGGGTCCTTCTGATCTCTATGACATATTCATCGAAGTTATCCACTTTTCTTGATATAGCTCGAAGAACACTTTCCAACGTTACAGGACCACTAGAAGGAATATAGCTAGTACTTGATTACCTCATCCCAATGAATATTCAAGCTTAGAAACTTTGAGCTTTGAAAATTAATCTTATGAATATTCTTAGATAGGGACCAGTCTATCATACTGGTATAATAGGTACTCCCAAGCATCCGGCATAATGATAGCAGGCATTATACAAAGTGTTACAGTCAAAGAAGAATGTTTAGTCATCTCATGAACATAAAACCATGTATCATTGGCATCATATCAGTGCTACAACATGGCTGAACAACCTTTAGGCGGAGTATGTGTGAAAGAAATTTGGACACAATCAAACAGGTAACTTCTGTAAAAGCATAAAAGGCCAAAATTACACATCAGGTACAACAAGCGTATCTTTACAAGACTTAATATGCACCAAGCCTACTGATGAAAAATTTTTGTAGGTAGATACAGAAGCCTAAAATTCATGCTATTTGCAGCGAGCGAGCGCAGCGAGCGAGCTGACTCTCAGGTCATGACTCATTGAAATTTTAAATATATATAATTGGCGAGCGAGCGAAGCGAGCGAAGCCCCACACTAATTGGTCAAAATGGAAATTTGCGATATTTATATGTACACGTACGTCACTCAAAATGCGCATGCGCTTACGCATGCGCATGAAATAGCTACTAAGCAACGTCATAATAAGCAATCATTTTCGTTAAGCTTGAAGTTGAAACACTATTGTAGCGAGTATTATGGAACCCAGAGAACCAGAAAACAAGCGAAGGAGGGCCCCAGAACACCCTCTAGAAACTGACCAGCAAAGAAGAGCAAGACCTCATGAAAGAAATGAAAGAGACAGAGCTAGAAGGAGAACAGAGTCAAAGGAACAGAGAAAAACAAGACTAGCAAAGAAATGTGACAGATAGAGCCAGGAGGAGGGAATGTACAGAGTCAGCAGAAGATAATGCTGCAAGAGCAGAGCAAATGAGAGCCAGAAGGAGAGCAGAGTCAGCAGAACACAGAGCTGCCAGATTAGAGCAAATGAGGGCTCATTATTTGAGAAACTAGCTACTGAGTCTGAACAGGAGTGGTAGCCTGGGTTTCAGAGAAGATACTCCAATGCTAACTGGGAATGCACCAAGTCAGTTAACAACCTGAATAGAAAGTCACTGTTGGGGCTATATAATCATAAGTGAGGGAGGAGCACATTGAAATGACCACTGGCTGCTTGCTCGCCCAACTAATGCTATACGAGCATCTCTAGTTATCTAGGTCTACACTCCAAAATGCCTCAGGCGTACGTATGGTACGTGTCCTGAAATAGTAGCGCTGTGCGCGTGCATAATGCGCATGCTCCAATTAATCAAGCTAGATTGTTTTCTACATGCAGCCTTTTGTCATAGGGCACTAGGCTTATCTAAGTAGATTGTAGGCGCTTGTTATCTAAGTGCTTGTGGTAAGTATTTACAGCTTTCTATGTATGGAGCTTCCCGGTTGGAACCACAACTTACATGACTCTTGTCTCTGACAGCAAGCACTGGAGCCTATCAGCTACTCACTTGCTCACTGTCAAATGCTGCACATAATTATAGTAGTAGTTGTAGAGGCTCTAGCCTGGTACTTTGTTACATATAAACTCAACAGCAACTAAAGAGTTGTAGCACTAACTTGCTTGCTCACTGGCTATCAAAATTAATGTATCAAAGTGAATTGTAGGCGCTTGGCTTATCTAAGTGCTTGTGGTAAGTATTTACAGCTTTTGATGCATGGAGATTTCTGGTTGGAACCACCACTTACATGACTCTTGTCTCTGACGCAATATAAAGCACTGGAGCCTATCATGCTCACTTGCTCACTGTCTAAACTAAACAGAAAAATCTTCTAAAGAGTTGTAGCACTAAAGAATACTTGCTTGCTCGCTCGCTGTCAACTGAATGTTGAACATTGCCCTAGTACTATCAATAATTCTGTCAATAACTTTCTATGCTAGCTAGCTGCAGTCCTGGCTTTCTGGCCGCACATAGTAACACGCGCGTGCGCGTCGATTTATTGAACAATTACGTACAATACGTCATTTTCTGGATCATGCGCGCAAGGCTGATTATAATTCTTCAAATCATAGATACAGAGGATTTCACGATCTTTGCAACTGCAAAAAGCCAGTCACATGATCAATATGAGGAATTTGACCAATCAGTAGGTTTGAATTACTTCCGCTTTTGGCTTTCCCGTTGCAAAGATCGTGAAATCCTCTGTATAAGAGGTTTACGGGATTGGAAACGGATCACGTGCTCTCGTTAGCAACTAACAACCGAGGCGCGCGCGTTGACAGCTGAATGACATAGCACTTTTATCAAAGTTGCTGTTCTGACAAGATCCGTGAGGTAAGACTTATGCCAATGATACTATAATACACTAGGGCATAGATTTACTGTATGAAATAAATTTCAGCTCAGATTTTCAAGTCTATTCCTACAAATACTACTGTAGTGGTTAATGGGACTGTAATCCCTCTCACGCTTGATGGAATCAATTGCTGTTGCCCATTTTCTGATCAAAAGGCATGTAAACTTTAGCTACATGGAATAGTAATGTTGGTTTTTGTATTAGCTGACATATATTGTCTCTAGCATTTGCAAGCGGTGTTAAAACTGTAATCCCTCTCCCAAGAAATAGATTAACAATATTGAAACTGTATTAGTTATTTCAGGGAAAGGATAGAACAGTAAATGGAATTGGTGCATTCGTTTTCTATACAATAGTCATCCTATGGAGATGGCAAGCTTACTATATTTCCCCCCTAATATCCATAGGGTCCACAGGACAGCTGACTGAGCCGAATTCTTGAGGTGGATGGTGTCAAAATCCAACAGCCAAAAGCTGGAAGTATTGCAATAATGCTGATGAGGGAGAACTGAGCAGAAACTGGTGGATAACTTTGGGGCAAAATTATCTAGCTATAATTTATGTCTAATTTTAATACCAAAAATCATTCTAGCCTTTCTTTCAAGTCAATCACATAAATTAATGTATAATGAGCAATGATAGGTACTCATAGTTATAATTACAAGGAAAAAAGTCATGAATAATTAATAACTTCCTTCCTCAGACTCTCCAACTTCAACTCTCTGACTCTTCACTTCTTCAATACCTTCCCCTTAGCTTACTTGTACTATTCTGTGAGCTGTAGGGGCAGAATATCACTTTAACTGCCTTGAAAGGAGTGAATATTGATCTCTTTTCACAACGATTAATATAATTAATGCTGCATGCGCGTGCGCATCTGTCAACGCGCCACGGTTGTGCAGTTCATTGGGCGTTTCCAATCCCGTAAAACCTCTTATATCTATGTTCAAATCAATCAATCAATCACTAGCTAGCTACATTGTAGTGTGAATGTGCAAGATGCGGCTGTAGAACCAGACCCTCCAGTTCCACCATCCCAGTTTCTTCTCTCTCACCAGCCCCACTGCCAGCTTCTGAAGTTATGCACATACACCAGTATCCTGTCCTAGTATAGTAGCTCACAATGGTTTCACAGCACACTGTTAGCCAAAGTGGAAAGATGTCCTCAGGACCTGGGTCTTTTAAAATATCCACTTCAGTGATACGCTACCACCACTCCTACAGAAGGTATTTCATGCCATGTATAAATATATACTCAATCTTTTATATTAGGATGGGGAAAAGACTCTTCAAGGAACATCTTTGAGGATGGAAAAGCTACACAAGCATATAGTTGGGACTGAAATCTAGATACACTACAAAAATCATAGTTTTTAATACTATATAGGAGCTCACAGGGCTTTGTCTGATGTTCTCGCCATGGAGAGGGTCATCACTCATCCTTCCATGGTTAGGTGCCTCTCCAAACTCGCTCCCTCAAGAAGCAGAAAAGCTTGTTAGTTGAGCAGAAGAGACTGTTTCCTCAGACTTCAAGTCACTAAAAACTCTAGATTCTCTGGGATTCGGACATGAAGAGCTCATGAAGCTGCGATCGGAACAAGGAGAAAGAAATATGACATGCGGGTCAAGAGAAGTTAGCGAAGCTCGTATGCACCAAAGACAGGCAGCAAGAAAAACAGGAAGAGCAGACTATGTATTGCAAGAGTGATCATTCAAGATGACAATTAGAGCAGCATATACAGAAGCACAGAGAAGTCTTAAGGCGGTGGGTATGCATTTGCTTATGAATAATTCATGAGTTAATGAGGCGAGTAGTTGCACTGACTATGAGATGGTACAGTTGAAAATTACAGTTTAATACTGACTAGCACTTCCTACTCTACAACTGAGGGCAAACCAGACACTCGAGAACACTATCGTTGCAGAGAAACTCAACTGCTAAGCAGCCATACCTTGATCGATTTTTTGATGTCAATCTTCTTGAATGCTTATTCCAGTTGTATAAACCTAGATGCAGGGCGGCACGGAGAGATTTTAGCCAGAAAAGCCAACACTCCTGAATTTTGATCGCTTTTAGCCGTCGATCGAACGATCAATGGGCCATAGCTCTCGCGTACAGTGCTTTCTTTTCAAAATCTCTCTGTCTAGCCCTACCCACTGGTTCATATAATAAAATACGGTCAGCACATGGCTGCAGTTTGAGAAAATTGACGTCAAAAAATCGATCGAGGTATGGCTGCTTAGCGGTTGAGTTTCTCTGCAACGGTAGTGGTCTCAAGTGTCTGGTCTGCCCTCAGTTATAGAGTAGGAAGTGCTGGTCAGTATTAAACTGTAGTTTAATACTGACTGTAATACTAATTACAGTGGAAGCTCTGAATAATAGACACACTAAGTCTTGGGACCCAGCCTTTTGTTCATCTTTTGGTGTATAAACAAAGAGTTTGGAGTGTCCAGGTTCCACTATAATAAAAAAAACTTCGATTTCACCAAAAAACATTGGACAGGTTAGGCTGTAGGCCTAATAACTAGTTAGGGTGCGTTATTTACTTTTTTCATGGTAACAGCAGCCATCTTGAGAGGCAAGTGCATGGCCGTATACATTTTGCCTCTCCAAGATGGCTGAATTGCCATGGTGAAGTAATTCCCTCTCTATTATAATGTAGCTAACTGCTCAGAGTTGAATCAAGGAACCTTATTTCGCAGGGAATTTATTATAGTCTGCATGTGCTCACATGATCACATCTCCTCTTGTGCACCCATGAGAGTTTTCATGTTCATGTTTATCAACATGGGAAAATTCATGTCTGGTTGTAGGTAGAAGTATTCAAAGATGCCACATCCACCTTAACTGCAGCACACTGATGCATGCCTGCATCCGAATTGGTACAGTTCTTGTCAGCAATCACCCCATGAGATATTGAGCATAATGCATATAAATTAACACTATAAGTAACCACAATGTATCTTCATGCTGCATGTGTGGAAGCTGACAAAAATTAATATAAAGTGGGGATTTTTTTGTGGGAGGAAATTTTCATCTAGCTATTCCAACATCTAGCAATGATTGTGGTATAACAAAATGTCTTATTCAAGGCTAATTTCATTGCAGAGAAAAATATTAGGGGACTTGCATACCACACAGCACACAAAACATGACATCTATCGGGGATCTGGGGGCATGCCCCCCAATTTTAGATTGAATCTGGTGAATTAATTCTGTTGGAGATTGGTATACCATAAGGAGGGGGAGCCCCCCTCCCTTATATCCACCCCTGCTGCTATTATTGTGCTGTGACTTATTCATTTTGTACAAAGATGGAGTGTTACACAGTAGTGAATATGATTACTACAATGGAGAGGTGTTCTTATGCTCACCTAGAGAGAAACCCTTTGGAATGCAGACGTCTATGGGCCTTCTCCAAATCGCCATCAATAAAGACATCAAAGGGATTACAATTGAGGATCCTACTGGCTATCGAGACCACTTTGAGTCCTCCAAAAGAAACAGCTTTTGCAGGCAACTTGGATTCACACAGGCTGCCACTGATAGCCTGTACACTGAAAGAGCTTTGAGTGGCATATACAGTTTCTCACCATATAGTTGTTCAAGGTATGGTGGAAATGAACTTATGTTGAGTAATGCATGAATTAAGGAGACGAGTAGTAATCAGGCTATAGTATATTCATTTTAATAGGAATTCGTGGTATAATGCCACACATTTGAGTGACTGCAGTGTGGACAAGTCTTCAAGTGCTTGCTTTAGATGTTGCTTCAACTATCCCCCTCCAGGAGGGTGCTTACCAGAAAGCTGCAAGTCTGACAACTTGATTGCAATTGCGTGTGGTGAGATTCTTTAAATTAGCTATACGTAGTTCATACTGCTAACTATACCATTTTCTCTTAGTGTATGACCCACATAATGAAATGGATGAGGTTGTTTCCAATGGATATCGTGGTAAATGTGAACTGAAGGATAAGAAGATACAAAACCACGATGCAGTGTGTGGAACAGGTATTATAAGTGAAAGGAACTCAACCAAAACACTTTCCTATTGCAAAAAAAGGATGACCCTGACACTTAATAATGATTAGGACAATCCTTCACATTAAGAGGTTCTAGCTACTGAGTTTATTTTCACTTCTTTTTTTCTTTTTTTTTTTCCAGCTATACCTGATACCACTTATATAAAAATTATTGGAATCTTGGCTGGATTGCTATTCATATCACTAATATCATCGTTGATTCTACTTGCACTATACATTGCCTTCACTGTAAGGAATAATGGTGGCTGTAATCGTAATTGCATTGCAGAGTTTTGGTGCTACTGGTGTAGACCCCATGTGCAAGGAAATGGTAACATTGGTGTGCAAGGATATGATGAGCTACGTGGACAAAATCAAGTAGAAGATGTACCGTTACAGTAAATCTTTGTTATTGCCATCAAATTATTGTTGTTCATAATAATGTGTGTGTGTGTGTGTGTGTTTTATGTGATACCTCCTCATGGTGCCCAGGGGTAACAGTGGTCCCATGACTGGTTGGCATGGTCTTTATTTCACCAAATAATTTATCAGTTGCTTTTATGTCAGTGCTACCATCGCTCTTATTAAAGTGAGCACTAGAAGTTGAACAGAAAATAGTTAGTCTAGCCAGGCTCTGTATTATAAATAATTATAGTGGTCAGAAAATATTGATTACTGACCAGCAGTTATTTCTCCCCTCTCCTCCCAGTAACCTTGAGGCTGAAATTTGCTTAAACCATTACAAAACTCATTGAAATAGTGGTATGTTTTACGCACTGATGAGATGGATCCTTCAGCAAACAGCTGGGCTACCTCACAGGTCCACCATAGCGAATGGACATTATTTTCAGGTTTATAAATTATCAGTAGATCTTAGTAACCACCAAATTTTGCTTAATAGGAATACTAAACATCATTTTCAAGGAAATAGACAACCCTATACCAGTATTTTTGGATAGATGTTTGACCAAAAATTTGCTAATTGTTATTTCTGCTCTACTGAACCCTGTTGTTTCAAGTATGAGATTAATACAGTAGCAATAGGAGTTACATCCACACTCTACTACTTATGCACACTTGAATAGCTATTCTTCTTTTATTTTACCTACAAGTTTAAGATTTAGTTCAATACCAATTTTTAAGTTTTCGTTAGGGTCCTGCTGAGCTTGCTGCTCAACTGTTGATCCTTGATCCTGGGCCTCAACTTTGATTCTCAGTGATCCTTGACCCAAGGCCAGCTGCTCAACTTTTCCTCTCAATGATTCTTGGCCCTGGGCCTTCTGCTCAGCTTTTGATTCTTGACCCTGGGGCAGCTGCTCAACTTTTCCTTTCAATGATTCTTCACCTTGAGCCTGCTGCTCAACTTTTCCTCTAAACACTTCTTCACTTTGGGCCTGCCAAATCTTTCCTCTCAGCAACTCTTGACTCTGGGCCTGCAGCTCAACATTTGATTCTTGCTGCCCAACTTTTCCTCTCAACACTTCCTGACTCTGGGCCAGCCAAATTTTTCCTCTCAACGACTCTTGACTCTGGGCCTGCAGCTCAACATTTGATTCTTTATCCTGGACCTGCTGCTCGACTGTTCCTCTCAACACTTCCTGACTCTGGGCCAGCCAAACTTTTCCTCCCAACGACTCCTGACTCTCGGCAACATTTGCTCTCAAAAATTCTTGACTATGGGCTCGTTGCCCAATTCCAATACTTCCTCTCAACAATTCTTGACTCTGGGACTGATGCTCAACTTTTCCTCTCAGCGATTCTTGTTTATTTTTCATACGGAAAAGTTCAAGCAGAGCTGCATTAAAATAATTCATAGTTGTTCCAGCAACATTATCTGGCTTGAGATCCACAGGAATCTCATCTGGTTGATACTTAGTCAAAGCAATTGACTCTAAACGGGCAGTGACAGCTTTGCCTACAGGGATGGTGCCAGGAGAAGCACCACTATCATTTTCATACAGCTGATATGTGTAGCCACTCTGTAAAATTCTATCACGGGGGCGGCATGGTCCAGATTTTTGAGCCTGAAACTGACCATGTTCTTGACCCATACAGAGATAACATTCTGGTCTTTTCTGAGATAATTCCTTTCCGTATGTAACACAATCAAAACCACCAATAGAGACTTCATATTTTCTTTGTTTCACTAAAAATGACCAGCAACAAGCTTTGCACTCGATATTAAAGCGGGGCTTAAGTCCATAACGTTTTTGAAAGGCTCGGCTGTTCCGGTCTCCACCAGAATATCCTTTACTGGAATATGAATCGGAGTGGAAATGACGAACAGCCATAGTGTAGCTGGCTAGCTAGAGCTACCTGCTGCCTATCTAGCTCTGGCACTGTATGTACTGCTGCTGGCAATGAGTTCATTAATATTGGGGGCTGACTCCTGATATTATTACTAGGAATACACAAGCAAATCTGACCAATCAGATAAGGACACAAAACAATATAATTATATATGCCAGCTGCATGCATGGGCTGACCAGCTGGCATGCAGTACTGGTGGTGGGTACACAGATTTACAGGACACAAAACAAGAAATTTGTAGAATACTTAATTAACAGCTTACATGAAAACAATGCACCATAATAACTTGTCTGGAGGATCTGTTGGAATAGCTAGTCATGCAAATCCAGTGTAACCTTTGAATAGAGGACACCCTAAAAGAAAGAAGATACCGCTCACTCACAAAGGACATAGCTAACCCTTTACCTACTTAGAATGGTCTGGAAACAATCTTATTATGACATTAGCTAGTAACAATTATTAATGGTCAAGTATGTATTAACCACATCCACTCCAAGTTAGAGATACAGAATGATGTCATTATTTTGCAGCAGAAATGCACAAGTTCCCATATCTTCACACCAGAATACAAAGGATAAAAGGCTACATTATTCAGAGGCACTGTATGGATGAGGCGTAAGGGTTAGGACCTAGCCAGATGTCATGTCTGGTCTCAAATCTTGAAAAGGGTGGGAAACATTAGAGAGATCAGGTCAGAAGTGCAAGCCCATTGGTATAAATTAAGTGTACATAATATTATGTCCAACTTTACAACTTTAAACCAACAAACAGAGACATTTTTATTCACATTAGTAGTGAGATTATGTATCCATAAAATAGAGACACGATTGATCACACAAATAAAATTATCTTGGTAATCAGCAATAAAATAAATAATAAACTGCACCACAGATTAATCATCTTTGTCTTCTTCTTCCTTTTCTAAAACATCCTCCAATTTCCCTCCCTGTCTTTTCAGTTCAGAGGCTATGTGAGGATCATCCTCGGGAGACAATATCAGTTCTTTATGCTTGAGATTCAGAATAGAATCAGCTATCACTTGAGCATTGTTTCTCTGTGATGGAATCATACAAATAGTTATAAACTTTTATGGTAGAAAAAGTACAATACTTGCTAGTAGTAGCCAGACCTTCTTAAGGCATGTGAAGTTTGATTGACATCATAACTTCAATCAAAACACCATTTATGGAAACTTAAGCACAATTCTTAGTCAGGATCTTAGCAATTAATGATAAGTTTTACTGTCATAATAATAGTAATTCTTACTTGGTAACCTCCAGATGTGACCATGAGTATCGGTATCCCTCTCTTCCGAACTTCATCAAACACCATCTCGTCTCTCTCTATCACACCCTAATGAATAAATGAGTACAGAATGAGATTCCCTACCACTAATCAAAGGGAGATACCTGCTCATTAAGAACAGGAGATATCTGCTAAGTCAATAGTGGACATACGTACCTCAGGTGTTATGTCAAGGGCCCCCAGGGGATCTCCAATTAGAATGTCAGTGCCAGCGTTGTACACCACTATATCTGGTTGGAACATGTCCAATGCTCGTGGGAGGTCCCTAAAAAGACGTACACGATAAATATAATGTTTTACACTGGAACCTTTCACCTTTAGAACCAGAAAAAAACTGTAATGGTGTCCTCATTTCAGGGATGAATGTTAAGGTTGGGGGTTCATATGCCTTATACTTAATTATTAGAAGCTCTTCAGCTAAGGATGAAGGAAAAAAAAAAATTCTGTTAGAAGTGAAAGTCCAGAGGATTGATTATAATAATTGTCTGATGTTTTCCCACAATGGCAAGGTCATAGTTCAAATTGCTGATCTGTTAATGTATTATGCTAACCTAGGTGTGAATGTTGTTTGTGTATAGGTCCAGTTAATCTGCCTTCATAATTCCCATTCAGTTTCTAATATTGGGAGTAATATCCTTAATCTGCTTTTATCATTCCCATCCAGTTTCTAATATTGGGAGTAATACCCCTAATCTGCTTTTATAATTCCCATTCAGTTTCACACCCAATACTTGGGCTCTCAAGGGAATGGAGATGGCTAGATCCTATTTTCATACAAATGGGAGAAAACCCTACAAGTACTATTATGGTGTGTCACCTTTTGATATTTCTGAGGTAAATATCATTTTCAGTGTGAGGACTAAGTTCAATTTTTGTCTGAATTGCCACTGCAAAATGAGAACGTGTATGCAATGGAGAGAGAGAGAGAGAGAGAGAGAGAGAGAGAGAGAGAGAGAGAGAGAGAGAGAGAGATGCTTAAGGTTACTATTATTAAATTTTAGCTAGTTCAAAGTTCAAACTGATATTGTTGCTACTTGAAATACGATTAAATACCTTGAATGGTGAAGGCATGGGCTTAGTATCAATAGTGAATTGGAATTAATTCCTACATAACACGTCTAGACATTACCAGCTATTTCAACATACATACAAAGCTGAAAGATCCATTAACTTGTCTGAGTGATCTAGCTGCCCACTCACTTTTAGCAGGACCATCATTGGGATAGATCCACTTATTATACATGTCCATGATGTAGACTCGTTCATCGTCAAGGAAATCTCTCTCATGTCCATTTCCTTGGTGTGCATCTAAATCGACTATCATCACTTTCTTGATGCCATCCAGGTGAGAGAGCATGAACTGGAGGGAGGGGTGAAAGAGAAGGGAGAGAGAGATTGAGCTAAACTCAACATCATTGTAACAATAATGAGTTTTGGGGTCATTATTCGATGCAATGAGTTACTCAATAAGCTGAAAAAAAAGGTTATCAGGTTATCATTGCTGACTATCTGTGGTTTCAAATGATAAGTATGGTCAGGTACATTATAATGTGCTAGCACCATTCTAAGCTAGTATATACATGCAAAAAAAATGCAAATCATCTAGCTGCCGCTAAGCAGTCATGCGCACCTGGTCAAGCCAGGATGCCTGTGCACTAAGCAGGCACTAAGAGCCAGTGCTGGCAACCTCCTGGAGCCCATGCATACATACCTTTACTGAGAGACTGATATCGGCATAGGCACAGAAACCTCCTCCATTGTCACTAGAGCAGTGATGGAAGCCACCACCTGAAAGTACAATGAGTATTTACCAACAGTGAGGGCATGGTACAGATATGAATGATGGACGTCCATGGACTAATGACACAGATGTCCCCCTAAGCCCTGCTATTGGGTATGGAATGGGACATGAAAGAATGAGGGGTGTGGCTAATACGGCACCTAAAGTGACTGAATTAGGTCCAGTCCCAAAACCAGAGTCCACTCACCAATATTGATAGCCCATCCTCTGTCCTTGGCCAGCTTTCCAGCCATAATGGTGCCTCCTGTATGGTAGCGAAATGGCTTGAGCATTCTTGACTGGACAAGGGAGTTTGGTAAAGCAGCAACCAAGGGGACTTCCACCACCATAGCAACATTGTAACTTGCCTAAAATTAAGTTATAAGCTTTCAAATACATCATGTCATCATTATACATAAACAGTACATTGGTACTGCAGGACCCCTCCACCTCATAGTTATTATAACCATAATACATCTGTTATTACATGAACAACCAATTATTGTTTCTTGTGTCACTGGACTAGGAGAAGATGATTGCTTGTTTTTGTGGTGTATTGTATGCATGAAGCCAATCTGCAATAGAAAAGTGAAGTAGCCAGAGCTCTATTCATTAACCTAAGATTCAAACTATGACCCGAGTAACAACTCCTTTGAACCTAATTTGCCCTAAGTGACCTCAGCTACATAAAGTTGACCACTTCAATCGAACCTTCAATTCGATCTGCATTGCTTAAAGCCAGGCAAAAAAGTTGATTTTATCATACATTTTACAAGACTGAACCAATTGAGCCCAATTTTGTGGGTGTGGTTTGTGTTAACGAGGGGTTCTGAGGTGGTAAGAGAGGTGATGAGAAACAAAGAGTTTTTTGCTTGCCTACATTTAAACTCTGCAAGTACTTGTCAGTGTGGTTCACTAATAATTCTGCTGCATTTGCTTCTTCTGCATCCACTGTTGATGAGCTATCCTTCAACATTCCCTTATCTGTGGGAGGGAGAGAGATTTTTATCATTATAGTTTAGGTTTTTTATTGATGCATTAGTGATCAAGCTGGTTCATAAATTCTATAACTAGTTTCTACTGTTTGATAACTAATAGATAATAATTTTACACACCTATCAAAAATTGATGCACTTTGCCCCACTTTCCACTGTCGAATGGGTGCATCTTCTCGAACCCCATGAAGCCGATGTTATACACTGGAGAGTAGACAATGGGCCATTGGTCTGGCCTAACCTTGTCTGCATGTTCATAGAGGCGGGGAGTTTTTCCATCCGAGCCAAAGATACTACTGTCGTCTGCTGATCCGGTGTTACCCATTCTAGCTGTTAATAACTAATACTGAATTGAAGGAAGCCAGTCAGCCCTATCCTAGCAACACATTTGCTGACGAAGCATTATGGTCACATGACCTATAAGTCACGTGAAAATAAACGCTAGCGCGCGCGATAGAGTCCGTTCGCGATCGCGTGAGCGTTACCATACCAACAAGGAGCAAGCTCACAACACAGAATCGGTAAAGATGTACAAACTTGATTTAGAGGTGGATAAGAAGGAAGCTGCCGCCATTGAGCGGAGGAGAATTGCGGAGCAGCAAAGGAAGAGCAGGATCTTCAATGCAAGGGAGAGGACCATTGGAGTATGTCTATTAAACAAGGACCATCAGCACCAGCAATCCCTGGTTCCACCTATCCCAATTTCCCTCAGTATAGCTAGAGCCTAGCTAACTCTGTTTCAACTTTGCCAAGTTTAATCTTTTGGTGGTATGCACAGCTTGATGTCGAAGTCCTGGAGAAGCAAAAGAATCAGAAGAAAACAGAGGAAGAAGAAGAAAAGCATAGAAACGAAGCTTTTGGTATGAAAATAATAGTAGCAATAGCATTTGCTTGATCCATTAAACCAAAATGACCACCCGATTTCATGATTTACTAATTCTCTCCTTTTTTGTAGCAAGTGAAATGAAACGATGTGATATGATTGGAGAACTTCTACAACAGCGGCAAACAAAGGATGCAAGGGAGAAAAATAAGGTATGGCATGTCGATAAATAACTTATTCGTACAAGTGAAATACATGTTTAATGGATTTCCCTGCCCTATTTTGACAGAATTGAATTATTTAAACTGCTTGACTAGATCCCAAGTAGCTATACTCCTGTTTCTTTGTATACTAGAACACATGACCATATAAGCATGATGCATGGTATACTGAAGTATGTAGTTTATGTTTATGTTCATTTCGTCCTGCCTGCCTATAAGAAATTAAACAAGTGGAACTGCCTAGGCAGGATACTTTTTTGTTTCTACTGGACAGTTGGACTCAACAGTGTCCACATTGTAGTGTCCACTTTAGTCATGCGCTTAGTAATCTTGAACTGTTATTTTTATCGATATAGCTTTTGGTGGGATTCAGAAAGGATAATCAGAGAATCCAAGATAGGCGTGAGTATGACTTATATGACCCGGACACCAAGAAGAAGGAACTCCCACCTAGAGTGTCCGACGATGACCCAAGACTCACTGTATCAGGAATGCAGCTCTTTAACGGGGAGGATCTCACCTATGAACAGAGAAAACGGGTCCAGCAGAAACAATTGAAGTATGTATATCATATCCAGTTATAAAGTGCTGCCACGTTCAATCTAAAGCCCCAATCTACTATGATAGCCAGCCTCACTTTATTTTTCTAGCCTGATCCATATGAAATTGTACTAGCTATAGTTAGATGATTATTGTATTATAGGGATTGGACGATACAACAGGCAGAAGAAAAATACAGACATGAAATGGAAGAAAAATATGCCGACCGACTCTACCATCTAAAGGCAAGAGAAATGGATCAACGAGCTATGGAGTTGGAAGAAGCAGATCAGCAAGCAAGAAGGGCTTTGACTACTGCTATAAAGGATTATAACTGTGCTTTGGTCAGTCAAATATCAAGTGAATGATACAAATTGTGAGCTTACTTTTTATTATAGGCAAATGAAAAAGCAGCTCAGGAAAAGCAAGACTTCATGCAGGAACAGGATGATAATTTCACAGAACTTACCAATCAAGTTAATGGTGACATGCTTACAGAGAACCCTGAGGTGGCCAAGAGTGCCTTTGGGGAGCACAGGGTGGTTCCTGATCGCTGGAAGGGAATGACTCCTCAGCAAATTCAGGAGATACGTGAGACTCAAGAAAAGCAGCGTCAGGAGAAAGAGGTAGCTACTTTAAAATATAATTATAACAAGTAGTATACAATTAGCCTCTGTGCATTGCAATACAGAGGAACCTTTGATATAACAAATCTCTCCACAAAAGGACAAGTATCTTTGTATACACACTGTATCCAAAATAACCATGAAGACAACCTTTCAATAAAGGATAAAAGGGCTGAGTCCCAAGTGTGTCCATTAGCTATTCAGAGGCTACACTAACCCTCTGGCTTCTTGGCAGGCTCTCATAATTATTATACTTGATGAATAACAAAATTTCTATGACAGGAAATTTTGAGGCAGGAGAAATCTCTGAGTTCTGAATGGGATAGACAAAGGGTGGCTGATGCACGGGCTGGACTCGTCTTAGAGTCTCGGATCATGAAGAAAGAGAGGCAACTGAAACAAAAACTGGCAGAAGAGAACAAACAGCTAGCTGGAGAACAAAGGCATTAGTAAGTTTATCTATAGTGTAGGTCTGAGTTTACCTGATAATTATATTTTTCCTGCTCTCTATATCATTCTGCAGCCAAAACTATTTGAATAAAGAACTTTACACAAACCCTCTGGCACCAAGCTACTTCACTCAGTTCAACACTACCAGTCGATAAACTAGACTGTTAATACCGTTAATATTATTTGCTGAGCTACTGCGCATGCGTAGTCTTGTTATTAGATCACAACACAAGCCTCACCCACTAGTTAGTTACTGCATTGTTGTTCGCGATGACTCGCTTGGCCATTGCTGTAACCTTCCTGCTAGTGGCCGTAGGGCTCACCGCGGGGCAGCTCGATTGCTCCACGCTGAACGTGAATAGGAGTGAACCAGCACCCATTTCAGGTTAGACTTTGAGCAGACAAAAAAACAACTTTTTCTAGCTAGCTAGCTATTTTAGCAGATAGCGTAGCTAGGTTCGTACATGAATTCTCAGGGGAGATTGAAATCATTTGACCACCCATTTTCAATGCCCAATTCTCGAGTCCCCTAGCTAGGGGACTCGAGAATTAATAGCTGTTGAACTACCACAGCATTGTACTACATACAATTTCCATTTCGATTTCCTGGTACATTTAATAGCTAGCTAAATTGGTCTACATAAATTAAAAAGAGCATATTTTTGTTGCCTAACTTAACACACTAAAAAAAAGAAAGTGTTTGTTTGTGTTTTTAATTTTGATAAAAATAAATGAGAGAAACAGAATTGGTTTGGCCTTAGCTATAAAGCTAGCTACTGATTTCTTGGCTTCCTGTTGTTGCACCAGCTGCCATCTCTTATTCTTGCACCATCTAGGCACTGATTTGAATGTGTGCCGGGCCACTGGTGACCAGTGTTGTGCTCAGCAGTTTTTGGACCGTATTGGACGTGATGTAAGGACAGCAGCCTTGAGAGGACTGCAAGATGAGGTGGGAAACAGAATGACAGAGGTTCAGAACATCCTTGATCGATTGGCTACTTGTAAGTAATGATTATGAGACTCATATATTATGTAAAATTAATCTTCATATTTTTCTGTTGCAATTTTGGAATATTTGCCCTATATATCGTATTATAAAATTAATTACAAGAACATAGCGAAATAGATCTTGTACAGTGAAAAACTATAGTGAAACCTGGTCACTTGTATATTAAATGTCAGCCACCTGGGTATAAGTGATGTAACCACCTCCCATAGTGTAGCCAGGCCCAGGAGATCAGTCATTACAGTGGAACCTGGTTTATAATGGTCACTGTATAAGCAGGTCACCTCTCTACAACAGCCAGTGGTCCAAGTCCCAAGAGGGCTTTTAGTGTACATTTCAACCCGAGTTAGCAGGCCACCTCTTCATAACAGGCATTTCTTGCCAGCCCTGAGGGTGACTACTGTAGTCCAGGTTCCACAGTAATATGTATACTTAGCCATTAACCAAATATATTAGTTCTTATCACATGATCTCCTTTGGGGGATGAATACATATATACCACATTAGGTTACTATGGCATGTTTACATTAACCTGACTGTAATTCAATCGCCAGTATATATCGTATGGGAGTAGGTAATTTGAGATTGATTTTGGATGATGAGATTATCAGAGAGTGCGGTAGCACTCTCTAAGTAGGGATGGCAGGTCAAAGTCCATAGGACAGTATAAACTAAAAACTCTTCTTTCTCTTCTATCCTTACTCTACAGGTTCTCAGAAGGCTACAGTGAATTATTATATCTACAAAGAAGAGAGGAGAATGTTCAAAAGCCAAAAATTCATTCGCCAACATAAGAAAAAAACGAGTTCTAAAATTGACTTTTCGTTCTTTTTCTTTATAATAATAATAATAATGTATAAGATCGACGTACCGACTTACTGGCTATAGTCATCAAAATTCTGCTTTGGCCATCTGTTAGAGCGGCACCTAGAGGCTGATCTTTTGCTATTAGTTTTGACTAAGGCTCTACTTCACTATTCGATAGCACTCGGAACACAGCTGCTAATCTTTCTACGCCATTTTGAAGGGGGCGGGGCTTATGGGCGGAGCCACGTAAGCTTAAGTTTAGCTATAGCCAAGGTCTTCATTCATTATCTGATGATGTTCCAGTCACTCCTTGCTGAATTACAGTACAGATGCTCATCCTATAGTAGCATTATAGCCAGTACTTGGCTGTAGTGTAGTCAGCTCACTTCACCATGCCGTGTACATGTCATTTACATTGCTGTTGCTGTAAAGTTTTATATCAACAAAACTTAAATAGCTAAACAAATTCTTCAACCAGAGACACTGTATGTACCTACAAAAGAGGTTTATGTAGAGCTGGCTTTGTATAGTACTGTACTGTAGCCTCCCTCATTCAACTTCAAGCACTAAGAAAAAGGATAGAAACAAGTGAGCGTAAAAAATAAAAAGGTTAAGTAGGGATAGCCTAAAATCTAGCTGGGCTATCTATAATGTGCTGCAGCCTCGTATGAAAAAAATCTTCGCGATATTACCTCATAAAAGGGGTGGGGCAATTAATAGCAGTTCTCCTCATATAACACCTGCACAGGATGTGGCCATTTGATGGCATCCACTATTATGATCACTACACCAAATGCATAAACTCCCCATACTCCTCCCTCAAGCAAGACATACGTACCATCTCAATAATTATTTCAGTGATCACATATGTAACAATTAGCTAATGCTGTTCACTTTTTAAAATGTTCACTCCTTTCAGTACTCCATTACACTGCAGATGATCATCCTTCAAACTCTCCTCCCTGAACAGAATGAAATACTGATCATTAAATAAATTTAGTTCAATCAAGGAAGCCTTTAGTGTCTATCAATTTTCATAATCACAAAGAAAAAGAATGCAAACAAGTGAATGCAAAAAATTTCTTCGAAATAAAAATGTGAAGTAGGGATGCTATTATAACTGCAGCTTCATTATGAAAACCAAGTACTGCAGCATCGAAGCAGTATGGCCCAAAAATCTAGCTGGAATATGTATTATAACTGCATGCAAGAGAGTGAACTTAGTGAAGTGACCCTTACCCATCATCAAGTACAAGATACTATTCCTACTTCACTCCCATGATCAAGGGCCAAGGGAGTGAAGTAGGAATAGTATCTCGTACTTGATGATGGGTAAGGGTCACTTCACTAAGTTCACTCTCTTGCATGCAGTTATAATACATATTCCAGCTAGATTTTTGGGCCATACTGCTTCGATGCTGCAGTACTTGGTTTTCATAATGAAGCTGCAGTTATAATAGCATCCCTACTTCACATTTTTATTTCGAAGAAATTTTTTGCATTCACTTGTGTTAATAAGAGTGGAATGAAACCATGTTTCAACCTGATGCTCAGGCCTTCTTCAGGGTAATCATAACATAGAAACTTATTTTATTGTCTCTAATAGAATGATTATTTATCGTTTTAAACACACACCCATGCAGATTTCTTTGGTGATGACTTTATCAGAGTAATCCAGAATAGCATCCCACTGAATAGTCTTTTCAGTAGTACCATCTCTACAATCACAATGAACATACAGCAACGTCTCAATAGGCTTACCTTTGCTATCAGTGCTGAAAACCCAGAGTTCAACACAACCCAGCTATTTTCTGATCTTACTGATCGGGTCATAGCTGCAGTTCGTGGAATACCACTCTTATCTCAAACTCAAAAAGACTGCATTGCACAACAGCTGAGTCAGCATATCAATCGGACCAGCATTCGTTTATTGGGAGAGACGTTTGAGACTGTTCGAGATCTTTCACTGCTGTGACCCGAATTGCCAACTTCCTCCTGAATTTCAAGTCGAATCTTGCCAATTCCACAATGAGGCGTTTCCCGGATCAATGTGTCACTCGTTTAATCGAGCTCTCTTTCTGCAGTCGCTGCAAGAGGCGTGTGCCACCCCTCTGCAGCAATATGTGTGGAGCTGTTATTCGAGGTTGCTACTCTGCCTTCTACTCCGGCTTACGTTCAGAGTTCAACAGGCTCTGGGATGTGAGCAAGCAAGTGGTGAATGTGGTGAGCAGAGCAGTGAGAAGGATCAGTCTGGAAGAACAAGACCTTCTCTCCAAAAACCCAGTAAGTTAAAGACTAAATGAGAGAGAGAGAGAGAGAGAGAGAGAGAGAGAGAGAGAGAGAATCAGTGTCAAAATGAACAATGTTATGGGTTTATTTGCATTGTATCGGCTTTGTTATGGGCTTTATATTCTTGTATTTTTCTTCTTCTTATAGTTAACTATTGCCAGTGAATGTGGAATCAATTTAGGTTCGTTATTTGGAAAACGTAAGAGGAGACAGACATCCACTCCAGACATCCCTCAGGAAATCAAGAACCGAGTAAACAGGTTGACAGGAGTCTTCGAATATCGTGAGTACTTAGAAACTCACGCATAATATGCTTTCATGTGATTCTGGATAGAAATCCATGGAATTTCCGCACCAAATTTCGGCCCCAAAGCTACTCAGTCATTGTGTAACCTGGTCACTGTATAAGAAGTCACCTCTCCATAATAGTCAGGGGTCCAAGTCCCAAGAGGGCTTTTAGTATATATTTCAACCCGAGCACAGCCATTTCTTCGAGGGTGACCACTAGGTTGCACTGTAGTGTAGTCACAGAAAAAAAATGTAAAAAATGTACATTCACATAATTTGTACTCAACTCAACAACAGTGACTGGGTGAAAAATTTTATTATGGACAAGTGAAGCAGGAAATGGCAATTTTAATGAACAGATTATAGGTGTGATCACACATAACAGAGACCAGGATTTTGCTTTCAACTGTTTTCTGATGTACTGCCATGCATTTAGAAAATAGTCACTACATTATTATAAACAAACCAAAATAAACAGTGCAATGCTATCTTGCTTACTAGCTTAATGGTGCATAATATTGTATCAACTGAACCTGCTCCCAAACAGTATTATATCAAATTTACTGGTCATCAATGTACTACAATGTGTGTGGGGCTGGCATGCTTGGTTGGAGTGTCTAGGAAGATTCTTGGCACCTACGTACATGTAAACAGTGGGGATTTACTAATAGGAAGTAGTATCAAAAATGGTGTAGCATAGTGTGTGTAGCACTAAATTTGGGTGTCCTTCTCGTACACATCAAAATTTGGTATATATAGTAATAATTAACTTTTGCATATGATTGTGAATGTCATACTTCTAGAATTGGGTTTTATAACAATAAATCATCACTAACTTAATTTTCTTACCAATTTTTAAGCATAATAGGCATGTAAGAGAAGGGGTTCTGGCATTGGAGCATATCATAATAGGGAAGAAAAAAACCATAATCTGCATGTCTCTGCATGATCAGTGGTTGAGTGGAACATACACGATATAAAGGTATAATCTTGGGTAGTCAGGACTTTCCTGCAAGGCCTGGCCCACTGACATTAAGGGTTTTTGTTCTGGCAGGATGTAGTGTGGGGTGGTGGTAGTCTATGAATCTCACGTAGTAGTCAGAATTCTAGCTACGTTCATGCACAATAATTGCATCAATTGAGATGATCACACCAGGCAATCATCGCCCACCCAGCATCTGGCGGAGCTCAGAACATGACACACATGTCATAACAGAGACTGGGATTTTGCTTTCAGCTGTTTTCTGATGTAACTGCATGCATTTAGAAAATAATCACTACATGTTATATTTAACAAACCAAAACAAAATTTAATAGTGCAACACTATCTTGCTTACTAGCTTAATCAGAGAGTGCGCTAGCACTCTCTAAGTAGGGATGGCGGGTCAAAGGTCATAAGACTGTATAAACTAAAAACTCTTCTTTCTCTTCTACCCTTGCTCTACAGGTTCTCAGAAGGCTACAGTGAGATACTACTTCTACAAAGAAGAGAGGAGAGTGTTCAAAAACCAAAAATTCATTCGCTAACATAAGAAAAAAACGAGTTCTAAAATTGACTTTTGTTCATTTTCTTTATCAGAGAGTGCGCTAGCACTCTCTAAGTAGGGATGGCGGGTCAAAGGTCATAAGACTGTATAAACTAAAAACTCTTCTTTCTCTTCTACCCTTACTCTACAGGTTCTCAGAAGGCTATAGTGAATTATTGCATCTACCAAGAAGAGAGGAGAATGTTCAAAAACCGAAAATTCATTCGCTAACATAAGAAAAAAACGATGTCTAAAATTGACTTTTGTTCAATTTCTTTATCAGAGAGTGCGCTAGCACTCTCTAAGTAGGGATGGCGGGTCAAAGGTCATAAGACTGTATAAACTAAAAACTCTTCTTTCTCTTCTACCATTGCTCTACAGGTTCTCAGAAGGCTACAGTGAGATACTACTTCTACAAAGAAGAGAGGAGAGTGTTCAAAAACCAAAAATTCATTCGCTAACATAAGAAAAAAACGAGTTCTAAAATTGACTTTTGTTCATTTTCTTTATCAGAGAGTGCGCTAGCACTCTCTAAGTAGGGATGGCGGGTCAAAGGTCATAAGACTGTATGAACTAAAAACTCTTCTTTCTCTTCTACCCTTGCTCTACAGGTTCTCAGAAGGCTACAGTGAATTATTACATCTACAAAGAAGAGAGGAGAATGTTCCAAAACCAAAAATTCATTCGCTAACATAAGAAAAAAACGATGTCTAAAATTGACTTTTGTTCTTTTTCTTTATAATAATAATAATAATAAGGATAATAAATATAAGATCGACGTACCGGCTTACTGGCTATAGTCATCAAAATTCTGCTTTGGCCATCTGTTAGAGCGGCACCTAGAGGCTGATCTTTTGCTATTAGTTTTGACTAAGGCTCTACTTCACTATTCGAGCACTCGGAACACTAGCCAATCTTTCGACGCCATTTTGAAGCGCACGTCGGTAGGGGGCGGGGCTTATGGGCGGAGCCACGTAAGCTTCTCAGTTAAATCGTTTAGGTAGCTAATTTTATTCTTATCTGATGATGTTCCAGTCACTCCTTGCTGAATTACAGTACAGATGCTCATCTTATAGTAGTATTATAGCCAGTACTTGGCTGTAGTGTCTCAGTTGAAGTGACGGTCACTACTGCCATTCAATTCTTTACATACACAAACTTACATTCAACTTCAAGCAATAAGAAAAAAAGATGGAAACAAGTGAGCGTAAAAAATTTCTTCTAAATAAAAAGGTTAAGTAGGGATAGCCTAAAATCTAGCTGGGCTATAATAATGTACTGCAGCCTCGTATGAAAACAATCCCTACTTTTATAACTGCCATAGCTAGCTATAGGTAGTGGATGTAAATGTAGGGATTGTTTTCATACGAGGCTGCAGTACATTATTATAGCCCAGCTAGATTTTAGGCTATCCCTACTTAACCTTTTTATTTAGAAGAAATTTTTTACGCTCACTTGTAATAATAATAATAAGGATAATAAATATAAGATCGACGCCCCGACTTACTGGCTATAGTCATCAAAATTCTGCTTTGGCCATCTGTTAGAGCGGCACCTAGAGGCTGGTCTTTTGCTCTTAGTTTTGACTAAGGCTCTACTTCACTATTCGATAGCACTCGGCACTAGCTAATCTTTCTACGCCATTTTGAAGCGCACGTCGTTAGGGGGCGGGGCTTATGGGCGGAGCCACGTAAGCTTCTTAAGCTAGCTAAGCTCGCTATAGGTCTTCAGTTTAATCGCTATTTATTCTTATCTGATGATGTTACAGTCACTCCTTGCTGAATTACAGTACAGATGCTCATCTTATAGTAGTGTTTATAGCCAGTACTTGGCTGTAGTGTAGTCAGCTCACTTCACCATGCCATGCACATGTCATTTACATTGCTGTTGCTGTAAAGTAAATAATAGACAAAACTTAAATAGCTAAACAAATTCTTCAACCATGCAGAGACTGTGTATGTACCTACAAAAGAAAGAGATACTCATGTCACATTAATAATCACTGCATACTCTCAGTTGAAGTGACAGTCAATACTGCCACTCAATTCTTTACATACACAAACTTATATTCAACTTCAAGCACTATGAAAAAAGGATAGAAACAAGTAAACGCAAAAAATTTCTTCTAAATAAAAAGGTTAAGTAGGGATAGCTTAAAATCTAGCTGGGCTATAATATAATGTACTGCAGCCTTGTATGAAAATAATCCCTACTTTTACAACTGCCATAGCTAGCTATAGGTAGTGGATATAAATGTAGGGATTATTTTCATACAAGGCTGCAGTACATTATATTATAGCCCAGCTAGATTTTAAGCTATCCCTACTTAACCTTTTTATTTAGAAGAAATTTTTTGCGTTTACTTGTAATAATAATAATAATAATAAGGATAATAAGATCGACGTACCGACTTACTGGCTATAGTCATCAAAATTCTGCTTTGGCCATCTGTTAGAGCGGCACCTAGAGGCTGATCTTTTGCTATTAGTTTTGACTAAGGCTCTACTTCACTATTCGAGCACTCGGAACACTAGCTAATCTTTCGACGCCATTTTGAAGCGCACGTCGTTAGGGGGCGGGGCTTATGGGCGGAGCCACGTAAGCTTCTTGAGTTTAGCTTAGCTTAATCGTCTTATCTGATGATGTTCCAGTCACTCCTTGCTGAATTACAGTACAGATGCTAATCTTATAGTAGTATTATAGCCAGTACTTTGCTGTAGTGTAGTCAGCTCACATGTCATTTAGCTACATTGCTGTTTACATTGCTGTTGCTGTAAAGTTTTATATTAAATAATAGACAAAACTTAAATAGCTAAACAAATTCTTCAACCAGAGACTGCTACCTACAAAAGAAAAAGATACTCATGTCAAATTAATAATCACTGCATGCATATACTTCAAGCACTAAGAAAAAAGGATAGAAACAAGTAAGTGCAAAAAATTTCTTCTAAATAAAAAGGTTAAGTAGGGATAGCTTAAAATCTAGCTGGGCTATATAATGTACTGGAGTCGTATGAAAACAATCCCTACTTTTACAACTGCCATAGCTAGCTATAGGTATATTGGATGTAAATGTAGGGATTGTTTTCATACGACTCCAGTACATTATATAGCCCAGCTAGATTTTAAGCTATCCCTACTTAACCTTTTTATTTAGAAGAAATTTTTTGCACTTACTTGTAATAATAATAATAAGGATAATAAATATAAGATCGACGTCCCGACTTACTGGCTATAGTCATCAAAATTCTGCTTTGGCCATCTGTTAGAGCGGCACCTAGAGGCTGATCTTTTGCTCTTAGTTTTGACTAAGGCTCTACTTCACTATTCGATAGCACTCGGCACTAGCTAATCTTTCTACGCCATTTTGAAGCGCACGTCGTTAGGGGGCGGGGCTTATGGGCGGAGCCACGTAAGCTTCTTAAGCTAGCTAAGCTCGGCTAGGTCTTCAGTTCAATCGCTATTTATTCTTATCTGATGATGTTATAGTCACTCCTTGCTGAATTACAGTACAAATGCTCATCTTATACTATTGTTTATAGCCAGTACTTGGCTGTAGTGTAGTCAGCTCACTTCACCATGCCATGCACATGTCATTTTACATTGCTGTTGCTATAAAGTAAATAATAGACAAAACTTAAATAGCTAAACAAATTCTTCAACCATGCAGAGACTGTGTATGTACCTACAAAAGAAAGAGATACTCATGTCAAATTAATAATCACTGCATACTCTCAGTTGAAGTGACAGTCAATACTGCCACTCCATTCTTTACATACACAAACTTATATTCAACTTCAAGCACTATGAAAAAAGGATAGAAACAAGTAAGCGCAAAAATTTCTTCTAAATAAAAAGGTTAAGTAGGGATAGCTTAAAATCTAGCTGGCTATAATATAATGTACTGCAGCCTTGTATGAAAATAATCCCTACTTTTACAACTGCCATAGCTAGCTATAGGTAGTGGATATAAATGTAGGGATTATTTTCATACAAGGCTGCAGTACATTATATTATAGCCAGCTAGATTTTAAGCTATCCCTACTTAACCTTTTTATTTAGAAGAAATTTTTGCGCTTACTTGTGGTACATAATATTGTACCTGCTCTCAAACAGTATTATATCAAATTTACTGGTTATCAATGTGCGTACAATGTGTGTGGGGGTGGCATGCTTGGTTGGAGTGTCTAAAGATCCTTGGCACCTACATACATGTAAACAGTGGGAATTTACTCATAGGAAGTAGGAGTGTGACATACGTACAATGTATCAAAAATGGTGTAGCCTAGCACGTCACTGTGTAGCACTAAATTTGGGTACACATCAAAAATTTGGTATAGATGTGACAGTCAAGGGTAGAAATCAAACTTTATTCACGTTTTAGTCAAAGTTTCCTTTTGTCATGACTGATGCTTTACAATACAATTTTTTGCCTTTTTTTTTCAAAAGTAGAAAGCGTGAATAAAGTTTGATTTCTACCCTCGACTGTTGCATATAGTAATAATGAACATGATTGTGAATATCATACTTCTGGTTTTGTAACAGTTAATTTAACTCTGAATCAACTGGGTTTAATAATGGGTAGGTGGGATGTATACTCAAGGCACATAGAAGTTTAATCTGTTATGCATTATCATTGGTTTAGTTATGGGTGAGTGGAACATACATGATATAAAGGTATATAGTCAGGATTTTCCTGCAAGGCCTTGCCCACTGACATTGAGGGTTTTTGTTCTGGCAGGATGTAGGGTGTGGGGTGGTGGTAGTCTATGAATCTCACTTAGTCTGAATTCTAGCTACGTTCATGCACAATAATTGTATCAATACACCAGGCAATCATTGCCCACCCAGCATCTGGTGGCGCTCAGAACATGACATTAGTGGGCCAGACCCTTTCCCTCCTTAATTGCACGCTATATGACATCATAGACATGGTGCATAATGATCACACAATTAGTATGTGTGGGTGGATAAAATGCATGCATATTAAACATAACATGTTAAGGGTTCTTGTTATCTTTATGTCACTCCTCCCCCCTTCTTTACTAAGTGTCTACTGGACCAATATTTTGCAATGTGACATCACTAGAAGAAAGCCTCTGTGCAGGAACGGGCAACCCAACCCCAACCCCATTGCAGCGCAGCTGTAACTCCAATAAGGTTTGCACCAGTGCTTGTCGCTGCTGGAACGGGCAGGACATGAGCATGAGCAACACCATGCTTTTCACAGGAGCAGGCATTGAGGACCAAGGTCAGCTACATAAGTTTTCATGTGGATTGTTGTAAAACCACAGAATTTATATCCCACAAGAATTTTATACAGTACAATAGAACCTCAAATTCAGTGAAAGGTTTGAAACCTTCTCTTTTTTTTTTTTTTTTTTCCCCCCCTTTTGAATGAGATCAAAATGTATACTTTACAGTAACTAGAACCTCCATGCTTTGGGGGTCAGCTAGCTACTTCGTCCTCTGTAGAGAGGTTGAATTGTCCTTTTCTCAGAGGTTAAAAATGTACTAATTGCTAAGGGAAAGTGGCCCAAAAGAGTGTCCTTAGTATAGTTAAGAGGTTGTCCTCTTCTTGGATCATTCCACTGTAGTTTGTCCCTTATATTGAGAGGTCGTGTCCTTTATTGGAGGTTCTGGTGTTTTGTTGGAACAACAAATCAGAACCCATTTTAGTACGTCCCACCCATTGCCACACCCATTTTAGTAAATCCCGCCCATTGCCACACCTCACTTTAGCACTCTGTTTCATCTTACTCTTTTCCACAGAGAATAACCCAGCCATTTCCATCCCACGGGGTGAACTGGAGATGCTGGCTGGACAACAGAGCAGTCCTGTCAATGAGTTCCTGACTGCCAGTGCTTTCACAGCGATCACCCCAGAGGGTGTGGTCATCCCTGGTGGATCCGGAGGGCAGGCCACCATACTCTTCTCTGTGGGAGTCATGCTAATTTCTGTCTTCTTTGCTTTCATGTGACATTGAATTAAAGTAACTTATAACTTGCTGATTGGAACTTTTTTAAAATTTATTCGTAATAATATTATTATTGGAACTCATTTTTATACAATTAATTTTTATTGCTACTGTATTATAGTTGATCAGAACTTATTTTTACTCATAATCAGTTTCAGGACTTCAAGACCCAAGGGGTGGATACTATGCACTTGATTTGGAATTCAGAATAGAGGTTGTATAATATACACGGACACAAGGCACAGTAAGCTAGCAAAACAATAACTTCCAGGGTTCTCCCTAGGATCTATTCAAGGCATGGGGGAGGCATAGGGGCAAGACCATGAAGGAAAGGGATTGGCCAATGTTCTGAGATGGCTCCTGCATGGTGTAGAAGCCAGCCAGCCACCAGTAATGGAATAAGGTGAAGAACTGAAGACATAGTGGCCTGCTATAATAATTATGATACCAGGAGATTACGCCAAACTAAGTAAGTTTGTGCAGGAATTAATGATAATAGGAGAACAGCATTATTAATGAATGGACAAAAACTCCAATATTAAAATTAATGGTGATAGAATGTATAATAATACTTATTAATAAAAACCAATGTTGTTGGGAAAACAAGACTAACGTTTAAAGAAGTGACTGATTGCAACTGAAAAACAGACGATTGCTCCCATGCCAAGGATAGTGTTCAATACTGCACTCGAACTTTCCTTTACTTCTTTATTACTCGACTCGGACTCGAGAACTTCAACAGATAAACTCTATGATGGAAAATTTTGACATGTCGTACTGTCAGGTAGAAATCAAAGCATTTAGGTCCCTCCCTCCCTCCCTCTGTACTTACCTCCCTCTTCCTCCTTCTGCATGAAATTTTACAGGGGGAAAAATTTTTTGCAAAGTTTGTGGTTTTATAAAGTACACTAAAGGAGAATATTTTTGTGCAAAATTTTCATGCACACAGTACATTAAAAAAAAACAACAACATACCTTTGCTGCAATTACGTTCATTTTTACAGGGGGAAATTTTTTTTGCAAAGTTTGTGGTTTTATAAAGTACACTAAAGGAGAATATTTTTTGTGCGAAATTTTCATGCACACAGTACATTAAAACAACAACATACCTTTGCTGCAATTACGTTCAATTCCTTGACTTTGCTTTGTAAGGTATGGGTGGCCTCTACTGCTTCTGACAGTCCCTTGCACAATCTCTGGCTCTCGCATGGCTCCAAGTGGGGACCGAAGAGGTCAGAGTCCGACTGGACGTGGGTGAGAAGGAACTGGGCAGAGCCTTGGAGGTACTTGGTATGGCAGGCGAGATTGGACAAGATAATCGACAATTCAGCTGAACTGAGGGATGATAATAATAAAGAACGCTAAAGCAATACTCTGTATTGAAAGTTTCTATTCCTGATAAACTATTAGAGGTCACCATGTAAAAACTACCACCTCTATATATTATAGCAGGTGACTACATTCCACAGTTGTGTAAAAGGGTCACCTTTGGTGACCACTTACTATATAACCATCCTTTATAGCTTGATAGCCACATATAGGTCTATAGTCACATGACAGGCTCTTACTAACCTGATTGGCTGACCATATGGCAATACATTTTTGGGCATTCTCCACTCTTTCTTATGAACCTCCAAAATCCCTTTCAGAATCTTCTTCCGATGTCCCACTTTAGCCACACCCATCAATCTTAGGTCTGCATCAGTCATACTAATCAGCTGACCAAATTCCACTTTGTGTTCATGAAACACAGGGATCAGTTCTCCCAGCTGGAGACCCATCAGGAACATTTCCAAGTCTCCTATGGTACTGCTGCCAGTTACTAAAGGGAGGAGTTGGTTGGATGATCCTTGGTCTAACCTAAGATTTATGAATGATGCATGAGAATATTAAAAGCAATGATAAGTATTACACTAATCAGTACAAGCAGAACACTTTTATACTGACATGAACAATTAAAGCAGCTTGGTGGGAGGCAGTGATGTAGGGATTATTACTGAAGGCAGCATAATTTTGATGTTTGTTCACAGAAACTGCTATAGGTAAAAGTACAGACTGGCCTTTTTATTTAGCATAATTTTTTTTTCTTTCACTTATTCTACTTAGTCAGTCTTGTATAGCTAGACAATCAGTATGTGGCTACTGCTGATGGCAAGGGGTCCCCTCCCCCTAATATAGATTTTGAAATGTTAACCATATCTGAATTAGCTTACAATTCGCATGTCTTTTCTGTGGAACCTTTAATAGGAGGTGAGGTGGACAACTTGTCATCCGAGAGAGATTCCAACAAATCAGCAGTAGCTGTGTGGCCAGCAGAGCAGGCCATGGAATAAGGGGTTTCCCCAAAGTTGCACTTGGCCTTGGGATCACCTCCGGACTTGACCAAGAGTCGAACCAAGGGGGTGTGGCCATTGCTAGCAGCAAAAAATATGGGCTGCAAATAAGATAAAATGTGATCACTTTTAAAGTCAAAGGGAAAAAAAAAGATGTGCATTAAAATTGAGTCTTCCCTGGCCCCATGGTATCCCCAAACTCAGAGTCGTCAAATATGCAATAATTATTGATTACATCACCACTTACTGTCCATCCTCGGACTTCCTTTGCATTCACATCAGCATTGGCCGAGATCAACAACTGGGCCAGAGCAGTTGAACCAGTCTGGCTGGCATACAGCAGAGGAGTCATGTGGTACCTGTCACTGGCGTTGACTTGTGCACCATGATCGATTAGGAGACGAGCGCACTTCTCAACCTTGTCTCGTAGGTGATGTGGCTTTGTCATACATGTTACCATAAGGGCAGTGAGTTGATCTAAGGAAGTAGAAAAGAGATGGATATGCAGTGATGTACAGCAAAAGGGTGAATTATATTACTAAGGGATCCCAGAAATGTAGAGGTTTCCAAATTCTACCACTACTGTTTTTTTTTTATTGACTAATAACTGACCTTTGCTTGAGTTGGGGTTGGCTCCTTTGTCAAGGAGGAGCTTGATGATTGCTTCTTGACAGTTCTCACAAGCATGAAGTAGAGGTGGCCAGCTGGACTTCAATGGTAGATCAGGGTTAAGTCCTACATGCATAAAACATCCACAGGACATCATCAAATAATCATACCCAGATTAAAAAAGCACCTCCTTGGTCTCAATTCATACCACCGACCAGCCCCAAAAAAGTGATTGATCATAGGTCAGAACCTAAACACTTCTTTTCCAGGAATTGGTTGAGAAAAAACTTTCTAACTTTATAAGGTAATTAAGGGAAGAGTCAAATCAAGCAAAGGCATTACATCTTCACCTTGGTCCAGTAGTCTTGCAACCTCTTCAATGTTTCCTCTCATCACAGCTATTTTCATATCTTCTTCAACCTCAAGATTTTTCATTTGACTTTTCATTTTAACTCTGTCGCCACCACCTGACCTGCGAGACCCGCTATCTGATTTCCTGGAGAAACTATCAGTTCCTTTATTTATAACTACAGGATCATTTGCAAGAAAGTCATCATAATCATCAAAATCCTGAGAGTCATCAGCGATTTTGAAGGTGACAGGACTATTGTTGTGGTTTATAAAGTGGAGAGCAGTGCCCAATTGCTGTGATTGGTGTGAGTGGTCATTTGAAGTGAGGATAGCTTCATCTCCTGGACGATTACGACTTACAACTGAACTGGGAGGGCTGCAATATCGCTTTTCAGCGTCTTCGTCCTTCACCAGAGACTCCTTTATGGGATTCTCGTTGGCGTCATCACGGTCATCATACTGGCCATTGCTGTCACCTCCCCCATGCTCGTAGTTGTCACCAAAGTAGAAACCGTCGTCGCTATCGTCGGTGTTGTCACAGTATCCAGCCGGCTTGAAGGACATTTCCAAAATTTGATGGGCTTTGTTTTTTTGGTTGTCAATATCTACCACGTGTGATCTACGCATGCGTCATAGGCATGTAACTTAATATGGTTTTATCAAGAGAGCACAACATGTCCAGACCAGGCAGTCACCTGAAATCAGATGGGGATGGTGCTCTAGCCCTCATAATTAATTTTGTGGGTTAGTTACAATGAACTCTAAAAGACTATCATTTCACTAGCTAGCTAGCTAGCTAGCTGGCTGAAAAGTGGAAGTTCAGTGTTTGAAATTAGGGGTATCTTAGCTAGTGTTTTATGATTGATTTTAAAATCTGATTTGAATAACCAGTTAGTATAACTGTACATGGTGTAATGGTACATGGTATTTCAATGTTTCAATGCCATAATATACGTGATTATTATTGCAAAATAATTTGTGCACGTGATGCATAAACCTGGTGATCCTGTGCACACATCACCAGGACTAAAACTATATAGCTAGATAAGTTCTCACCGGATCCAAATCCATATCACTACTCTTCCACAAGGGAGTTAATACTTGGTGCTCAACATGTACTTGAGGGTGAATAGAGACTTTCAATCAGTGTGATATCCCTATCAGGACAGATGGCCACTGCCAGAGAACTGTGGGATATGGAGATTATAAAAAATATCAAGACAGGAACAGTTTCCACACTCATTTGCTTGCTATAATTATATTGAGATTCCATTACCAAAGAGTAGCTAGCAAGACTTACTTACATAGGCAATCATCATGCACGGACTCATTGCTGTATCTGTGCTGGTCGTGCTGGCCACCACTCAAGTATTTTCCTTACCACTAGGTGCAAGGGACGAGTACGACCTTAAGGAGATCGTCAGCTTCCTTGAGGATCCATCTCATGAGGTTAGCCATGTGTAGCTAGTAGCTAAGCCAGTATTAGTTATTGTCCATAAGTTAGTGGGTCCCTCTGAGCTCTTTCCTTTCTTTCTTGGGTCTCCTGACATATTTTTTTTTGTTATTCTAGCTAGCTAGCTATATACCTTAATTTTTATAGAAAAAAAATCTCATGCACAGCTAGCTAATGATGATGACAATGACCTAATCCATTGCGGAAAGACTTTCTTGACGAACAAAACCGTCAAAGCATGCATGGAGTGAAAACATAAATTTAATATAAACATAACTTGCTAGCTCACTACAATGGAACCTCCGACAACGGACCCTCCAAGAAAAGCACAACCTCCCAACAAAGGACTCTCTTTGGGCCCTTTTAGCTAGTACATTTTTAATCTCTGAGAAAAGGACAACCTCTCTATAGCTATCTATATGAAGGACAAAGTGGCTGATCCCAAAGTGTCCTTTACTCGGAGGTTGCACTGTGGCTATATTATAGCAGGTCCAGATTTGACCATCCTGTGTATATTTCATTTATTGTGTGTTTAGGTTGAAGAAAAGTCTGAACTTAGCAATGAAAAACCAAATGTAAATTATTATTATTATAGTTAGAGGTCTCTTAATCGTTTTTATTAGATCGAAGAAAAATCTGAGTTTGGAGATAAAGAAGACTTGGAAAGCAATGTACGTACATTAGATGGCTACGTAGCTACTAGCTAGCTATTATTCATCTTGCTTGAGATGAAGTCTGAGGATTATAGTATCCATGGCGGGTAGCCATAGCTATATAATGACCATGAATCCATAATTCTTTAGGTTCAAGAAGAGTCTGATAATGAAAATGAGGTAGGTGATACAGTAAAGAAAATTAACTCTCATGCATACATTTTCAAATTGCAGATTGAAAAGTCTGAATTACAGCAGTTTAGCAGCTGCTACCTAAGATACAACATACGTAGATATTATAATTATTACGTATTATTGGTGTGACTATTTTACTTATAATAGGATGAGGAAAGAAATGAGAACAGTGAAGAGGATTTCCTGGCAAAGGATGTAAGTATGTAGCTATAGGTATTTAGCTATCATGAGGTTTACTGTAGAGTGGAAAATTTTTTCATGGGATCCAGAAGACCGAAAAATAATTATTTACCCCACCTTCACTTGGCACCAATAGAAAAGGTGCACATGTATTGTAGCTACTGGGTTCTCCCCATGCATGTAGGATTTATTGGACAAAACTGTGCTCACCATAAAAGAGAGGGACCCAACAATTTGAGATAGCTAGTTGCTATACTGTAGCTATAATAGTCTGAGAGAAGCCAGCTGCCACATGTGACTCTAGCTTAGTGGGGAAGAACTGCATGGCCCGCTATGGCTCAAGATAACTCTACCTGAATTGAAACCCAACACATAAAATAATAGCCAACTGTTTTCAAAAATGATGCAACAGATGTTAAGATATTGACTCTTCAATAGATCCTCTTAGTTGTATGATGGCTAGAGTCTAAAGCCTATGCTAGTAGTGACATGTACTACTTTCTGGTGAAACTAATAATTATGATTATATATACATGCATAGCTTGAAGATGCAGCTCATAAAATTGCTATCCCCAAGGAAGAGTCTAATTCTGATCTATCAGAAGTAAGAATTGATTAGCTAACCTCTAGCTATGCTTGATAGCTATCTAAACTGTGCTCTCTTGATCTCTTTTCTCTAACTTTCTTATGTAGAAGACAAGATTTTTACTTGACTTAATATCCAAGCTTGAATACGAGGACTCTATTAGTGCAGTTGACGTAAGCAAAAGAGCTATCATACTAGCTGACTACGTATCTAAGGGTCTACAGTATAGATAATGAAAACTGTGCATGGAGTATTATGGAACACTTTGGCTAGGGGCCGGGGCAGGGCTAACCATGTAAGAAATGGATCCCAACACAATATCCCTATATTATTCTTATCTATCCTAGCTACCGTGCAATGATCTGTTCTACAATTCACTAGCTATAACTGAACCTAGCTGAGGGGGAAGAATTGGGCCTCTTTGGAGGAGGGGGACCCCTCGAAACCCCATAGAATATTCTGGCTATGTATAAATAATATACACTGATAACAAGTTGATCACTTCCCCATGCTACAATTAATTAGGATAAAGAAGTCAATAACATGCATGTCGAGGAACCTCCCAAGTTTCAATCTCAAATGGAGCAAGGGAATACGGCCGAGGCCGACTTGATCGATCAAAGAGAGACAAAAGCTCAAAGACCTAAACCACTCACCAAGGATGTAAGATCAAGAAATGTGACAGCCTTATATATTATACAGTCAGTATAACAAACATCCTTCATGTGATTTAGTTCTTAATGGAGGTATATATAGGTATAAACTTATAGGCCCAAGGCTGAAATGTGGAGAAATTTTCTTATAAGCTAGTATCCTCGAGTTATAATTAGTATTTCCCAAATATGAACAGTCACATGACTGACATTTAGAATCACATCATTAATGAAAAAGAGATTCTTACCTGGGGATGTGACTTCAACAAAACACAGCTACTCTTCTTGAAATTTATGTATTCATGATGATTTTTTTTTTTTGCAGCAAGAGGAAGTGCTAGCTGACTTTTTGACAGAAATTTCAATAAATCCCCCAGATAACCTTATCTTCCCTGTAAGTGTAGCTATGGGGGGAGAGTGGATGCACTAGTACAGGCTATCCAAAATTCTAAAAAAAGCTAAATTTTTGCTGATCTTATAAGCAATTTGTTGTTGTTGTTGTTGTTGTTGTTGTATACTGGTAGATCCTATAGCTACTTAAGTGAGCTATGTACCTCATAGCTATCTTGAAATTCGTAGTCATCTTCCACTTCCATTATTATTACCTGATCCCGTTATTATAAAAATAATCTCTACAGGATAATGTTGTTGTTAAGGTAAAACAAGAGGCCGCCCTAAAGGAGAAATTTGATAATGTGGAGCCTGCACAAGCCATCCAGAAAGTAAGTGATGAAAACCTGGAAGTAAGGTCAAAGTACTTTATTTAGGAGTAATACATAGCTAGCTAAAAAAATATTTCTCAATAATAAAACTCTCTAAAGGTTGATTTGTGTCTATTATTAATTCCAAGAAGCAGGCGGATGAGGAAGAAGAGGCAGATGAGAAAGATGAGCCAGTTGAAACTGATGAGACATATGAGAAAGATGAGAAAGATGAGGAAGATAAAGTAGATGAAGCAGATGAGAAAAATGAGAAACATGAAGCAGATGAAAAAAATGATGCAGTTGAAGCAGAAGATGACAAAGATGATGCAGATGAGGTGGACGAGAGAGATGAGGAAGATGAGGCAGATAAGAAAGACAAGGAAGATAAGGCAGTTGAAGCAGAAGATGATAAAGATGACGCAGATGAGGTGGACAAAAAAGATGAGGAAGATGAGGCAGTTGAATTGGATGAGGTAGATAAGAAAGATGAGGAAGATAAGGCAGTTGAAGCAGATGAGAAAAATGAGGAAAATGGAGCAGCTGGAGCAAATGAGGCAGATGAAAAAGATGAGGGAGAAGAGGCAGCTGAAGATGAGGCAGATGGAACTGTTGAAGCAGACAAGAAAGATAAGGAGCCAAAGATACTGGAGGCAGAGGAGGACATGGATGAAGAGTTTGTGCAGGACTTATTGGAACTCATCGAAAGCTACATCATTGTGAATGGCATACCATGAATAGAGTAAGTTGATAACAAGTGTTACAGATGTTGATTTTACAAAAAAGTGTCTGATGTAGCTAACTTTGCTGTTTTATATTTTTTGGCCACAGGCACATTGATAAATACACAAGGAAATCATCTTCTAAGGAATAACTGTAAATCTTACACATTTTCTAGTGCTGTTAGCTATGCTATTTGAATAATAATTCATTTTTGATGTAAAAAAGGCACATTTCAATGTATTATTATAGGCAGGCTATTGGTAGAAGCACGTCAAAGAAGTCAAAATAATTATATACTGTATAAGCACTGAGGGAAAAATGTACGTATGGGATTGACAATTGAAGTGATGGCATGGGGAGACTACGTATGCATGACTTCTTTGATGTGCTTCTACCAATTCAGAGCATCCTTTATTGAAGTGGAAACTCAAATAAAGGACACTCTGAAAGAATTAAGATAAATTTACATCTCAACAAAAGATAGAACTTTAACTTTGTATGATATAATTATGTAGCTACGTATGTACGTACTCCTATGCATAATAACCTTCAAAAGAGATAGCTGCATGGGTCCCAAGATGTAAGAGGTTCAGTATACTTCCATATTTGTCTGTGTGATCATGCATAGATGTAACTGGCGGATGGTCACTGTAAAATGCACAATGGATAAGCTTACTAGTAGCTGCTGCTTCCAATGACTAGCTGTCTGACTGAGTCTTTGACTTGAATAGAAAGCTGGCAACACTGTCAGCTCATTCATCATGTGAAGAGTTGAAGAGAAGCTTCCTATCTTTATTCAAAGCCACAATGCTCCATTTCTCCATACACACATTAACATCAATGGTTTCTATGGAAAAAAAAATATTAGCTATACCTAGCATTTCATGGTATTTAGCCTTGAATTGCAAACATCAAGTAGCCAGTTTCATGTACATTGCATGAGTTGAATTCCTTTAAGAATTAGCTTGAACTTTTATCTTTGGATTGGACTCCTTTGTCAAAGACCACCTGTTCATTGAACATGCATCGAATCCTTGTTGCATCTTTGCTGGTTATGTTCATCACTACTCAGGTGTGGTCCATGCCACACTCTCAAAGAGGTGTGGATGATCAAGATGCCATTGTCCAGTACCTCATCAATCAGCTGCAAAAGGTTGGCCTATAATTATGGTGATAATAATGACGCTAATTATTATTATAGCCAATGGATTATTCACGATGAAGAAGTTATAATAGATTTAAAAAATTATTCATATTGCATGCATCATAGCTAGCTATTTACGTATGTTATAAGGGGAGAATATACTTTCAGCTACGTAGCTAGCTGTGGCACATTAGGTATGATATAATTGAAAAAGAGATTGGCTTATTGATAGCTAGGTAGCTAACATGAAGGTTATTTTAAAAACATTTTGAGTTCTAGGTATATGCAAGCTAGCTACTTAATTGTATGAATTATGGTTTCTAAATATACGTAGTATGTGGCTGGGGAAACTGCTTCAAACAGTCCTCAACCTGCTTCTCACGTCTCGAACAATGTGAGGAAACTACATACTTAGCCATAGCAGCAGCTAGCTATAGCTAATTATAGAGTTGCATGCAATGAAACCTGCAACTGTATGATTACATGATATTATGGGCCAATAGTATGGGAATTAAGTGTTCTTTTAGGGAGACCCGCATGGCAGAGTGGCCTCATTGCATTACAGGGTATATAGTCTGATTAGACGAGTTTTGCTGTACACAATTGAAAATGTTTAATGATGAATACAGCACATAATTATTAATTATGTATGCATCATTGTTAGGATTGGAAAGCATTAAAGGCTCTTCGTCCTGTCATTACCATATTCGAAACTGATAACAATCCTGGTACAACTAAAACTAAAACAAAAGATGAACTAGTAAGTTATTAGCCATGTAGCAAACCTAACATTACTTTTAGTGGCTATTGTGGGAGGTGGGGTGGGGGTGGTAACTGCCCCCCTGGAATTAATGGTGAGTCCCTAATTGATAGTGGAATAAAGAATGCTCTGAGAAGAGTTACAAGGGACAATCTTCAAAGTCCCGAGATGTTCATGTATATACTATTTAGCTACTTCTGAAGAGAGGACAACCTCTTTACGTATATAGCTACTATAAATGGGCCGTACAGCTACATACATAACGTTATTAGCTACCTTTTTAAAATCAGAACATGGAGGTGAGGGATGGAGATCAGCCAGTGATTTCTGTTTTTGAAGCTGATGAGGTCGCCAGCAGTGAGAAAAAGGTATAGTAATTCCAAACAGCTGGGCAGGTACGTAGCTAATACTTGAAACTACTGAGACTTAATGCTGCAGCTCAAATTGGAAGATACATACATGTAGCTATCTGATTATGGCAAACTAATTAATACTTATCAAAGGTTACCACATTTCTTAGCTTTTTGTCAGTTACGTATCTAGAAATCTGCCTTGTATGTATGTATGTCTTACCCATAATCTATGATTGCTCTGTAGTTAAATAACATGAAAATTCCTGATGAATATGGTCCAAAAATTGTAATATCAGAGGCCAATGAGGAGGACTCCTCAACTTTCAACAAGTATAAGGTAAGAGCATGATGGAGATAATTATAATACACTAGAGCTGTGGCTACATAGTTAGCTATAATAGCTATGGGGTAAGATTTAGTATAAGTACTGTATCCCTATATGACTGAACTCAATTCATTAGCTGCATGGTCATTGTGCATTTTCTCATTTAGGATAGGGAAGTTCCAGCTTTGTACAGGCCAATGGACCCAGTAATCCATATATACACAACTAAACAGGATCCAGGAGCTGCTAACAAGAAAGAGTCCAAAGTATTATAAAAAATGCATTTACTTGGCACTGTAGGGCCAGCAGATATCAGCAAGCACTGATAGTGCCACAATTTAGCTTAAAGCAACATATTAGTGTTATAACCTAAGTTAGCTACTTCTACATGGAGCCAAAAGTGAATGCAACTTACGTAGTAAGTAGACTTGTATGTTGCTATTGTGGATCAATTCTGCTGCAGCAGGAGGTATCAGATGACAGTTCCTCACTAGGATCCTGGAACATTCTATCAAAAGAAGTAATAGCTAATTAGCTCCAAGCTCAAGTTATTCATATTTCTAGCCATATCTATAGCTACTGACAGTGGAACCTCTAAATAATGCACACATTTGGGACCCAGACTTTGTCCTTTGTTAGTCTTGTGTAGCCAGACCTGATTCTTTCCTTTTTCTTGGTCTGGCTACGCGAGACTAGTCCTTTGTAGCCTAAGAGGTTGCATGTCCTCTTTGGAGGTTTTTTTTTTCTTTCTTTTTTTTTCTTCATAATATTAGCTATAGCTAGCTAGAGTGTATAATTTACATTTTATTGTTAAAGCCATTTGTGGTGTCCTTTATCAGAGGTTGCACTGTAGTTATAAGCTAGTCACTTTCTTCATACTGAATGTGCAGGATGAGGACATGTTGCTACGTAAAATGTCTGAGCTCAAGGTGGCAGAACTCTCCACACCTCCAATGTCTAGTGTAAGATAATAATTCAGGGGGGGGGGGCAAGGCTAAGGGGGTGCATACCAAATTTTAACAATTTATTATTATCATGGCACATACTATTAATAGGAAAAAGATAATTTTTCCAAAAGGGAGGATGAAATGGACACAGATAAAGAATTTTTAGGGAACTTGTTGACGATCATTCAGACTTATATAAGGCTCGGTGAACAAGTAAGTATAACTGTCTAGCTTGCTTGCTACAGTAATTCACTGGCTTGTGTGTCTTTCCCAATGCAGTGAACACAATGGATGTAGTGGTCAGCTAAGAAAGAGTAACCAATAGCCAATTATAATAAACCAAATTGTTGTTGTTAAAATATTAATCATTGCAATACATACAAGCAACTAGCTTGCAGAAAGGTATATACTGCCATATACCAGTGTGCTGAGCCCAGACCCAGGGACAAATCCTTAGCTGAGCTATTGTAATCACAGTTCAAGGTTCAAAGTCCAAGAGGTAGACGTGCAGGATAATTTCAAGCGAGTAAATTATACTATCATACAAATGCAATGCTCTTAATTTTAGCGAGCACGAATTTAATTCTGGCACTGTTGTGTCAACTCAAAATTTCATTGATACACAGAGATAATGTGAAATAACCAGGCTCATGATGTGACATGATACAGTAATTACTTGCTAAGGAGTTATGTGCAATATTACTCTGAGTGATGATGCCTTTTCGAAGGTTTCCTCGCAAGGGGTTATGAGAAGCAAGCATAGCAGCAAGCATTATAGCAGCGCGTATAGCGCTAGCGCGCGCTAATACGCGCATGCGCATGAGTATAACATTGGAATGCTATCAGGTGGACTAGGACAGTGTAAGTAGCTTTAATGTAGTATATAAAGCTAGCTCAGTATTGTATTTACAGCTATAATCAACCTGGGAACAATACTGGTGGCAAGTGAAAATAATAATCCAAATAACTACAATGAATCAACGCTTAATACTATTAATGGATGTAACAAGGATGGGTGTGTTGGACGAGTGTGGATCTACTATAGTGGTGTAGCAACTCCCACCCAGTGGGGGACTATATCTAAGACTGGCATGACTAGCTATGCTAGAAATATCACCTGTCGACAACTTGGCTATAAGGAATCAAATAATTCCAGACAGTCATTACCACAGAACCCTGAAGGTGATTCACCAGTATGGATCACAGAAACGAATTGTAGAGTTCGACTATCTGTAGATCCACAACATTACGACAAGAATAACATTCTGCAGTGTAACCCTGAGGTCTGTCGACCAGATAAACAGGACTGCAGAAATCATAATAATGACTAGCCCCTACACTGTAAAACAAATGTGCAAAAACAACCTAAAAAAAGGGCTGTTACTACACATTTGTTTTGACATGTAACATTATTTTTGCACACAGACGGAGCGTTACACAGTAGTGAATATGATTACTACGATGGAGAGGTGTTCTTATGCCCACCTCCACCTACACAGAAACCCTATGGAATGCAGACGTCCATGGGCCTCCTCCAAATTCATCAAAGGGATTACAATTGAGGATCCTACTGGTTATCGAGACCACTTTGAGTCATCCAAAAGGAACAGCTTTTGCAGACAACTTGGATTCACACAGGCTGTCACTGATAGCCTGCACACTAAAAGAGCTTTGAGTTACAACTTCTCTAACTGTTTTTTGTAAGTTAGCTGTATGACTAGCTAATGCATCATCATGGATAGGTGGGGGGATGAAGTTGGTGGTAAGGCCACTATTCATTGATCATAAGTTTCTCATCAGATGGTTTTGCTCAGACTGATGCAGCGGCATAGTATAAGCCATTATGTTATTATTTTGATAGTTCTATTCAGTCATTTTCTTGGAAAAACCAAAGGAGTTGATACAGTCAGAAGTGATGCGGTATAGAAATTCAATTATAATGGCCAAATCCTGTAGGTAAAGATGCGGGCGGGGGATGAGAAACTTGTAATCAACCATAGACGTAGACAGAAGAAAAGGAGGGACTGGAAACGGTGAAATTTCACGATTTTATCCGTGTTTCGGATTATGTCATTGCCTGTTGAGCGCGCCTGGCCTGGCATGGCAACTTCAAGTGATCTAGTCAGGAGTGCTCTCTCTTCTGTTGTGGACAATAAAGAGCTACAGCTAGATTCTCCAAGAATAGGAGTAGTATTTTAAAGAAAACGGAAGGAGCAGCAATGACAATATTTGATAAATTTAGTGCAGAATTGATTTCCAACTTAAAAAGTGTGTTTACACTTCCAAAAAAATACAGAGCTAAACGAATGAAGTTTTGGTCAGAATTTCATCAGTTGAGGATTAAAAAACTGCCAAAACTGTGGACTGATTTCCTTTCTGCTATGTGTATTGAAACTGATGACCAGGTGCTCCAGCAATCTGTGAACCAGAGAGCATTTGAAATGCTTTTACCCGAACAGTTTTCTTCTCAATCTTGTACCCATCGTGCAAGTACTGATAATTACTCACTCAATAAAGATGAGCTCAATGCCTTACAGTATGCAGGGGGATATGTACCTCATGCTTTGTTTAAAAAGTATGAAAAATTTCATGGAAAAAAGTTTGAGGAATTCATTCAGTGTCTTGGGGATATGTCAGTAGAAAGTGAGTGTAGTGATTTCTTTGAGTATATAGGTAAAGTGGTATTGTTTCCACTTAATGATATGACATGTCAATTGTGGGTGACAATCAGAGGGTTCTCCCTTGGTTAGAAATTTACAAGAGTGAAACGCGCAAAACAGTAAAGAAAACATCTGCACTTCGTAAACATAATAGTGATAGACATTAAAAATATTCAGTATTATTTGTTGTTTTTTTAAGCCTTTTTCCTAGATCTTTTAGGTAGTAGAGTGTCATCAATCTTCTCAGGACTGGATAGTCTTCTCTTTCGCCTACAATTTCCCTGGACACGGTCCAAATCTAGTGACTTTTGTGCACGAATGGCCACAGCATTTTGGAGACACTCTTTCAAGGATGGGTTATCACACCTCCTTCCCCTAGTACGTTGCATACCAAAGTAGTTTTCTAACGGATCCTGAGTGATACGTTCACTGAGCAAAAGTAGTTTTTCTCCAGGCTGGGATAATAGGTACCGAGCCATCTCTACAAATGACTTCACTATTGTAGGACAGGAAAAATAAATCAATAAAATAGCAAAAATAATTAATGAATTACCTGTGATACGTAATCCTTCAACTGTCTCCTCACTTAGATACTTTCTTTTCTTTTCAGCTGCTGGCTCCTTACCTTTCTCAATATCACCTACCCATTCATCAATGTACCCTAGAAAGTCCCTCTCTAGCCACTGTAAAAAGCACAGTGTTATCCATGACTCTTATTTCAATGTTACCTTATAAGTCTTTCATCTTCAACAGAGGTGTAAGTTTTGAGATTTTTTTTTCCTTCTTAGCCCATTAGCTAAGACAGTCAAAAAATTGATCAAACTTTTGGATAAAAATTTCTGTTTCTGTAGTTCCAGGATCTCCAAAGTAGGCCATTGCGTCAGCAACAGACTTGCTCAATACCTTTTGATTGAAAAACAAAAATCAACCACCTACACAATTTGATTACGTATCGGGGAGGGGGTGGAATATTTAAGGAGACAAGTATGGTAATTAAAGCACACCAGCAACTACACTACACACTCAGACCTAAGTAGGTCTGCAATGATTAAAGCACACAGCATGTACATCTCTAACTGATATACCTGAGCAGCAAGATCCACTCGCATACGAGAATAGGATGTAAGGTTGATATGTTCCAATTTAAGCTTTGGGACAAGCGAAAGTCCCTTTGACTGTACAGCCATTCCAGACAGCTTTTCATAAAGGTTACGTACATGCTTCCATTCAATATACAATAAAAATCACTCACACATACCGTCATCAGCCTTGTGCCATTCCAACCAGAATGAGATAGACAATTTCTTGCTGTCTTAATGATATGAGGTGGATCTGATATAAAGTAAATGCTCCTTCCTTCTTTTGAAAATACATTAGAGGTCTTGTAAACTGCACCTTTTTGACCCTTTTCACAATGCATACGAAATAACTTTCTATTAGAACTTGCTCCATCCCCGGTAATACAGATAACCTTAAGACCAATAGCTTCCAGATGATTAATTGCTTCCCAAACGATTGAGAAAAGGAGGTCACCTGCTGCATTCTCACTACCGAAGTGGGCATAAGGAAAATCCAACTTGAAAAATATTCCCCTCACCATCAACACCAAGAGATGTTTAGCTACAGGAGGATGATCAGTGTGATCGCTGAGACATTCTCTTTCAAGATTTAATATTTCATTGTTTACATTGCCAAGATTGGTGAACCCTATGATCTCCCCTTCATATTTATCATAAATTAAATTTTCCTTCAATTTCATTTCATCTAGGAGTAGAGCACAGAACCTACGGTTTTCAGGTAAATCTTCTTTCTATAACTGCTGATTTACTTCAATCTGAAATCCAGCTCGGCTCTTAAAGTAGTGGGTGTAATCACGTAAAGTTCTCTCTGACGGGAGCTTGAATCCTGCACTTCTAGTGGCATGATATGCAGCACTTGAAATAAGTTTTAAGTTCAAGCACCACCGTATGAGAAGAGGATGCCAGCGCATTTGACGTGAATCTTTTACACGAGCTGCACGTAACTGTTCCTCCCAGAAAAGTCTCTGGAAACTTCCTTCTGGGTACATTTTCTTGATTTCTTCACTACTTCCTTGCACAATATTCAAAAGATCACCATGCAAAGCATCATCCATACAATCCCCTTGCTTCTGAGTTAGTTCCTTAACTTTTACTTTCAGTTTTCTTATTTCATTTTCTGCTAATTGGGCCCTTTTTTTAACTTGTAAATTTTTGATTTCTTTTCAGGTGAGCTCATATAGCGAATGTTCGTATGGCTAGAGGTGTCACTGATGTTATCAGAAGAACGATGTGACCAACGATTTATAGTGTCCTCAGTGTTGCTCTGTAGGTTTTGCATGATCTACATTTGGAATTATCATCAAAATTCCTTTCTTGGTAGAGGCCATTGTAATAAAGTGGCTATCTGGCTGAGCAACGCATACTTTAAGTTGGTCAATAAGGCAAAGCAAAGAGGAGAGAGAATGTGCTCTCAATTTTTTCAGGATGGAAGTTAATGCAGGACACATGCTTTGTTTAACTTTACAGTTATGTACAAAGAGGGACCATTGCATGGTATTACTTACTGACAAGCAGTGGGTGACAATAAGTGAAGATGATGCTCCAGAAGAAATCTTACACAACTTTATACTAGTCAAGGGAGATGGACTCTGATCACACCACGATTGATTAGGCAACACAATTGACTTGTGAAGATCTTCTAGAGTGATAGATTGCAAATCGTCGGATGAAGATGACTCCACTTGTACCTCTTCGGCACTGACAGATTGAAATTCCACCTCTGTAGATTGTGATGAAGATGATCCCATTTCCAGAGTGACAGATTGCAGCTCATGTTCACTTGGTGAAGACAACTCCGCCTGTAGATTTTCCAGAGTGACAGATTGCGATTTGTTTGATGAAGATGATTCCACTCGTGTATCTTCCACACTGATAGATCGCTGTTCACTCGATGAAGATGACCCCATATGTAGATTTTCTTCTGGAGCGACAGTTCCTTTCAGCTGCAGGGTATATGCATGTAACATGTATAAGTCTACATAACCACATCATACTTTCACCTTGATATTCTTAGCTTTTCTTTTTCTTTCATAGTTCTTCTTATAAGATAACCGTATCCTACGGTGCATGATTAAAGCACCTGCAAGAATGGCAATTAGTTTGGGAGCTGTTGCCCGGTTTGCCAGTTCCAGTCATCCCATCATATTATACTCAGAATTCAAGCAAAAAGAATCATGTGAGAGCATACACATCAAAGGTGAGAGGAACACAAAGTGAAAGAATTATTATCCCAGATTAGGGCAAGCAGATCTGGAATTCCTATGTAGCTACAATTCAGGTCCACCTAGCAACGTATCATACTTGTTTTTGTACATTAATCGTAGAGCCAACTAAGCTTTTCAAGAACTTGCAGGAACACAAAGGGTTAACTAACCTTGATAGCTCAGTTACCGTAGACTGCTCACAACAAATTACACACCTTTCTGACCTTTCTTAGCACCTTTCATGCTTTAGAGCACGGATTATTGAAAGGTTTTGTACCGGACCATAGGGCGCATGTGATCCATTTCCAGTCCCTCCTTTTCTTCCGTCTATGAATCAAGCAATAGTGGCCTAAAAAGCCTGCAATGATAGAGTCATGGGGGGGGGGGGGGGTAACTATAGAGTGAGGGTGTATAACGGACTAATACTAACCTCACAGGGCCAGTGGGTGTGGTCACAAAAGAATTCTACAATACGTACTCATGAAGGTGATAATCTTTTAAATTTTTAACAGGAGTTCATGGTATAATGCCACACAATTAATAGAGTGCAGTGCAGATAAGTCTTCAACTGCTTGCTTTGGGTGCTGCTTGAAATATCCTGATGATCCAAGAGGGTGCCCAACAGACAGCTACCAGCCTGACAACTTAATAGCCATTGCATGCTGTAAGAAACTAACTATAATAATATATAGCTCTAACAAGGTTAGTCTTTTAAAAGACTACAGGCACGACTCTTCAGTGCTACCTTTACCCTGATGTTGTACATAGCCATAATTCATCTTATTGTAGTGTATGACCTGCATAGTGAAGGAGCTGAGTTCATTTCTAATGGATATCGTGGTATAATATGTGAACTGCAGAACAAAAAGCTAAAAAATCATGCAGTGCACTGTGGACCAGGTAACTAACTAGTTATGCAATCCTAACCATAGTTTTAGTAGCTATATGGCAACTATCCAACTGCATATTATTATGTACGTGTAGCTATAGAGACACTTTGCTACATCCCATGGCAATTTTTTTTTCATTTTTTGACACTTCTTTCTGATCTCACAAATTGAAAGGCTCAACTATATTAACTTTTTTTTTCCAGCTATACCTTACACGTACACCACTCTTGTAATTGCCATTCTTGGGGCCTTGGCTGGAGTGCTACTCATATCATTGTTGATTCTACTTGCACTATATTGCACCATCACGGCAGAGACTAAAGGCTGTAATCATAATTGCATTGGATGGTTTTGCTGCTACTGGTGTCTACTTTGCTGTGGACGTAGGCGTGAATACGGCAACATAAATGCAAATAAGCCAGATGAAAAGAAATGACTAGCTGCCTGGATCATATTATTTTGTTTTCGCACTAGCTAAATGTACTAAATAAGTATTCTCCTAACACATTATTATTAGCACTACAAGATAGACTAATATAGGTCACTGATCTCTTCTAGTTTTGTTATGTTGCTAAACCATAGTTATCTCTGCCATCATGTTTCTTTTTGGGGCACTTGGCTAGCTGTATAATCACTGAGATCTTATGGGTGGTACTGGAAAATTACTGGCAAGATTTATTTTTGATAATCAGGCTTATACCACAAATCACCTTGGAGATGTAAGTAATGTTACTCCATAGGCATAGGAACCAGGGGGGTAGGGGGGCTGTAAAACATCCCTAACCATATGCATATACTTCCAGACATGAAGTGTAATAACTTGTTAACTTCCCAAGAATACATGATTAATAAACAATTTATCAGCAGATGAATTGAACCTAAAGGAAATTGGAAAACAAAATTCTAGATGTTTACAATAATATTACTATATCTAGCTAATTATCAATGGGATTCGAAACTTCTCCCAACTTTTCCTCATCACATGCACAAACCAATGTTTATAATATTGGTGATGTAAACTCAGATTTGCCTCTCAGATTGCACCAGATGCAATCTAAGTAAGGGGAACTAAAAGTCAAAAATTTCCTGGGGAACATGCCCCCCGACCCCCTTAGATGGTGCACTTTGTGCGGTACGTAGCCTATAGCTAGCATACACCTATTATGTACTCCCACCCATTGAGTGGGACAAATGATCCTGGCTCCATGTCCAAGTTCAAAGTCGTGCCAATAGTCTCTAGGCCCTCCTTTTCAACAGGGCCTGTGGGGACGAGGCTAACTTCTAGCGACATGGGAGTATAATATTATACTGGCATAATATTAATAGCTAAATGGCTCCCTACACTAATTTCTAGATGATTGCCCCTCACAGAGTTCTTGGAGGAGAGGGGGAGGGGTTAGTTATATGTATCAGAGAGTGCGCTAGCATCATGTAGCTATTGGGAAGTTAACAAGTTATGTCTGGAAGTATATGGTTAGGGATGTTTAGGGCCTACCCCTTGGTTCCTACGCCTAGTCTACTCTCCTAGATCCTATATCCTCGCGATGACATAATATGCGCACGTGTGCGTATAACACCCGCATGCGCATGATCTATGCATTGATTGACATGATGGAGTGCTGCGAGTGACATCATGAAGTATCTTGCTGCAGTTCTACTTTTCATTGGAATGATATCAGGTGGACTAGGACAGTGTAAGTAGATCGTTATTTAATGTAGTATATAAAGCTAGCTCAGTATTGTATTTACAGCTATATTCAACCTGGGAACAATACTGGTGGCGAGTGAAAATAAAAATCCAAATAACTACAATGAATCAGCTCTTAAGACTATTAATGGCTGTACCAAGGATGGGTGTGTTGGACGAGTGTGGATCTACTATAGTGATGTAGCAACTCCCACCCAGTGGGGGACCATATCTCACAATGGCATAACTAACTATGCTAGAAATATCACCTGTCGACAACTTGGCTACAAGGAATCAAATAATTCCAAACGGTCATCATCACTGAACCCTGAAGGTGATCCACCAGTATGGATCACAGAAACGAATTGTGGAGTTCCACCATCTAAGGATCCACAACATTATGACAAGAACAACATTCTGCAGTGTGTCCCTGAGGTCTGTCGACCAGATAATATACAGAACTGCAGAAGTCATAATGATGACTTGGTGATAAGTTGCAGTAAGTTATTAAGTTATCTGCGTTACAAATTGGAACTCTGATAACCTAAAAATATAGGTGATGAAAAAGGTAAGGTCAGTCAGGCCAGGCCTGACCAATATTTTGGGAAAAACATTATGTACGTATGTGGCTATCAATATGGGAAAAACAAGTTAATTATGTGGCTATGATCGATCTATCTACTGGTGTGTGTGTGTGTGTGTGTGTGTGTGTGTGTGTGTGTGTGTGTGTGTGTGTGTGTGTGTGTGTTTGGTGTTTAAGAGAAAATAAAAAAGAAAATAAGTAACATCCGGAACTCTGTCATAGTTGTTAGCTATCATCTATCATTAGTTAACTCATCAGCTACTCATTATTCAATATGTTCCATCTTAGGATAAAATAATATATAATATAGTCCAATTAATATTGGCCTCTACTGAGGGAGGACGGACAAAGGTCATATCAAACTTAAAACTTTCTAGTTCTTTCGGTCATCAGGGGAAAATCCAATCCGATCATCACCAACCACAGGTTTCGGTCCCATTAATTTCCCGACCTGTGGTAAGCTAGCTACGGAAGGGGCGGGACCGCTCCCCATGTGTGTGTGTGTGTGGGGGGGGGGGGGGGGGGGGAGTTGAAGCTTCCCTCCCAAAACTTAGCTACACTGATGGTGTTATAACAGACAAGTAAAGTACATCAGAGTAAACGTGGCCCCTGCTACATTTGTGTCATAAGGAGAGCGTGCAGTATACATCCAGAGAATATGGAACAAATGTTAATTTTGGACCCAATGTCAAGCTTGCTATAACCGAGTAGCAGGAAATGTAAATTTTCACCCAGGACCGAAGGCCCAAACCAGTAACTACTGGTATATTAAACTGCAATGCAAAACAGGGTCTACAGGCATACTAACATAGCCACACCTTCTAACAGGGAAATAACTGGTGGCGTTCACTGTGAATAACATAGTAAACACACTTTCAAGGAACACTACATTCAGGTTTACAGTACCTTGCAACTTGCAAGCTCATAGGGAGTGAATGTGTATCAGATCCAACACAGAGAACAGTACTCTAAATATTGCCCATCACCCGACATATCAACCCTTATTTGAGCCAGATCAGTAATGAACAGTCTACCCTATCAAAGTAGACATGAAAATTATTTGAGACAGATGAAAAATTCTAACTTGAGAATGATTCTAACACTGCTATGATTATATTAAACATACACTTATATATACAAACATGGGCCATTTGCTGTAAAATGTAAGTATCAACCTAAAGTATGGACATACATGTTAGAATACATACTGACTATATGTTTGTAGTAAGATAACTTCTGTTCATCTCTCTGAAGGGCCCTTAAAAGCCATCTAAACTTCCATGACTCTCAACCACCATGGCTATTCTATGCTAAAAAGAGTTACTGTTTACTTACATAGCAGATGGTAAGGTAGAATAAGCCTATCACCATCTGTTGAGAATAAACCTACAACCTATAAGGTTTCTAGTCTGATGAAAAGCCGAGCTCAAGAGATGTACCTCAGCGGCCATTTTCTCAAAAATTATGACGTCATCATGTAATACAAAAAGTATTGTAAATGTACGCTGGCGATTAGACTGCACACGTATGTAAGTCATGATGTCAGGTAACACGGTAGTCAGTGCGCACGTATAGAGAAGATCGAGAGTGCTATTATATAGCTGCGAGTGACATCATGAAGTATCTTGCTGCAGTACTTTTCATTGGAATGCTATCAGGTGGACTAGGACAGTGTAAGTAGCTTTAATGTAGTGATTCCGGAAGCTAGACCTGCCCACATATAACTAGCTCTATCTCAAAGATCAATCAACACATGAACGCTTAACTCATATCCAGCAGCAGCTTAATAAATGTACTAACTACTCAAACACCAAATGAACCAGTGTGTTATGTTCACAGTTAGCGCCGTTGATTTTTAGTTCTATGGAGATTTATATGGGGAAAACGGTAAATCTGTATAACATCTATGTACTTCACCTGTTCCTTGGTTAACCCACACCAGCAGGTAGGCCTTGTTATAAGCTAGCTAGTGATATCTAAACATCAAGCGCTTCTATAACCGTCAGGCTGCGCTGGCCGGCCAAAGTTTCAGGAAATGTATGGCTTCCGGAATCGCTATTTAATGTAGTATCAGAGAGTGCGGTAGCACTCTCTATGTAGGGATGACTCGGACGGCCGCGCGCGCCGCCTATAGACTAATACTAAAGTGAAATTCTAGTTCTCCCACTTAGACCTAACAAAAGCTACTGTGAATGATTATCCAGCCTACTAGAGCCTACTACAATGTGCAGACCAAGTTTCAGGACCAGGGAGCTTACCGTTTCAGAAATACGGCAAGCAGGTAAATCGCTATATTCTTCTTCTTCTCTATTATTATTATTCTTCTTCTTAGACAACCATATCTCTCGAACCACTCAAGCTACAGCCATAATTTCTGGACAAATCCACTCCAAATTCTACCAACTACGATCTTTTCTACTCGTTGATCCTCGAAAGAGTCGATGAAAAAGGAGACACTATGGAGCACAGCACTCGACTAATTCAATTAGGAAGCCATCTTTTCTATAATACGCATGCGCATGTATTTGAATATCCAATTATTCGAAATCATAATATTACTCAGCTGTCTCTAGCTAGCTATATACGTCGGGTAACTTCAGATTATAGTGTAGTAATGTACGTATACGTAGGGATTGTTGGCTGGATATACAGAACAAATATTGATCCCATTTCCATCCTTCTTGTTTCCTTACTTTTTTGAGCAGTGGTCATCCCTACATCTTTTTTTCATTTCACGAAATGCTTTTTCCCTTATATAAAGCTAGCTCAGTATTGTATTTACAGCTATAATCAACCTGGGAACAATACTGGTGGCGAGTGAAAATAATAATCCAACTAACTACAACGAATCAACTCTTAAGACTATTAATGGCTGTAACAAGGATGGGTGTGTTGGACGAGTGTGGATCTACTATAGTGGTGTAGCAACTCCCACCCAGTGGGGGACTATATCTAAGACTGGCATGACTACCTATGCTAGAAATATCACCTGTCGACAACTTGGCTATAAGGAATCAAATGATTCCAGACAGTCATCGCCACAGAACCCTGAAGGTGATTCACCAGTATGGATCACAGAAACGAATTGCAGCGTTCGACCATCTGTAGATCCACAACATTACCACAAGAATAACATTCTGCAGTGTAACCCTGAGGTCTGTCGGCCAGATAAACAGGACTGCAGAAATCATAATAATGACTTGATGATAAGTTGCAGTAAGTTACCTATATTGCCCCTACACTGTAAAACACATGTGTAAAAACAACCTAAAAAATGGGCTGTTTTTACACATTTGTTTTGACATGTAACATTATTTTTGCACACAGACGGAGCGTTACACAGTAGTGAATATGATTACTACGATGGAGAGGTGTTCTTATGCCCACCTCCACCTACACAGAAACCTTATGGAATGCAGACGTCCATGGGCCTCCTCCAAATTCATATCGATAAAAACATCAAAGGGATTACAATTGAGGATCCTACTGGTTATCGAGACCACTTTGAGTCCTCCAAAAGGAACAGCTTTTGCAGACAACTTGGATTCACACAGGCTGTCACTGATAGCCTGTACACTAAAAGAGCTTTGAGTTACTGGTATAACTTCTCTAACTGTTTTTTGTAAGTTAGCTGTATACCATGCATGGTACAATCATACGGGGGGGGGGGGGGGGGGGGGGGGGGGGAACTATAGAGTGAGGGTGTATAATGAACTAATACTAACCTCGCAGGGCCAGTGGGTGTGGTCACAAAAGAATTCTACAATATATGGAATGCAACCTGATGGTCATAATACGTACTCATGAAGGTGACAATCTTTTTTAATTTTTAACAGGACTTCATGGTATAATGCCACACAATTAAGAGAGTGCAGTACAGATAAGTCTTCAACTGCTTGCTTTGGGTGCTGCTTGAAATATCCTGATGATCCAAGAGGGTGCCCAACAGACAGCTGCCAGCCTGACAACTTGATAGCCATTGCATGCTGTAAGAAATAGTAACTAACTATAATAATATATAGCTAGCTCTAACAAGGTTAGTCTTTTAAAAGACTACAGGCACGACTCTTCAGTGCTATACCTTTACTCTGATGTTGTACATAGCCATACGTAATTCATCTTATTGTAGTGTATGACCCGCATAATGAAGGAGCTGAGTTCATTTCTAATGGATATCGTGGTATATGTGAACTGCAGAACAAAAAGCTAAAAAATCATGATGCAGTGTGTCACTGTGGACCAGGTACATGCAGCTAACTAGTTATGTAGCTACACCAACAATCCTAACCATAGTTTTAGTAGCTATGGTAACTATCCAACTGCATATTATTATGTACGTGTAGCTAGCTATAGAGACACTTTGCTACATCCCACAGCAATTTTTTTTTCATTTTTTGACACTTCGTTCTGATCTCACAAAATGAAAGGCTCAACTATATTAACTTTTTTTTCCAGCTATACCTTACACCACCACTCTTGTAATTGCCATTCTTGGGGCCTTGGCTGGAGTGCTACTCATATCATCGTTGATTCTACTTGCACTATATTGCACCATCACGGCAAAGAATAATGGTGGCTGTAATCGTGATTGCATTGGATGGTTTTGCTGCTACTGGTGTAGACTTTGCTGTGAACGTAGGCATGAATACAACAACATAAATGCAAATAAGCCAGATGGACAACAAGAATAGCTGCCTGGATCATATTATTTTGTTTTTGCACTAGCTAAATGTACTAAATAAGTATTCTCTTAACACATTAGCTATTATTAGCACTACAAGAATAGACTAATATTATAGGTCACTGATCTCTTCTAGTTTTGTTGTGTTGCTAAACCATAGTTATCTCTGCCATCATGTTGCTTTTTGGGGCACTTGGCTAGCTGTATAATCACTGAGATCTTATGGGTGGTACAGGAAATCACTGGCAAGATTTATTTTCGATAATCAGGCTCATACCACAAATCACCTTGGATACGTAAGTAATGTTACTCCATAGGCGTAGGAACAAGGGGGCAGGGGGTCTACAGCCCCCCTAAACATCTCTAACCATATGCATATACTTCCAGACATGAAGTGTATAATAACTTGTTAACTTCCCATGATTAATAAGCAATTTATCAGCAGATGAATTGAACCTAAAGGAAATTGGAAAACAATTTGTTTCTGTAAATTCTATAATATTAGCTACTATAGTTAGCTAATTATCAATAGGATTCAATCAGGGTAGAAACTTCTCCCAACTTTCCCTCATCACATGCACAAACCAATGTTTATAATATTGGTGATTTGCCTCTCAAATTGCACCAGATGCAATCTAAGTAAGGGGGACTAAAAGTCAAAAATTTCCCGGGAACATCCCCCCAACTTAAGTAAGTTATTCCCCACCATGTCTGTATCTATACAGTGGACCCTCTGAATAATGCACACATTTGGGACCCAGACTTTTGTCCTTTGTAGCCTGAGAGGTTGTATGTCCTCTTTGGAGGTTATAATTATTTTTTTTCCCGTATAGAGTGTATAATTATATTTTATTGTTAAAGCCATTTGTGGTGTCCTTTGTCAGAGGTTGCACTGCAGCTAACTAGCTAGCTAGTCACTTTCTTCATACTGAATGTGCAGGATTAAGACATGTTGCTGCATAAAATGTCTGAGCTGAAGGTGGCAGAACTCTCCACACCTCCAATGTCTACACTGCAAAAACGAAATTGTTATTTTAACAAACCTACTTAGTTAGGTGAGGTTAATCATTTGAAATCTGTCAAAATGACACTATATTTTCGGTGAATAACAAACTGTTTGGTTGTTTCAACGATGATTAGTCTTAATTAACAGTTATGTTTATTGAATTAACAATTCTGTTTTTGCAGTGTAGTATAAGATAATAATAATTCGGAGGGGGGTATCTTGATTCGGTGGAATGGACTAGTGGAATGGAATAGTGGAATGGAATACTGGAATGGTGGAATGCTTCAGAGGGCATATATACCTTATCAAGATCACCCAGCACATTATTCAGCTTTGGTGTCTAGATTCAGTGGATTTATGGAATGGGAATATACTGGAATCTAAGATTTAGATTATTAACACACGTTCCAACTTCTATATTGCATGGGTATTAAATCTGTGCAACAATTGTACCAATTCAGATATAGCTACATGTAGGAATCTATAGCATACATCAGTGTGGTGCAGTTAAAGGTGGATGTAGCAGCTTTGTGTTAAACATAACCATGAAAAAAATTGCTTTTGCAGAAGGTTGGAGTGCACAAGAGGAGACATGATCATGTTGATCACCTGTTATTTTTGCTGAGTAACATATCTACATAGCTATCACTTGAAGGTAGCTAGGAGGCCCGTGGAACAGTGGAATGGAATACAGTGCACAAGAGGAAACGTGATCATGTTGATTACCTGTTACTACTACTATGGATGTCTACTATGGATGTTTGCTAATGCTTCTAGATATATACTCAAAAAATGATGCCAGCATTATTTATCCGGGCCTACTAGCTATATATATGTATAGATATGTATTTTCATTACTCAGCAAACATCCTCAGGGAACTATAGTGATCAACATGATCACGTCTCCTCCTGCGAAAATTTTTTTCATGGTTATGTTTAACACAAAGCTGCTATATCCACCTTTAACTGCATCACACTGATACATGTTATAGATTCCTGCATCTGAATTGGTACAATTGTTACTACCAATCACAGATCCATGCAATACAGAACATGGAAGCCCACTGTCAATAATGATAGGAGAGTCAGCATTACCAGTTACATGATCAGCCCATAGATACACCATGATTATCCTAACTAAATTTTCTCTTCCTCCCATGCGTGGTATTTTACCTTTTTTGATCCGCCTGCAAGGTGCATGCATGTACGTGCCAGGGAACAGGGCTAGGTAGTCAGCACATGCAAATCGAGCAAGCCATTGAAATCTGTCACTGTTAGTGTACATCCAAAGTTGAACATGCTGGACGATCATGATGAAATAAGCCTTTAAGTTTTAGAGCATTCCACCATTCCAGTATTCCATTCCACTATTCCATACTATTCCATTCCACTAGTCCATTCCACTGAATCAAGACACCCATTCGAAGGCCAGGGCTGGGGGGGGGGGGGGGGGGGGGGGGGGCATACCACTATCAACTGCGATACTGATTTGATACAATTCTTCCATGCACAGTAGCTATAATTATTATCATGGCACATTATTACTAGGAAAAAGATCATTTTTCCAAAAGGGAGGATGAAATGGACACAGATAAAGAATTTTTAGGGATCATTCAGACTTATATAAGGCTCAGTGAACAAGTAAGTAACTGGCTAGCTTGCTTGCTACAGTAATTCACTGGCTTGTGTGTCTTTCCCAATGCAGTGAACACAATGGATGTAGTAGTCAGCTAAGAAAGAGTAACCAATAGCCAATTATAATAAACCAATTATAATTATTGTTATTAAACTACGTAGCTAGCTATAGCTAATTGTTATTAAAATATTGATCATTGCAATGCATACAAGCAACTAGCTCGCAGAAAGGTATAGCTATACTGCACTATAGCACCATGTACCAGTGTGCTGAGCCCAGGCCCATGCCCAGGGACAAATCCTTAGCTGCGAGCTATTATAATCATAGTTCAAGGTTCAAAGTTCAAGATTCAGAGGTTTTCACAAGTAGAATTTGCACACATTTCAAGCGAGCAAAATATACTGTCATACAAATGCAATGCTCTTAATTTTAGTGAGCACGAATTTAGCTAATTCTGGCACTGTCGTGTCAACTCAAAATTTCATTGATACAGAGATAAATGTGAAATAACTTGCTAAGGAGTTATGTGCAATATATTACTCTGAGTGATAATGCCTTTTCGAAGGTTTCCTCGCAAGGGGTTGTGAGAAGGTGTGCTAGCAGTGCAGCATGCACAGGTCAACCTTAATACATGCATGTGCATGAGTATAACATTAATAGTACATACAGTATAGTAGGGGGTGTCCACACGACATTATTCTTATTTTTTGGCCCAATATGCTTTTCAGAAATTCCAGTTAAGATTACCCATTATGCTTCAATAATATTCATCGTTTATTATATTGCAACATTAAGGAAGTCTCTATGTAGTCTTCAAGTCAATTTGTTTGGGTATGGTTGAAAGAGTTTGCCAGGAGAGAAAAAATCAGATGAATCAAATGAAGCTGGACCTTTCCTACATCCACTAGGGACCTCACAGAACCATCAGTGTCATTAGAACTTGTAGCAGTAAAACTAGGAGACTAGGACTAGAAATAGTATCTAGAGAAGTAGAGCTACAGGGGAGCTAGACCCACTATAGAATCCATATCCTTTTCTAGATATCATATAGCACACCTTATCCACTGAGCATGCTCGAAGTTGGGTATAGAGAATTTATGCCCATTACAGTGGTTTTACTCAATCTTGCAAAATGCTGAGTGTGCATTCTCGCGCATGCTCGACTTTGAGCCTCGAAAATCTTACCGGAGAAGGTGAGTGGCATGCTAGTAGGTTAGAACTATACTAGAACAGTCACTAGCTAGCTCTTCAAAGCGTACTTCTCTAAAGTTCTTTCCAAATCTGAGCGCAATTTCAAAATTCAAGCAGTGCGCATGCGTATACGGGTGACGCCTGACCAATTTTTGCAAGATTGGGTACAGTGTATGCATATGTAGTCTGGCGGCCCAGCCCCGCATAATTTTGAGCATAACGGGTAGTCTGGCTAGCATAATGTGGACATCCCTACAGTATAGCTAGTGCGCACGTATAGCTGTACAGAGAAGATCGAGAGTGCTAGCTATTATATAGCTACGAGTGACATCATGAAGTATCTTGCTGCAGTACTTTTCATTGGAATGCTATCAGGTGGACTAGGACAGTGTAAGTAGCTATGTGATTGTTTAATATGTAGTATATAAAGCTAGCTCAGTATTATATTTATAGCTATAATCAACCTGGGAACAATACTGGTGGCGAGTGAAAAAAATAATCCAAATAACTACAACGAATCAGCTCTAAAGACTATTAATAACTGTACTAAGGATGGGTGTGTTGGACGAGTGTGGATCTACTATAATGATGTAGAAACTCCCACCCAGTGGGGGACTATATCTCAAGTTGGCATAACTACCTATGCTAGAGATATCACCTGTCGACAACTTGGCTATAAGGAATCAAACAATTCCAAACTACCACCAGCACCAAAGTTAAAATATCCACCACCAGTATGGATCACAGAAACAGATTGTGGAAATGCACCATCTGAAGATGATGACAAAAATAACATTCTTCAGTGTAACACCAAGGTCTGTCAACCAGATGCACACCCAAACAACTGCAGAAATCATGGCAATGACTTGGTGATAAGTTGCAGTGAGTTATTATAAGTCCTTAGTCTGTTGGTGCTAACCACTTATTTGGTGGATGTGGGAAAACGAGCGACTCTAGCAGCTGCAAGTCATAAAACACTTTCTGCCTCTTTCTTTCTAGTTTCAAGTAGCTATTAGTTCTGTCCTCATAGCTAGAAGGAGTTGGTGCTACCAGACTAATAACACTTGATTCTTACTGTTTTAGTGTGGCCTGCAGGAGGATTTGATGCCCCACAATCACATTTTATTTGACCCAGCTGTAGAAATAAATAAAAAAATAAAACATTGGTTCTGTTGTACTTGACTGGCAGCTAGCTAGTTAGTTGAAAAGTTGACATTCAAGTGATTTCACAGTAATGAATATGATTACTACAATGGAGAAGTGTTCCTATGCCCACCAACACTGAAACCCTATGGAATGCAGATGTCCATGGGCCTCCTCCAAATCTACCTTGATAGAAACATCAAAGGGGTTACAATTAAAGATCCTACTGACCACTTTGAGTCCTCCAAAAGGAACAGCTTTTGCAGACAACTTGGATTCACACAGGCTGTCACTGATAGCCTGTACACTAAAAGAGCTTTGAGTGGCATATACAATTTCTCATCACATGATTGTTCATTACATGTAAGTGCATGCCATGCACTAAGTGCATACCACTAATGCTTAGTATCTATAGTATTTATAGTTAACTAGTTACAGCCAATGCCGGCATACATGAAGGATTTAGAGTATACGTACATAGCTAAATGGGTTATTTATCAATCAGATTATAATTAATAGGCATTCGTGGTTTAATGCCACACAATCGAGAGACTGCAGTGCAGATAAATCTTCAACTGCTTGCTTTGGATGCTGCTTCAATTATCCCACTCAAGGAGGGTGCTCAACACAGAATTGCAATTTAATTGCAATTGCATGCTGTGAGATTATTAATTATTTCTTGAACTCAACCATAATTATGTTAATTTTCTTGTAGTGTATGACCCACATAATGAAAGAGATGAGTTCATTTCTAATGGATATCGTGGTATATGTGAACTGCAGAACAACAAGCTAAGAAATTATGATGCAGTGTGTAGACCAGGTACAGCTAACTAGTTATGTACAATCCTTTTAGTAGCTATGGCAACTATCCAACTACATATGTATATGTACACCTTGGGGGGAAGCTCACTGATAAGAGGGTGTGGGAGGGCCTCCCATGCAAAGCGTGAAGCACGAAGCCAAAAATGTTTACTAATCTGAAGTATCCCAAATTGGTCCTTAATTACTCCCTTTGGTGACTACATGTAACAATCTGTGGAGTAGCCTTGGGGGGGGGGGAGCTTCCCCCCAGTAGATGAAACCCTGATGTAGCTATAGAGACACTTTGCGGCATCCCATGGAAAAAAATTATAATGATGTGAATTAATTTCAGATAACCCTGACATACTTTACATCACTGCCATTCTTGGGGCCTTGGCTGGAGTGCTACTCATATCATCGTTGATTCTACTTGCACTATATTGCACCATCACGGCAAAGAATAGTGATGGTTGTAATCGTAATTGCATTGGATGGTTTTGCTGCTACTGGTGTAAACTTTGCCGTGAACTTTGCCGTGAACGTAATAGGCAGCATGAATATGAAAACATAAATGCAAAATAGCTAAGCCAGATGGACAAAAAGACTAGCTGCCTTGATCATATTATATATAACATTTCGTTATCGCACTAGCATTCTCCTAACACATTAGTAGCACTACAACAATAGACTGATATAGGTCACTGATCTCTTCTATAGTTCTGTTGTTCTTTATTGTGTTACTAAACCATACAATATAGTTATTCCTGCCATCATGTTGCTGGGCACTTGGCTAGCTGTAATCACTGAGATCTCATATGTGGTACAGGGATTTATTTTTGATAACCAGGTTCATACCACAAATCCCCTTGGATAAGTATAATGTTACCCCCCACCCATTGAGTGGGACCATAAAAAAGCGATCCCCAACCCTGGGCTCCATGTGCAAGTTCAAAGTTCACATCAGTGAGGATTATAGATCTGACAAAATGGGAAGAGTTGATTTGCCATAATAATTATGATATGGCCTTTAAAAAGCTAGATGACTTTTTTTTCATGTGTACTTTCAATATAACTGATGACTATGCCTTCACATTGGGTTGGTATCCTTAGAGATGTTGACCAGCCTCTCACCAGCTAGTGGCAGCAATGGTTGATGCACAGAGGACACCATTGTTGTAGGTGTGGTGGTCACTCAAGGTCTCCTGGTATTGGCTCACACATGTATGGAAGCTTGCACGTCTTCCTCCTTCCTTCATTGTGATATATTTTGCTGTTACTGGTGTAGACTTTGTGGACATAGCTAGGCGTGGATACAATAAGATAAATTAAAGCAAGATGGATACCTACTAGTTTTTTTGGCCACTGGGCCACTTAAATAAATATTATATCAGCTAGCTATAGCTAGCTATGCTCTATGGTTTACCTACCGTACTTTGTATTACCATAGTAACTGTTATTGTTGTGTACATATGTGTGTGATGTTTTCGTCAATAGGGGTGGTACAGCTGTTTAAAGAATCCACCCCTTGTTTATCATACAGTCATTCAGTGCCCACCCCTTTTATTATATCCTGGTATTTGGCAAGCAGCTTTTGATCAGAGAAGTGAGAGTGAGAGCAATAAGCACTTAGCATAGCAAATTTTGGGTGGACACACAATAATTATTAGCTACAATTATTGGTACAAGGTTCCACCTCAAAGCAAAAAACATAGCTATAGCTAGCACTTGAATATAAATCTTCTAATATTCATAGAATGTACTATTACTAGCACCGAGGCCTACATAAGATGAAAGGTGAAAAGGCCATGTAGGGTTAGTCTGTATACTTTTACCTGTAGCAGTTCTGTGAACAAACATCAAATTCATGATAGTCCACTCCTTAAATTAAAATAGGGGACTTGTGGTGGAGAACTGGTCACTGGTCTATTGAGCAAGGGTCTGACCAATTTACTGTATAGCAAACTAACAGTCATGTTATAGTATTGTTTCACCAGATTGAGATGAAGCTAACTAAGGAAATGCATAGCTAGAGGTCCTTAATAGTGAGGTACAAAAATGATAGTCCAGGGGCGGAGTGACGAAAAATGAAGTGGTCAGGTATTTATTGTGACTGCCAGGTGGGGCTGGGGGCATGCCACTTAGAGCACTGAAGCTGATACATTCTAGGTTAGTTTTGATTATGCCTTACATTAGCAAAATTAATTTCAAGAGGAAAAAAATTAAAGCATTCAGAGTGAAAAAAGTGGTTGGGTAGAAACCTGACTAACCTGATCGCTCCGCCACTGGATACAGTGATATTCCCAGACTACAGTCCATGCATGGAGAATCTTTGGTCAGCAAATTTGAATGAATTCATCACTGACCAATCCTGTCTCAACAATCACGCTTTGAGAAATTAATAGGTAGCTAAGGGTCTTAATGGAAGAAAAATAATGTGACTCTTCAAAAGTTAGAGCTTACCAATACAAGTTGCCTGAGGGCAAATACCTCCAGATAGTCCTTGTTTATCTTGATTGATACATCAGTCGAATCATGGATCACCAATGCACCGGAAGTCCATTGCCGTAATACAATGTTAATTTTCCGAGAATACAAACAGTATCCGGAAAATTACTGCAAACTCAGCATAAATTACCATAAAGAATGACAGCTATTTTAGAGGCCCTATTCTACAAAAGATGGTAAACGTGCATCGAAAGATATTCAAGCACATGGAAGGTTTATTCAAGAAGGTAATGATGCATGCTAGTTGTAATATCATTAGACTTCCTGAAGCTGAGAGTGCACCTAGTCCAAGTGTACAGGCTGAAAGTACCAGTGGAGAGAGTGGTCAAATTCCATTTCTCCATGAATGTTAAGAATGTAACTTTGTGCAGGTTGCACATGAGCCATACAAGCAGGAAAAGTAATAATGGTAAATAATTCATTCAATTGCATGTAGCTATAATAGCTAGTATAGGTAGCACTCCTGAAGAAAAATAATGTAGGCAATCTATAATTATTTCCAGCGCCAGATTCAGAGCCTATTCCAGAGCCAGTGTCACCGGAAGAGTCTGGCCCGAGCGAGACTAACTCCAGAGCTAGTCTGGGCTGGCTAGCAGACCTCCGGTACAAAGAGGTGTTGAGATCCAGACGAGTCCGAAGTGTAGCGTTGAGAGAGAGAGAGAGACCCAGACTCTCTTGAGTCCAGGATCAGGGCCGCCTCACCGTGACATGAGCGATCAGAAAGAATCGGCATCCTGCCGGATACAGTGGGTGGGGCTGTGTATCAGTATACTTGCAGATGCCCGTAAATCCAGAAACGTCCGTACTTGGTATGTTGTTTCCTCATGGTCTGGGGTAGACAGCTACGGATGGGATTAGGAAATCTTCAAAAACTGAAGTGATCAGCGCTTTCAGCAGTTCATTCTAAAGCTAGAAATTCGTGTATCTAGGAAAAGCTAGGTTATATATAGACAATTCGATCCATAGTTGTCTTATAAGCATGCGAAACTATTCTCAACATTGTAAGTTTAGCACAAAAAAAGAAGTATTAATTTTAGTCCTTTTAGCTTCAAGCGGTGCTAGCCTCTCGGTAACTGCCCCGAGATCAGCGACCGTAGATAAGTCCTCCACTGTGGTCGGTAGTCTCGATATCAGTCCCTAGTAACCTGCAAAACAAGCGCGTGGGCTGGATGTTGGAGCCCCTTAATTTTTAAAAAATCATTGTAATTGCCTAGCGATACGCATGCGCGTTTTGACTCATAGTACGCATGCGCATAAAGTCGAAACCCGGCCGGCCGGATGGCGGATGGTCCGTGCGATTTTTTGCTTCGGCACCGAAGTGCCGAGGCACAGTGCTGGAATCGACTATGTGTACGTACGTGTCCGTGGTACGTACGTCGTATAGTAGCACACCGCGCGTTCATGTACACCCATTGCATGCATGTGCAATTGAAAAAAAAAATGGAGTAGGCCTAGCCACCTTATAGATTTTAGCAGAACACATAGGAATCTCAGAATTGATCTAGAGACAGCGAGAAAGTAATGGACAGAAACAGCAGGCTAGAGACGACAGTCTGGGCGAAGAAACAGCAGGCTAGAGACGAAAGTCTAGGCGAAGAATTCTGAACAAGCAACTAGGTAGGCCTACAGGCCACGCCAGGCAACACTCAACAGGAAAGCCAAGAGCATTAGCTAGTCAGAGCCAGGATTATCGGAAAGTAACAGAGTCTATAGTCGAATAAGAAAGCCAGGATAATAGCGTGACCACTGAGCAGAGGCAACCACATGTGATCAGCTAGACATCAGGAAAGGTAAGAACAATGAAATCAAAGACTATTCAGACCACCTTGCAGATGGAAGCAGACACACAAGTAAACTCATCACAGGAATTGACATTTGAATCATCTAACTTATGTAACATACATGAGCCCAGACCCTTCATTGATTACAACAGTGTCATTATTCCATATAGCTAGCTACCAGTGCCGAGGCATAAATCTTTTTAAAGATTAATTTGGGAATGGTTTCTGGGGTCAAAGGTCACCAGGTCGCGCATGCTCAAAAAACCCAGATTCCAGCAACTTTTGAATCTCTGATCTGATGCCAGATTCCAGCAACTTTTGTTTTGAAGTCTAGTAAGCTCAGCATTGACTTTTCGGCACCTCCTCTTTATTTGTTCATGGTCTCAAAAGCCATCTGTTTGCAGGTGAAGCTTGGAACTTGATGGTGTCAGAATTTTTAGCAACAGGTCAAAGGTCACAACTCTAGCCGTGCCAATCAAGTTCCAAGCTTCACCTATAAACAGAAGGCTTTTGAGACCATGAACAGGCCGAGAAGTCAATGCTGAGCTTACTAGACTTAAGGACAAAGTTACAAGAATTTGGCATCAGAGTTTTTTGAGCATGCGCGACTTGGTGACACGTGGCCGACCTTTGACCCCGGCCGGACAAATTTAAAAATCGCATGATCCGCGCGTGAATGGTGTTTCCAATCCTGGTACGGTTACGTAGTATGATACAGTATACAGTATAGTCAGTGCGTGCGCACGTAAGATCGAGTGCTATTATATAGCTACATCATGAAGTATCTTGCTGCAGTACTTTTCATTGGAATATTATCAGGTGGACTAGGACAGTGTAAGTAGCCGTGTGATATTGTTTAATGTTTAATATGTAGTATATAAAGCTAGCTCAGTATTGTAATTTACAGCTATAATCAACCTGGGAACAATACTGGTGGCGAGTGAAAGTAAAAATCCAAATAACTACAACGAATCAACTCTCAAGACTATTAATGGCTGTACTAAGGATGGGTGTGTTGGACGAGTGTGGATCTACTATAGTGACGTTGCGACATCCACCCAGTGGGGGACTATATCTCACAATGGCATAACTAACTATGCTAGAAATATCACCTGTCAACAACTTGGCTATAAGGAATCAAATGATTCCAGACAGTCATCACCACTGAACCCTGAAGGTGATCCACCAGTATGGATCACAGAAACGAATTGTGGAGCTCCACCATCTGAAGACCCACAACATTACCACAAGAATAACATCCTGCAGTGTTACCCTGAAGTCTGTCGACCAGATAATATACAGAACTGCAGAAATCATAATAATGACTTGATGATAAGTTGTAGTAAGTTATATTGCACTTATACTGTAAAAACAAATGTGTAAAAACAACCTAAAAATGGGCTGTTTCTACACATTTGTTTTTACATGCGACATATTATTTTTGCACACAGACGGAGAGTTACACAGTAGTGAATATGATTACTACAATGGAGAGGTGTTCCTATGCCCACCTCCACCTACTCAGAAACCCTATGGAATGCAGACGTCCATGGGCCTCCTCCAAATTCATATCGATAAAAATATCAAAGGGATTACAATTGAGGATCCTACTGGTTATCGAGACCACTTTGAGTCCTCCAAAAGGAACAGCTTTTGCAGACAACTTGGATTCACACAGGCTGTCACTGATAGCCTGTACACTAAAAGAGCTTTGAGTAGCATATATGAGTTCTCTCAATCTAACTGTTTCTTGTAAGTAATGAAAAGATCTGCATGGTACAGTCATACAGGCCTATGATTATCTTTGTAATTTTTAACAGGAGTTCATGGTACAATGCTACACAATTAAGAGAGTGCAGTGCAGATAAGTCTTCAACTGCTTGCTTTGGGTGCTGCTTGATGATTCAAGAGGGTGCCCAACAGACAGCTGCCAGCCTGACAACTTGATAGCCAAGCATGCTGTAAATTATAGCTCTAATAAGATTAGTCTTTTAAAAGACCATAATAATAGTAATGCCTCAGCATGACTTCAGTGCTACCTTTACTCTAATGTTATACATAGCCCTATATAGTTAAAATTCATCTTATTGTAGTGTATGACCCACATACTCAAGAGAGGGATACAGCAATATCCAATGGCAATGGGTATCGTGATATATGTGAATTGAAGAATAAGGAGGTACAAAGCCACATTAAAACGTGTGGAGCAGGTATAATAGCTAACCATATTATATTTATTACCTTATAATAACCTGCATGCTGTTATCTAGGATAGATATTTCTGTGTCCCATAACCCCCCCCCCCCCCAAAAAAAAAAAAAATTTCCATTGCAATTGTACTGTACATGTCCATTAATACTGATGTGGCACACACCCACGCGATTTACCATAAAGAGAGTGTTTTGTACATCAAATGGGTATCCAAAAGGGCGTGGTTAGGCAAAAGTGGGCGTGGTCAAGGAAATTTTTCTCACATACAAGCGCACAGGTATTCTCCCTGCCCCCCATTACAAATTCGTAGATAAAACCCTGACCTCTATTATATTTCTTTCAGATATACCTACCACTCATGAATTGGTCCTTCTTGGAGTCCTTTTTGCACTGCTATTTGTATCATCATTGATTCTACTTGCACTATATTGCACCATCACGGCAAAAAATAATGATGGTTGTAATTGCAGCGAGCGAGCGAAGCGAGTGAGCTGACTCTCAGGTCATGACTCATTGAAATTTTAAATATATATATCTAGGTCTACACTCCAAAATGCCCCAGGCGTACGTACGTACGTGTACGTACGTACGTACGTACGTACGTGTCGTGCAATAGTAGCGCCCCTGCGCGTGCATTTATGCGCATGCTCCAGTTGCAATTGCTTGATTGATTTCTACATCGCTTTGTATATAGCATGGTGGATAGTAGGGCTAGGCTTATCTAAGTGGATTGTAGGCACTAGACATATCCAAGTGCTTTGTGGTAAGTACTTAGCTTTCTATGCATGCAGCTGCCTGCCACTTAGCTACATAACACAACAGCAAAGCACAAATGAACTATCAGCTCAACATTTCTACAGCCTTTTGGGCAGCAGGCACAAGACTGACAAGAGGCTTATCTAAGCGGCTTGTAGGCACTAGGCTTATCTAAGTGCTTTGAGGTAAGCATGTATGCAGCTGCCTGCCACCACTTAGCTACATGACTCTTAACAATATCAAGCACTGAAGCCTATCAGCTACTTTAATTGCTCACTGTCAAATGCTGCACATTGCTACAGATACTCAACAGCAAATGAAAATCGTTGAAGAATACTTGCTTGCTCGCTCGCTGTCAACTGAATGTTGAACATTGCCCTAGTTGTAATTGCATTCTATCGTTTTGCTGCTACTGGTGTCTACTTTGCTGTGGACGTGGGCGTGAATACGACAACGTAAATGAAAATAAGCCAGATGGACAACAAGAATAGCTGCCTGGATCATATTATTTTGTTTTTGCACTAGCTAAATGTACTAAATAAGTATTCTCCTAACACATTATTATTAGCACTACAAGAATAGACTAATATAGGTCACTGATCTCTTCTAGTTTGTTGTGTTGCTAAACCATAGTTATCTCTGCCATCATTTGCTTTTTGGGGCACTTGGCTAACTGTATAATCATGCACTGAGATCTTATGGGTACGTGGTACAGGAAATTTAAATCACTGGCAAGATGTATTTTTGATGATCAGGCTCATACCACAAATCACCTTGGATATGTAAGTAATGTTAATCCATAGGCATAGGAACCAGGGGGGGAGGGGGTCTACAGCCCCCCTAAACATCCCTAACCATATACTTCCAGACATGAAGTGTAATAACTTGTTGACTTCCCAAGAATACATGATTATTAAGCAATTTATCAGCAGATGAACTGAACCTAAAGGAAATTTGTTTCTGTAAATTCTAGATGTAATATTACTAACTAATTATCAACAGGATTCAATCAGGGTGGAAACTTCTCATCACATGCACAAACCATAATAATATTGGTGATGTAAACTCAGATTTGCCTCTCAAATTGCACCAGATGCAATCTAAGTAAGGGGAACTAAAAGTCAAAAATTTCCCAGGGAACACCCCCCCCCCCTTTAGATGGCGCACTTTGTGCGGTATGTAGCCTATAGCTAGCATATGCCTATGTACTCCCACCATTGAGTAGAACAAACAATCCGGGCTCCATGTCCAAGTTCAAAGTTCACATTAACATGTGCCAATAGTCCCTAGGCCCTCCTTTTTAACAGGGCCTGTGGGGACGAGGCTAACTTCTAGCGACATGGGAATATATACTGGCATAATATCCCTACATTAATTTCTAGATGATTGCTCCACACAGAGTTCTTGGAGGAGAGGGGAGGGGTTAGTTGGAATAATTATATGGACAAAAAAATGTATCTACATAGCTATATAGCTAGCTATGTACATACATACTGTCATTTGTAAAGGTCAAAGGTTAAAGCTGAAGTTGCAAGTGGTTTGTAGTCATGTGTTCTTCTTCACTTACTGGCTCCAGTCATGTATCCATTCACCCCTCACGAGTCTTCAGCGGACATAAATAATTATAAATGTAATTTGTAATATCAGAGGCCAATGAGGACTCCTCAACTTTCAACAAGTAGCTAAGATTATAAGGTAAGAGCATGATAGAGATAATTATAATAGCTACACTAGCTGTAGCATAGTTGCCAACCTCTCAAAATCAAAAGGAGTCAAAGTTTGAGGAGGGAGGGCCTGAGAAACAGTTAAATAAATTACTGTGGCCTTAAAAGGACAAAATAGTCATCTTTATACACTATTTCATGGCTTATTAGAGGGATAACAATAGAAATGCTGACATTTTTGGAGGGACAGGCTCTAAAAAAGAGGGACTGTCCCTCCAAAATAGGGACGGTTGACAACTATGCTGTAGCTACATAGTTAGCTATAGCTAATAGCTATTACTAAAGTGAATATTGTGGGGTAAAATTTAGTATAAGTACTGTACCCCTATAATTAGCACTGACTGAACTCAATTCATTAGCTGCATGGTTATTGTGCATTTTCTCATTAGGATAGGAAAGTTCCAGCTTTGTGCAGGCCAATGGACCCAGTATTCCATATATATACTACTAAAGAAGATCCAGGAGCTGCTAATAAGAAAGAGTCCAAAGTAATAATAACAAGTTAGTCTTTTAAAAAGACTAGGAATGCCTCGGCACGACTTCAGGCAACCTTTATTATTATTAAACTTCTAATGTGCACTGAGCAACATGGCTTATTGTAGTAAGATTGGTATTTACACAGCTTATTCTTGCTGTTCAATGCTTTCAAACTGCCGTTTTGAATGATTCTCATGCATAGCTTGATTGAAGTATGTGTACTGGATTCTTTCATTAGATTCTCCTTCAACATGGCTCTCTCTTTGGCACTTCAAACAATCACCTAGTTCGTGTACATTGCAAATCTCTGTTGTTTTTGCTCATTGCTGTCTTCTCTGCATGGGCTTCATTAGCCTCGTACCCAGGCCTTATTAAAATAAGGCCTGGGTACGAGGCTAGGGCTTTTTTTGTTGTTGTTGTTTTTTTGTTGTTGTTTTTTTTTTTTTTTTTTTTTTTGGCCATTGGACCACTTAAATAATTCTTACAGTATAGCTAGTTAATTATAGCTTTGTATTTATACTGTACATATGTTTTATATCATACACAGCTATTCCTGCACTGTTGTCCATCTGACTTTAATTTACCGAATGCCATTGTATCCAAGCCTATATGTCCACGGCAAAGTCTACACCAGTAGCAGCAAAACATTCCAATGCAATTACGATTACAACCATTATAATCAATTGTGATGGTGCAATATAGTGCAAGTAGAATCAATGATGACACTCCAACCAAGCCCCCAAGAATGGCAATTATAGTGTCATGACTCATGTCAGTGCCCATGTATCCCTTATTAATATCGTGGGCATTGATCACACAATTAGGGAATATGATAAACTGGGATCTAATTTTCACACTGCAAAGTTGCCTCATCTGCTAGCTGTCTGACATGGTCAAGCATATAGCTACTTGTGATGATTTTGTGGCTAATAATAATGGTATAACTACTGCCCGTCAGCCTGATTGTGAGGAAAATCCTGAAACATGAATGTCATTAACAAACGCTGGCCGTGCAGAAAGTTGCATGGAATAGTTTACATGACTCAACAGCAAAAGATTACCTATCAGCTCTAAGTCATTGGAATACTATACTTGTTACTTGCTCGCTCGCTGTCAAATGCTCGTTGTAGATCTAGTGCGCATGCGTATAAGAGGTCAACTCGCAGGTGCGTACGTACGTACGTACGTGGACGTGACAGTGAACGACGATGGGGTTAGTATTTCTTCCTGTAGCTATAGCTTTCTTTGCACTGTTAGAAGGTGGAATAGGGCAATGTAAGTAGACCTACATAGCTACTTATTTAGTTTATACACTCGTAGTTTATATTTATATACAGCTCTATTCAACCTGGGAACAATACTGGTGGCAAATGAAAATGAAGATCCAAATAACTACACTGAATCAGCTCTGAAGACTATTAATAGCTGTACTAAGGATGGGTGTGTTGGACGAGTGTGGATCTACTATAGTGATGTAGCAACTTCCACCCAGTGGGGGACTATATCTGAGACTGGCATGACTAGCTATGCTAGAAACATAATATGTCGACAACTTGGCTATAAGGAATCTAATGATTCCAAATTGTCACCAGCACTAAATTCCATAGAAACTCCACCTCTTTGGCTTACAAGAACAAGTTGTGGTAATGCACCCACTGAAGATCCTAAATACTATGATAAAAACAACATTCTCCAGTGTAACCCTGAGGTCTGCCAACCAGATGTAGATCATAATTGCAAAGATCACACTAATGACTTGGTGATAAGCTGTGGTAAATTATAGCTAGCTAGACAGTAGCTAGCTAGACTGTAAAAAAAATGGTATGTTTAGCTAATACCAGCAACACACATGCACCTTTTGATGCTTCCATGACGCTCAACTGTGCTTCAATCATGTGGAAGCATGCCATCATGTGACCAGCAATAAAACACTTAGCTATGACATAACTTTGCATCTGCAGGGGCAGAGTGAATAATAATACACCAAGGTGTCACTTTTGCACAGGCTTACCCTGTAGCTAAAAAATCCAAAGGTCTCAGGCTAGCTTTATGACTCAGTGATTCATCATAGTTATGTGCACCACATGCTTCTTACCGTAAATGAAGTGTATCTATGTACAGCTACAGACTACTTGTTTCAACTGGGTGCATGTGTGGCAAGTATCTGGCCAGCTTATGATCATATGTAGCTGTTGCTTTGTGGGGTGATACACACCATGCTGATTACCTTATGATGTTATGCTGGTAGAGTAGAGCCTATAGTGATTCTAATTTCTACACTCCTTATGTGGTGTATGCTATCCTTTCAATTCATGTATGCATATGGAAATAATGTGACTTTGCAGAAGGAGATTTGCATAGTAATCAGCATGATTACTACAATGGAGAGGTGTTCTTTTGTGCTCCTGATGAAAAACCCTATGGAATGCAGACATCCATGGGCCTCCTCCAAATCTACATTGATACAAACACAAGAGGAATTACAATTGAGGATCCTACTGGCTATTACTTCAAATCCTCCAAAAAGGACAGTTTCTGCAGACAACTTGGATTCACACAGGCTGTCAGTGATAGTCTGTACACAAAAAAAGCATTGAGTAGCAAATTTTCTTTTTCAGAATGTTTTCTGTAAGTTTGTAATTCTATGTAGCTAGTTGAAGGCTATAGGTGTTCCTAAAGCACAATTAATAATATTTGCAGCCTTAATTATCATTCTAGATGATTAGAGGCACACGCTGGTCCAAATTAGGTTCGATCTCACAAATAAAGGTGGCCTGCTCCTATCTATTGATTAAGTTGCTATTATATAGGGGAGAAAGGGGTACCTGCTGCTGCAGATGCATATTATAGCTAATGATGCATGGAATACTGTCTTGAAACCTTCAAGAAAGTCGATTCAATCATTCCACAAAATACCATGTCTCTTTGCTCCTTTTGCCTCTTATTCTCTCAACAGTTCTTCATGGTATGACGCTACACAGTTAAGAGAGTGTAGGGTGGATAAGTTTTCAACTGCTTGCTTTGGATGCTGCTTCACTTATCCTGACCCTGCAGGATGTTCTCAAAAAACTTGCCCGTCAGATAACTTGATAGCAATTGCATGCTGTAAGTGAACTAGCTATGTTCGCAAAAAAAAAAATCATTATCATTTCCCTCACAGTGTATGACTCACATAATCAAATGGATGAGGTTGTTTCCAATGGATATCGTGGCAAATGTGAACTGAAGAATGAGAAACTACAAAACCATGATTCAGTGTGTGGAACGGGTAATAACATTATTGTATATAATTTTACTATAGCTCGCTACCACTTTCACCTCATAGCCACTAGCAGGGATATAGCAGTGTCAGCATAGCATAATTATTTTGTACAACTTGGAGTATTGTGTGTGATACATACATGGGGTTATGCTGTGACATTCTTTGATGAAAATCACGCGTGCATATAAGTGCATAATAATGCCCGCTACTTAGCAGTGGCATTATGCTACTATAGAAAAGGTCATGACTAGCTACCATGAGAAAGGTCACTAAGATTCATTCGGGCATTTCATAACAAGAAGTAAAACTGCCCCAGCAATCATCCTGCCAGTGATTGGTCAGTATTCTCTATAATTTCTCCAGTCCTTGTGACTATCTTCTTCTGCATTCAGCTCCTCAGGACCCAGCATGGGGTTTGCCCATAGTTAGCTACCATAAACTAATACATGTAATGTATAAAGTAGCTGGTTTATATATTTTTCAGCTATTCCTGGTACTACATATGCAATTACCTTTCTTGGTGTCTTGGTTGGAGTACTATTTATCTCATCATCAATTCTACTTGCACTCTACTCCACACTGACCATGAAGAACACTAATGGTCGCTGTAATTGCATTGTACACTTTTGCTGCTTCTGGTGTCTACTTTGCCGTGTGCGTGGATACAATCGTCAACCAGAGGGACAAGGGAATAGTTGAGGAAATGCATGCCTTGGACCCTAAATAGCTTGTGTGTAATTTTTTTTATTTTATGGCAAATCCACATCATATATGCGCATGCGCATGCACTGAATACCGCGCGCGCGTATAGGCATGCATGCATGCCATGCATACATTAATACTGCATGCTAGCTGTACAGTCGTTACGCCAGCGGAACCGGAAGTCATAGGGCCCCATACAATTTTATTTTCACCGGAAGTTCTTCATTTGGAATATTTTCCTGTTTAGTTAACTTATAATTCCTGCTATAACTCTTACACTTTATACGTGTAGTAAGTAAAACACTTCACACAAACAGATCACACATAGACCTATCTAACTGTGTGAAAAAGTTGTTACTTCCAGATACACGAAGTCACGATCACTTGGAAACAAGTGCCTTGACGGTAGAGGTGCAACTGGATTTTCTGTAAGTGGCCATGACTTAAATTCTGCACCATCTTTGAGACCATGAACTGAAATTACACTCATGCAAAATACATTTTGTTCCCAACGGTAGAAAGCGCGCTACACACGCTACAATTTCAGCTGTTATCAGACTAGACATGCGTCTCTACCTTTTTTGTATGAACATTCATACCCGACCACAAGGTAATCAGTTGTTGATAATGAATTATTAAAAGAGTCAAAATATAGATTATGAGTAGAGAGAGATACAAGACAAATATGTAATAGCTATCAGAGCCACACATCAACACAGAGACAATAGGTATGTGAGCCAGCTTGGGAGTATGCCCTATCTCTCCAGTTGCCTCTTGATGCAGCCATCTGCGCTGCCGGCCCTGTAGGGTAGATATCAATAAAGTTATGAATATGCCAACACATACCCGAAGGTGGGCTCATTGGGTTAGTGTACCCCAGAGATGCTAAGTACCAGGGTGTGAAGACACTTCATTTGTAGCCACAAAAATGAATCCACAAAGCATAGCTAGAGCTATACAGCTACAGAGCAATAGATGTACCTTCACCAACCCCACAGTTGGTATTTATACATTTAATTGGAACTGAAATATGCCACAGGGTTTGCAATGTATCACCGACAGCCCATTTTCTAAAATTTAGAAACCCAAAATCAAACAAACAAACAACATTCTGAATGGTTGGAGGATATACGACAAAACACCTGGCTATGCCCTCAGATGACATTGGCAAAGAACATGTTGGGTGTGCCACATGTGGCAAAAACAAACAACATTCTGAATGGTTGGAAGATATACGACAAAACACCTGGCTATGCCCTCAGATGACATTGGCAAAGAACATGTTGGGTGTGCCACATGTGGCAACAAGCTAACCAAATTCTATGATTCTGGAACCACTAGTTAATCATGGGTGGGAAGTAAAGCTTACCATTGTAAGGGTTCACTAGCCTCTTGCTGGGTGTTGTCATCAGAGGGGGAATAGAGATTGTCACAATTCTGGCACTGGCATTCTTCGCCACACTGGGTCTGTTTCCTGAGGCAGCTGCAGTGTCTGGTGGAGCAGCCTGTGATGCATTGTAACCACTCAGAAGAAGTCATGGGCATGATATTTGGAGAAGAGGACGATCAAGGTAATCTGGAGTTGGATGCAAATGAGTTCAATTAGTGTGAAACAGAGCTAGCTGATGGTGGACACGTGCAAACAAATTTTCTGTTTTCTCCTAGGTTATGAAACTTGGTAGTTACAGTCTTTACTCACATCTCCGTTATAATATCCAATTTGGAGTTGTTCTGTCCAGTCAATACTGCATAGCATCCTCTTCTGTTCAATCATCTTTGTTTCTAATTGTAGCACATCCACACAAACTAGTAGTGGTACTTAGGAAAGGCTTAGTCCTGGCATCTAAAACTGGCGATAAAAGATAGAAAGATTCCTTCAAAGGAGCTACAAACTATCCAAATAATTGTAGCAATAAGCATCACACCAACAGCATCAGCCAAACACGGACACCTTCCACGCGGTCGAATAGCCATTTTTAATAAAATTATGACGTAATCGTGCAAATAAAAGTGTGCATAAATTACCGCTGGCGTAACGACTGTGTACAGTGTGGCTGGAATCGAAAGATGGTGACTCCCGTGCCCGACCACTTCGACTTTCCCCGCGAGGAAGAGAAGATTCTTGAACTGTGGAAGAAGTTAGACGCGTTTCAGACCAGTCTCAAGCAGTCCAAGGACAGGCCAAAGTACACCTTCTATGATGGACCTCCATTTGCCACTGGCCTGCCACACTATGGACATATTCTTGCAGGCACCATTAAGGTAAAGGGAATTCAGTTGTCTAAGCACAAATGATGAAAGAGTGACTCTTGACGTAACGTCTATTCAGTTGTTGGGCTAAGTACATAAAGGACGGGGGTAGTGCCCCTTATTATCTTCCTGAAATTACCTGAAGGGTGTAGTGTCTCCTTACCATAGTATCGCCAGCCAGACTTCTTTATCATGGGGACAGAGGAGCACTTTTCTGTATGCACATATGTAGTACCTCTGTGTGGTTGGGAGTGGGTAACATCTAGTCATAGACGGTGAAAGCTACTCAACAGCTGTTGTTGGTTATCATGTGGTGTAGTCCAGATACGGTAGACTTATCTTGGAGCTTGCAACCCAAGAGAAGTTACATCTTGTTGCACGAGAGATTGGCAAAAAAATAGCTATTGCTATGTGTACGTAGTCAGTGCCTATGTGTGTGGTGTGTGTGTACATGTAAGATCAAACAAACTGTGTTTCCCTTACCTCCTTCCTCACCACTTCAGAACCCCCCCCCCCCTTCCCTTCCTCAATAAAACCAGACCCACTCAATTTGTGGATGTGGTTTTGAAAAAAATCAAAGTGTATTATCCTTACCACATCTTGATATTACTTCCTACTTGCTTCTTAAATGGATCACACTCTCACTGACTTTAGCTCCTTTTGCCTGCATTAAAGGAAATAGAACCACTTGTATTCTTTTTTATAATGACAATACCTAGTTTTTCAGTTCTCCAGTCTTGTCCTGACCAGCCCTGTATTTTTGTTCAGGATGTGGTGACTCGTTATGCCCATCAGAGTGGTTTCCATGTCGACAGACGTTTTGGTTGGGACTGTCATGGCCTCCCGGTGGAGTATGAGATCGACAAAACCATTGGCATCAAGTCCCCCGAGGATGTCAAAAAGATGGGCGTGGCTGCATACAATGCAGAGTGCCGGAAGATTGTGATGAGATACTCCAAGGAATGGGAGGTAGGGCTGGGTGGGCACTAAATCAAGTATCACCCTTTACCCAAAATATTGTTAAGTATAACAAAATTAACCACAGTTCAATTGACCTGACAATTTGACCTGCTATAGACAACAGGAAAGTGGCCAGTGCTGAAGATGTTATTCATTATTTTTGTCAGACTGTTACATTTACCCTGTTGTATTATGCATTCTAAATAGCTTATAAGTTGTAAACCTCTACGGTTGTTGTTTGTAGAATTAATGACCCTTTACCTTATGTCTCCCTTCAGGAAATAGTGACTAGAATGGGCCGGTGGATTGACTTCAAGAATGACTACAAGACACTTTACCCCTGGTTCATGGAGAGCATTTGGTGAGAGGTCAATTTATTTATATGGATTTGGAGCTTGTGATAAGATAGACTTTTTACCCACTGATATTTATTGAGTCCCTGGTGATGATGACCCTTTACCTGACACACAATGTGGAGGTAAAAACTGATTTAATGAGACTGAAGGGATGACTGGACATAAGCTTGTTTGTTTTATTCTCTTGCCCCTATGGTGATGGCAGTTTATTTTATTTCCATTATTCAGGTGGGTATTCAAACAGCTTTATGACAAGGGAATGGTATATCGTGGCTACAAGGTAATCAGCATTATGCTATGTATGGATCATGTGATGATCATGTGATTATATGTGGGGGATCAGGTGATGCCCTTCTCCACTGGTTGCCACACTCCACTTTCCAACTTTGAGGCTTCTCAGAACTACAAGGAGGTGCAGGACCCTGCAGGTAAGAGTAGGGACCTTCATAGGATAGGGCTAGAGAGCAGGACAATAGTCTCATCATAGGAAAGGTATCCTCATTTCAGGGGTGGATATAATTGTTATGGCGGAATAGAACGCACCCTGAATTAGAGAGGTGTCCTCATTTCAGTTGGAACCTAACCAGAAAACGAAAGTACCTTGAATAGAGAGGTGTCCTCATTTCAGGTAGAACCTTCTAACCAAAAAAAGAAAGTACCTTGAATAGAGAGGTGTCAAAAAGGAAAGACATAAAGAGGTGTCCTCATTTTCAGGGATGAATAAGTATGCAGTGGAACCTCTGAATAATGGACACTCTGAATAAAGGACACCTCTCTGTAAAGGACACTTGTTGCTGTCCCACCATAGTACTTTGTGTATTAAATGACCTCTGAATAAAGGTCACCTCTCTGTAAAGGACAATTTCAGTGGCCCCAGATTGTCCGTTATTCAGAGATTCCACTGTATTATAGAAGCTGCAGACTAGAGGTAGAAAGTGCCCAGAACCTCCTGAATAAGAGGTGTCCTTCATTTCAGGGGTAATTATTCAAATTTTTGTTGTTCCAGTGATAGTGAACTTTCCTCTGGATGAGGATCCTGCTGTCAGTATGATAGCGTGGACTACCACACCATGGACCCTCCCTTCGAACCTTGCACTCTGCGTCCACCCCAATTTCACATACGTCAAAGTGCAAGGTCAGCAAATTAATAGTGTGAAAAGGTTTGGTTTTTCCTTTTCCCTGACCAATAAAAAATGGTCAGGTGACCCATACTGAACTTTGAACTTAGAGTTTATAGTTGGTACATGTATTGGGTGACAGCCAGGTGACCCACACTGAACTTTAAACTTTATGTTTTTAGTCAGACTGCATAGTACATGTATCATGTGACAGTCAGGTGACCCACACTGAACTTTGATTAATGAATAAGCTTCTGGTAATCCAACACAGTATTACATGTATTGGGTGACTTTAACCACTTACACTGAACTTTTATCACAATCTTTGCAAGTGTAATTATTCAACATTCTCTTTTTGCATTTTCTTTAGACAATACGACAGAGAAAGTGTACATCATGTTGGAAGACAGACTGGAGGCTCTCTTCAAGAAGGAGGAAGAGTACACCACACTCGAGAAAATGAAAGGGTCTACTCTCGTCGGGAAGAAGTACCGCCCACTTTTCACTTACTTTGAACACCTAAAGTCTGACCAACTGAACGAAGGAGCCTTCAGGATTGTTAGGTTGGTCAATATGGAGTTGTATTCCTCCAAGCATTTACTTGGTTTAAGACTATCATCAGAGAATAATATTATGTCCAGACAATTATTTTCCCACTTTGTCTGGTCCTTTTTACCAGTCAAATTCCTAATACTGTAGATAGTTCCCCATTTGTCTGATCCATTTCCAGGACAGATTTTTAACAAAAACATAATACCTGATGATAGTCCTACCACACTGGCAAAATGAAGGGCATGCAACTCCTGCAATTAATGCAGTAATAATTATCACTCCTAACTTTTTGTTTTAGTGACACTTATGTGACAGCTGAGAGTGGTACGGGTGTAGTCCACCAGGCCCCTGGCTTCGGGGAGGACGATTTCCGAGTGTGTCAGCATTTTGGGATCATTAAGAAGGGGGAGACGGTGGTGTGTCCCGTGGATGCCTCCGGCAAATTCACTGAAGAAGTGCTAGACTTCAAAGGAGAGTATGTCAAGGTATGTACTTGTGTTAACATAATATTGAGCATGCTCAGTGGAATCTCTGAATAATGGACACTCATAAGACCCAACCTTTTGTCCTTTGTAGAGAGGTTGTCCTCTTTTGGAGGTTGTTTTGTATAGAGTGTATATACAAAGGTACTTTTAGATCGTCCTTTGTTGAGAGGTTTATCTTCTTTCGACTGTCTTTTGCCTCCACCAGACTGCAGACAAAGCCATCATGAAGAAACTGAAAGGAGAGGGCCGTTTGGTGCACCAGAGCACCTTCTCTCACTCGTACCCCTTCTGTTGGCGGTCGGAGACCCCTCTTATCTACAAGGCTGTGCCCAGCTGGTTCATTCGTGTGGAAACGATCATCCCCCAGCTTTTGGAGAACAACCAGAAGTGCTACTGGGTGCCAGAGTTTGTGAGAGAGAAACGTTTCCATAACTGGTTGCGCGACGCTCGGGACTGGGCTGTGTCCAGGAACAGGTATTGGGGCACACCCATGCCACTATGGGTCTCGGAGGATTTCAGCGAGGTTTGTTAATATTGATGTAATCAGTGGGTAGAGAGCTAATCTAATTAACATAATTAACATGGTAACTAGACTAATAGTAATCTGAGTTATGAAGAAGTGGCTAAGAGTGAATTATACAATAGAGTATCACATGATGTAGACTGCTCAGCACTTTGCATATGTATTACCATGCACAGGTGGTGTGTGTTGGTTCCATCGAGGAGTTGGCTAAGCTCTCTGGAGTCACCATCACTGACCTTCATAGGGAAAAGTAAGACAAAAAAAACCTCACAGTCAGGATATCACATGACTCTCTCTCTCTCTCTCTCTCTCTCTCTCTCTCTCTCTCTCTCTCTCTCTCTCTCTCTCTCTCTCTCTCTCTCTCTCTCTCTCTCTCTCTCTCTCTCTCTCTCTCTCTCTCTCTCTCCCCCCCCCCCCAACCCACTCAGTGTGGATGAGATCACTATCCCATCCATCCGAGGGAATGGTACCCTTCGCCGCGTGACAGAAGTCTTCGACTGCTGGTTTGAAAGTGGCAGTATGCCCTACGCTCAGAGCCACTACCCCTTCGAGAACAAGAAACCATTTGAGAACACCTTCCCTGCTGATTTTATCGCTGAAGGGATAGATCAGACACGAGGATGGTTCTACACTCTCCTGGTTGTCTCCACTGCACTCTTTGGGAAGCCACCATTTAAGAATCTCATTGTCAATGGTCTTGTTTTGGCCAGGTATGTTATGGTGGAACTGATAGTGGGTTAGAAGATAGTGGGTGTATGCATGTGGACATGTTGCCAAATTATTCTTTAATTTTGGGACCACCTAATTAAAGTGGCCTCGTTTTTAGAGATCAATTAATACAAATTAAGTGTCCTGATTAGAGGTCCCCTCTATATAAGACGTCCTGATTAGAGATGCCTTTTATAGACAGTGTCCTCTATAGAAAGTGTCCTTTGAGGTACCCTCTCTCTGTATAGTGACGGACAGAAGATGAGTAAACGTCTGAAGAACTACCCTGACCCTGTGAACGTGGTGAATAAGTTTGGTGCAGATGCCCTCCGTCTCTACCTGGTGAACTCTCCCGTGGTCAGGGCAGAGACGCTCAAGTTCAAGGAGTCGGGTGTGAAGGACGTGGTGAAGGACGTGTTCCTCCCTTGGTTCAACGCTTATAGGTTCCTTATGCAGAATGTGGAGAGACTCAAGGAGGTGTGGCTTGATCATTGCCAAGCTTGACCTGTTTATATTGAAATTTGATGTCATTTAGGAGGACGGAGTATCTTTTGAATGTAAGGAGGACTTTACGCCCACCAACATTATGGATCGATGGATTCTCAGTTTTACCCAGTCCCTTATCACCTATGTCAGAGATGAAATGACCAGTAAGTGATTGGGGAAGGTTATTGGGGGGATGTGAGGTGTAGGGGTGGTATGTTATTGGAAAAAAGATTGTGTGGACATGCTATGAGTGATTTATGATGGTGGGCTCCAATAATAATAAGGTCTCTTTTGATTCTCTGCCCCATAGAGTACCATCTCTACACTGTCATGCCAAGACTCGTCAAGTTCATAGAACAACTCACCAACTGGTATGTCCGCTTCAACAGAAAAAGAATCAAGGTGAGTGGTCCTCAATAAAGGAACTAGATCTGATATGAGAGGTACTCTTCTTTCAAAGTCAGTACTTACCTTGTATGTTGCTATGAGATACAAAGATTAATTAGGAAGCTGTCCTTATGGAAAGGTTTGTGTGATACTTCATCTGGCTGTTCCCAATAAAGGGCCTATAGCATGGTCACATGACAGGGGTGTGGTTATCCACATCTTAGAGGGTAGAGAATGTATTAGTCGACTATATAACAGTTCCATCAAGTAGACTTTGGCCACTTTTAAACTTTGGCTCACCATAACTCATGACTTAGTGGCCATGGTCTGGAAAAGGGAAACCCTTTACCCAACTGCCATAATGTTCATAGGGGGAGCAAGGAAGAGAGGACTGCCTCCAGTCCATGCAGACCCTGTTTTCCGTGGTGTACCTGATGACGCGCATGATGGCCCCCTTCACCCCCTTCTTCACTGAGCACATATTCCAGAACCTTCGTCACCTCCAAGGCTGGGTTCTCTCCCAAGAGAACGCCAGCATCCATTTCCTGATGCTCCCAAAACCAAGGCAAGTCAAAAACTGCTCATTTTCAAGGAATTGGTTTAGTGTTACGAGTATTTGTGTATGTGTGGTAACTTGAATGACCTGTACTTGTGCATGGAAATAACATGTGCAGTGCTAAGTGTAGTACAGAATAGTGGTATGAGTCCCTAATGATGATGACCCTTTACCTGACTGTAATGTGGAGGTAAAACTGATTTAATGAGCCTGAAGGGACATCAGAATTGACCATATTAACATGGGCATCAATTCTTCTTCAGTGTTTGATTGATTTCTCTCATTGTTGTCCAACAGGTCAGACCTGATTGACGTGGGTATTGAGAGAGCTGTGGCGAGAATGCAGTCAGTGATCGAGATGGGACGTTACATCAGGGACATGAAAGTCATGCCTATAAAGGTCAGTCCATAACGCCTTCTGTATCACACACATTAGAGTATGGTTTCACCTTTCCCAGCTAGCATCATGAGTCTCTCTCTCTCTCTCTTTCTCTCTCTAGTTCCCTCTTCCAGAGATTGTTGTCATCCATCGCGATGCTGCGTGTCAGGATGACTTGAAGAACCTCAAGACTTACATCCTAGAGGAGCTGAACGTGAAGACTCTTACTCTAGCCTCTGAGGACAGTCGCTATGGTGTACGCCTGCAGGGAGAACCTGATAATGAGCGACTCGGGAAGCGGTTGAAGGGGGACTTCAAGAAGGTCGCCCCTGCAATTAAGAAACTGACGAATCAGCAATTAAACGAGTTCCAAGAGAAGGGAGAAATTGAAGTCTTGGGTCACACTTTCTCAAAAGAAGACATCAAGGTAAGTATTATTATGCTTGAACAATGTCCTGAGAAGTGTCCTGATCATTTCAGGAGATAATCATCACAATATAGCAATGGGACACCAAAAAAGTGTCTTAATTAGGTGTCCTGATAAAAAGCATCCTAATAAGCAGTGTCCTGGTTAGAGGTGTCCTGATTAGAAAAATGTTTTTGAAGGGGACCCTCATCCTTGGATATCAGTCTACTAAAATGTTAGAATGATACTTCTGTGTTTCCTACTTCTTTGTGCCAGATCTCATACACAGTAGACCCCGCCCTCTCCAGCAAGTACTGTGCTGATGCTGATGGAGAGCTATTGGTGCTGCTGGACGTGACCCCGTCCCAGGAAATGCTGGATGAGGGGGTAGCACGTGAGGTCATCAACAAGATCCAAAAACTGAGAAAGAAAGTAAAGTGGAGATATTAATTACAAACTTGGAAGTTTTGAACCTGTTGTTGTGGACTTTCCCACTTTAGGCGGGCTTGCAGCCTCGTGATGCAGTGGTTGTGATTTGGGAAGCACTGGGAGAGTTGGAACAGGCCCACGCACTCAGGAACGTCATTGGACAGTACAAAGACCACATTGAGGGAACAACCAGGGGTCCCATAGTGCAAAGGTCATCCAAAACTGACCTCAGCAATGTGATGGAAAAAGATGAACAAAAGGTCAGAAACTGGACATTTGAGTACAATTGAGAACTTTTTTTTTCTTTTTTTTTTTTTCTTTTTTTTTTTTTGCAGATTAAAGGACTAAATGGAGCATCGCTTAAGATGTGGGTAGTTGCCAATGGCAACACAGCATCCCCGCCCCCCTCTCCCATCAAGACAGCGTTTGTCAACCTCATGACGTTTCCTGGGTCCAGGCTGAGGAGCAGTGTGGGGGAGAAGTTTGCAGCAACTGTTCTGTTGGAGAATCCAGTGGGAGAGAATTTCCTTACTTACGAGGAGCTGGTACAAGAGGTGAGTGGTATGGTACCTGAGGCTCAGGAACTGGCAAGGGAACTTATTCTCCCTCCCTCCCTCCCTTGCTGTGCAGGCAACTACACTGATGAAGGTGTACATCAGACACAAGATCCACTTCTACGTCAGGAGGAATAGTTCGGAAAGTGGTGCCACTCTAGTCCCTGTGGAGGCCAATCTGATGGAATATACTGGACAGACACTGTTCATGTCAGAGGAGGTGAGCACTGAGCAGTGTCATTATCAAAGCACAGGAAGTGGTTCAGGGGGAAATCAAATCAGCTCAAGATAATGGATTGTGGAATAACCCACGATTACCTTGAGGAGATGCAGTGAATGCATTCTTGAGTCTGTTTCCCTATACATGCAGGAATTGGATACTTCCTCTCTGTCGTCAGTGAGACTTCCCCCTGCTCCAAGTGGTCCATGTTGCAAGTGTGCTTCAGGGGGCAGTGCCACAATACTTTTAGAAAACCCCCGTGGATGTACTTTGAACCCTCCTCACATCTAAATTACTATTCTTATTTTTTGAATGAATGGTTTGATTTTTTGTTCACTAGAGAGTACTTGGATGATGAGTGAGCCCATAGGGCAGACCATTAAGAAATGTATCCCATTCCTTTTAAACATAATTATTATAAAAATCAAATCATCCTATTAATTATGACTTGTTAAAACACTGGGAAGGTGAGAAAGATTATGACTTTAGTACCTACTGACATGACTCACTAATATAGTCATCTTCAATTTTTGATACAATGTCTTTGCGGTTGACCAAAGGGTCTCTCAGGGCTGTGCAGAGGTTGTTCCATGATGGTGGTTCACTTCCTTTTCCCTCAAACTATAGATTTACAACTTCCTTCACACATTGCTTCACATCAGAAGGATTGTCTATCTTTATGGCATCAATGTCTGACTTGGGCAATCCAAGAGCTTCTGCAAGGTCATCCCATTCCTTCGTTATACCCTGCAGTGCTATCCTCACACAACGATGACCTTGTAATAGAGAATGTATGTAATATCACACTAACTAATGAAAACTCACTTATGGAAACTCTTTTTGGTGAAGGTTTGGTTGTAGTCACAGTTGTTGCAGTTGTAGAGTGATAACCTTGAGAAGGAGAACAGAAAAAAGTGGTGTAGCTAAGAAGAAGGCTTAGTGGTAGGACAGGCTTGGCTACATAATTATGTGGCTTAATGCTCCCCTCTATATTGAGGCAGGTCATTCCACTTGTGCAATGGCTATGCAATGTTTTTCACAAAATTTACCAGGTCACCGCCTTGGGAAAATATGGCCTAGCTTTTTTTTCATGAGACCAATGACACTCAAATGTGAATAATTTTAAAAGATTCATGACTAAGGTGAAATTGGTAGCCAAGTTCTGTGAGTAGGGGTTTACGCATAGTTCACAATTCCAAACAAGTTCAACTGGAGCATCGTCCACATTCACATGCAAATTATTCACTTGAATGTTACATTAGATTCACACGTCCAATGCATGTGATTATTATATTCAAGTGAATTGTTGTCTTCTCTTTGATGTTTCAGTTGTCATCATTGAGTAAGTTTCAGCTACAGTCATCCATTAATACTTCTTATTTGTAATTTTTTTGATATTTGACTGTTTTTTGTTTTTTTGTTGTTTTCATACTGGAATTCTGGGTTGTCCAGGTTGTTTCTGTGCAGGCATGTATGACTGTGGCTGGGGCTGGTATACATTACCTAATAATAGTCAGTGAACGCAGCACTAATTATTATATGTACATGAAGATGTAAAACTATATGCCCAGCCTCAATATAATGGAATTATGTGAGTAGCATAATATATATATATATACATTATATATTACCATCACTAAGGGGCTTGTCTTCACTCAGTTTATCAGAAGTCAAGTGTGAACTCTATAGGACAATTACTGTAAAAAGGTTATCATAAAATTCAATGTGGCTAACCTTTAAAAACCAAACCTCTTGAGAGGGCTCATTTTTAAAATAAATTGTATGTTTATCCAACTGACACCTCATGAAAGTTTTCTTCACTCGCAGACGCAGATGGTCCTTCACCGGAGGATTGGCAGGGCTAGTGGTATGCTTGCACTTGCACTCGAATCCAAACTTATACTCTGCATTAGACTTGTAAGGCATTAGTCCAGTTACTCTCTTCAAGGAAGACTCAATCTTTTCAAATATGGAGGGACATTCTTGCTCACGTGTTGTTTCGGAATCAGAATTTAGTGAAAGTGCAATTGTAATATGTTTCGGACGCGATACAAGAATAACTTCATTATCGTCCACAAAAAATTTGATCATATTCTTCCAAACTTCGTCTTCAGCCAAGTCCCAGGTGGTTTCGTCTTCAGCCAATTTCCGGGCAGCCTGAGAGGCAATGTCAGCGATCATGTGGGAAAATATACCCACAGGCACGAAACCACAATCATATTGCAACATCAAAGGTGCTGGGTTTTGACTACAAGCCTCTATTGCCTGCAATGCAGCCTTCAGTTGACCAGCTGCAGCACTTTTTAGTATACATGGCATGAAGTAGGTTTTGCTGGTAGAATCATCTGGGATCACAGTCAAAATCTTGAGGTGTTCAAGGAGTTTCACTAATTCATCCACAGGGAGTTGATTCGATTCATCGCTGCTAGGTTGCATGGCCAGATCAAGTTCTTTCTTTGAAAACTTTCCCTTTTCCTTGAATTTCTTTGTTACGCCTGGACTAACTTTACTTGCATTAGTGAAGGTGTGTATGATCAGCTGTGAGATACTGTCGAATATGACCTGCACATCACAAAAAACTTTATCTTCAATCACTTTAGGATAATACAAGATTAGTCCCATGTAGTGATGCAGAAACCAAAGAGCACTCTTTAATTCTTTCGAGTCAATTCCAAGCTTCATTGCTTGTTTCTCGCAATCATCTAGAGACATAATACGCTTACTGTCGATATCCTTGCGCATATACAGGCTCAATATCAGCCAGGCTGCTGGGATCTCAATTTCTTCAAAGTTATCTTTGATTACTTTCTCCAAGACTTTTTGTTTCTCCTTTCTCTCATTATCATCACCTGTTTTATTATTCACTGTTAAAATTAGCTCATTTGTGTCTTTTCCAGCAGGTAATAGTATGCTATCATAGAAACTAGTGCTCTTAATTCTGCCTTCAAGGGATTTTTGCTTTTCTGATAATAGGAGGGATTTTTGTTTTTCTGATAATTCTTTATTTTCTGTTATCTCATCCAGGTGTGTACCCACAAAGAGGGCTCTCGAACGAATAGGATACTCTTTAGATAAGCTTTGAATCTCATTCATGCTTTTAGTCAGTTCGTCCTTTTTAGGGTTGCTGAAGCATGTAATACTAGCAAGAATTTGGAACAGGGTTTCTTCCACGGTAATGGTGGATTCAACTTCATCGGTAGACTTACCGTCAGGATGGGTGTAACTTATCTTGAAAGGTTTATCCAGTGAATCAATTAGTCGGTGGTAGAGAAGGTAAAGAGAAGGACCCATAATGAGGGCAGACAACATTTCCAGAAACTCAGGCTGGCCACCAGTGTCGGTATTGATCAGGAGGATAAGCTCATTGAGATCCTGTAGCAGGATCTTAATGTCATCAAGATCTTTGCTATTCCTGGTATCAGGAGGGGGCAACATATCTACAATATCTTCCCTTTTTACACGAGTATGTAGTTCACTGGCTGACAAAGAAGATTGCTTAGAAACTTTTGTTGCTGGATTGGTGCTGGTTGAATCCTTTGGGACCAATTGGCATTGGCTTAATAGTTGGCTAAGCATCTTGTCTTCTTTCATAAAGCCTTTGAGTTTGGACCACTCGGATGACCCTGAGATTGTTGTCATATCACAACTTATATCCCTCATGTCACTGCGCTTGATGATAACCTGCCCTGCATATTCAACAACTCCTGTACTACGTGAAATATTTCCCTTTTCTTCTTCCTCCAGGAGATTCTTAATCTCTCCCATCAAGCGCTTTATCGTGGATGACTTTCCTGATCGAGGAATGCCAGCATGAACGAGCCTAGCCATCTTTATTTTCACTTTAATCTTCTCTTTGATGGCTTTATAATAAGCTTCTCTGTGCTGAGTATCACTTGGTGGTTCAACACCTAAGTATGTACAATAGAGCAAAGTATACATCTATACAGCTAGTAAGTAAACTACTTGTGGCATATCTAGTTCACACAGAGGATAAGGTTCAATAACTAGCTACACTTAAGGGGGCTCCGACATGACTACTGACATGACTACACGCAGCAGCATGCAACTAAGTATAAGCACTAATAACAGAATCATTATTGTGGAAAACGAGCTGAAAAACCACAAAAAGGTTAGGAATGCAACTTTGTACAGGTAGTACATGAACCATACAAGCAGGAAAAGTAAATAATTCATTCAATTGCATGTAGCTATAATAGCTAGTATAGGTAGCACTCCTGAAGAAAAATAATGTAGGCAATCTATAATTATTTCCAGCGCCAGATTCAGAGCCTATTCCAGAGCCAGTGTCACCGGAAGAGTCTGGCCCGAGCGAGACTAACTCCAGAGCTAGTCTGGGCTAGCAGACCTCCGGTACAAAGAGGTGTTGAGATCCAGATGAGTCCGAAGTGTAGCGTTGAGAGAGAGAGCCAGACTCTCCTGAGTCCAGGATCAGGGCCGCCTCTCCGTGGCATGAGCGATCACTCAACCAACGGTAGAAAGAATTGGCATCCTGCTGGATATAGTGGGTGGGGCTGGGGCTCTGTGTAGTAGTATTGACTTTCAGTGATGCTCACCATCTAAATGTACTATGAAGTCTGCAATATGATTGTATTTGTTGTAGTAAGAGATCAGTCATGAGCAAAGATTTGACCTTTAACCCATAATGACTGAGTCACTGGGTGTGATCCATTACTTCCATGGGAGGAGTATACTTGCAGATGCCCGTAAATCCAGAAGAGTCCGTACTTGGCATGTTGTTTCCTCATGGTCTGGGGTAGACAGCTACGGATGGGATTAGGAAATCTTCAAAAACTGAAGTGATCAGCGCTTTCAGCAGTTCATTCTAAAGCTAGAAATTTGTGTATCTAGGAAGCTAGGTTATATAGAGACAATTCGATCCGTAGTTGTCTTATAAGCATACAAAGGAAGGATGTGAAACTATTTTCAACACTGTAAGTTTAGCACAAAAAAAGAAGTATTAATTTTAGTCCTTTTAGCTTTAAGCGGTGCTAGCCTCTCGGCAACTGCCCCATTTTTCCTAGTTCTTGGGAGATCAGCGACTGTAGATAAGTCCTCCACTGTGATCTTTGTAGCTTCTCTGCAAGTGTCGGTAGTCTCGACATCAGTCCCTAGCAACCTGCAAAACAAGCGCGTGGGCGGGATGTCAGAGCCCCATTAATACTATAAAAATTGATCAGCAAAGATGGTGGGTGGAGTTTCGAACTCAGGTAAGAAATAATCTTGTATTCTAGCTGCCGAGGTTAGAGAATACACTGTAATTTTCAGACCACAGAAATCTGGAGCTATGCACAGTATGTAACTTTAGTAGTTTTCTAAATGATGCACATCGTATCAAAAAAGCATATGTGCATTGCTGATAGTCATTACATGAAACTATTGTACAAGTTCTATAGCACCAACCACTAGTGTGCTCGAGATCTAGGAAAGAGTGTTGGATTTTCTCTTTTCTTCTGTCTTTGCCATTTGTTGTTTCATCACACCTGGCAGAGTATGAAGTGCAAAATGGCTGGCCTTTTAGCACCTTGATGGATCTATATGCTCGAGCATGCTAAGTGATCTAATTGGTCCCGCAACAAGTCATACGTGCTAGTAAGTCCAAACCCTTTCCTCCCATAGGGAAATAGAGTAAAGGGTCGGCTATGCCAGAGAGTTTGCTAAAATCTATACCAACCAAAATTTGGCTTTTTGGCCTCAGCACCGGAGTGCCAAGGCACAGTGCTGAAGGCGACTATATATGATTAATAGCGCGCGCAATGATGTATATTGAGCATGCACTTGATGATAACTTGCCCAGCATATTCAGCAAATTCTGTACTAGGTGAAATAATTATTCCCAACATCTATATACAGAACAAGTGAAAGGAAAAGAAATAAAAAGGCCATGTAGGGTTAGTCTGTACTTTAATAGTTTGTCAACAAAAATCAAAATTATGCTGCCTTCAATAATAATCCCTACATCACTGCAAGCTGCTTTAATTGTTCATGTCAGTATAAAAGTGTTCTGCTTGGTTTAGGCAGTGATGTAGGGATTATTATTGAAGGCAGCATGATTTTGATTTTTGTTGACAGAAACTATTAAAGTACAGACTAACCCTACATGGCCTTTTTATTTAGCATAAATTTTCACTTGTTTGTTTACTTGTTGTACGACCTAAAGGTTGAATATTTAAAAATAGCTGGTTGGTAACCACCCATAAACCTAAACCACCAACTGCAAGTTATGAGCACTTAATAGCCACAACTTACCATTATCACCAGAAGGAGGAGGGTTGGAGGAGGCAGAAAGAGGAGGGGGAGGTTCAGGGGGAGTAGCTAAAGGAAATGAATACAAAGATGAAGCATTCAGCAGCCATGACTCTTTCCCTCCACCACTAGTACCATATTCAGTTCTAACTTGAAGTACTAACTCATTCCAATGCCAACAATGCTCAAGAATGGACAAAACAGCTTTAAATTTGGTCAAAATGGGTTATTACACACCTGGCACACTCCTTAGACAATGTTAACTGTCTCACAGAGAAAGAGAAAATTTTTCTGAGCAGAATGGTCCTTACTTTAGAACTATAGCACCTTCCCTTCAAAAGTTATACCCGTTTTTAACATTAATTAATTTCACCTACTTTTAATTAACCACTAATTACTTCCTAAGGGCTATTAATTATATCGCTACTGAGCGAACACCGTTATTTTAGCTCTGGGCTATTATCTATATTTAGAACATGTACTGCTACATTATCTAATTAGTGCTAAGTGGTTGAACATCTCTATACTTACAATCAAGTTGCCTGAGGGCTAATTCTCGCTTGATTAATTCTTTATCAATAGCAAGAATCACTTGTTTGCGGTTATTGATGTCTGTCTCCCTCCCCTGAACTCTCCTCTGCAGGGATTGTTTCCTATCTGAAGACAGGGAGGGCTGAGCAAGCTCCCTCTTCCACTCAGCTATCTCCTGCACACATGGAACACACATCAGGTATGGACTGGGCCACATGCCACGCCCTCATCACACCACTGCTACACTCATCACTCACCTGTTCCCAGAGCTCTATCACCCTCTGACGGTATGCCTTCACCTGTGAGGAGTGAGAGAGAGAAGGTGAGACAACCATACAACCAACACACAAAGACAGCCATCATGCACCACAAAAAAAACCACCACACGCACACCATGTGAGCTACGGCTTCCAAACATGGAGAATGTGTAGAGTAAATCATGCTCTATAAGATCAAGGGGTCCATGAGTCACTATGCCCCGCCCACTTCCCTCGGCAGACTCGTGAGCGAGTACAATGGCCTGAAAAAAATTGAGCAGGGGTCTAGTATGCAAGCCATTTGAGCTGCAAACTCCAAAGGTGGAGAATCTTCGTTATTTTTAATGCTTAATAGAGTCTAGGGGTGCATGAGTTGATGGACCTCACACACTTCCCCCGGCAGACATGTCAAGGAATTTTGCTGAGTCAGCATATTGCCATACAAATCGACAGGGGTCTAGTAGCCGGTATAGCAGACATGCCAGATGAGGTGTGCCCATGAAACATTGGGGCACATATGCTGGAGGTAGCTGCTTTAAGGTTGAGTAGTCCAGCATTCCAACAAACAACCCATCCCTGCATACGAGCACCCCCCATTCTTTATACACTGTTGCTATGTAATGGCCTACTGTTGCTATGGGCCTAAGGTGCTGGCAGTGACTGTCTAGAGGGTCTTGTTGGAGATACTGGACCAACACAACAACACAGCAGCTATTTTCATAATAACTCACCCGCTTTAACTCCTCAACAGTAGCATTCTGGACCCACTGTATGTGAGGAAACAAACCGAGTCACAACAGCCATGTTAGAATAGCAATGGACTAAGCTAGTAGTCTAGCTATAGAGAGACCTGGGACTAACACAACAACATATTAAAGCTTCAATTCAATGGCCATAGAATGAAATACAGCTGCCTTTAGTCGCGCGCCTACTAGCTATAATCTGCGCATGTGAACTAGAAACCATTAATCTTTAGTAACAAACCTTTTCAAATATCGCCATCTCTTTCTTTACACCCCAATACTTGATCTCTAAAAATAGCTCTCATCCAAAAATGGAATTCAGCTCCTACTACCGAGCATCTAATATAAACCATGGAGGGGACCCTTAATATAGATTGTCACTTGGCCACTCCCTTTCCTGTATAGTTGTAAGGATACAATAACAGTGGATGAATGAGGAGCAATGGCTATATCAATGAAAGTTATCATTGAAATAATAATGAGACCAAACAGTTATCCCCAAAAGTATTCTCTTTTGGGACGTGTGTATCTTCTGCCTCCTAGGTACCTATTTGATGTCACAGTAATACTGTACTTCAAATTGGGCTTTTTAATTACATTCCAATTGCATTGTAGGGCTTTAAGTAGTCAGTAGTTGGTGGTCACTGGAATAGTGGAGCCTCATCCAGTGTTTATGACTCTGAAGTGCAATGATTATTATTTTGCTAAAAACTAATGACACTTAATTACATCAACAAGTACATAGATCACTACAAAAACATTAAATTTGTACAAAAAATAAGATGTTTGAGTATGTTCTGTGCAACATTCGGTAATCCAATTCCAATATAATGACAAAAATAATCTGATTCACACAAACAAAAATAATTGCTGTATGATTTATGAAAACAACAACAAAACCTTAATCAGTAGTGAACTGGAAAGTGTCTGAAGTTAGAGTCACGGGAGCATCTTGGATGAGAATTGGAGTACGATAACCATAAATAAAATCTAAATTAGACCATCACTCAATTGAAGTAATCACTGTATTCCACTTACTAAGTCTCTTTCTTGCATACAGTGAGAGTAAGGGAGTTGTGAAGTGATGAGTTCATAGATGACCACTCCAAACGAGTACACATCACAATATGGAGTGTAAGGGTCTGGTTCTGACATCCTAATCACTTCGGGGGCCTAAAAGTAACGAGTAATTTGAAGGGGGGATATCATCGGTGACATAGTAGTACCTCTCATTACAGACATTTTAGGAACCACAGTGAAACCACAGGACAAACCTCTCCACAAAGGAAAATACACACTCGATAGAAAATAACCTCCGACCTCTCTATAAAGGATGGGTCCCAAGTGTGTCCATTATTAGGAGGTTCCAAAGTGTCTTTATTAGAGAGGCTATGAGACTGACCATCCATAGAATACTGCCAGTCGGTTGCCTGACTTTCTCTCCTTCTCTCCAGCGAGTCAATCCAAAGTATCATGCAGAAAGATGTCTGGGTGGGTGTGGTTAAGGGGTGTGGCTATCCCATATAAAATACAGAGTGAAAGATTCAAAGGATACTGTTTGATTTGAGATCTCTGTGGATGATATTCTTAGCATGCAAGTAACTGCAAATGAGGGATGGAATACTGTGAACATGGTGTAACATAATTAGAATCCGACTTACTCGACCCCCTGTAGCGATGTCTATGAGTTGGTACATCTCGAAGCGCGTCTCCATGACGTGAAGGTGTCTGTAGAGGATGGAGCCATCACACCACTGCATCACTATGGTGATCTGGGGGAGAGATGTCCAGCCCATGAACAAGAGAATGTTCGCATGCCTAGTCTTCCTGCAAAAGGATTGAGAAGTAACATTATAATTTTTTGTGGGAGAGAATTTTTTGGGAGTAGGCATGTCTGTACATAAAGGGGGTGGAGTTCTAACCTACAGTACCACCAACCTTAGCACGCCCATTTCATTCTTGAAGGCTAGTAACTGCTGCTCTGTGGGATTTGTCACGTTCAGTTTCCTCACAGCTACTGGCCCTGAAGGGATGTCAATGTCATGCATCATGCAACATTACCAAAACATTTCATAATCTGTGCATGAATGGATGGACTTACCATGCCATTTCCCCTTGAAGACAGTACCAAACGATCCAGACCCTATCTTGTTCCCTATTTCTATGTCTTGGTAAGGGATTTCCCAAACATCTGTAGAATCTCGATTGGATTTCTAGAACATGAGGAATAAATCAGCTAAAGGGTCAAAGTTCAAGTGGGTGAATGCACCCCTTCTCAATGTGGACCCTGAATACAATAATTTCATACTTCATAAGGACACCTTTCTAATCAGGACACCCCTCTGATCAGGACACCTCTCTAATCAGGACACTTTCGGAGGAGGTTATATCTTTATTTCAGGGATTACTTAATACACATGGTAGTCTCAGTTAGCCAGCACAAGAAGGAATCCACTTTAAACTGGTTATATAGTCATACTTTCTTTGTCTTTTCGTCCGTGGCAACCTTTCCTCTGGGTTTTCTAAGATGGGGCAATGTGCTACTGTGGTAGGACGTGCTCCCTCCTCCTGAGTGTTGACTCCCAGTGACACTCCCATTAGTGGAAGTCACGTCAGTGTTGGAAGCAGAAGAGCCCTTGCTCGTCATCCCAAGAGCTCCAGGACTAGGACTAAGACTCTCTGACATGACAGAAAAATGTTCCCCAGATGAACTATGCCTAGAGAGTAATAACTATTTTACATAAATAAAAAATAACTTTTTCCTACCTTTCGAGAGATTATCTCTTTGTTCGTTCACTGGTCCCCATTGTTAAGTTTCCAGAGTTTTTTCTCTCCGAGGGTGGGGTGGACACAATTGTCCATGGAACTGTGACGACTGTTAACACTGTGAGGGCAGGGCATTCTGGTCTAGCGAGGGAGATGACGAGGAGGAATGGTGCAAACATGTGGTTGCTCCACAGATAACATGAAGGGGCATCCCCAGGAATGTAGTTTGCCTCAGAGCCTGCAGCTGATACTCATGGTGTACTCAGTATACTCATCCCAGAACTATGTATGTATGTATGTATGTATGTATGTATGTATGTATGTATGTATGCAATGAAAAGATGATACTATTGACAGTTTTGGTTCCAACCTGTTTGGTTCCAGTATGGAGGATGTGGAAGTGACAGTCCCATGGTGCTGATGTGAGGAGAGGTACTTCTGGTCATCTCCCTTGTGGTCTCTGGAGTTGGAAGCACTGGATGCAGTGCTGGAGTTGGAGTGGAGATCGAACGTTCTCTAGAAACTCGCCTTAAAAGGAAAATTAATGGCTGTTATAATGAAGAAGCAACTGGAGACTTATGAAGGATTGATGGCTGTTTTGAACACACTTACTAGCTAAATTACAGTGGAACCTCTGATGATGGATGCTATGAAAGAGGACAAACCACTCCACAAAGGACAATCTCTTTGTATTATACATTCGATACAAAATGACCTCCAAAAGAGGACAACCTCTCAACAAAGGACGAAAGGATGGGTCTCACGAGCGTCCATTATTCAGAAAATTTCCCTGTAATGCTTGCCAAATATAAGTATAAACACACTGAATTTAGCATGCCTATAGTCTCATGATAAGGGATGCTCAGTGATATGATAACCCTAGGGTGGACATACCAATAAAATACATGTATTTTTTAAATAAGCTTGAATTAGGTCACTTTACCCCCTCCTCATATATAGAAGACGAAGACTTCCAGGGGGTAGTATAATGAAGATATGGACGTTTAGATATATTTCATGGATATGTCCACCCTTAAGGGTGTTGATTGTGTACCTATGGGCAGGTTGGTACTGATCTGGAGGACTGTCTGATCTCAAAGGTTCCATGTGACCTGGTATGCGGATTTGCAGGACATGGTGAGTTGGTGTGACCGAGGGAGGAGTCAGGACCGCAGATGATGGGTTTTGACCAGAGAGAATCCTGTAGGACAGTCCATTGAAAGTCAGTGACACCATAATATGACTGGAAGTGATCACAGTAATTATTCAAGTCTTGCCCCACGAGCATAGAGAACTAGCTGCAAAAGATGGGGACTTTTGGACTACAACACTAGTGGTAGCAATATCCATCTTACACCTGCATAATTAGATATGTGGTAAAGGGTCACCATGCTGTATTATGACCTTTGACCTGTGTGATAAAACTGGTAAAGGGTAGACAAGCTCATCACTGCATGCACCATATACTATACTGTACTACAGCATATGCACTGGTATAGTATTTAGTAAAGGATCTACATGAAAAGCTCAGTGTGGATTCTTTTGGGATCAGGAAAAAGATGTCCTGGATACAGAGGTGTAGAGGTATCTAATTATAGAGGAGTTGGAATTCCTGAATAGAGGTGTCCTGAATAGAGAAGTGTCCTAATTAGAGAGGTACGTTGTGTTCTACTTACAGTTGTCCTTTGACCTTCCGGGAGGAAAACCTTGAGGAGACCTTGGTTGGGTCCGGGACTGGAACTGGGGGGACAAGGAAGACTGGGATGGAACTGGAATCAGGGAGATGCTGGAGGTGAGGGGTGGATGATTCTTGATGTGTCTTCATCATTTCCATCATGGCAGATCCAGGTCATCAGTGATGGACTGGGGGAGGGTTTTACAGAATCATGGAGGGTGTTGAACTGACAGCAAGTGCTGAAGTGGAAATAGGTGGATATCATGATTTACACAACTGCATAGATTGTATAGGATCAGGTTTCTTAGGTCCTTGTAAACCACTACCTATTTCTCATCCCTTATGGACAACCATACTGAAATGCTATCTCAGACAGCTACAGGCAGTGCATGATGAGGACCTTGTTCTGGGAACACAGTCATAGCTGCATGCACCAAAAAGGACATGGAAGCATGTATGCATCATGCAAACAATTGTACCAGTCACCCTGAAGTGGCACATTTTGCAATAAGTTAGTCCGTATACCTTTTTCGTTCTCTCCTCCAAAATCTGGAGGAGCGTACTAGAGCTGTATTGCTTATGGAGCACGTGAGACTTATGGAGCACGTGAGAGAAGGTGTAAAAATTGCGAGATAGATTTTTTTGCTAGCAGCTAGTGCTAAGCTTCTAGCATAGTTTCCAGAGCCTGAGTCCAAGTATGGAAGCTGCTGAGCCAAACACTCTTCAATCATTGCCAGGACGGCGGAGTTACTTGGCTATTTCACCACGAAGCCAGAGCAAGAGAGGACTCTACTGGCTATGGAAAAAAAGCTACTTCCTAGTGTCTTTGATAGGTCCATGGACAAGAAGTCTACTGTGTTTATAATAATAGTAGGGATCAAGATGCAGCCATAGCTGCATTCTCCCTGGTTCTATAAGAGAGAAGTGTTTGGGCTACTGCTTGCAATGTTAAGCTGCAACTCTGTTTCTTCTCCTCTGACTGTGAGGAGACATCTCTTCCATGCTGCTACAAATAAAAAAATAATTTTATACTCGCACTTTTTTAATGATAGTCATACGTCATAATAAACCACGCCTTGAGAACGAGAAAGGTATACGCATTAGACCAGACCCCTATTTTTTTACAGGGGGCTGCGCGCGCGAGACTAGCAATAAGTCACTCTATGTACCTGACCACTCAAATTTTGATGGCTCCACCCATAAGACACTTAAAGAAAACTTTTAATAAGAACTTACTGTTTCATTTTCTGAGTTATAGAGCTACATCGGATCCATGATTGGTTGCTAGGTATCTCGGCACAGAGATTCAGAAGTATATACAAAGTCTCACACTACACACTCCCAAAGGGTGGGAGTGGCTGAAGAGGGGCTGAGGAGGCAGAGTCCCACACTGAATAATTAGGGGGAATGGTTGGGATGTGGTGGACTGCTAGTAGATACAACCAATATTATTCACTCACTAATTCTCTCGATCTCCTAGAATGTTTTAGTGATGTACTTTGACCTCTAGACTCTGAGACACAAATGAATTTGAAGGGAGAATTCCACCAGAGACTTACTCCCCACCCCTTCTACGTCTAACTTCATCATTGATAGACTCTGAATTGAAGTAGTCTCGCGGACCGATCCTTTATCAACCGAATTGGAAGGGGGCAGGCCGGTTTCCTTTAAAAGAAAGGTAAAGGGTCGACGTCGCCAGACTGATATCTCGCGCGCGCCGGGCCTTCATATCATCAATAAGCTTAAGTACTAAGTGATCAAAATAACAGATCCGCCCCCACATTTCCCGAGAGCCTGGGAATGAGGCTAACACAGAGCATACATAATAGTGTCAACCCTGCTCTTCAGCTTCTGATCTGCATACAAGCAAAACAGGAAGAATGTCAATGGAGATTGGGGCACATTTAGCTAATTGTTTTGATGCCAGTTATACAGTCCCACTGTAAATACTGTGAAGTGGCATAGGTCAGCAAGTGAGTAGATACAACCAAAGAGAAGCTATTACATGATAGTAATAAGCAGAGACATCCGGGTCTTTCAGCAGGCAGGTTGAGGGGAAGTCTTGATTGGAGAATCTGCAAAGTGTGAAATGGACAGTATCTACATAGCACAATGGAGCATATTTTAGTGCTCTATTCCAACCCTCTTAAAGTGAACACCAACTCTCACCTGAAATGAGGACACCCTTTAATTAACAAACACTTCATAATCACACACATACAGGAATGGCACGCATGAGAGGTGTCTCCATTTCAGGGGGTTGGAATAGAGTGGTTCCACTGTATACAGAGGTGTCTCCATTTCATGGGGTTGGAATAGAGGGGTTCCACTGTATACAGAGGTGTCTCCATTTCAGGGGGTTGGAATAGAGGGGTTCCACTGTATACAGAGGTGTCTCCATTTCAGGGGGTTGGAATAGAGGGGTTCCACTGTATACAGAGGTGTCTCCATTTCAGGGGGTTGGAATAGAGGGGTTCCACTGTATACAGAGGTGTCTCCATTTCAGGGGGTTGGAATAGAGGGGTTCCACTGTATACAGAGGTGTCTCCATTTCGGGGGGTTGGAATAGAGGGGTTCCACTGTATACAGAGGTGTCTCCATTTCAGAAGAGGAGTTCCACTGCATACAGTTGATGCAGCTAAAAATGACCATTCTGTGCTGAGCACCATGAATGCTCCTGGACAGAAACCAACATAGCAAGCATACAGATAATCACGAATAAATTCCAACCACAAGTAAGTTGATTATGAAGCATTATTCTAAGCGTAGGCATTCTTAATGTTCCCCCTGTGCTTTCTCAGACGATCGTTAACTTGCCTCCATGCATTAAAGATATGGACAAACGTACCACCATCATAGTCACCTCCAGCACTGCACCTTGGCACTTCAGTGCTGAGGCAAAAACTACGCTTGTTTTATAGCTAACTACTTCTGTTAACGCTATAGCTAGCTACTATTAGTTCAAAGGTCAACTAATGATAATTAGGTGGGGCTGACAGCTTATCAACCATGCTCCACATTTACAGGGATATTGATGTCAACATAGAATGCCAGACGTCACCCTCATCTACAACTCTCCAATATTCTTAACTAGATCTTGGTTAGCTAGTTCATTGTTTTGCTACATCAAGTGGGTGCAGTTTATCCAAAAGGGTACGTGGAAGTGGGCATGGCTAGGCAAAAATTTTCCGCATGTGCACAGATATTTCTAAGCATCCCCTACATGTAAGCAAGTCCCTCTACTATGTATTATGTCAATGGTAATTTGAGATGTACGTGTTAATGTGTCAATCACCAAGTGGATGTGGTGTATGAATGACCCCAAGACACCGAGCAAAAATTACTCAAGTTCATGAACTTAGCTACTAACACAATAGTAATACTCCCTATGGTAGCTAACCTACAATATCCCCAAGATGATGTTAGCCAGATCACTTCAAAATATTCTCTGATCTAACCTTTTGTTCTTTTCGATACTTTTGGTGTCAAGATTTTCCAAACACAAATCACAATCAGAATCAGAACCACAATTACAATTGGCAACAGAATCTTATACACAGTACCACCTGTAACATAATTATTTGAGAGAAGAAAGTGAAACTACGTAAATAAAAGGCCATGTAGGGTCAACTATAGCAGTTGCTGTGAATAAACATCAAATTTTATGCTGCCTTCAATAATAAGTCTACATCACTGGCAACACTTTTAAACCGACATGAACTACTAAAGCATGCAGCTTGGTGGGAGGCAGCAGACTAACCCTACATGGACTTTTATTGCATAATTTTCCCCCCTTCATCTACAGTGCTGTCATGTACATGAACTATTTTGAGAGTATGTGTGCGTGAGTATGAATGAGAATAATAGGTAGCTACCATCTGAAAGAATAGTAACGGAAAAAGTGAGAATCCAGGAATAGAATTTTAGGCAAAATTTCGAGCATAATCTAAGGGCGTATCGAGCCGCGAAGCGGCGAGAGAGTGTAGACGGTGAAATAATATATTTAGCTACAGTTTACTGCAGTAAACGGACATATGCGGGCAGAGCCTACCACATGCTAGGCTATTTTTAGTAACATTTTACACTATGCCGTCTATATATAAAGCATTGGCAGTTGCATGCCCTCTCGCCGCTTTGCAGCTCGATACACCCTTGAGAGGATCCTATCCAGATCCCCAAGATCACCTCAGTAAATTCACTGATGAAGAAAGTTGCTGTGGAAATTTATCCATCAGGCAGAATGCTCGGATTTTATACAAGTAGCTATGATCCACACACTGGTTATTTCCAATGAGCTATAGTCATAGTCACAACTTCTACTTCTAGCACAAGCACCTGCCAACTCGCTTAAGTCAGCTAGGTATTATAGTCAACAATCTCTACCTATGGGCAATATGACCTGCATGTCACATACCTGTGATCATGAAGGTCATATCAAACCTTGTGGCAGTGAAGTTAGTAGTTACATTAAATTGATGCATCAGTATTCTTTGCTCAAAGAGATCACTTTCAAATTCCTCTTCAATATTATAGACTCTCTTATCAGAAAAATAAAGTGCTAATTCCATATCATATGTACAGAGGGTGAAATTGGGTTCACACAAGTTTGCTGCTGTTCAGCAATTTCGTTTTCATCGGGATATGAAGTAAAAACTGGCTGCTCTACATAATTAAAAAGAAAATACTAGAATAAATCATTAGACTTCACTAACCCCTCAAAAATAACGTACAGTAGCCATGAATATTAAGTCTTTCCGTGTGTTGCTGATTATGAATAATGTCATACACTTCACATAACGTGGAAGTAAGGCTCAATCTAGCAAGGGTCTTATCTTTCTACCTATAAAATTTGAACATTAGCTAAAAGTTGCAAGCATTGGTTTCTATTCTTAAAGTTAATAGATAAGCTTCAAGTGGAAAAAAGGTTGCTTATTACATTCAGTTGACAGTTGCATCCAAGGTCTGATGCTGCATGGAGTCTTGGATTAAAAAGAAATAATTCAGTCATCACACATCTTACTTCTTGATTGGATTCCACCATTTGTACATACATCTTCCAGTCCACATCTTCGACCAAAACAAGCAACAGCTCCTTGAAGTATTAATATCCACACTATCATTTTGACTATACAAATTATAAAAGCAACAATTAACATAGTCACAAGAAATTCACTATGCTACCTTATAGAACTAGGAGGCTACTTATGTATGATAGCTAGCTAGATGCCACAGAGCAACATGTCTCTTATTGCATCATCTAAAATCCTTACTTCTTCATTACACTCCCCCTCCCCCTCCCAAGAGCCTATAATTGATGGTATTCACAATGCTTGAATGTGACGAATATAAAAATTAAAATCATAAAACCCTGAAGAAGGCTAGAGACATAGCCGAAACGTTGGTTTAAAAAGAATTTTTTAAGCTAGAAGTGATGAATATAATAACATGTATCATGATTCCAGTTAATTAAAAGTGTCACATAGCGACTAAAGTGTATTTCAAAGTGATGTAAAATATAAAGGCAACTTAGATAACTTTTGGATACTGTATGGATTGGAGAACTTTGTCACTAGCTAGCTAATAGAGAATGTAATGTGAATTATCTAGACCTTGAGTTCATTCTCTGTATGATTATGAACTGGTTGCAGCTTGAAAGCAACCACCTAGCTATAACTAGCCACACTAACCAGAAGCAAGAGTTTTCTTACACTTTGTACTTCAACATGACAACCATGACCGATAATATTACCTCAGGCTACTGCTGCAGGGGTCTTTTTTTCTCAGGACTTCTACATGTATGCAAGGACAGATGGTATGCGCACGTTGCTGCTGCTGGATATGTTCATTGGTCTCTGAGATAGAGCTAGTTATGTGGGCAGGAATCGCTAACATTCATGTAGTTAACAAGATCGAATTACAATAGCTGAACGGTCTATAATTTATAGCTGCTAGCAAGAATTTGGGTTTTTTGAATAATAAAACTGGCTAACCAACTCACGTTTGGACAGATCTTCGGATTTCCTCAGATCGTAGCGGTTTGTTTATTCGATTGGGAAAAGGGGCGTGTCAGCCTTTGCGCATGCTGACTGAGTCTACTGGTGGTACATGGCATTTTTGTGTACTAGGTAGTAAAGATTTGCTTTTTACCGCCAATAAAATAATTATTAATGCTACTTCAAACAGTTGGCTTCTAGCGAGCTGTCAAAATTCCTCATCAAACAAATAATGTTCCTACAATATTAGCTTACTTGTCTATGTATAGGAGGTAGATTGAGTGGTGTGAGAGTAATCTTCGTTGTAGTGCATGTACTCTGTATAGAAGTACTTATAGAGCTATATAAACCAAAGCTTATAGCTAGAACTTTGGTTTCAAAAGCAAAAACTAAGGATATCTAGAACCAGACACATTAGGAGAAGGATAGTTGTGTACATGAACTTTGGAGGCAAGACATCGTAGCTACTAAAGAACAGTGGCGTAGGAACAGGGGTGGCCAAATTTTGAGGCAATGCGTATCCTTATAATAATTAGCAGAGCCCTGCACGCGCATAACGCAACCCCAAAAGAAGAAAAGCTGGGCTGGCGACGCCAGACTAATAAAGTGCTTGTGGTAAGAATTATAATTATAGCTATATAGTCATTTTTTTCAGGACACCACTGGAATCTTCAGGCCCTCAAGGTTAGCATAATTATAGCTTTCCGCACGGGTTACTAGGCCACCCTAAGGAAAACCATCTTCCTATGCCACTGAAGAAATACTTGGGGATGAGGCTAAAGAGGACCTGGTGTATGTCAATTTCACCATTCACCAATCTTGACTTCCTAAAGCACTAGCTATAACCACACCGACAAAACTAGAGTGGGGGGTTGCATACACCTAGCAGTAATAAACCATTTTACATAGTGATTAATCCATACACTACTGAGAAAAGACCTATTATCTCTATTTCAGATCCCCCATATTGGTTAAAATGGTAAGGAATTGTTTTTCCATCGAACATGCACTTTACATCTTGGTTTTTATCAATTATCGTTCAGTTGTTGTAAGTTAGCTATTGTTAAAGTTATTCTGAAGTCCAGCGAAATCTTTGCTGTAAAGACTATGCAACTAATGAGTACACTGATTCATTAAAGTTGAGTATACCGGTATGAATTTATCGCTTACCCATGCATAGGTCTGACATCATAAGTAAATGTACAATTATGTTCATACAAAATTAATAATAAGTTACTATGGTGATGAAGGAAGATCCTTGTCTGCATATCTCCTGATTCTTGTGGCGATGTCTGAGTGGTCAGTTTTATCAAGTGCTGTGGCCAGACTTGCCCAGCTGGGGGGACCACTCATTTCAATAACTGTATCCCTCTGATCGAGCCATGCTTGAATCATATCCTCAGGCATCGTACTCATTCTTTTTAGAGCAAAAAAGGATAATCCAAGAGCCACCCCCAACCGTATTATGTCATCTTTACACATATCTCGTAATAGTGAAGTGACCATAAAGTGGTCCTCCATTCCTATAGGACTTGAAGTAACTATATTATTAAGAGTATGAGCATGTATGCATGTGTGGGCAGAGAGAACAACAAAAGTAAATTTTATGACTGGTAAGCACTTAGCTACATATCTAGCTATGTCTCATGTAATTTGGTCAAGGAGATGTTATGTGGTTATCACAAGTCCCATCCCATCATTATACGTAGGACACTCATAACTCATGAGAAGAATTAAAGCAAGCTGTCTCCACTAAATACCCTCAGTGGGTGACATTTACCCTTAATGGGGTAGTTATAATAATTATAGGTGCTGATTAAAGCATTTAGCTACATTAATAATTAGCATACCCCTATAGGCTCTGCCCTTACCATTAGACCTCTTTAACTCAAAGTGTGACATGATCATGAAATGTGTGGTTTTTTGATTGTTACAAAAAAATAAAGGAATTAATCTCAGAAACTGGGGAGAGTCACCACGTCTCTTTGAAGGTAAAAAATGTATTGAAGAGTGAGCATTTGGGACCTTGAAGGTCGTCTTTTAATTGTAGAGAAGTTACCTCTTCTGGAGGGTCCTTTATTGGAGGTTCCATGCAATGGGAAACTAGAGTACACTTATAGTCTACGCATATGCAAACCCTTTGAAGACAGCTGCTAACATGAAATAATTATTCTGTGCACTTGGTACTTCAATTAGACAGGCCACTGTTCTTATTCAGTGTTGTCAAAAAAATTGAAGCATGAGCTCATATCTAGCTAGCTAGCCCCATGATCAAAGCTGTGGCTTACTTACTCACCAGTTAATGGAGTATGAAGTGGAGATGAAGGAGGATCCTTGACTGCATTCAGTTTTTCTAAGCAAGACAAATTCAAAAGCATAAGACTTTTCAAATATGCACTGAAATGCCTTGACTATAGCTACCTCTCTCGATTATTGTGGCAATGGATGAGTGGCCAGTTTTATTGAGTGCTGTTGTCAGATTTGCCCAGCTGGGAGGACCACTAACTTCAAGAACTGCATCTTTACTTGTAAGCCATGCTGCAATAATGTCTTCAGGAAACATTTTCATTCTTCTCAGCCTAACATCAGACAGTCCAAGAGCCACCCCCAACTGTATCATCTCTTCACAGGTCAAATCTTTTATTAGTGAAGTGACTTCAATCAGGTCAGCCATTCCTAGAGCACTTGAAGCCACTATAGGGATACAGCGAGGGAACATGACCTCCATAGTAAGACTTAAGCTTCCCCACTCTTAAGGGAACCTACCACTCTCTATTAAGGGAACCATGGCTTCCCTAGTAAGACCACATCTACCATGACCTCCTTTAACAGCTGGTGAAACCCATGGGCCCAGGAAGTGTGTCATTATGTAGCCACATGTTATACATACAAATAAGAGATCTATCAAGGCTTGGGGGAAGAACTCCCTTACTACTAGAGACTATATAAAATTAAGATCTGTTTATCAGTGCCTGTGCCATCAAGTGCAATAGCTACTATGAAATATAATAAAGTAGATTATTGCTGACTGTATAGCAATACTCACTACTGTATGCTCAGCAGGATTTGTACAAAACAGAGTTGGATTGGAGGGAGTGGTCTGGCAGCCAGGTATTGGCCAGACCAATTAGTGAAAGAAAAGAAAACTGCCATAAATGTACCGACAGATTTCACCATGATAGGATCTCACTAGCTAAAAACTCACCTGTTAACGGAGTATGAAGTGGAGATGAAGGAGGATCCTTGACTGCATGCATTTTTTCTAAGCAAGATGAGTTCAAAAGCATAAACACTATGGACTTTTCAAACATGCTAGCTACCTCTCCCAATTATTGCGGCAATGGATGAGTGGCCAGTTTTTTTGAGTGCTGTTGTCAGACTTGCCCAGCTGGGATCACTAATTTCAATAACTGCATCTTGCCGACAAAGCCATGCTATGACCATATCACCAGGCATCACACTCATCCTTGTCAGGCTGCTATGAAATAGTCCAAGAGCCATCCCTAATTCTATCATATCATCATTGTCCATATCTTGCAATAGTGAAGTGATTGCAAAGTGGTCCTCAATTCCTAAAGGACTTGAAATAACTAATAACTATAGGGATATGATGAGAGAGAGAGAGAGAGAGAGGGAGGGAGGGAGGGAGGGAGGGAGGGAGGGAGGGACTTTGACTCCATGGCAGGACAAAGAAATATGTAGATACAGTAGAACCTCCAAAATAATAATGGACACTGCAGCTTTTTGTCTTGTCCCCTTCGTTAGATAGTCCTAAATTTGTGGAGAGGTTTGTATCCTCTTCAGTACGAAACACTTAATTTTACTTAATAACATGCACCAAACTAGCTTAGTTGCTAGTCAATATATAATATTATGTAAAAGTTTGGACGATCCTCATTCTTTACAGCTGCTCATCCAATCTCCCGCCATGCATGCTTCAGAGTCTTTACCACAGAGAAGACTGCCCTATGAAATCTCCAAAGCCATGGATGCATGGAGAGAGTCTGATATTGAGTTTTCATGAAGAGAGAAGTCTACATTCAATTTGATTGATATCGCTAACATTCTCCATTATTAATTTGTATGTCAGCCTCCTTTGGGAGTCTGGAAAGACAGGGCTTTCACTGCATGCATGGACCTACAGCTAGTTACATAGCCATGAGGAAGGGAATCTGCACAGAATAGTATGAAGAAGTACAACAAATGGCCATAAAGCCATATCATCCCATGAAGTCATCAGTAGACATATCCTGTCATACAACAGGTAGCTATAACCACAAAGCCATATTATCCCGGCATAAAGTCATCAGTTGAAGTGAGATATACAGCAAAAAGCAGCTTCTGAACATAGCTACTGTACTTCTTAAAAACTTGGATCCTATAAGTCTTCACTCTGCTAGCATGTGTTCTTTCCCACCAAAGCATATATCTAGCTGCAATAGATATGCAGTTTTGCAGCTATACTTCTCATTCCAAATGATCCCACTTCATTATAGTCACCCCCCTCTTCCAATAATTTTGGCTGTTCTGGACAAATTTAATGATCCTGCTGAGTTCTGTAGCAATTAGCTATAACTAACAAGTCACCTTCATGACCTTGGTGAGATGGAGTAGACTTCACAGAAGCACTAGTACTCTCACGAATTCCACCATCTAGGAATTTAATGCTTAGAATACAACCATAGAACTAGGTAGCTATGTAGCTAATGATTAGCTCTATCTTCTAGCTACTCACTCTCCTCATATGTGGACCAAAGGAGATCCACCATGTCACTCAAAAATGGATATTCTTCCAAAGTCTCCACCATAACTTTGAACTTCTTTGGGAAGGAATCTATCTTCATAGTGAGAGCAGAAACGAGCTTAGAAGCCTTGATTTCATCAGTTAGAGCAGGCAAGGTCATCTCGGACAAGATAAGTGGAGGAATGAGGTTCTTGGCCTTTAACTCTTCAGCTAAATTCAGTATGAAGGATGACGATATCTTGCTTGAAAGTGTTTCTCCGCATATTAGCATTGTCTTATACTCAGGAGACGTCATTTTCAGGTTTTTGCGCTAGGATTTCTTCTAGGACTCGCTTCCCCCAGGCCCTCCGGTCGGAAAATGGAACGCATGCGCCCAGTTTCTTTGTTGTAAAGCGTTCACATCTTTCGGTCGTGCTGACGACATAAGAAGTGTGTCACCCCGACTAATTGGACCTGCAGCTCAGGCCAATGCCACCAAAGCCTTTGCAGTGAGAAATGAAAGTTAAACTTTTGATAATGATCTCCATCTCTAGAAGTGGTAGCTATGAAGGTTGGCAAATGTGAGATCTCTTCCACTTCTGTATATAATTTGTTTAGGAGTCATGTGGATGTCTAATCTAGGTATTTTTGTGCTTTAAGCCTTGGGTATCTCCATGCCAGGGGTATACATAAAGCAAAAACCTAAACTCTTTAGCGAACTTTAATATGGAAAACTATGTCCCCAGTGTGCTTGCATCATTGGTGCTGGGAACTGGCTGCTTACTAGCTAGCTAATCTTATTTTTGAGCTGCTGGAATACTGCCCATAGCTACTATGAGAATGCATCCTAAATCCCACTCAATCAGCGTGGCATGCACCAGGCATAAAGTTAATTTCAGCATAGGAACTGATCAATGACATCAAAAGGACAGGAAACACATCTATAACATGGCTTCACATAGATCTAGAGAGTCTCCACCTGCACTAGTCCACCTGCTGCCCCTTGATACAGGATGGCATAAACTGTGTGGATATACGTAGCTACTGCACAATGGTAGCTATTATACCCCATGGTGCTAGCTAAATCCATCTTAGGGTTATCACTTGTCCTGTCTTTAGTGACACTTTCCTGTGAAATCCTGTCACCTTTATGATCACACCTTTGCTGCTCCTGCTGCTAGGGTTCCTCCTGCAATACAACTTGCAGAAGTCCATGCACCTTAACTGCAACATCAAGAGAGTTTAAAAGAGTCATGTGACAAAATTTTGAACTTGCAGAGCCCTAGCTTCAGAGGCCTCTATGTACACCATCTCATCCAACCTCACATGATTTTTATTGTTTCAACTATTGACTTGTTACCATAATTATTATATAGCCAACCTCTGCAACTTTGCCCCCCCCCCCCCCCCCCCCCCCCCCCCCCATAGAAGGGATGAGAAGACCTGAAATTTAGAGCATCTTATTTGCTAATCGGCTTTCGCCATGCATTCGATTGAATATAATACATGAAGCAATTTCTGCTTCATGTACGTACTTCATGTTATGTAGTGATTTCTCTCTGTGTGTCTCTTCCAGCATCCATTGCAATGCTGCATGACCTGAACAGCTAGTGGAACCTTCAAATAATGGATACTTATGACCCAAACAGTAATTTTCCTTTGTAGAGAGATTATCCTCTTTTAGAGGCAATTTTTAAGAGGCAATTTTTATTAAGTGTATGAGGTTATAGTCCTATGCTACTGAATCATCTTCAAATTATGGACACACTTTGGGACCCAGTCCTTTGTTGCATAGCTACACATAATACACAATCAATGACATCCAAAGACAGCCTTTCAAAGGTGATTTTAGATTGTTTATCATTGAGAGATTTGTTCTCTTTCAAGGTATCATTTACTGGAGGTTCCTAATTTAGGTACAGATAGCTATGTAATTATTAGTTAACTTACAATGTGATGGAGGTGGAGCTAGTGGCTAATATTTATGATAGCTAGGACTATACTGTAGCTATGTGTGATTGAGTACACCAATTAGCAAGGGGACAGTTTTCCCTCTTTTTCTCCCTTGCTGTGCAGGCAACTAGTTACATGTACAAGTTCAACTTCTGATTCTTCTATTCACCTACTCTGACTTGACAGTGTCTGTCCAGTATTCCATCACCACAGGGACCATATAGAGTGGCGCACTAAGGGACTTATGAGCAAACACACCATTTTTTGATATGGCACTGCACACTTGGGGGCTTTGATCTTTCTATACTATGTCTATGAGTGAGTAGCTATTTCCTATGAATATGTTGTGTCTGTTCACATCCATCACTGATGGATGTGAAAATAATCACCTAAAGAGCAAACTCCATTATTATAGCTACAAATTGGGAATGACTAATCAACTCAGGTTAGGAAAGGAGTCAACATGATGAGGTTAGTATACTCCAAAATTATGTCAATACAAACAAAACTAGAGATGCTCGTATAGCATTAGTTGGGCGAGCAAGCAGCCAGTGGTCATTTCAATGTGCTCCTCCCTCACTTATGATTATATATATCCCCAACAGTGACTTTCGATATCTAGCTATTCAGGTTGTTAACTGACTTGGTGCATTCCCAGTTAGCATTAGAGTGTCTTCTCTGAACCCAGGCTACCACTCCTGTTCAGACTCAGTAGCCAGTCTCTCAAATAATGAGCCCTCATATGCTCTAATCTGGCAGCTCTGTGTTCTGCTGACTCTGCTCTCCTTCTGGCTCTCATTTGCTCTGCTCTTGCAGCATTATCTTCTGCTGACTCTGTACATTCCCTCCTCCTGGCTCTATCTGTCGCATTTCTTTGCTAGTCTTGTTTTTCTCTGTTCCTTTGACTCTGTTCTCCTTCTAGCTCTGTCTCTTTCATTTCTTTCATGAGGTCTCGCTCTTCTTTGCTGGTCAGTTTCTAGAGGGTGTTCTGGGGCCCTCCTTCGCTTGTTTTCTGGTTCTCTGAGTTCCATAATACTCGCTACAATAGTGCTTCAACTTCAAGCTTAACGAAAACGATTGCTTATTATGACGTTGCTTAGTAGCTATTTCGTGCGAATGTGTAAGCGCATGCGCATTTTGAGTGACGTACATGTAACATATAAATATCATCGCAATTTTCCATTTTGACCAATTAGTGTGGGGCTTCGCTCGCTCGCTCGCCAACAACAACAAAAACAAACAAAAAAACAAACGACAATAACAACCAACAACAACAAAAAACTGGTAGCATCAACAACATCAACAGTAATGAAGTTCTTCAGTTCATGAGTCGAAGCATTTTTCTTTTCAAGTACTACAAAAAGTACAAAATAATAGCTATAAAAGTAGCTATCAGTATGGAACTTCTCAATGTGGACACTTTGGGACACAAGTGTAGAGAGATGTCCTCATTTCAGGGGTGTAATTAATAAAGTGATTTTGCAATGAGAAATAGACAAATGTCCCAACTGATCATAGACTAAAGGAGTCTACATGCACTGAGGTGCGTTATTATACTCACGTCTTCAATATCTTCAGCTGTTCCTTTCAGGCGGATATCTCTGAGGAACTCCAGGTTCGGCACAGGACAAAGGTGGTTGTGGAGGCATCTGTGGAGGCATGTTCATGTATGGCATCATAGGTCCTCGGACTTGTTGGGATGATACTTGTGGCTGGGTTGTGTAAGCTCCATGTACTTGTTGCTGGGGTAGGGATTGCTGCTGGTATATGTTCCCTATAAGAGTCAGTATACACTTAGTTTCACACTTCCAGACAAGTTATACACATAACTACATCTCAACTGAAGCATTGATATCTTATGAAAGGGAAGACCACATTCACATGCAAAATTATCCACTTGAATGTTACATTACATTCACATGGCATGGCTACCTTGAACTCCAGGTTCGGCACGGGACAAAGGTGGTTGTGGAGGCATCTGTGGAGGCATGTTCATGTATGGCATCATAGGTCCTCGGACTTGTTGGGATGATACTTGTGGCTGGGTTGTGTAAGCTCCATGTATTTGTTGCTGGGGTAGGGATTGCTGCTGGTATATGTTCCCTATAAGAGTCAGTATACACTTAGTTTGAGGTTCCAGTATTTTTAAATTTCTAGGTCTTGTGACTCGTGGTTTGTTTGTGTAACATATTCAATTGGTGAGCGAAGCAGTTGGTGAAAGTCATTTGTACTTCAACTTCTTAGGCTAAGATATTGCTGTCAGGATGAAGTGGTGGTGCAGCTGCATACACAGGAGGCTGTACCACCAGTACTTAGAAAGCCAAGCGCCTACAATCCACCTAACACCTCTATGACAAAATGCTGTAGAAAGCAATAAACTCTAGCTGTTTGTTGCTAAGTGTTGTGGGTGCATGCATATTAAATGTGACATACGTTATGTAAATCCCAATTTGCATGAATAAGAGGTAAGCTTGCTTCGCTTGCCAACTACCCAACAGCATGAAACCTTAAGGCACCCTGCAAACCAGCATACCTTTGCAGTATTTTTTAGCAATTGTACGAGCAAGATCTCCATCCAGCGGCTCCACAGCTTTGGCTAGAGTTCTCCAACTTGGCATTCCAAATTTAGTTGCATGATTCTTCTTAAGCCAAACAACTATGGCATCATTGAGAGCCATCTCAGCATTTCCTGGCATACGGTTTGTTTTGATTGTTCCAATAGTACCCTGCTTGACTCCAAGATTTTGTGCTAGGGTCTCCCACTGGCCAGCGAGATCACCTACTGCCTTCATCACAACTTGTATATCATCTATTCCTGGATTTGAAAATAAATATATAATTTGTGGGTGTAGCTAAACATATAGATTTCACACCCAATACACGTGCACTTTATAAGACGTAGGATTGAAGAGCTCAGTTAGAGAAACCCAATGCACAGAGCTAGCTGTCCAACCAGTAAAAAAAAAGCAACTGTGGAGCTGGGGTAATAGCCTGCCCTCTCAAACTGTGATACCAAACCTAAATCCTTGTTGGGTCACTTGCACCATTAATTCTGTTGCCTCTTTCACTGTAAAATTGTTATACTTGAGCAGTAATGAGTATTACTTAATATCTGATCATCAATATCCTCAAGAATTGCCATCCAATCACGATCATCTGCAATAATAAATGTAATTTTGATTCTATAAAATTATTTTCCACAGGTTTTCGGGGACTAAGATGATTAACTTACCCTCAATTCCAGCAAATGAATCAATCTGAGCTTTTCCTGAGGGAGAACATAGCAGTAAAGCTAACTATGTGGCTACTTATTTAATTGATATCCCTTGACCCATGCCACACACAGCCATATATACATGCATTAATAATATTGTGACCTGTTTGTTTTGAGGGAGGGAGAGGTATATGGCTAAAAGCTCTTTGTGACTTGTTTTGTCTAGTGCTATGGCAAAGTGATTGCATGTGGCATAGATTGTGATTTGTAGCATATAGTGGAGACATTAAAGTCTGAAGATTAACCACATCTTTTATCCATGTCATTAATGCTTGCATCATGGAAAGGCTATGTACACACTAACTAGTACACAGAGCCACCAGACTGGGCTGTAGCTACCTTGAACTCCGGACATGGGTTGTTGTTGAGGAATCTGTGGTGGTTGTTGGAATGGTACTCGTGGCTGCGTTCTAAGTAAGGGTTGGGATTGATGCTGGTATACATCACCTAGACATAGTGCATAACAGTCAGTATACACTTGTGAACACAGCCCTATTACATGTACACGAGGACATCAGCACATACTATGCATTATGCATATACCTGGAACTCTGGGTTGTCTAGGTTGTTGCTGTGCAGGCATGTATGCCTGTGGTATCATATGTGGTTGTTGGTGTGGTACTTGTGGCTGCATTCCAAATACTTGTTGCTGGTATACATAACCTAGACAGCATAACAGTCATGAACACATGTACATGAGGACATGCCCTTAAGCACATAGAAAACTTCACTCTACCTAATACACTATATATATATATGCATACCTGGAATACTAGGTTGTCTGGGTTGTTGCTGTGCACACAGTGGTATCATATGTGGTTGTTGGTGAGCCTGTAGCTGCATTCCAAATACTTGTTGTTGGGGTTGGGACTGATGCTGGTTTACGTCACCTAGACATAGTGCATAACAGTCAGCATACATAGTGTACTGAATAGGCCTTAACACAACCATGATGATATGTTCTTCAGCGCATAGAAATAGCTAATTATGCATACCTGGACTACTGGGCTGTCCCAACTGGGGGTGCGATGAGAGTTGTTGTGGAGGCATCTGTGGAAAGCACGCATCACAAGTCAATAGCTGCAGTGAAAATGTTGTTTTATTAATGTGGCTTACCTTTGAAAACCAAACACTTTGAGTGGATTTAAAATGAACTATAATATCTTCATCCAACTGACACCTCATGAAATCATCTTCCCCCTCTCCCAGACACAGATGGTCCTTCACTGGAAGACTGGCAGGGCTGGTGGCATGTTTGCATTCAAATCCAAACTTATACTGTGCATTAGACTTGTAAGGCATACGTTCAGTTACTCTATTCAAGGAAGATGTAATCTTCTCGACTATGGTGGGACATTCTTGCTCGTTTGATGTTACCGAATGAAAATTTCGTGAAAATGCAATTGTAATATGTGTCGGACATGAAACAAGAATAACTTTATTCTCTTTCACTAAAAATTTGATCATATTCTTCCACATTTTATCTTTAGACAATTTCCACTGAGAGGCAATGTCAGCAATCATGTGGGAAAATATACCCACAGGCACAAAACCACAATCATATTGCAACATCAAAGGTGCTGGGTTTTGACTACAAGCCTCTATTGCCTGCAATGCAGCCTTCAGTTGACCAGCTGCAGCACTTTTTAGTATACATGGCATGAAGTAGGTTTTGCTGGTAGAATCATCTGGGATCACAGTCAAAATCTTGAGGTGTTCAAGGAGTTTCACTAATTCATCCACAGGGAGTTGATTCGATTCATCGCTGCTAGGTTGCATGGCCAGATCAAGTTCTTTCTTTGAAAACTTTCCCTTTTCCTTGAATTTCTTTGTTACGCCTGGACTAACTTTACTTGCATTAGTGAAGGTGTGTATGATCAGCTGTGAGATACTGTCAAATATGACCTGCACATCACAAAAAACTTTATCTTCAATCACTTCAGGATAATACAAGATTAGTCCCATGTAGTGATGCAGAAACCAAAGAACACTCTTTAATTCTTTCGGGTCAATTCCAAGCTTCATTGCTTGTTTCTTACAATTATCTAGAGACATAATACGCTTACTGTCGATATCCTTGCGCATATACAGGCTCAATATCAGCCAGGCTGCTGGGATCTCAATTTCTTCAAAGTTATCTTTGATTACTTTCTCCAAGACTTTTTGTTTCTCCTTTCTCTCATTATCATCACCTGTTTTATTATTCACCATTAAAATTAGCTCATTTGTATCATTCCCAGCAGATAATAGTATGTCATTATAGAAACTGGTGCTCTCGATTCTGCCTTGGAGGGATTCTTGCTTTTCTGATAATAGGAGGGATTTTTGCTCTTCTGATAATTTTTTATTTTCTGTTATTTCATCCAGGTGTGTACCCACGAAGAGGGCTCTCGAACGAATAGGATACTCTTTAGATAAGCTTTGAATCTCATTCATGCTTTTAGTCAGTTCACCATTAAAATTAGCTCATTTGTATCATTCCCAGCAGATAATAGTATGTCATTATAGAAACTGGTGCTCTCGATTCTGCCTTGGAGGGATTCTTGCTTTTCTGATAATAGGAGGGATTTTTGCTCTTCTGATAATTTTTTATTTTCTGTTATTTCATCCAGGTGTGTACCCACGAAGAGGGCTCTCGAACGAATAGGATACTCTTTAGATAAGCTTTGAATCTCATTCATGCTTTTAGTCAGTTCTTCCTTTTTAGGGTTGCTGAAGCATGTAATACTAGCAAGAATTTGGAACAGGGTTTCTTCCACGGTAATGGTGGATTCAACTTCATCGGTAGACTTACCGTCAGGATGGGTGTAACTTATCTTGAAAGGTTTATCCAGTGAATCAATTAGTCGGTGGTAGAGAAGGTAAAGAGAAGGACCCATAATGAGGGCAGACAACATTTCCAGAAACTCAGGCTGGCCACCAGTGTCGGTATTGATCAGGAGGATAAGCTCATTGAGATCCTGTAGCAGGATCTTAATGTCATCAAGATCTTTGCTATTCCTGGTATCAGGAGGGGGCAACATATCTACAATATCTTCCCTTTTTACACGAGTATGTAGTTCACTGGCTGACGAAGAAGATTGCTTAGAAACTTTTGTTGCTGGATTGGTGCTGGTTGAATCCTTTGGGACCAATTGGCATTGGCTTAATAGTTGGTTAAGCATCTTGTCTTCTTTCATAAAGCCTTTGAGTTTGGACCACTCGGATGACCCTGAGATTGTTGTCATATCACAACTTATATCCCTCATGTCACTGCGCTTGATGATAACCTGCCCTGCATATTCAACAACTCCTGTACTACGTGAAATATTTCCCTTTTCTTCTTCCTCCAGGAGATTCTTAATCTCTCCCATCAAGCGCTTTATCGTGGATGACTTTCCCGATCGAGGAATGCCAGCATGAACGAGCCTAGCCATCTTTATTTTCACTTTAATCTTCTCTTTGATGGCTTTATAATAAGCTTCTCTGTGCTGAACATCACTTGGTGGTTCAACACCTAAGTATGTACAATAGAGCAAAGTATACATCTATACAGCTAGTAAGTAAACTACTTGTGGCATATCTAGTTCACACAGTCAGAGGATAAGGTTCAATAACTAGCTACACTTAAGGGGGCTCCGACATGACTACTGACATGACTACACGCAGCCAGCCAGCGTGCAACTAAGTATAAGCACTAATAACAGAATCATTATTGTGGAAAACGAGCTGAAAAACCACAAAAAGGTTAGGAATGCAACTTTGTGCAGGTAGTACATGAACCATACAAGCAGGAAAAGTCATAATAGTAAATAATTTATTCAATTGCATGTAGCTATAATAGCTAGTATAGGTAGCACTCCTGAAGAAAAATAATGTAGGCAATCTATAATTATTTCCAGCGCCAGATTCAGAGCCTATTCCAGAGCCAGTGTCACCGGAAGAGTCTGGCCCGAGCGAGACTAACTCCAGAGCTAGTCTGGGCTAGCAGACCTCCGGTACAAAGAGGTGTTGAGATCCAGATGAGTCCGAAGTGTAGCGTTGAGAGAGAGAGCCAGACTCTCCTGAGTCCAGGATCAGGGCCGCCTCTCCGTGGCATGAGCGATCACTCAACCAACGGTAGAAAGAATTGGCATCCTGCTGGATATAGTGGGTGGGGCTGGGGCTCTGTGTAGTAGTATTGACTTTCAGTGATGCTCACCATCTACATGTACTATGAAGTCTGCAGTATGATTGTATTTGTTGTAGTAAGAGATCAGTCATGAGCAAAGATTTGACCTTTAACCCATAATGACTGAGTCACTGGGTGTGATCCATTACTTCCATGGGAGGAGTATACTTGCAGATGCCCGTAAATCCAGAAGAGTCCGTACTTGGCATGTTGTTTCCTCATGGTCTGGGGTAGACAGCTACGGATGGGATTAGGAAATCTTCAAAAACTGAAGTGATCAGCGCTTTCAGCAGTTCATTCTAAAGCTAGGAATTTGATATAGAGACAATTCGATCCGTAGTTGTCTTATAAGCATACAAAGGAAGGATGTGAAACTATTTTCAACACTGTAAGTTTAGCACAAAAAAAGAAGTATTAATTTTAGTCCTTTTAGCTTCAAGCGGTGCTAGCCTCTCGGCAACTGCCCCATTTTTCCTAGTTCTTGGGAGATCAGCGACTGTAGATAAGTCCTCCACTGTGATCTTTGTAGCTTCTTTGCAAGTGTCGGTAGTCTCGACATCAGTCCCTAGCAACCTGCAAAACAAGCGCGTGGGCGGGATGTCAGAGCCCCATTAATACTATAAAAATTGATCAGCAAAGATGGTGGGTGGAGTTTCGAACTTGGGTAAGAAATTCTAGCGGCCGAGGTTAGAGAATACACTGTAATTTTCAGACCACAGAAATCTGGAGCTATGCACAGTATGTAACTTTAGTAGTTTTCTAAATGATGCACATCGTATCAAAAAAGCATATGTGCATTGCTAATAGTCATTACATGAAACTATTGTACAAGTTCTATAGCACCAACCACTAGTGTGCTCGAGATCTAGGAAAGAGTGTACTCGCAAGATGCAGTTAGCCTAGCATAGACATTCCTTTACCATATTTCTCTACGGGATTGAGGAAAGGGTCTGGACTTATTATTAGCACACACACTTATGCAGCAGGAATGTAGTGCTTGTTCACATTACATCATTTTAAACCACAAAAACTGCAATTGAGGTCTTGAGTAACTTGGATTTTCTCTTTTCTTCTGTCTTTGCCATTTGTTGTTTCATCACACCTGGCAGAGTATGAAGTGCAAAATGGCTGGCCTTTTAGCACCTTGATGGATCTATATGCTCAAAGTGATCTAATTGGTCCCGCAACAAGTCATACGTGCTAGTAAGTCCAAACCCTTTCCTCCCATAGGGAAATAGAGTAAAGGGTCGGCTATGCCAGACTACTGAGAGAGTTTGCTAAAATCTATACCAACCAAAATTTGGCTTTTTGGCCTCAGCACCGGAGTGCCAAGGCACAGTGCTGAAGGCGACTATATATGATTAATAGCGCGCGCAATGATGTATATTGAGCATGCACTTGATGATAACTTGCCCAGCATATTCAGCAAATTCTGTACTAGGTGAAATAATTATTCCCAACATCTATATACAGAACAAGTGAAAGGAAAAGAAATAAAAAGGCCATGTAGGGTTAGTCTGTACTTTAATAGTTTGTCAACAAAAATCAAAATTATGCTGCCTTCAATAATAATCCCTACATCACTGCAAGCTGCTTTAATTGTTCATATCAGTATAAAAGTGTTCTGCTTGGTTTAGGCAGTGATGTAGGGATTATTATTGAAGGCAGCATGATTTTGATTTTTGTTGACAGAAACTATTAAAGTACAGAATAACCCTACATGGCCTTTTTATTTAGCATAAATTTTCACTTGTTTGTTTACTTTTTGTACGACCTAAAGGTTGAATATTTAAAAATAGCTGGTTGGTAACCACCCATAAACCTAAACCACCAACTGCAAGTTATGAGCACTTAATAGCCACAACTTACCATTATCACCAGAAGGAGGAGGGTTGGAGGAGGCAGAAAGAGGAGGGGAAGGTTCAGGGGGAGTAGCTAAAGGAAATGAATACAAAGATGAAGCATTCAGCAGCCATGACTCTTTCCCTCCACCACTAGTACCATATTCAGTTCTAACTTGAAGTACTAACTCATTCCAATGCCAACAATGCTCAAGAATGGACAAAACAGCTTTAAATTTGGTCAAAATGGGTTATTACACACCTGGCACACTCCTTAGACAATGTTAACTGTCTCACAGAGAAAGAGAAAATTTTTCTGAGCAGAATGGTCCTTACTTTAGAACTATAGCACCTTCCCTTCAAAAGTTATACCCGTTTTTAACATTAATTAATTTCACCTACTTTTAATTAACCACTAATTACTTCCTAAGGGCTATTAATTATATCGCTACTGAGCGAACACCGTTATTTTAGCTCTGGGCTATTATCTATATTTAGAACATGTACTGCTACATTATCTAATTAGTGCTAAGTGGTTGAACATCTCTATACTTACAATCAAGTTGCCTGAGGGCTAATTCTCGCTTGACTAATTCTTTATCAATAGCAAGAATGTCTTGTTTGTTGTTATTGATCAATGTCTCCCCCCTCTGAACCCTCTCCTGCAGGGATTGTTTCCTATATGAAGACAGGGAGGGCTGAGCAAGCTCCCTCTTCCACTCAGCTATCATCTGCACACATGGAACACACATCAGGTATGGACTGGGCCACATGCCACGCCCTCATCACGCCACTGCTACACTCATCACTCACCTGTTCATTGTGCTTTATCTGATAGACTGCCTTCAACTGTGAGGAGTGAGAGAGAGAAGGTGAGACAACCATACAACCAACACACAAAGACAGCCATCATGCACCACAAAAAAAACCACCACACGCACAGCATGTGAGCTACGGCTTCCAAACTTGGAGAATGTGTAGAGTAAATCATGCTCTATAAGATCAAGGGGTCCATGAGTCACTATGCCCCGCCCACTTCCCTCGGCAGACTCGTGAGCGAGTACAATGGCCTGAAAAAAATTGAGCAGGGGTCTAGTATGCAAGCCATTTGAGCTGCAAACTCCAAAGGTGGAGAATCTTCGTTATTTTTAATGCTTAATAGAGTCTAGGGGTGCATGAGTTGATGGACCTCACACACTTCCCTCGGCAGACATGTCAAGAATTTTGCTGAGTCAGCATATTGCCATACAAATTGACAGGGGTCTAGTAGCCGGTAGCAGACATGCCAGATGAGGTGTGCCCATGAAACATTGGGGCACATATGCTGGAGGTAGCTGCTTTAAGGTTGAGTAGTCCAGCATTCCAACAAACAACCCATCCCTGCATACGAGCACCCCCCATTCTTTATACACTGTTGCTATGTAATGGCCTACTGTTGCTATGGGCCTAAGGTGCTGGCAGTGACTGTCTAGAGGGTCTTGTTGGAGATACTGGACCAACACAACAACACAGCAGCTATTTTCATAACAACTCACCTCCTCTAACTCCTCAATAGTAAGCTTCTGGAGCCTCTGTATGTGAGGAAACAAACCGAGTCACAACAGCCATGTTAGAATAGCAATGGACTAAGCTAGTAGTCTAGCTATAGAGAGAGACTTGGGACTAAAGTAACACAACAATATATTACGATTCAATGGCCATTATAGAATGAAATACAGCTGCCTTTAGTCGCGCCTACTAGCTATAATCTGCGCATGTGAACTAGAAAACCATTAATCTTTAGTAACCAACCTCTTCAAAAAATGTCGACATCTCTTTCTTTACGCCCCAATCCTTGATCTCTAAAAATAGCTCTCATCCAAAAATGGAATTCAGCTTGAGCATCTAATTATAAACCATGGAGGGGACCCTTAATATAGATTGTCACTTGGCCACTCCCTTTCCTGTATAGTTGTAAGGATACAATAACAGTGGATGAATGAGGAGCAATGGCTATATCGATGAAAGTTATCATTGAAATAATAATGAGACCAAACAGTTATCCCCAAAAGTATTCTCTTTTGGGACGTGTGTATCTTCTGTCTCCTAGGTACCTATTTGATGTCACAGTAATACTGTACTTCAAATTGGGCTTTTTAATTGGCTTTAAGTAGTAAGTAGTTGGTTGTCACTGAAATAGTGGAGCCCCACCCAGTGTTTATGACTCTGAAGTGCAATGATTATTATTTTGCTAAAAACTCATGACACTTAATTACATCAACAAGTACATAGATCACTACAAAAATATTAAATTTGTACAGAAAATAAGATGTTTGAGTAAAAGAAATGTTCTGTGCAACATTCGGTAATCCAATTCCAATGTAATGACAAAAATAATCTGATTCACACAAAAAAAAATAATTGCTGTATGATTTATGAAAACAACAAGAAAATCTTAATCAGTAGTGAACTGGAAAGTGTCTGAAGTTTGAGCATCTTGGATGAGAATTGGAGTACGTGGGGATTTAGAGCAATGTCTATGAGTTGGTACATCTCAAAGCGTGTCTCCATGACGTGAAGGTGTCTGTAGAGGGTGGAGCCATCACACCACTGCGTCACTATGGTGATCTGGGGGAGAGATGTCCAGCCCATGAATAGGAGAATGTTCGCATGCCTAGTCTTCCTGCAAAAGGATTGAGGAGTAACATTATAATTTTTTGTGGGAGAGAATTTTTATGGTTCCAAAAGTAGCAAATAAAAATGAGGCTACTTTGAACGGTACACATTCATACACAAGTGGCTTAGAAGTATATGTATATTCATTGAATTGGAATGCAATCAGTGTCTATGATTCCAATAATGGTGGTCCCATGACCAACACGTTCTTTTATTCATATCCTCCTTTATCACGTCCAAAGTGCACAAGGGAGTTGTACATAAAGGGGGTGGAGTTCTAACCTACCACCAACCTTAGCACACCCACTTCATTCTTGAAGGCTAGTAACTGCTGCTCTGTAGGATTTGTCACATTCAGTTTCTTCACAGCTACTGGCCCTGAAGGGATATCAATGTCATGCATTATGCATACGTAATCTGAAAATACTGTGCATGACTGGATGGACTTACCATGCCATTTCCCCTTGAAGACAGTACCAAACGACCCAGACCCTATCTTGTTCCCTATTTCTATGTCTTGGTAAGGGATTTCCCAAACATCTGTAGAATCTCGATTGGATTTCTAGAACATGAGGAATAAAACACCCTCAGCTAAAGTGTCAAAGTTCAAGTGGGTGAATGCACCCCTTCTCAATGTGGATACCCTGAATTGTATCATAAGGACACCTCTCTAATCAGGACACTTTCGGAGGAGGTTATATCTTTATTTCAGGGATTACTTAATACACATGGTAGTCTCAGTTAGCCAGCACAAGAGGCTTTTACTTATCAGAGAGAGGAATTCCACTGTAAACTGAATATATAATCATACTTTCTTTGTCTTTTCGTCCGTGGCGACCTTTCCTCTGCGTTTTCTAAGATGGGGCAATGTGCTACTGTGGTAGGACGTGCTCCCTCCTCCCGAGTGTTGACTCCCAGTGACACTCCCATTAGTGGAAGTCATGTCAGTGTTGGAAACAGAAGAGCCCTTGTTCGTCATCCCAAGAGCTCCAGGACTAGGACTAACACTCTGACATGACAGAAAAATGTTCCCCAGATGAACTATGCCTAGAGAAAATATAATATTTAATAAATAAATAAATAAATCCTTCCATGATTAAAATTAAGAACTTTACCTTTCCAGAGATGATCTCTTTGTTCGTTCACTAGTCCCCATTGTTAAGTTTCCAGAGTTTTTTCTCTCTGATCGAGGGTGGACACGATTGTCCATGGAACTGCGATGATCGTTACGCTCATCACTGTTGTTGACACCATGTGCCTGGAGGTGGTCCAAGCTACTGCTACTAGCCAATGGACAGCAGAGAGGGCAAATAAATTAAATAATTTTGGTTGGATGTCCTGCACCCTGTGGGCTAATTAGATAATTAATTGGCGGGTTATTTCCTTATAAGGAAATTGTTAACTGGTGGATTGATTCCTTATAAGGAAATTGACTATGTCCTAATTGACTGGATTGAGAGGTGTGACCTACCACTCTTTTATGTTTTCTGGATCCACTCCTGCTCCCACTGGAAACAGAACCGATCCCGTTGTCCACCTGTGAGGGTGGGGCATTCTGGTCCAGCGAGAGAGAGGACGTGGAGGAATGGCGCAGCATATGGTTGCTCCGCAGATAACGAGAAGGGACGTCCCCAGGAATGTAGCTAGCCTGCAGCTGATACTGGTGGTGTACTCAGTATACTCATCCCAGAACTATGTATGTATGTATGTATGTATGTATGTATGTATGTATGTATGTATGTATGTACAAATGAAAAGATGACTATATTAAAGTTTTTGGTTCCAACCTGTTTGGTTCCAGTATGGAGGATGTGGGGGTGACAGCCCCCATGGTGCGGATGTGAGGAGAGGTACTTCTAGTGAAGCGTGGGTCATCTCCCTTGTGGTCTCTGGAGTTGGAAGCACTGGATGCAGTGCTGGAGTTGAAGATAGATGGAGTGGAGATCGAACGTTCTCTAGAAACTCGCCTAAAAGAGAGTATAATAGCATACTAAATCTAGCATGCTTATGGTCTCATGTTAAGGGATGCTCAGTGATAACCCTCAACTCTTAAGGGTGGATAAAATAACATATCTTCATTCCACAAGGTCTCAAAAGAGAGCTCTCTTTGAGAGCTTTTCAATAGTGTTTGAGTTACTACCACTCCCATATATAGAAGACTTCCAGGAGGTAGTGTAATGAAGATATGGACGTTTCAATATATATTTCACGGATATGTCACCCTTAAGGGTGTTGATTGTGTACCTATGGGCAGGTTGGTTCTGATCTGGAGGACTGCCTGATCTGTTCCATGTGACCAGGTATGTTAGGGTAGGCGGATTTGGAGGACATGGTGGGGAGAGGGGGGGTTGGTGTGGCTGAGGGAGGAGCACTCCCATATATAGAAGACTTCCAGGAGGTAGTGTAATGAAGATATGGACGTTTCAATATATATTTCACGGATATGTCACCCTTAAGGGTGTTGATTGTGTACCTATGGGCAGGTTGGTTCTGATCTGGAGGACTGCCTGATCTGTTCCATGTGACCAGGTATGTTAGGGTAGGCGGATTTGGAGGACATGGTGGGGAGAGGGGGGGTTGGTGTGGCTGAGGGAGGAGTGAGGACCGCAGATGGTGGGTTTTGACCAGAGAGAAAATCCTGTAGGATAAGTCCATTGAAAGTCATTCAGTTCAGTGACACCATAATATGAAAAGCTTAAGACTGGAAGTGACCATAGTAATTTTCAAGTCTTGACTTAATTTCATACCGAACATCGTCCAAGTAGCTGCAAAAGATGGACTACAATGCTGGTAGTAACAATATCCATCTCACACCTATATATGGTAAAGGGTCACCCTGCTGTATTATGACCTTTGACCTATGTGATAAAAACTGGTAAAGGGTAGACAACCTCATAACTGCACTATATACTGCATGTACTATGTACTACATGTATACAGCATATGCACTGGTATAGTATTTAGTAAAGGATCTACATGAAAAGCTCATGATCAAGGGCCAAGGGAGTGAAGTAGGAATAGTATCTCGTACTTGATGATGGGTAAGGGTCACTTCACTAAGTTCACTCTCTTGCATGCAGTTATAATACATATTCCAGCTAGATTTTTGGGCCATACTGCTTCGATGCTGCAGTACTTGGTTTTCATAATGAAGCTGCAGTTATAATAGCATCCCTACTTCACATTTTTATTTCGAAGAAATTTTTTGCATTCACTTGTTTTAAGGAAGATATAGCAACTTTTATTTTTCAGCTAAAAAAATGCAATTTATAGGCAAGTATCTAAAAAGGTGTTGCTTGCAATTTGCATGCAAATTTTCATAGCTACCACAAAGATCAATGATATTTCTCTCTCCTTCAGCCCTTCAAACCCAAAGTTGTTGCGCAAGTAGCACGATAGTATGCGGTGATAAAGACTGGGATCGCATTTATACTTGCTGCAGACATCAAGACACAAAAGATCACACTTTTACACCTGTACTCTGCTGTACAGCTGCAGTTTATTTACCTGGACAGGGGCAGAAGACTCGCCTACAATTAAGAGATGACGCCGAATTTGTGTATTCACGATCACTAACACAGCTGCTGAGAGAAAGACATCACAAAAGCAGGCTCGTCACTGGTCGGGAAGGAAGTCGAAGAGAAAGAATTATTTTGTCAGGTATTAAAGGTATCATGTTAAATTTAATATCATAGCTAGACTAGCTAAATCTCAGTTAACACTGACTGAATGCATGGCAATTTCAGTTTCTGAAACTGGTACCGTATGCATGTCATGTCATTGTGAGAATAGAAGCTGGGCTTGAGCATGCCAGTTGAAAGGGTATGCATTTGTGACAGTCAAGGGTAGAAATCAAACGTTATTCACACTTTCTACTTTTGAAAAAAAAAGTTTGAAAGACAGTTTGAAAAAAAAAGTTTGAAAGACAGAAAATTTATCGTAAAGCATCAGTGATGACAAAAGTAAACTTTGACCAAAACGTGAATAACATTTGATTTCTACCCTCACTATCACCTTTACAAAAATTAATATCTAGCCTTTTCCCTCCTCCCTCACTGCTTTGTATGTATGCAGGATTAAGGCCACAACATGGAGAGAGTGATTCATACAACTTGCAGCGAGCTTTGCCTGAGAATGGTACTGATGCACGAGAGTTAGAAGTGGGAAAGACTCTTGACGATAGCGTCAAAACGTTCACTTGCTGTTCCCCAAACTATTCTATTCATCTAGATACGGACTATGATGTAATAGTATTTCCCAATGCAGAGTATGGTAATTAATCTGTTCTTATAATCATGTCAATTGTGTCAATCTGTTCCATCCATTTCACTTGTGATGATGATGATGATTGTTATGTAATAAAACAAAGTATGACATAGTGTATTATTATACTCCCATGGTCCATGGCATATGTAATAAGATGCCACAGATAAAAGATCTTACAAAGTGAGTAAATAAATGTCTGCACTGATCCTGCAATCCTTGCATGCAAAATCATAATTCTGTAAGACAGTAATTTACATCACTGAAGGTCAAAACTGGCTTTGATGTTCCCTTATTGTATCCAGACAAAATCATCATACATAAGTATAAACATGTAGTAGAGAATATGAAACCACATGCATGCAGATGGAAAGTCACATAATATTATTATGGAAACATGAAATCACTTTAACATGCAAAGATGGATTTCCTGTATCCCTCCCACTGCCAGAATATTGAACCTCTACTTGACATCATCGCTCTCTGGTTTCCTATAGATAAAATATTGTCCATTTGAGGACGACAGACAGACAGACAGACATTGGTCAAGAAACACTAGAAATTGAGTAAAACAGCTTTTCCTCTCAGTTATCACTCTCTGATAAGTCACACTCACTGGTGGATTTAGAGTATAGGTTCGTAGGGTTCGGACAAACCCCCTTTTTTCCAGATCTTAGAACGCTTGCTAATCTCCCTCGAAGGATGAGCCTTCCTCGTGGACTAGTAGGGCGGGCACACAAGATTAGTGGACTAGATATTATTTCTTTTCAATACTTAGATGCTCAGGATCACGAATCACACTGCTGCACATGTAAAGCTCCCATATGCCCCCCCCCCCCCCATGTTCTCCTTAAGTGGTTCTGCCAATATATATATACACACCAAAGGATTGTTAACTTCCTTACTTATTCTCTATAGCCAGAAGTTTCAGGAAGAACACAGCAGCATCCTCATCAAACTGAGTCCCCAGAGACTGATGCTGGTCTGGTCCACGTGAGGCAAAGATCAGCGCCTTCACCAACTCCAAGAGAGAGTCTGAATGAAGGAACTTACTCTCGTGAATAGCTGTTCATGCAGGGTGACAGTCCTAAAAATAATGTGCAAATATGAGTAAATATTCTCTATAGGGGGTATTCACAGTTTACCTCCAATGTTAAAAAAATTCAGCCCCACTCCTCTCTATACTTACAGATGCATTTTACAGCTAGATTTAGCAACAGATTGAGTTCAGAGTTGCAGAATGCTATTGTTCATTATGATAACAGTTGTCATTTTTGGAAAGAATGAAGCAGACGAACAGACTCTATGCTACAGACTATTATCTTCAGCATTAATAAAAAACTTCCAGTGGAGCATGCTAGCTATGTTATGTTATGTTATGATAATGGTTGCCATTTTAGTCACTGGAAAGAATTAAGCAGACTACAGACTGTATGCTATAGACTATTGTCTTCTGCACACTGATAAAAAAACTTCAGCATGCAATGTTATGTTATGATAATGGTTGCCATTTTAGACTAAAATAAGGAAAAAATAATAATACAAATTTCACAATGTTGACAATAAGTCATAAGCCTTGCACCCATAATGTGAAGAACATGTTATGGGCTATTTAGTCCAGATACAAGTATTTCAAAGGGAGCCATCAGCGAAGCCCTTCAAGCCAGACTGTAGCCTCCTGGCCTGTCTGGGATGTCATGTCTGCATATGCTGGAAGTAACTACAGTGGATTGCAGTGATCTTGCAACTTGAAATTCAGAACACCAAACGAATTTACATAGCCTCCTTTTAACCGACTTAATTGTGGCTTTAGAGTTGGGCTACTTAAAAAGGAAGCTATGTAAATTTTGGTTTGGTGTTCTGAATTTCATGTTGCAAGATCACTGCAATCCACTGTAGCTGGTGAGCATGAGCTAACCAATCTAGGTCAGTAGTGAAACATGTTTTTTAAAATCTTTCTTATCTTGCAAGCAATCGTTATTCAAAAAAAAAATGGACGGCAATGGCCATTTTGACCACCACTTGGCAATTTCGGGCACCACTCAAGTTATTTTAACTCATCATATTATTTTAGTTGCTATGACATTTTTGATGACCAAAGGACACTCTTTATTGTATAAAGTGGGCGTGGCAAAATGAATTTCAGCCACCATTCAAGAATCCTGGGCAGAACTCTGTGCATGACACCTCATTTTCCAAGGGTAAATGTGTCTGTATGCATTCCTGTAGGCAGTGTCAGTTGCTCCACCTGTTATGTAACTAATTGAAGCTGATAGGACATATCTGATTACCAAATGGAGCATGCTAATAGTCGTAATGTTGGTATTCTCAACCACACTGAAAACTGGAGGTTTTGAAATGCAGATTGAGATAGTGCTTGAATCATGCAGTTTCCACATTATGCTGTTTGAAATACCTTTCCTTTTATTATAACATCAGTTATTACCAGTTGGATGGGAGGACAATCACAGATGATGAGAGGGATTAATTTCCCTGCCCATTGTGGCACCATACACGTATGTAGGATAATCTCAGAGACACAATATCATTGTGGCTTGTCTTGAGAGAACTTTCTGTTTCACTCTCTTAGCATATCTTCTAGTCTATTTGCATTCACTTTGCCCTTCTAAAATTGAGAAAGTGCTCTCTGTACTAGTAATTGTAGTCAGAAAGCTATTAGGAGGCTCATTGATAGGCAGGGACTTCCTCTTTCTAGTTGTTAAGCCTTTAAGCCTTTTTTGGTCAAAAAAAACACCCACTATGGTATTAACTGGAAGGACATCCTAACCACATACAGATCTAGTGATATAATAATTATTATGTGTTGACAGAAAGGCATATATATAAGATGAAACCACATGATCTCAACAAATAGAGCTGCCTTTCTCCGATGAGTAAGGGATGCTGTTCACCTCACAATGCATGACATACCAAGATGCAAATCCACTGCGGCATTGACCGTATGCTGACCTAGTGATTCTCCCCACAGGAATTATCGGCACTGTATTGTTTACAACCTTATACATGTACTTATACAGCCCAAACCACATTGATAGGCAGGGACTTCCTCTTTGGTTAGATTGGATACTGATAGGTAGCACTGTATTGTTTACAACCTTATACATGTACTTATACAGCTCAAAGTGAAGGAACATTTTCAAACCACATTGCCCACACAATCTCGAAACGGAGAACGGAGCATCATACAGCTGTGCTGGCATTGAGACAACGACACCAGTCCTCATTCTTAGATTATGACACAAGGTCATAATTTCCATGTTTTTATTTTTGGTTTGATAATAATTATACAATGTCATCATGAAGTATCTGAAAGTTACTACATCTATTCAGTGTTATTTTTTTATAAATCCTTGCTTTGGGCAGGTATGATGTGAGTAGAAATACCTACCAACCACTCATGCTTATGTTCAGTCAGGATACACAAACCACTTACCTAACTACACATAACACCAGATGTGACCACTTGATTGACAACCTTATCAATATAACCTCCCATACGACTTATTTGACTGAAAATTGGTCAAGTGTACAACCTCTAAGTACAACAAGTGAGTGTTAGGGACAAGCAAGAGAATGTGTTGTCCATGCAAGCAAAGCAAGCCCAGCTTGAGAAAATGGACTTATTTGAGCAAGTGTACATGGACCGTCTGCATTTCTCATTAATACTCATTATCCTAATATACAAATAGATATCGACAGATTTTATGTGGGGGGCATGTCAGCAAGCAATAATAAAAAATGCTTACTGTAGACAGAATAGATGTCTGAATGAGTGAAAGATGTACCTGGGAGAAAAGCTCCTCAACTTCCTTGTCCATATAAGGAATTCAAGAAACTGCATTCCTATAAACAGATACATCTGATTCAGTTGGACATACCTGGAATACACTTCACAGCAGCAGACCTTGCCTTTCCTTCACTAAACCACGCCCACATGATACACCCCTGAACTACTGGAGAGTAGGAAGAGGAGGGCCCAGATTCCTGCACGAAGGACAAGTAGCTGTAGAAGGAGGAGAGGATGGAGGAATCACTAGGAAGGGGACTGCGCAAAGGACAAGTAGCTATAGAAAGAGGACAGGATGGAGGAATGAAACTTCTTTACAAAACAGAGACACTTTCCCAAAGTAAAAATGACGATCTAAAAGATAAAACTCCATGGGAGGGAGGGAAAGAGAGAATTCAGTTTGTTGGGCACAAGACGAAGTTGGTACATTCCTACCAGAATACAGTAGGTAGTAAGCCACAGTGTAGCCATTATGTAAGTTTTGTGGGCATCCAGATGGAAGGACAGGAACTGTGACTGTGAACAAGCACCCACAAGTGAGAAAATAAGGGAAAAGGACACTGTACACAGCTAGTGGCTTAAAAAATGCTAGCCTTCTTGTTACCTATGTTTGAACACACTGAGTAATACAATGTCTAACGAATACTCTGGGGAGCACCAACATTCCCATGCATTGAAATAGCATGAAGCAGCTATATGTCATATTTGGAGTTATGACTATCTGGAGAGATTTGCAAATTTGGCGATGATGGTTCTAAAAGAGAAACGGCATAAATTTAGCTCCCATTTCCCACTACAGAGATACCTTTATGGGAACTTCTAACATGCTATGTATGGTACCATGAAAGAAAGGTCAACCAATATGATACCATCAGTGTCGTGAGGTCAACATTAGCAAGCACCATTACAAATGCCTAAAGGTCAGTCACCAGGCATTTCAGTAGCAAGAATGTAAAAGTTAATAACTTGAATACAGATTTTGATAGCCAAGAGCCATATAATTATGCTTAAATGCGGAGGTGGGGGAAATAGCCAATGTTTACAATTAACATTCTTCTTATCGATCCGCGGTTACGAAAAATGTAAGGCACATGGCGTGCAATGGCATGCAGTCAATTGCGCAAATTGACGTTTTTTTACGCTCTACTTTATACCACGCCCCGCCCAGCGCCAATAATAATAAGAGGGAGAGGAAGCGCAGTTTACTAAGAAATTGTACAGCAAGTAATAAATTATTTTAAGGAAGATATAGCAACTTTTATTTTTTCAGCTAAAAAAATGCAATTTATAGGCAAGTATCTAAAAAGGTGTTCCTTGCAATTTGCATGCAAATTTTCATAGCTACCACAAAGATCAATGATATTCTCTCTCCTTCAGCCATTCAAACCCAAAGTTGTTGCGCAAGTAACACGATAGTATGCGGTGATAAAGACTGGGATCGCATTTATACTTGCTGCAGACATCAAGACACAAAAGATCACACTTTTACACCTGTACTCTGCTGTACAGCTGCAGTTTATTTACCTGGACAAAGGCAGAAGACTCGCCTACAATTAAGAGATGACGCCGAATTTGTGTATTCACGATCACAGCTGAGAGAAAGACATCACATAAATATAAGCAGGCTCGTCACCGGTCGGGAAGGAAGTCGAAGAGAAAGAATTGTTTTGTCAGGTATTAAAGGTATCATGTTAAATTTAACACTGAATGCATGGCAATTTCAGTTTCTGAAACGGGTACGGTGTGCATGTCATGCCATTGTGAGAATAGAACTAGAAGCTGGGCTTGAGCATGTCAGTTCCAAGGGTATGCATTTGTGACAGTCAAGGGTAGAAATCAAACATTATCTACTTTTGAAAAAAGAAGTTTTGAAAGGCAGAAAATTTATCATAAAGCATCAGTCATGACAAAAGTAAACTTTGATTAAAACATTTGATTGCTACACTCACTGTCACATTTGCAAAAATTAATATCTAGCCTTTTCCCTCCTCCCTCACTGCATTGTATGTAATATTATGCAGGATTAAGGCCACAACATGGAGAGAGTGATTCACACGACTTGCAGCGAGCTTTGCCTGAGAATGGTACTGATGCAGGAGAGTTAGAAGTGGGAAAGACTCTTGACAATAGCATCAAAACGTTCACTTGCTGTTCCCCAAACTATTCTATTCATCTAGATACGGACTATGATGTAATAGTATTTCCCAATGCAGAGTATGGTAATTAATCTGTTCTTATAATATCATGTCAATTGTGTCAATCTGTTCCGTTCGTTCCTTCCATTTCACTTGTGATGATAATGATTGTTATGTAACAAAACAAAGTATGACATAGTGTATTATTATACTCCCATGGTCCATGGTATATGTAATAAGATGAAAGATCTTACAAAGTGAGTATGTCTGCACTGATCCTGCAATCCTTGCATGCAAAATCATAATTCTGTAAGACAGTAATTTAACATTGCTGAAGGTCAAAACTGGCTTTGATATTCCCTTATTGTATCCAGACAAAATCATCATACATAAGAAAACATGTAGTAGAGAATATGAAGACCACATGCAGATGGAAAGTCACATACTATACACAGTATGGAAACATGAAATCACTTTTACATGTGCATGTGTATATATACCATTTCCTTCCCAGGGATTACTTCCTGCATGCACAGATTCCTTACTCTCCTTTGCTCCATGGATTTGCTATGCACTTTAAAGTAACGCTATTGAATGACGATTTCCTGTATCCCCTCCAGGACAGGAACTGTGACTGTGAACAAGCACCCACAAGTGTGAAAATAAGAGAAAAGGAACATTGCACACAACTAGTGGCTTAAAAATGAATTTTACTATGCTAGCCTTCTTGCATTTGAGTACTACCTATGTTTGAACACACTAAGTAATACAATGTCTAACTAATACTCTGGGGAGCACCAACATTCCCACAAACCAATTACCAGCCATCTAAGGGTCTGTGGTAATAAGAGTTCTAGCACCAACATTCCCATGACCAGCTTATTGCATTTGCAGTAAGGAACCTACTCTATGCAATCAATTAGTGTATTGTGCTCCAATGATACTAACCAATGGTAATCCAAACACAGCTGAGAGATTTGCGATTGGTTATGACCACTCCCCCCCCTTGTGGGTTCAATATTACTATCACATAACTACTTTCTTGACCAATGAATCGAGAAAGGTACCGTGTTTAGGAGAGGGGTGAATTTGTAGAGGGATATGATGAGATTTTCAAACACTTCCTTCAGCTCATAGTGAGCACTATCACTGAGCAGCCACAGATGCAGTTACGTACTACAGAGAATTAAAAAGTCAGTCAGTCTATTATTGACTGTATTACTCTCTCTTGATAACCATTGCAGATGGAATTGAATGACTTAGTATTGAACTATGCTTAATAGTAAACATTGGAGGGTGCGATAACATTATGATCCATCTGCACAATACTACACATGGTCAGTGATCAAGGAACATGTCTTCAAGAAGGATATTAGTTCATCTCCCCTACCAAGACTAGGCAATGTAATAGTCATTCAATACAACAAGCACATCACTGAAAGACCAAACACATGGAGAAGTTTAGGTGGCTTATGAAATACACACGTTATCTGAAGCCTGCCAAAGCCTTCTGTGCCATCAATAAGAAACCTACCAAGACTAGGCAATGGGATCCAAATACTCATTCAATACAACAAGTGAGTCACTGAAAGACCAAACACACAGGGAAGTTTAGGTGGCTTATGAAATACACACGTTATCTGAAGCCTGCCATTGGCTTCTGTGCAATATTTATGTCATCAGCGTCAGAGGCGTAGCCAGGATATCAGAAAAGAGGGAGCAATTCTGTGCGCATAGTGTGTGCGAAAATTTTAACCAGAAGCCATGCCCACGTGTGGAGCATGTCCATGGCAAAAGTTATGCTAACCTTTGAACTTGAGAAACAAGCTTGCAAGATCGCTCGAATGTTACTGCCGCAAGAAAGAGCCATACACTAGTTGGCCTCTCTACTCTCTACAATCTTGGATCCAGGTTAAGACATAGTCACATACTGTAAGGAGTGAATATAATAACACAACTTATAATAGTAATGGTCATTGTTTCGCTATAAATTAAGAATGAAATTATAAAATTCTTGAACAAGTGCACACCCATTAGACTTTGTTTCACTGACACACCCAATGAAATACACACCCACACACACTTCTCGAGCTTTGATTCCTTATTAATAAGGGAAATAATGTCCGTCATGTTATTGGGGTGATGGAGAGTTGTAAACAGTTAGGAAGCCATTGTCAGCACACACACGTAATTAGATAGCACTACAGGACTTTGGTCAACATATCCTATTTCCACCCAAGGCTATTTCCCATCAATAAAGATGCATTGTACTACACCTCACCATGCATGCATTTAGAATTAATAACAAATATATTAAGCCTACTCTAGCATCAAATATAAAGTGACCCAATGAACTACATTCCATAATAATAAGCACCAGATCAAAAATGACTTATAATGCAGAAGATCCTCACTCCTCATTATGATGCACTTTGTTTGTACAGATGAGATTACTTATCAGTCAATGATCTTAGCTCGATTATGATGATGTGTGATGATACACTTAAGGAAGGCCATTTTGGGTTTATTTGATACTTTTGATCTCTGACACCCACACCCACCGAATATGGTCCCATTGTCACAAAATAACATCCTCCGATGCACAGCCTATTTGAGCACCCCCTCAAGTTGAGATCATTAAACAGTGTTGACTGATGGACTGTGGCTATTTCAAACAAAAAAACCCAAAAGATTCCCATTGTAAATCTTATTAGGGATCAGCCTATTTGAGCACCCCTCAAGTTGAGATCATTAAAAATGGAAAATACTGAGTGGCTAACCAACCCCCCAAACCCATGTATAACACTAAAATTTTGCCCCACAAAAATTTCGCACTCCATGGTACTGCCATTATTGTTGCGTGTTTATTGATATCCCAACTGAACACCACAGACATAAACAACAGCTGTGTTTATTCACTTTCAGTGCATGAACAGTAAAAGTGATTCTAATCTCTCTATTACATGAAGCCCCAGAGCTAGAGGTCATCAACTAATTCTGATAAACTAAACATTTTCTTGGAAAAAAGTTGAAAATCCAATTAAGAATTCTCCATTATGTAGAGTGATATAATATGTGTGTAATGTTCCTGCATTAGAGGTTGACCAAGAAATCTAATTAAGAACCCTCCATTAAGAGGTGAGAACTGAACGATTAGAGACTAATTAATTGAGAACTCTTTATCACATGTACAAACTTATCACACAGTACCTGCTCAAGTCATTTGATGTGTCCACTCTTCCGGTCTAGTGAGGAGGTCACATGACTGTCTGTTTCCAGGTTGTTGGTGATGGCAAGCCAATATGTGGGTAGAGGATATGGTTCTTTGTGTTGGAAACAAGTTCTATTAATGGCATTAAGGCAGAAAGTATATTTCCACTATAGTGAAGGTAACTCTTTGAAACCCCCCAAGGTCATGACTATAAAGGTACTTCAAAGCAGAGGTCAATCCAATAGAGTCAAGGCAATGAATTACCAATCTAGACACATGTGGTAATTTAATATTGTTTCTCTATCGAAACCCCCCCAATAGAATCTCTATCAGGAACCTTCAATAGAGTCAATGAAATATCTGATTCCAATCTTGACACCTTTGGTTTCTTGTAACCTTGGCAGTTAACCTTCTTAGAAAGGAACCTTCAATAGACTCAATGGAACATCTGATTAAATTTATCTTCCTGCCAAATACAAAGGAACTTTCAATAGAGTCGATCTTGACACATAAGTTTCTCGTAAGCATAACTCCACTATGCCCACCAATACAGTTCTTATCAAGGAACTTTCAATAGAATATCTGATTCTATATCTAGACACATGTGGTAATTTAATATCGCTCTCTATCGAAACCCCCAATAGAATCTCTATCAGGAACCTTCAATAGAGTCAATGAAATATCTCTTGACACATTTGGTTTCTTTTAACCTTGGCAGTTAACCTTATTAGAATATCTTATCAAGGAACTTTTAATAGTCTCAATGGAACATCTGATTTTATCTTCCTGCCAGATACAAAGGAACTTCCAATAGAGTCAATCTTGACACATAAGTTTCTCGTAAGCATAACTCCACTATATGCCCACCAATACAGTTCTTATCAAGGAACTTTCAATAGAATATCTGATCTAATCTAGACACATGAGGTTCTTGTGCAAATAGATGGACTAATAAGGAACTTTCTATTACTCTATTGTTGGAAACTCTTCAGTTTAATGGTAAGGAATTTTCCATTGCTCTACTGGGATTCTCCAGCACAGATAGAAATTCAATGGAGCAAAATACTCCACTGTTGGTAGTGTTTTAAAATAGAGTGAGGTAAAATGTCAAGATGGAATGTGGTGGAACAGAGACAGTTCCTTTTCAAAGCTAATTAACGCACACAGCACTGGCTGGAGTAAGGGAATACAGAATGTGGTTAGTATTGTGTATTTCAACACATACTTAATTAAGTAGCAAAACTACAAGGTTACTGGAGTAAGTACAGAATGTGGTCAGGGAGTTAATACATGGCTTGACTAGTCACAAGGTTATAGTGTAGCACCTAGTGGCCTTGGTCCTGAAATTTATTGGATAGAGTGTCAGTGAGTCTGCCATATGAGGCCTTCTACCGAGTCAAAAGTTCTAATTACCTTTGATAAAATTTTGGTGAGACTTTCAAAGACGTTTGTACGTATGGTAGAGTCCAGTCAAAGTTCACATAGAGTTCAGCAAAGTAGGGGGTGTGGCATAGCTGGAACATGGAGATCGAGATGGGGATAACCCTACAGCAAGTCATGTCAATTAGATTATCACTGTACAAATCCATGCAGGGTCACATGAGTGATAGCTATGATGATATGAAATGAGAGGATTAGAGAACAATAATAGTAAGCCCAGCATCAGTACACTTGAGCACAGGATTTGAAAATACATAAAGGCTTTAGTGGCCTGATATCTAATCCTCTGGGAGTTGGTGATGTACTAATTAATTTTTATCACAAAAGGTGAGCCTTATAATACAAGATTTGATGTATAGAACTATTTATAGTAGAACTACTATGATGTCATATGATGTCATATGATGTCAAATGATGTCATAAGTAATAATGTACAGACTATGCACATCTTATCCCTGCACTCACCTGCACCATGGACTCAAGTGCTAGGTCATTTTTCTCATACATAACTTTGAAAGAACCATCAGAAGTTACTAACTCCATAAGCTGGTTCATAAAACACTGCACAGTAAATGCATAGATAGAACAATACAGTATGTCTACCTGGTACTATGCATGTGACTGCCAAAAATATACAGTGCTGGTTTGATGTACCTCCAGTTGTAACTTGAGGAAGGAGTGGCAGTTCTGGAACAAGAGGCAACAGCAATGGAGAGATCGACTGAACAACACAAACGAGTCGTGTCTCAAAAGCTGTGCACTAAAGAACACAACAAAAATATCACCAAAGGATCATGGGGATTTTTAGTGGAGTAAAAATTTTCTTGGATAAAAAAAGACTCGTGAAAGGCATGAGATTTCACTTGTGAAAGACACTACCTTGAATAGGTACTTACAGAGGTTGTCTTGAACAAGTGCAGCCAACCCAGGGGAGGAGCATAAGTGGGAGGAGCCACACTCCAACACTATCATCACCAGGTTAAGTCCTATTGCCACCAGTGGTTCAGAGTTGGCCCATCTGTGTATGTTGCAAGGATGAAATACATGAAGTACTACTGAACTCATGCAATACAACTCCAATACAATACTCATCCTACTCACTAGCCAGTGCTCCCAAAAGACTTCCAATATCCTCTCAACCACAGGGACCTCCTCAGGCAGATGAAACGACTCCAGAAAATCTCTGAGGGTAGGCACGTCATGCAAGGGTTATTTGCTGTGAAAACATAGAATAGGGTCTAGTATGCAATCTAATTAACTTCCTTATAAGGGACATACCTGAATAGTATAGATAAGTTGTTATGTCTTTAATTAGATGATATTGTACCTGACCAAATTATCCTCAATTCAGCTATTCCTTCACTCGCCAATAGTCCCTTGTTGAGTTCTCTCGTAGGTGGGGTCTAGGGGGGAGGAGAGCTATCAGGAATGAGATGCCCTGCTTAGGCTTCTTGTTAAATTGCTCAGTAGCTGCTAACAGAAAATATATCCCACCTAATACATTTACTCCCATAGAGAAAAGTGCTCTTACTGTCATAAATTCCCTCCCTTAGGGTAAAGTGCGTTATGACTCATAACGCACAGTCATAACGCATTGTTCCCCAGGCTATGAATAACAACAGTTTTAGGTTTTCTGAAGCTGACTGTTGGAAGAAGATGATAATGAAGATAATCTATGAGATAATGATCAGATAACATTGTCATTAACTAGCTATTACTAAAGAGTTTATTTCTGTCTCTGTATTATGTTGGTAGTTTATAGCTGACTGTTGGAAGAAGATGATTATGAAGTTAACGATCAGTCTATAACATTGTCATTAACTATTACTAAAGAATCTATTTCTGTCTCTGGGTAGTTTATAGCTGATTGTTGGAAAATGAAGAAGTCATCTGGTGCTGGGTCACAAGGAAACTTCTTTTTTTTTTTTTGCAATTTTCCACAAGAAGAAATTATTTCTAAGGCCCATTGGTATTTGGCGTCATACCTTCCGCTAGCTTCGCTGTCGCTAGCAAACACAAAACGTGGGTGGAGGAACTCGTTAATAGCTGGGTGTGGTGGGCATGGGAGGAGCCTCGTAGTTCGTAGTCTTGCTTGAGAGCACGAGGCTAGAGTTGGCGTCTGAACAACGGCACATCACAGGACAGGGACAAGCCATGGCAGGAGTTTTCGTTTTGTTTCGTAACTAAGGGGTAGCTACGCTCTAGCTACAGACCGACCAATGAAATCGTGCGCCCTGGGGATATATAACAGTTAGAACACGGTAGTCCTGGTGATTATGGCCAAATAAACAACCTTATCCTCGGGCTGCGCCCTCGGATTCGGTTGTTTATTGGCCATAATCACCAGACTACCGTGTTCTAACTATTACCTATTATGGAAAATTAGTGATTAGAAATGTGTAAATAATGATAATACTTAACACTATAACCCTCAGGGATGTTTTATTGCCGTCCATCAAAATTAATTTAGAAAATCTGGCATCCTCAGGGAACAAAAAAACCATGGTAAATTTAGCCCATTAAAATATCAATTAGTATATTGTAGCTGGCAGTCAATCCATAGGTGACTACTACTGTGGCCATAGGGACACAGTTTAAGTATTAAAGGGAAGCAGACATTGTCCAACTAATGAGGTAACGTGTACAAGGTGATTATTTCAAGAGGATCAAGTTTAAGATGGTGCCTTTACGTATTTTACAACCCCAGGAACAAGTATTTTAACTGTTAGTTCCTGTGTCTGACGGTGCACCGCTAATAAATTACATCTTCACCTTGTACAGATACATGCATTGCACAGATGTTATTTAGCCTAATACCAACACTCCATATCACGGACTCAATTCACCAATGTAGCAAATTTCACACAACAGTTGTAGCAAACTTAACTTTTCCTTCTGCCTAACTTTCAGCAATTCCTTGGAACAAGTCACACCAGTCACGCCCCTTTCACCAACCACACCCCTTTATCACCATCATCCCTCCTCTCCCATTTCCTCTCTGTCCCTTCCACTCCATCCCTCATGGTGATGCCCATCTGGTAACATTCAATTTATAGTAACATGTTCCATAGCTTCGAGAAAGAGCCTTGGTCAAAGGGACAACAAGGTAGATTGGGACTCTTGGAAGGAGGCAGTGCAGGTACTATGTCATCACTTGTAGTAACATGTTCCATAGCTTCGAGAAAGAGCCTTGGTCAAAGGGACAACAAGGTAGATTGGGACTCTTGGAAGGAGGCAGTGCAGGTACTATGTCATCACTTGTAGCCTTAGGTATTGATGAGAGCATCTTGTCCGTTAGTTCATGGCTTGAAAAAAAATGATACCTAAATGAAAGATATTTATATCATTTTGAGAGCTACCACTTGTGGGACCAATTGAAGTGTCCCAAACAAACTTATTGAGAGATATAATGGAACCCGAGTATAGCCATCACCTATCGCCTGTGGTACTAATTAAAGTGCCCTGACTAGAGAGGTGCCTTTAATTCCATGAACACCTTAACTTACAAGTGTGTGTAAGAGATACACTATGCAATAGTATTGTATGCCCAAATATTAGTGACCTCTAATTAGAATGTATTATTAGATTCAATCCTTACAAAGAAATAATTCTACATGCCAGAGTTTCTCTTTAGCAACATAACAAGGGAGAAACCGATTAGGAGTTTAGAGAGATTCCACACCACTTCATTATGAATATCATGTGGTGTAGTTCATTTGATGAAACCACATAATCTATTCAACTCACAAATATTATCATGTGAGCTAATTAGATGAAGAGGTCAAAAGTGCATGGAGACTCCCTATTATTAATGATGTAATTAACTGCTATGCTCTGATCAAATGTCACCCCAACCTCTCCTGCTGAGAGGTTCAATAATACGAATGTCATGTGGAGTTAATCTGTCTGGCCATGCACAAATTGGAGACAAACTGAAATCCAATTAAGAACTCTTCAATATAAGTGCTTTTTACTTACCACATCTAAGCATCATGTGAGTTCATGATAATATTATTAGAGGATAATAGAGGAGGTCAAAATCAAATAAAGTATAAACAGCTGAGGAATCCTTCCTCTTCAAGTGAGAGGTCAATGGAAAAACTCTGCATTAGGAAATCCAATTAAGAATTCTCCATTATGTAGAGCAATATAATTGTTATCACATGTACAAATTTATCACACAGTACCTGCTGAAGTCATCTGTGTGCTACTCCGTGACTTATATTGATGTGTCCACTCTCCTGGTCTAGTGAGGAGGTCACATGACTGTCTGTTTCCATGTTGTTGGTGATGGCAAATATGTGGGTGGAGGATATGGCTCCTTGTGTTGGAAATGAGTTCTATTAAGAGGAGATGTGTGTGGAAAGAATATTTCCACTATAGTGCAGGTAACTGGTAACTCTATTGAAACCCCCCCCCCCCCCCCCCCCAAGGTCATGACTATAAAGTTACTTCAAAATAAGAGGTCAATAACAATAGAATCTCTATCAGGAACCTTCAATAGAGTCAATGAAATATCTGATTCCAATCTTGACACATTTGGTTTCTTGTAACCTTGGCAGTTAACCTTATTAGAACATCTTATCAAGGAACTTTCAATAGACTCAATGGAATATCTGATATTATCTTCTGCCAGATACAAAGGAGCTTTCAATAGAGTCAATCTTGACACATAAGTTTCTTGTAAGCATAACTCCGTCCACCAATACAGTTCTTATCAAGGAACTTTCAATAGAATATCTGATCTAATCTAGACACATAGTGACATAGATGGACTAATAAGGAACTTTCTATTGCTCTATTGTTGGAAACTCTTCAGTTTAATGGCAAGGAATTTTCCATTGCTCTACTGGGGTTCTCTAGCACAGATAGAAATTCAATGGAGCAAAATACTCTACTGTAGGTAGTGTGAAAATGTAGAGTGAGGTAAAATATCAAGATGGAATGTGGAACAGAGACGGTTTCTTTACTAATACACACAGCACTGGAGTAAGAGAATACAGAATGTGGTTAGCATTGTGTATTTCAACACATACTTATACTCTCTTAATTAAGTAGCAAAACTACAAATATGGTCAAAAAGGAATGCTTTGAAATTCCCTGGGAACAAGGTTACTGGAGAAGTACAGAATGTGGTCAGGGAGTTTAATACATGGCTTCAACTAGTCACAGGGTTCTAGTGGCCTTAGTCCTGAAATTTATTGAATAGAGTGTCAGTGAGAGATCATTATACATATGAGGCCTTTTACCAGGTCAAAAGGTCAAACGTCCTGATCAAGATTTGCTTCATATTGGCATAATACATCCCATTGAAGGCCATATCAGATCAACTCTTCTCATGGCCTGACATTTTGTCAGATCATTTCAAAAGACTCACTGGAGAGTCCTACCATTATGGAGGATTTTACTGCATGTTAACTCTCTAGTGGCACTGGACAGATAGTCTTACCACTAACAGATGACAGGGTCTGGACAATTCTAATTACTTTTGATAAAATTTTGGTGAGATTTCAAAGACGTTTGTACGTACGGTAGAGTCCACAGTCAAAGTTCACATAAGAGTTCAGCAGTAAAGTAGGGGGTGTGGCATAGCTGGAACATGGAGAGATAAATGAAGATGGGGATAACCCTACAATAAGTCATGCCAATTAAATTATCACTGTACAAAGTTAATTATCACTGTATAAAGAAGTGAGTGTAACAATTGTAAAATCCATGCAGGGTCACATGATCGAGTGATAGCTATGATGATAGGAAATGAGATGATTAGAGAACAATAATTGTAAGGCCAGCATCAGTACACTTGAGCACAGGATTTGTAATACCTCCAGTTGTAGCTTGAGGAAGGGGCGGCAGTTCTGGAACAAGAGGCAACAGCAATGGAGAGATCAACTGAACAACACAAACGAGTCATGTCTCAAAAGCTGTGCGATAAGAACATAACAAAAATATCACCAAAGGAGCATTGATATTGTGCAGGGATTTTTAGTGGAGTAAAAAACTTTGTGGATAAAAAAAAGACTCATGAAAGACATGAAATTTCACTTGTGAAAGACACTACCTTGAATAGGTACTTGCAGAGGTTGTCTTGAACAAGTGCAGCCAACCCAGGGCAGGACCATAAGTGGGAGGAGTCACACTCCAAATACCAGGGTCACCAGGCTAAGTCCTATTGCCACCAGAGGTTCAGAGTTGGCCCGTCTGTGTATGTTGCAAGGATGAAATACACATGGAGAGAGAGAGAGAGAGAGAGAGAGAGAGAGAGAGAGAGAGAGAGAGAGAGAGAGAGAGAGAGAGAGAGAGAGAGAGAGAGAGAGAGAGAGAGAGGAAAATGCACACAATGAAAGACTGTCTATACCAGCATTCCTTGCAATAAATTTACTATGCAAAATTTTTGTGGGGAAAATTTTTGTGGTTTTGAAAAAAGAATAAGGAAATTTATATGGTACATACATAAATTTTTGCAAAATCACAAAAAATTTCCCCATGAAAATTCCCACTATACGCAAAGGTATGTAACTTGTCAGCTGACTTGAATACAGGTTTGTGTTTCACTATAACATGCCACCACATTTAAGAAACCTGCTAAACCTGTTTACGGGAGTTGGTTTCCTACAGGTTTACTTCCAAGTTCAATTCTTTAACTTTTGTACTGATAATCAAGCTGCTATTATTAGACGAGATATTTTTATTTCTCTTTCAATGGATTTATTTAATGGATCTATTTATAGTAACCCATAAAGGTATTTTGTGTTATCAAACCAAGCCCACCCGCCTGCCCGCCCACTCAGAGCTCCACCAACTGCTCTGCAATCACAACTTTGGGACTTTGTGATGAAAGAGAGGACCAGAGAATAGCATATTATCATACTGCTCAGTAGATTCTTTGTCATGATGCATAATTAAGGTTAAACCAAGGCCATATCAAAAGCCTGGTTGTGCATTAAGGCTACCAAGGCTTGTCAAGCACTAAATATTAGAAATCAGCTGTCTAGAGCGAATTATTTCCATGCATCATCTTTGGGATTTCCCCCAACATTATTATTATTGGATTACAAATTGTACTTATCGCTGACCAAAATGCTAATTACACACGTGCCAGGCAGACAGTGCTAGATAAGGAGTAATCTATCTGTGTCCTGATTCATGGGATCAAACCTTCGATCATGCACAAAAAATGACAAACTAATTTTCTTACTAACAACTTTGTTTTATATATCATGGTGCCTTAATATGCAAGGCAGTTCCTCCAGTAAGAATTCTATTTGTGTCCACTCATCAAAGCCTGTCATATCATATAAATGTTGACAGTTAGACTGAGTACTATAATACTTAGTAAAAGTGGGAGGAGATACTTGCAGCATTTAAAAAAAAAAGAGACTTTTACTAATTGTTTACGCTCTTCTACTGCTCAGTATAGAGTAAACACCTTATGTAACAGGTAGAACATAACTCACTGATAACATTCAGTGGAATCTCTAAAGCTCAATATGTGAAACTGGTTTAGTATAACACACAATCCAGTTATTACGAGGCTTAATAGAGACATTATTATTGATACAGCTTTAGATTTTTCAGAGGAAAAAAACTACCCACCTGTCAGTATTTCTTTGAGCATGCTCAATGATTCTCGCTCATATTGAACATGCTCAGAATTATACTAAAGTGGAAAGATTGGTACCTCAGCACAGAGATGCCTTCAAAAGGTGGGAGGGGCTTAGGAGGAAAGTGGGAGGGGCTGACTCCCACAATGTAAAAAAGGGAGTGGCTGGTAAGGTGTGATAGACCATGAGTTATGTCTCCAAGATAAGACCAATGTTATAATATAAACATTAATGCACTTTGATCTTTAGTTTTGAATCACTCATTGCACAGGAGACACAAACCTGTTATGAGGGATAGTAGCACCAGAATCTTTACAGAAGAACTCTGAACAGTCTGAAGATCATCTCTAGCTCTCAACGTGGGTTGGTAAGGATCGCCGTTACCTTATTGAAATGACATAATTCCTAATCTCGCGCATGCTCTATGAGTTTTTGCATCTTGGTACATAAAAGCTACACAAACACAGACAGAAACAGGTATAATGGGAATTCACTGTCACAAAAATATCTTGGAAACATCTTGAGAATTGGACTGCATGGAGATTATAATTTCCAGTGTCGGGCAGCTATTAAGTTTGAGATACAGCCAATCCTAGTACCTTAAGTGGGCTACTTCCTACAGTTCATTCTTATGACTCTCGATCTCTTCCTTGTCTTTCATGTATTTGTCTGCTATCTTGCAAGCTTCATGTTTATTACTGATCGGATAGTTAGCAATGGCTGCCACGACCTCAGGATCTCTATTACGAAAGTAGTCCTTCAGACATTTCTCCTTCTTATGAATATCGGGGTCCGTGTTGAATTCCAAACCATCCATGATGGCATCACTGACTTGCAAAGTTCTGCAGAGACCCCTCCAATTCCCTATGTTTTGTGTCGCCAAAAACAGTTCATTGAAGCTTTTTATTGGATAATTCTTGTCATGTGATACCAAAGACTCGATATTGCATTTTGGAATCTTACTGAAATGAATGGAAGCTGCATTGAAGGAAAGAATAAGGCCATGGTCATACACGTAACATAATGATAAGATTTTATTATCGTATCTATGAAACTGGAGATAAGACTGAGTATTTTTTTTTATGCAGGCGCAACAGTCAAGTTACTAAGTAGCCATCAATCAAGGAAGCTACCTTTGGCAATGTTTCATGCTCTATAGATAGTATGAGGTCTATACCAATCAACAGAACTATCCACTAGTGATTGACCTTTGACCCTAGTTTCCTTTTTTTTTTTAACTGTGCATGTTCACACAACTGGGAAAATGACTTCCAAAGGGGATGCATGGGTTAGCTAGCTACTTCTATAACTACAACATGAAACTTACAAGGCAAAAATAAAAGTATTACAATTCCGATGATTCCAATCAGCAAGAACCAGAACATTTTAAGATTACATGGATTGCTGAAATATACAGAATGAAAATGCAATCACATTTCAGTATAATAGAGTGATAGTATGCACTACACACGGACAGGTGGACCAATGAGGAGGTTTCAAGGGGAGGAGATTTTTCTACATGGTGTTATTTCTTTCACTTAGACAGACACATGGTCATAATGGTTAAGAAAAAAGAAAAAGAAGAAGCAACAAACCTATCTTGTGGGAAGGATTCACTACCAACTCCAAGGTTGTCTGACCCCTTCCAATATCATTCTCACAGCTGATTGTATACATTCCCGTATCTGCCTCAGTCACTCTATCAAAGATGATACTGTCATCATCCACCTTGAATCGCTTGGTGGCTGCCACGCCTCCTTCCCTGGTTAGAGTGTGCTGAACACCTTCATCCGATGGAGGGCAGACAGAGAATTGGATAGTGTGTGTGGTCCCAGCTGCAGCCTCAATGTGATCCGACTCAAGAGTATATTCTGGCAAGCCTGCATGGAGGGAGGAAGACAGTGAATGAACAGATATTTACACTATTGCTATGACGTAACTCACATTGGACTTGGAGGTTGAATGAAGCATGACCTTTGCAATGGCACTTGAGGAGCTGATGACATACTTCCCTGCATCTCTCCTTTTCACTTTTCTGAAGGAGATATTACTCCCTTGGATGAAGACATTGCCTTGGCGAAAAGGTTGGTCATCTTTCCTGGATAAGGTAAGGTAATTAAATAAATAAATAACGATTAAAATTAAGAACTTTACCTTTCCAGAGATGATCTCTTTGTTCGTTCACTGGTCCCCATTGTTAAGTTTCCAGAGTTTTTTCTCTCTGATCGAGGGTGGACACGATTGTCCATGGAACTGCGACGATCGTTACGCTCATCACTGTTAACACCATGTGCCTGGAGGTGGTCCAAGCTACTGCTACTAGCCTATGGACAGCAGAGAGGGCAAATAAAATAAAATGGAGAGGCAACCCAAACTATACGAGTTCAGAGCTACTAATTTTGATGAGTAATTAATTTTGGTTGGATGTCCTGCACCCTATGAAACACTGAAATCTGGCGGGCTAATTCCTTATAAGATAATTAATTGGCGGGTTACTTCCTTATAAGGAAATTGAATTGGCAGGTTAATTCCTTATAAGGAATTGAATTCATTTAACTGGCAGGTTAATTCCTTATAGGATTTATATTTAGCTGGCGGGGTTGATTCTTTATAAGGAAATTAGTTTAACTATGTACTAATTGACTGGATTGAGAGGTGTGACCTACCACTCTTTTATGTTTTCTGGATCCACTCCTGCTCCCGCTGGAAACAGAACCGATCCCGCTGTCCACCTGTGAGGGCAGGGCATTCTGGTCTAGCGAGGGAGTGGATGAGGAGGAATGGCGCAGCACGTGGTTGCTCCGCAGATAACGAGAAGGGACGTCCCCAGGAATGTAGCTTGCCTCGGAGCCTGCAGCTGATACTGGTGGTGTACTCAGTATACTCATCCCAGAACTATGTATGTATGTATGTATGTATGTATGTATGTATGTATGTATGTATGTATGTATGTATGTATGTATGTATGTATGTATGTACATGTATGTACAAATGAAAAAGATAAAAATATTCTCTATAATATCACAGTTTTTGGTTCCAACCTGTTTGGTTCCAGTATGGAGGATGTGGGGGTGACAGCCCCCATGGTGCGGATGTGAGGAGAGGTACTTCTAGTGAAGTGTGGGTCGTCTCCCTTGTGGTCTCAGTTGGAAGCACTGGATGCAGTACTGGAGTTGAAGATAGATGGAGTGGAGATCGAACGTTCTCTAGAAACTCGCCTTAAAAGGAAAATTAATGGCTGTATTGAAGAATCAACTGGAAGCTTATAAAGGATTGATGGCTGTTTTGAACACACTTACTAGCTAAATCTCTGATAAAGGACACTATGAAAGAGGACAGGACAACCTCTCCATAAAGAACAAAAAGCTGGGTCTTATGAGTGTCGTAATACTTGCCAAAAAGCAAGCATGCTTATAGTCTCATGGTAAGGGATGCTCAGTGATAACCCTTAACTCTTAAGGGTGGATATATCCATAAAGAGAGCTCTTTTTAAAGAGCTTTCCAATAGTATTTGAGTTATACCTCACTCCCATATATAGAAGACTTCCAGGAGGTAGGATATGGACACTTCAATATATATTTCATGGATATGTCCACCCTTAAGGATGTTGATTGTGTACCTATGGGCAGGTTGGTTCTGATCTGGAGGACTGTCTGATCTCAAAGGTTCCATGTGACCTGGTATGTTAGGGTAGGCGGATTTGGAGGACATGGTGGGGAGAGTGGGGGTTGGTGTGACCGAGGGAGGAGTCAGGACTGCAGATGGTGGGTTTTGACCAGAGAGAATCCTGTAGGACAGTCAATTGAAAGTCATTCAGTTCAGTGACACCATTTATTAAGAATAGCTTAAGACTGGAAGTGATCGTTCTTAATTTCATACCGACCATAGAGAATGTCTTCGTCCAAGTAGCTGCAAAAGATGGGGACTTTTGGACTACAACGCTGGTAGTAACGATACCCACAGCTCTCACATCTGCATAATTAAATATATGGTAAAGGGTCACCATGCTGTATTATGACCTTTGACCTGCCATCCCATGGCCCAGTGTGATACAAACTGGTAAAGGTCATAACTGTACTATACTGTACTAGCGCACACTGTACTGGTATAGTATTTGGTAAAGGGTCTACACTCACTTGAAGCCTTGAAAAAGATGCTTCTTGCAGACATTGCAGTATTGCCAAGTAATGAATGTTTTCCTCACCTATATAAGGAACATGACCTACATCCATCCACAGAGCAACAAATGTAGAGGAACTTACAAAGTTGTGATGATTGGTTGGGCCCAAGGTGTTTCCAACTCTGTACTCCACATAAACCTGCAGAATTAATATACCAGCACTAAAGTGTGAGTATGGGGGGAGGGGAGGTGGAGAGGGGGGGAGAGGGAGGGGAAGGGGAGAGGGGGAGGGGGAAGGGAGGAGAAGGGGAAGGGAGGGGTGGGAAGGGCAAGGAGGGGAGAGAGGGGAGGGGTAGGGAGGGAGGGAGGGAGGGAGGGGGAGAGAGAGAGAAAGGGAGAGTAGTACAATACTTTCCTCTTGTCCCCCAAGAAGGGCAGTGCTAGTGTTCCAGTCAACTATGAATTTAGGTTTATCAGCCTGTATGACAAAAGCCACACATTGAGTGGTGGTCAGGTCTCGCATTGTCATTGCTTTCTTCAGAGCTTGTTTGATGGTTTGATTAGAACCTACAAGAAATAATTCCATCATTATAATCACTCGATAGTAGAGAAGTTGCATTATCTACAGTAAAAAGCTCTCAAGTGTGGATTCTTTTGGGATCAGGAAAAAGGTGTCCTAATTAGAGATGTCCTTGATACAGAGGTGTAGAGGTGTCCTGATTAAAGAAGTGTCCTAATTAGAGATGTCCTGGATAGAGAGGGCGTAGAGGTGTCCTGAATAAAGAAATGTCCTAATTAGAGATGTCTTGGATAGAGAGGTGTAGAGGTGTCCTGAATAGAGAAGTGTCCTAGTTAGAGAGGTATGTCGTGTTCTACTTACAGTTGTCCTTTGACCTTCCGGGAGGAGGAGACCTTGGTTGGGTCTGGGACTGGAACTGGGGGGACGAGGGAAGACTGGGATGGAACTGGAATCAGTGAGATGCTGGAGGTGAGGGGTGAATGATTCTTGATGTGTCTTCATCATTTCCATCATGGCAGATCCAGGTCATCTGTTATGGACTGGGGGAGGGTCTTACAGAACCATGGAGGGGGTTGAACTGACAGCAAGTGCTGAAGTGGAAATAGGTGGATATCATGATTTACACAACTGTGTAGGATCAGGTTTCTTAGGTCCTTGTAAACCACTACCTATTTCTCATTCCTTATGGACAACCACTATCTCAGACAGGCCGTGGCATGATGAGGATAATTGTGCCTTGTTCTGGGAACACAGTCATAGCTGCATGCACCAAAAAGAAGGACATGGAAGCATGTATGCACCATGCAAACAATTGTGCCAGTCACCCTGAAGTGGCACACTTTCCAATAAGTCACTCTATGTACCTGACCACTCAAATTTTGATGGCTCCACCCATAAGACACTTACAAGGAAAACAACTTTCCACACTTGCCTCCTGTCCTGCTGTTTGACCCACGCACACATTGCCTAGCAACAGCAGGGCTGGGGGTCAGAGTTCATTGTGAAATCCTTAGTTACCATAAAGTTTGGCAGCTTCTAATAACTTGTAGATGTCACATAACATGATTTGAGAACTTTTCTGTATTTTTTGGTGCCTAGATAATTCACGATCTTTATAATTTCATTCAAGCATGCAATAGAACTTACATCAGATCCATGATTGGTTGCTAGGACAGTAGGTATCTAGGTATCTCGCCACAAGTATAGAACATCACACACTCCCAAAAAGTGGGAGTGGCTGAAAAGAAAGTGGGAGTGGCTTAATCTCGCAAGCCAGACCCCTTGGGAGTGGCTAAGGAGGCAGAGTCCCACACTGAATAAGGTTGGGAAGGTGTTGTGGTGGACTGTGAATATGTCTCCAAGATACACCAATGTTATTCACTCACTAATTTCTCTCCTGGAATATTTTAGTGATGTACTTTGATCTTTAGTTTGGACCACTCATTGCACAGGAGACACAAACCTTTCATGAATTTGAAGGGAGAGTTCCTCAGAGGACACTTCCTTCACCCTTTCTACGACCATTTCGACAGACTTGTGATCGATCGTGAAGAGCATGTCTCGGAACGTCTGGCGGCGCCGACCCTTTACCCAGCTTCCTTCAAAGGAAGGTAAGCGCCGCCAGATCAGACTAATCTCTCGCGCGCGCCATCCATCAAGTAATAATGTGCACCGAAATAAACAAATACCAATAACAGCACAGAATTTTCAATGCATGAGTTAGTGTCAACTTTCTCTTCAGCTTTCTGATTAACCTTTATCATCTGCATAGAGGGAAAACAGGAAGAATGTCAATGGAGATTGGGTCACAACTAGCTAACACTGTTTAGTTCTGATTTGGTTGCCATGGTAGTTTAGTTATACCCAAGGGGACAGTCCCAGTGTAAATACTGTGAGGTGGCATAGTCAGCAAGCCTCGTACTCTGGTGGGGAACGCAAGGGCCTCAGGGGTTAGGTTTAGAAAAAAGGCATTCAATACCTGGATTCATCCCTCTAAGTTATAGCTAACTAGTAAGGAATTTGAAACACAGGGAGATGCATACATTGTTTGTCTCCACAGTCCAACCAAAGAGAAGCTATTACATTATAATAATAAACAGTGACGTCTTTCAGCAGGTTGAGGGGAAGTCTCGAGTGGAGAATCTGCAAAGTGTGAAATGGACAGTACATACATAGCACAATGGTAGCCTCGTCCTCAGGCCCTCCTTTTTAATTATGATAACTAAAAAGAGGGCCTGGGGGGATGAGGCTAGCACAATGGAGCATATTAAGTGCTGAGCAATTAATGATTATCTTATCTCCCACTAAACTCACTAGTATGTGGAGGTGAAGGAGGATCACTGGTCACAATCACGTGAAGTTTCTCTAAACGAGACAATAGTTTAAAGTAGCTAGTGACAATATCATTGATTTGAACATGTAGTTAAGAACTAATGCACGAACATACCTTTCTTGATTTTGTTGGCAATGTCTGTGTGACCAGTTTCATTGAGTGCTGCTGCCAGACTTGCCCAGCTGGGAGGACCACTAGTCTCACGAACAGCGTCATCGCCCCTCAACCATCCTGCAATCATGTCTTCGGGAATCGTATCCATCCTTTTCAGTTTGATATAAGACAGTCCAAGAGCCGTCCCCAAAACTATCGTCTCCTTTCTGTCCAAATCTGTGATTACCTTACAGACTTGAAAATGGTCAGTCATCTCTAGAAGACTTTGAGTGGCTATATGGGAGAAAACAATATCATATGAAGTGATAGGTGAATTATAGACCAACCTGTTTGAGGATCACGAGTAGTTGTGGTAGAAGGTTTCACCACCAACTCCAAGGTTGCCTGTCCCATTCCAACATCATTCTCACAGCTAATTGAATATCTTCCTCCATCTGTCTCAGTCACTCTCCGAAAGATGATGATGTCATCTTCTACTTCAAATCGCATGGTGGCTGCCCCAGCTCCTTCCTTGGTCAGAGTGTGTCGAACATCTTCATCCAATGGAGGGCAGCAGTCCACAGAGAATTGGACAGTGGGCGTGGTCCCAGCAGTAGCCTCAATGTAATGTGACTTGAGGACATATTTTGGTGAGCCTACATGGAGGGAGGAAGGTATATAACTCATATTCATTAGAATAAACTCACATTGGACTTGGAGGTTGAATGAAGCATGACCTTTGCCAATGGCACTTGATGAGCTGATGACATACTTCCCTGCATCTCTCCTTTTCACTTTTCTGAAGCAGATATTACTCCCTTGGATGAAGACATTGTCTTGACGAAAAGGTTGGCCATCTTCCCTGAATAAGGTATAGTCCCTCAGGAGAGGCTCACACGATACAATCCACTGGATATCCTGGTCACAGCCTTCCTTCACCCTCACTTTATCAGGTAAAGAGTAGACTGGAGGACCTGCAATCAAGTACATCAGACATGAACATTCCACTTCAATAGAACCATCTACACTGCACTTACTCAGCCCAAACCAGTACAGCCCACAATCTGGTAAAGGGTAGCTTCCACCCGGACACTTGAGCATGTATCGACCATCATCTTCCACCACTTGATGGATTCTTGCACACTTTTCACAGCGCAATCCAAGGTTGTGCTTGATCTTTTTCTCATCGTAATGCAGGCTCTTGGTAGCCTGCTTTATTCCATCTTGAAGCACCACTCGAACTCTGTTACAAATTGACTTCTTTGAGAAAGCTTCACTTCTTGTGGAAACAGAATCAGGACAGCATCTCACCTCCAGGTGGGTGGTTAGGAACTTGAGGGTGATGGTGTCTTCATAGATGCCAAACTGGAATGATACCTGATCTCGGCATATCTTGTCGACGTCCAGGTTCCAATTGATCTTCCCCTCTTCTTCGTGAGTGAGAATGTAATGGACGAGGACCCCAAATGCCCCTTTAGGGCAATGGCCACACTCAAACATGAAGGCTAGGGACTGGATGTCTGTCTGCTTCTCCTCCAGGGTGGATTCTGAGAGGTGGTTCAAGACGCAGGGAATAAAATATTTTTCCACTTCAGCTTGACGATCGTGGAAAGGAGCAACTATGCGCAGTTCCTTCAGGAGTTCGATCACCTTCTTAGGGGTGAGATTTGAAACATGAGATTCAAAATGAAAATCCTTGAACGTATAAATCCCCTTCTGTACTTCCAGATGATCTGCCATGGTGCCACCTCGCTTAAAACTATTCACGATCAGATCTGTCACCAGATTGAAGAGGGCTTGTGGTTCTTTGACAATCACGTCTTTGAGGCCCTTTGTGGGGAAGTAACGGATTTGTCCGATCCTGTTGTGGAGAAATTGGAGCAGATGGTCTATTTCTCCTTCGCTGATTCCATACTGGGTAACAGCTTCAGTGAACTCTTTGCGCTGAAGAAAAGGCTGACTGGAATCTTGGAGTTCCAGGCTAGCAAGGAGATAGCTGAGGGGAAATCGGATACGAAACTCTTCACGAGAACGTATGAATTGGAGGATACGTGATCGAATATCTCCAAAGACTTCACTCTCCATTGTATTATCGATAGCGAATATCGCTTGTTTCTTATCCGGATTGGCATAAACGACCAAGTCGTCGTACTTGTGCTCCTTGATGAGTGACTTGATCTCGTCATCAATTTCTGCTATTTTCCTGTTGACGACAGATTCTTTCTTTATCACGTCTTCCAAATCCATGGCAGTGGCTTCGTCTTGGACGAATGCAGGTCCACAAACCTCTTTCACGAGGCAGTCTTTGTGGGTGCCTGCTATGAAGACGTACGGCTTGTGCTCTGCAATGGAGGTGTCTGTCCTCATGGCGTCGATGCTGGATAACGTCTGCAGGAGAGCTTCTCTGATGGTCAGGGATGAGGTGTAGCAGTTGTCCTCACTCCCATCTTCCTTTCGATAACTGATCCTGAAATAATCAGTCAATTTGACATTCAAAGGGAAGAGAAAGACAAAGATGGCAAGACCAGCTACCAAAAGAGGGAGTAATTCTTGGAACTCTATCTGGCCACCTGTGTCCGACAGGTACAAAGAAATCCTATTCTCCAGAAATGGACGAATGCTCGTGAATTTTCCCTCCTTTTTCAGGATCTTTCGAACATTGGCCAAAGTGCTTGGTGGTGGTGAATCACGTCGACTGCTACCGCTTCCATTATTGCACTTCGCTGGAGACTTGCTTGGCCTTTGGGGGTCACCGACACTCTCACCGTCTTCAAACGTAACGAAACACTTCACGCCCATCTGTCGCAGGCAGCTGATGCCGAATTCGACTGTGTTCCAGTCCTCATTGTTGCCTATGTTGGCAGCGTGCATGGAGGCTTTGTCGTCAACAACATCGACAGCAATGATGCCATTCATGACACCAGTGGAGGGAGAAGCCTTCAGCAACTTTTCTATCTGAGGAAGTTTCAAGAGTCGAGCGATGAGTGTGGATTTTCCCGAACCAGGGAGGCCTACGAACACCAGGTGTGCCAGTAATCGGTCGATGGATCCACTTCTTTTGATGTGCTTTTCTATTTCCTTAAAGAACTCTTGAATCTCGTCAGACTCAGCAGGTGGAGAGACAGCTATGATAATTAAAGTATTATAACCACCCATAAACCTAAACCACCAACTGCAAGTTATGAGCACTTAATAGCCACAACTTACCATTGTCACCAGAAGGAGGAGGGTTGGAGGAGGCAGAAAGACGAGGGGGAGGTTCAGGGGGAGTAGCTAATGGAAATGAATACAAAGATGAACTACTCAGCAGCCATGACTCTTTCCCTCCACCACTAGTACCATATTCAGTTCTAACTTGAAGTACTAACTCATTTCAATGCCAACAATGCTCAAGAATGGACAAAACAGCTTTAAATTTTGGTCAAAATGGGTTATTACACACCTGGCACACTCCTTAGACAATGTTAACTGTCTCACAGAGAAAGAGAAAATTTTTTTGAGCAGAATGGTCCTTACTTTAGAACTATAGCACCTTCCCTTCAAATGTTATACCCGTTTTTAACATTAATTAATTTCACCTACTTTTAATTAACCACTAATTACTTCCTAAGGGCTATTAATTATATCGCTACTGAGTGAACACCGTTATTTTAGCTCTGGGCTATTATCTATATTTAGAACATGTACTGCTACATTATCTAATTAGTGCTAAGTGGTTGAACATTTCTATACTTACAATCAAGTTGCCTGAGGGCTAATTCTCGCTTGACTAATTCTTTATCAATAGCAAGAATGTATTGTTTGTATTTATTGATCCATGTCTCCCTCCCCTGAACCATCCTCTGCAGGTATTGTTTCCTATCTGAAGACAGGGAGGGCTGAGCAAGCTCCCTCTTCAACTCAGCTATCTCCTGCACACATGGAACACACATCAGGTATGGACTGGGCCACATGCCACGCCCTCATCACACCACTGCTACACTCATCACTCACCTCTTCACAGCCACGCCCTCATCACACCACTGCTACACTCATCACTCACCTGTTCATAGTCCTCTATCACCCTCTGACTCTTTGCCTTCCACTGTGAGGAGTGAGAGAGAGAAGGTGAGACAACCATACAACCAACACACAAAGACAGCCATCATGCACCACAAAAAAAACCACCACACGCACAGCATGTGAGCTACGGCTTCCAAACTTGGAGAATGTGTAGAGTAAATCATGCTCTATAAGATCAAGGGGTCCATGAGTCACTATGCCCCGCCCACTTCCCTCGGCAGACTCGTGAGCGAGTACAATGGCCTGAAAAAAATTGAGCAGGGGTCTAGTATGCAAGCCATTTGAGCTGCAAACTCCAAAGGTGGAGAATCTTCGTTATTTTTAATGCTTAATAGAGTCTAGGGGTGCATGAGTTGATGGACCTCACACACTTCCCCCGGCAGACATGTCAAGGAATTTTGCTGAGTCAGCATATTGCCATAGAAATCGACAGGGGTCTAGTAGCCGGTAGCAGACATGCCAGATGAGGTGTGCCCATGAAACATTGGGGCACATATGCTGGAGGTAGCTGCTTTAAGGTTGAGTAGTCCAGCATTCCAACAAACAACCCATCCCTGCATACGAGCACCCCCCATTCTTTATACACTGTTGCTATGTAATGGCCTACTGTTGCTATGGGCCTAAGGTGCTGGCAGTGACTGTCTAGAGGGTCTTGTTGGAGATACTGGACCAGCACAATAACACTGCAGCTATTTTCATAACAACTCACCTTCTCTAACTTCTCAACAGTAGCATTCTGGAGGTACTGTATGTGAGGAAACAAACCGAGTCACAACAGCCATGTTAGAATAGCAATGGACTAAGCTAGTAGTCTAGCTATAGAGAGAGACTTGGGACTAAAGTAACACAACAACATATTACGATTCAATGGCCATAGAATGAAATACAGCTGCCTTTAGTCGCGCGCCTACTAGCTATAATCTGCGCATGTGAACTAGAAAACCATTAATCTTTAGTAACCAACCTTTTCAAATCTTGTCGACATCTCTTTCTTTACGCCCCAATACTTGATCTCTAAAAATAGCTCTCATCCAAAAATGGAATTCAGCTCCTACTACCGAGCATCTAATTATAAACCATGGAGGGGACCCTTAATATAGATTGTCACTTGGCCACTCCCTTTCCTGTATAGTTGTAAGGATACAATAACAGTGGATGAATGAGGAGCAATGGCTATATCAATGAAAGTTATCATTGAAATAATAATGAGACCAAACAGAAGTATTCTCTTTTGGGATGTGTGTATCTTCTGCCTCCTAGGTACCTATTTGATGTCACAGTAATACTGTACTTCAAATTGGGCTTTTTAATTACATTCCAATTGCATTGTAGGGCTTTAAGTAGTCAGTGGTTGGTGGTCACTGGAATAGTGGAGCCCCACCCAGTGTTTATGACTCTGAAGTGCAATGATTATTATTTTGCTAAAAACTCATGACACTTAATTACATCGACAAATACATAGATCACTACAAAAAAATTAAATTTGTACAGAAAATAAGATGTTTGAGTAAAAGAAATGTTCTGTGCAACATTCGGTAATCCAATTCCAATGTAATGACAAAAATAATCTGATTCACACAAACAAAAATAATTGCTGTATGATTTATGAAAACAACAACAAAACCTTAATCAGTAGTGAACTGGAAAGTGTCTGAAGTTAGAGTCATGGGAGCATCTTGGATGAGAATTGGAGTACGTGGGGATTTAGAGTACGTGTCTTCAAGTGTGGCATAGGTGTAGTGCAAGGAGTATGGTTCTGAACTGCTTCTCTTGATCTTTGGCATGTTATCAGCCAGCGTCTCCAAGTCAACCAGGATCTACATGTATAGCATGGTCATAGGCATACAATCCTATTGACAATGCCCCAAGGAATAGGTTCTTCTTCTAGTAAATAATAGTTGCTATGGTACTTCAAAATGCACGTTTTCTAAGTGCTCCAGAGCACGATTCTAAGTGCTGCAAGGTGCGATTCTACAAGTGAAATAGAATCCTGCCAGTTGACCAGTGAGGATTATAACTCTTTTGAAATGATCTGATAAATATCAGACCATGAGAAAAATTAATCGTCCATATTATGATATGGCACATTCCTAAGTGCAATGGGATGTATTATGCCAATATGAAGCAAGACATTTGACCTTTTGACCTGGTAAATGGCTTATAGCAGACTGTTATAATCCTCACTGCAGGTTGACCAATCAATTTTGGTAAGCATAGCCTAATAAGGTCTGATTACAAAGCATCAGGTCGTCCTTGGATGGGAGGGTTGGTACAAATAACTGCTAGAGATCACAGGGCTAGGGAAAGCCTTTAGTGATGTTTTCCAGAAGGCAGAATACCTACCTCATGGAAAAGTGGGTGGTCCTCAGCCTTGTACTGGCAACAGCGAACCAGCAGCTGCTTGAAGGCTTTTGGAGTGTCCTTCCTAGCATTGGTGGGTTCTGGCTTCAGAAAAACACGCCCAACCATAAATAAAATCTAAATTCAAGATAATAGACCATCACTCAATTGAAGTAATCACTGTATTCCACTTACCAAGTCTCTTTCTTGCATACAGTGAGAGTAAGGGAGTTGTGAAGTGATGAGTTCATAGATGACCACTTCAAACGAGTATACATCACAATATGGAGTGTAAGGGTCTGGTTCTGACATCCTAATCACTTCGGGGGCCTAAAAGTAACGAGTAATTTGGAGGGGGGATATCATCGGTGACATAGTAATACCTCTCATTACAGACATTTTAGGAACCACAGTGAAACCACAGGACAAACCTCTCAACAAAGGAAAATACACACTCATACAAAATAACCTCCGACCTCTCTATAAAGGATGGGTCCCAAGTGTGTCCATTATTAGGAGGTTCCAAAGTGTCTTTATTAGAGAGGCTATAAGACTGACCATCCATAGAATACTGCCAGTCAGTTGCCTGACTTTCTCTCCTTCTCTCCAGCGAGTCTTAACGGTGGCCAATCCACCAAAGTCTCCTATCTTAACTGTACAGTCATCATGCAGGAAGATGTCTGGGTGGGTGTGGTTAAGGGGTGTGGTTATAAAATACAGAGTGAAAGATTCAAAGGATACTGTTTGATTTGAGATCTCTGTGGATGATACTCTTAGCATGCAAGTAACTGCAAATGAGGGATGGAATATTGTGAATACGGTGTAACATAATTAGAATCCGACTTACTCGACCCCCTGAGCAGTCTGTCTAGCGATGTCTATGAGTTGGTACATCTCGAAGCGTGTCTCCATGACGTGAAGGTGTCTGTAGAGGGTGGAGCCATCACACCACTGCGTCACTATGGTGATCTGGGGGAGAGATGTCCAGCCCATGAACAAGAGAATGTTCGCATGCCTAGTCTTCCTGCAAAAGGATTGAGTAACATTATAATTTTTGTGGGAGATGATGATGATGATGATGGGTTGATGTATGTATGTATGTATGTATGTATGTATGTATGTATGTATGTATGTATGTATGTGTGTGTGTATGTATGTATGTATGTATGTATGTATGTATGTATGTATGTATGTATGTACAAATGATAAAAATATTCTCTATTTATAATATCACACAGTTTTTGGTTCCAACCTGTTTGGTTCCAGTATGGAGGATGTGGGGGTGACAGCCCCCATGGTGCGGATGTGAGGAGAGGTACTTCTAGTGAAGCGCGGGTCGTCTCCCTTGTGGTCTCTGGAGTTGGAAGCACTGGATGCAGTGCTGGAGTTGAAGATAGATGGAGTGGAGATCGAACGTTCTCTAGAAACTCGCCTTAAAAGGAAAATTAATGGCTGTTATGATGAAGAAGCAACTGGAGACTTATGAAGGATTGATGGCTGTTTTGAACATACTTACTAGCTAAATTACAGTGGAACCTCTGATGATGGATGCTATGAAAGAGGACAAACCTCTCGACAAAGGACAATCTCTTTGTATTATACCTCCAAAAGAGGACAACCTCTCAACAAAGGACGAAAGGATGGGTCTTACGAGTGTCCATTATTCAGAAAATTTCCCTGTAATGCTTGCCAAATATAAGTATAAACACACTGAATTTAGCATGCTTATAGTCTCATGGTAAGGGATGCTCAGTGATATGATAACCCTAGGGTGGACATACCCATAAAATATATTTATTTTTAAATGTCCATATCTTCATTATACTACCCCCTCCCCTAATAAGCTTGAATTAGGTCACTTTACCCCCTCCTCATATATAGAAGACGAAGACTTCCAGGGGGTAGTATAATGAAGATATGGACATTTAAATATATTTCATGGATATGTCCACCCTTAAGGGTGTTGATTGTGTACCTATGAGCAGGTTGGTTCTGAATTGGAGGACTATCTGATCTCAAAGGTTCCATGTGACCTGGTATACGGATTTGCAGGACATGGTGGGGAGAGGGGGGGTTGGTGTGACCAAGGGAGGAGTCAGGACCGCAGATGATGGGTTTTGACCAGGGAGAATCCTGTAGGACAGTCCATTGAAAGTCATTCAGTTCAGTGACACCATAATATGAATAGCTTAAGACTGGAAGTGATCACAGTAATTATTCAAGTCTTGCCCCACGAGCATAGAGAATGTCTTCATCCAAGTAGCTGCAAAAGATGGGGACTTTTGGACTACAACGCTAGTGGTAGCAATATCCATCTCACACCTGCATAATTATAATTAGATATGTGGTAAAGGGTCACCATGCTGTATTATGACCTTTGACCTGTGTGATAAAAACTGGTAAAGGGTAGACACCTCATCACTGCATGCACCATATACTGTACTACAGCATATGCACTGGTACAGTATTTAGTAAAGGATCTACATGAAAAGCTCAGTGTGGATTCTTTTGGGATCAGGAAAAAGATGTCCTGGATACAGAGGTGTAGAGGTATCTAATTATAGAGGAGTTGGAATTCCTGAATAGAGGTGTCCTGAATAGAGAAGTGTCCTAATTAGAGAGGTACGTTGTGTTCTACTAACAGTTGTCCTTTGACCTTCCGGGAGGAAAACCTTGAGGAGACCTTGGTTGGGTCCGGGACTAGAACTGGGGGGACAAGGAAGACTGGGATGGAACTGGAATCAGGGAGATGCTGGAGGTGAGGGGTGGATGATTCTTGATGTGTCTTCATCATTTCCATCATGGCAGATCCAGGTCATCAGTGATGGCCTGGGGGAGGGTCTTATAGAACCATGAACTGACAGCAAGTGCTGAAGTGGAAATAGGTGGATATCACAACTGCATAGATTGTATAGGATCAGGTTTCTTAGGTCCTTGTAAACCACTACCTATTTCTCATCCCTTATGGACAACCATACTGAAATGCTATCTCAGACAGGCCGTGGCATGATGAGGACCTTGTTCTGGGAACACAGTCATAGCTGCATGCACCAAAAAAACATGGAAGCATGTATGCATCATGCACAATTGTACCAGTCACCCTGAAGTGGCACACTTTCCAATAAGTCACTCTATGTACCTGACCACTCAAATTTTGATGGCTCCACCCATAAGACACTTAAAGAAAACTTTTAATAAGAACTTACAGTTTCATTTTCTGAGTTATAGAGCTACATCGGATCCATGATTGGTATCTTGGCACAGAGATTCAGAAGTATATACAAAGTCTCACTACACACTCCCAAAGGGTGGGAGTGGCTGAAGAGGAAGTGGGAGGGGCTGAGTCCCACACTGAATAATTAGGGGGAATGGTTGGGATGTGGTGGACTGCTAGTAGATGTTATTCACTCACTAATTCCCTCGATCTCCTGGAGTATTTTAGTGATGTACTTTGACCTCTAGACTCATTGCACGAGACACAAACCTTTTATGAATTTGAAAGGAGAATTCCACCAGAAACTTACTCCCCACCCCTTCTACGTCTAACTTCATCATTGATAGACTCTGTAGTCTCGCGGACCGATCCTTCATCAACCCAAGGGACCGGGAATTGGAAGGGGGCAGACCGGTTTCCTTTAAAAGGAAGGTAAAGGGTCGACGTCGCCAGACTGATATCTCGCGCGCGCCGGGCCATCGATATGCGAATATGCGCATCAAAAATAATAAACACAGATCCGCCCCCACATTTCCCGAGAGCCTGGGAACGAGGCTAACACAGAGCATACATAATAGTGTCAACCCTGCAGCACTTCAGCTTCTGATCTGCATACAAGCAAAACAGGAAGAATGTCAATGGAGATTGGGGCACATTTAGAATTGTTTTGATGCCAGTTATACTGTGAGGTGGCATAGGTCAGCAAGTGAGTAGATACAACCTATTACATAATAGTAATAAGCAGAGACATCCGGGTCTTTCAGCAGGTTGAGGGGAAGTATTGATTGGATAATCTGCAAAGTGTGAAATGGACAGTATCTACATTGCACAATGGAGCATATATCCAACTCACACCTGAAATGAGGACACCCCTTAATTAACAAACACTTTATAATCACACACATACAGGAATGGCACACATGAGGTGTCTCCATTTCAGGGGGTTGGAATAGAGGGGTTCCACTGCAGAGGTGTCCCAATTTCAGGGGGTTGGAATAGAGGGGTCCCACTGTATACAGAGGTGTCCCCATTTCAGAGGAGGAGTTCCACTGCATACAGCTGATGCAGCTAAAAATGACCATTCTGTGCTGAGCACCATGAATGCTCCTGGACAGAAACCAACATAGGGGGATGCAATTACTATAGCAAGCATACAGTTATAATCATGAATAAATTCCAACCACTTGATTATGAAGCACTGTTCTAAGCGTAACATTGTGACCATCAAATGAGAGTTTGTAGGACATCCACACACACGTACATGATGCACGAGAAGAAGATAACTTGGTACGTATCCGAGTCAAGTCATAAAGTCTTGAGACACACGTCTGGTAACTTACTTCTACTCATTCTGCAGGTGCAGTGCAATTTAATTTATGGTGTGGGACGTCTACTCCTCATAATGGTTATGATGCAACCAGCACTCTGAAGCCAACCCATCATCTATTACTTTATTAGGAAGGAAAATTGCTTTGCAAACATGCTTAGCACTCAACTCAAAACTTACTAATCTTGCATAAAATTTAATGATCCCATAACTGGACTATCCATATGAACCATCACCCATCATGGTTATCAATTCCACACAACCCAATGAAACCACTTCAGATTGGGTCTCTCCATGCCATGCACTGATTATGCACGTATTGTAGGACTTAAACATTTCACTTAACTTCTCATCAAAGGTTCTATAGTGGCATATGATATTGAGAAAGCACCACCCAGTCCCTATAGCCAGCAAAATGGGTTCAATCCCCTTGGAACTGTTGTAAGATATTCATACAGGAAATACTCTTCCTGTTACACAATATATTTATAATGAACACTCACAATGAGATATGCTAATGATCACTTGTTTACATAAGACCTTCACAGTTGCTTAAACATGCACCAACTCACCATCCCATCCTATCACAAGATCCTCCTGTTACTTTAAAGTTGGCTGACTGATAATAGAACTTTTTTTCATAATGCCAGGGAATATATATGAGAGTTTGGATTTTGAACACTGCAGCTAGAAAAATTGGACAGTACATGTCTTGGTTATAAAGCATAAGTAACATTAAAGTCCATTCCACAATGGATATCTTATGATGACTCGAAATTTCCCCCTTGACTGACTTAATTATTAAAGCATACCCTGTACTAGACAATCTATTTATAACGCTGGTCCATGAGTTCTATGTTTAAAATGCAAGACTGTCTTATCACAGGGTTCTCCCCAGTGAAACTGATCAGAGTGGTGTTTAAATACCACATTAAAGGATTTTGATATTCTTGTGGCTATTAAAAGGGTACCATACCTCATGTGTGTTTAGGAGAGTGGTCTATTTGCAGAGGAAAAACACTTCCTTCAGCTCATAGTGAGCACTGTCTCTGAGCAGCCACAGATGCAGTTGCTACAGAGAATAAAAAGTCAGTCAGACTGTATTACTCTCTCTTGAACTATGCTTAATAGTAAACATTAGAGGGTGCAATAGCATTATGATATTCAATTCCATCTGCAATGGTATAATACTACACATGGTCGTTGATCAAGGAACATGTCTTCAAGAAGGATATTACTACTTATTAACAAACCAGAGTTCAATCAAATATGGACTGGCCATTCCATACTCCCTCCCACTAAACACCCTCAGAGATTACTTTTTGTAATGAGATTGGAATCCTGTACAAATACCTACCAAGACTAGGCGATGGGATCAAAATACCAAGTCACTAAAAGACCAAACACACAGGAAGTTTTAAATACATTATCTGAAGCCTACCAGTGCCTTCTGTGCAATAATTTTGTCATTAGCGTCAGAGGCGTAGCCAGGATATCAGAAAAGAGGGGGCAATTCCGCGTGCATAGCGTGTGCAAAAATGTCTGCTGGAAACCACACCTACTAATCAATCATGTGTGGAGCATGCGCATGGCAAAAGTTATATAACTTGAGAAGCAAGCTTGCAAGATCACTCGAATGTGATATTAAGTGCAAATGATTATCAATAAAATGAAGAACATGATGTCTGTCATGTTACTGGGGTGATGGCCAAGAGTTATAAACAGTTAGGAAGCCACACACACGTGATTAGAGCACTTGGTAACATATCCTATTTTCACCCAAGGCTATTTCCCATCGATAAGGATGTACAAAATACGTTGTACTACATCATACCATGCATGGATTAATAACAAACCCACTTTAGCATCAAACAATAAACTAACATTCCATCATAATATGCACCCAAACAATGATTTAAGATCCTCACTCCTCAATATGATGCACCTTTGATTTGGATAGATGAGATTACTTATGAGTTAATGATCTCAGCTTAAGGGCTGCTCTTATGATGAGGTGTGTGGCTAACTAACCCCCCAAACCCACGTATAACACTAAAATTTCGCCCCACAAACATTTCGCACTCCATGGTACTGCCATAATTATTGTGGTGTTTATTGATATCCCAACTGAATACCACAGGCATAAACAACAGCTGTGTTTGTTCACTTTCAGTGAGTGAACAGTAAAAGTGATTCTTATAAATGTCTCTATTACATGAAACCCCAGAGGTCTTTAAAACTTCCCACAACCTAGCTATTATTGGACATGTTTGTACAGACAATACGCATTCTGTTCAGAAAGTATAGCAACCAATGTAATGACTGCCTTTCTTCCAAAGTTCACAATGGAGAGGCTCCACATTTTCAAGGTCCCAAAGTGTCCACAATAGAGAGATGTTTTACTGTAATTTTAGCGTATTCAATCTCTATATTGAGAACACCTCTATATTAAGGACAATTTCCAAGGTCTCAGAATAGAGGTTCCATCTCTGTGTATTGAGAACACCTCTATATTAAGGACAATTTCCAAGGTCTCAGAATAGAGAGGTTCCATCTCTGTGTATTAAGAACACCTCTATATTAAGGACAATTTCCAAGGTCTCAGAATAGAGAGGTTCCATCTCTGTGTATTGAGAACACCTCTATATTAAGGACAATTTCCAAGGTCTCAGAATAGAGAGGTTCCATCTCTGTGTATTGAGAACACCTCTATACTAAGGACAATTTCCAAGGTCCCAAAGTGTCCACAATAGAGAGGTTCCAATTGTCGATTACAGAATTTTCCACTGGTAGTTTTCCCTGACTGATCCTGAATGCTCCGCTCATCTGGCATTATTACATATCTCTTCTTCTCTGGAAAACAATCAAAAGTTTTCCTTTAGAATCAAGGAAGAGTAGATCCCTGTCATTATTACTGGTAATTAACATACTTGATCTCAGTACTCACATTAAGACATCAAGGGGTCATTCAGTACTCACATTAAGACACCAAGGGGTCATTCAGTACTCACATCAAGACATCTATGGTCATTCAGTACTCACATTAAGACATCAATGGTCATTCAGTACTCACATTAAGGCATCAAGGGGTCATTCAGTACTCACATTAAGACATCAATGGTCATTCAGTACTCACATTAAGGCATCAAGGGGTCATTCAGTACTCACATTAAGACATCAAGGGTACTCACATTAAAACATCAAGGGGTCATTCAGTACTCACATTAAGACATCAAGGGGTCATTCAGTACTCACATTAAGACATCAAGGGGTCATTCAGTACTCACATTAAGACATCAAGGGGTCATTCAGTACTCACATTAAGACATCAAGGGGTCATTCAGTACTCACATTAAGACATCAAGGGGTCATTCAGTACTCACATTAAGATATCAAGGGGTCATTCAGTACTCACATTAAGGCATCAAGGGGTCATTCAGTACTCACATTAAGACATCAAGGGGTCATTCAGTACTCACATTAAGACATCAAGGGGTCATTCAGTACTCACATTAAGGCATCAAGGGGTCATTCAGTACTTACATTAAGACATCAAGGGGTCATTCAGTACTCACATTAAGACATCAAGGGGTCATTCAGTACTCACATTAAGACATCAAGGGGTCATTCAGTACTCACATTAAGACATCAAGGGGTCATTCAGTACTCACATTAAGACACCAATGGGTCATTCAGTATTCACATTAAAATGGTTACCGTGTTTATAATCCCGTGTTTAAGTTTACAAGCAGTAAGTGAGGCTAAATAGAACTTCGACTATGCATGAAAGTATTTTACTATTAAATTTCACAGCATATCTTTGTTGTAAGAATAGCAACAACATGTAACTAAGATTGCACATGTGACTTCTGATAGAGCATTCAGCATTAATTTGGTTAGGCTGACTTGATACACTCCAACCACCACCAGAAGTTAGTGATGTAAAACTCCATTTCCACACATGATCATTCCATTCACTTTGCTCCATAAAGATATCGCATCACACACATGAAGTACTACTGAACTCATGCAATAGGACTCCAATACAATACTCATCCTACTCACCAGCCAGTGCCCAGAAAAGACTTCCAATATCCTCTCAACCACAGGGACTTCCCCAGGCAGACGAAAGGACTCTCTGAGGGCAGGCACATGCAAGGGCTGTTTGCTGTGAAAACATGATAATAAATTTACATGGAATATTTTGTACTGTGTCTAGTATGTGAATAGTATAGATAAGACAGTTCAAAATAAATCACTTGTTTAACGGATTTCCCTGCCCTATTTTGACAGAATTGAAATAAATTTAAACTTGTATATCCTCAGTATACTGCTGTTTATCTTTGTATACTAGATCCCAGTATACTGTTGTTTCTTTGAACAAATGACCATAATTATAAACATGATGCATAGTATACTGAGGTAGTATACTGAGGTAGTTTATGAGGTAGTATACTGAGGTAGTTTATGAGGTAGTATACTGAGGTAGTTTATGAGGTAGTATACTGAGGTAGTTTATGAGGTAGTATACTGAGGTAGTATACTGAGGTAGTATACTGAGGTAGTTTATGAGGTAGTTGATGTTTAAGTTTGTTTGGTCCTGCCTGCCTATAAGAAAGGAGAAAAAATCCGTTAAACAAGTGATTTGTTTGGAACTGCCTAAGTTGCTATGTCTTTAATTAGATGATATTGCACCTGACTATTATACAGCTATTCTTTCACTCGCCAATAATTATAGTCTGAGTCCAGGATTCTCTTGTAGGAAATTGGCTACCTCAGAAGGGCCTCGGGGAGAGGAGAGGATCCCCTGTTCCATCAGGAACGACATGCCTAATAAAAATATAATATATATATAAAGGGTAAAAGCACCATCTTAAACTTGATGCTCTTGAAATAATCACCTTGTACACATTACCTTATTAGTTGGACAGTTGGAGATACAACGTCTGCATCCCTTTAATACTTAAACTGTGTCCCTATGGCCACAATAGTTTAGCCACCATATGGATTGATTGTCAGCTACAACATATTTTTAATGGGCTAAATTTACTAGATTTTTTTTTTTTTTTTTTCAATCAGGTCACCTACATAGTTGAAATGTGCTAAATCTCTTCATTTATGAATTTGGTTATCATCGTTCGAGTTATCTTCAGAGAGTAAACTGACGTAGTCATACACATCTTACTTATAAGTGCATATTAATAAAATACTTGCTAGAGGCAACCTGAAATCCAATTAAGAACTCTTCATTATAAGTGGTTATACCACAACTAAACATCATGTGAGTTAATTGGAGTATGTGAATCAAATAAACAATGGAGGAATTCAAGTGAGAGGTCTAATTATGGGGGATTCTCCATTATGTATGTGTTAGAGGTTGACCAATTAACATTAGAGGTGAGAGCTAAATGATTAGAGACTGATTAATTAAGAACTCATTATCACATGTACAAATTTATCACACAGTAGTACCTGCTCAAGTCATCTGTGTGCTCACTTCGTGACTTTCAACCATTACCAACTTTGTCATTCACATTATTGATGATCATTACCCACTTTAATTCAAAGGGACACCCAATAACTCCTGCCAGGAAATAAGGAAATTTTCATTGGGTAGAATTTGTGGATTGGGGGAATTTATGCTTCACAAAAGTGCAAATTTTGCCCCATGCATATCACACACTTTGACTCCAATCTAGAGCTTGAATTGCTTACATGAAGATGCCATTGGTGAAGAGGTGTAATCCTTCGGAGAGGATGAGGAGAGGGGGAGGGGTGTACCCCGAGTGGATCAGGTAGTCGATGTCGTTGGGGTGAGGGAGGATGTTGATCAATGTCACACAACACTGAACACTTAATCTGGGGATCAAGGGATATATCCAATTCAATTGCTGCACATCTGTGGCACAGGGCAGAAGTTCTAGCAAATACTTTCTCAGCACTTCAACTACCTAATGTATTAGTTTATGGTATACAATAATTATCTTTGGGTCTTCCTCTGCAGTAGCTACTTCCTTAGTACCAGAAACACTTTAAATAATTATTGCTCACTAAGATCTTTGATCTTCGCTGGCTAGAATGACACTGATTCATGAAAAAAAGCAAATTATTTTGATTACAGGATCCAGTTCAATTCATTCAGCTTAAAGGTTTGTGTTGTCCATCCTATTAAAGTATAAAGAATTCTATAGCTATACAAGTTTGAGGTAGATCCTTTGATGTGCTGCTAGCTAAACCTCTCTAGAAAGATCTCCATAGCTACTTTTGGAAAATGTTTCTTGCATGAGAATAATAAACATTGCACCAAAGCTATTCCTAATGATATTTAAAATACTCAGTTTATCTTGACCATTTGAAGAGTATCAGGAACTCACTAAGTCAAATTATCACACTGTGCTATCCTTCAATCTGGTTGGAATCATAATATCATCGGCAATAACTATATGGAGCCCTTCCAGTTCTTGTTTGTCCTCTTTTCAGACTGTCCTTTATCAGGGCTGCTGGAATTCAAGGCTACAAGGCCTGGGGTGTGACTCCATAGTTAGCACTTAACTGTGGTTTGAGTTATGACGACCCTTTCCCTCTATTGCACATCAACAAACAATTATTACACAAACAATTAATGACACAAAACACATGATAACAAGTAACAAGTAATTGTGATTATAACAATGAGCAGCTTGATTTGGTTCTTTGGGAGGAGGGGGCAGGTTGAGAAGGAGGAGAGGAAGGATTAAGTGGAGGACCTGCAAAGTATAAAATTATTATCAACATGACAGGTTTGTGGATCCAGATCTTAAGTCAATTATGGGCATGAACCTTACAGCATCATTCCTACAAGAGTGACACTTCATTACAATGGTACATATTGATCAGACTGATTGAAGGACTAACCTGTTTGATGTGGAGGGGAAGGAGAACTAGTGACCATGTGCAGTTTTTCTAAGTGAGAGAGAGACATTGATGAGTTCCACTTCTCAAACATCAAACCACACACTTACCTCTCCTGATGGTGATGGCTATCTTTGTGTGACCAGTTTTGTCGAGTGCTGTAGCCAGACTTTCCCAGCTTGGAGGACCACTTGTTTCGATGACGTTATCATCGCCCCTTAACCATGCTCCAACCATGTCATCAGGAAGGCTCGTCATTCTCTTCAAATTGTTGAAATCCAATCCGAGAGCTGTCCCCAATGTTATCACCTCATCATTGTTCAAGGCCTTGAGTAATGAAGACACCTGAAAATGGTCAACTGTTCCCAGAGAACTTTGAGTGGCTGAAGTGTACATAGTGTATGTGAGGATAGAGGGAGGGGAGAATTTCTTATACTCTTGATTTAGAGACATTCTATAACTAATTTCTAAGGATTGGGTTTACTCACCAGCTTTAGGACTGCAGGCAGTCCTTGTGGTAGAAGGATTCACCACCAACTCCAAGGTTGCCTGTCCCATTCCAACGTCGTTTTCACAGCTGATTGAATATCTTCCTCCATCTGTCTCAGTCACTCTCTGAAAGATGATGATGTCATCTTCTACTTCGAATCGCATGGTGGCTGCCCCGCTTCCTTCCTTGGTCAGAGTGTGTCGAACACCTTCATCCAATGGAGGGCAGCAGTCCACAGAGAATTGGACAGTGTGCGTGGTCCCAGCAGTAGCCTCAATGTAACGTGACTTGAGGGCATATTTTGGTGAGCCTGCATGGAGGGAAGAAGGTATATAACTCATATTCATTAGATGCAAAGAATAAACTCACATTGGACTTGGAGGTTGAATGAAGCGTGACCTTTGCCAATGGCACTTGATGAGCTGATAACATACTTCCCTGCATCTCTCCTTTTCACTTTTCTGAAGCAGATATTACTCCCTTGGATGAAGACATTGTCTTGACGAAAAGGTTGGCCATCTTCCCTGAATAAGGTATAGTCCCTCAGGAGAGGCTCACATGATACCATCCACTGGATCTCCTTGTCACAGCCTTCCTTCACCCTCACTTCACCAGGTAAGGAGTAGATTGGAGGACCTGCAATCAAATACATCAGACATGAACACTCCACATCAATAGAACCATCTACACTGCACTTACTCAGCCCAAACCAGTACAGCCCACAATCTGGTAAAGGGTAGCTTCCACCCGGACACTTGAGCATGTATCGACCATCATCTTTCACCACTTGATGAATTCTTGCACACTTTTCACAGCACAATCCAAGGCTGTGCTTCATCTTTTTCTCATCGTAATGCAGGCTCTTGGTAGCCTGCTTTATTCCATCTTGAAGCACCACTCGAACTCTGTTACAAATTGACTTCTTTGAGAAAGCTTCACTTCTTGTGGAAACGGAATCGGGACAGCATCTCACCTCCAGGTGGGTGGTTAGGAACTTGAGGGTGATGGTGTCTTCATAGATGCCAAACTGGAATGATACCTGATCTCGGCATATCTTGTCGACGTCCAGGTTCCAATTGATCTTCCCCTCTTCTTCGCGAGTGAGGATGTAATGGACGAGGACCCCAAATGTCCCTTTAGGGCAATGGCCACACTCAAACATGAAGGCTAGGGACTGGATGTCTGTCTGCTTCTCCTCCAGGGTGGACTCTGAGAGGTGGTTCAAGACGCAGGGGATAAAATACTTTTCCACTTCAGCTTGACGATCGTGGAAAGGAGCAACTATGCGCAGTTCCTTCAGGAGCTCGATCATCTCCTTAGGGGTGAGATTCAAACCATGCGATTCGAAATGAAAGTCCTTGAACGCATAAATCCCCTTTTGTACTTCTGAATCATCTGCCATGGTGCCACCTCGCTTAAAGCTATTCACGATCAGATCTGTCACTAGATTGAAGAGGGCTTGTGGTTCTTTGACAATCACGTTTTTGAGGCCCTTTGTGGGGAAGTAGCGGATTTGTCCGATCCTGCTGTGGAGAAATTGGAGCAGATGGTCTACTTCTCCTTCTCTGATTCCATATTGAGAAACAGCTTCAGTGAACTCTTTGCGCTGAAGAAAAGGCTGACTGGAGTCTTGGAGTTCCAGGCTGGCAAGGAGATAGCTGAGGGGAAATCGGATACGAAACTCTTCACGAGAACGTATGAATTGGAGGATACGTGATCGAATATCTCCAAAGACTTCACTCTCCATTGTATTATCGATAGCGAATATCGCTTGTTTCTTATCTGGATTGGCATAAACGACCAAGTCGTCGTACTTGTGCTCCTTGATGAGTGACTTGATCTCATCATCAATTTCTGCTATTTTCCTGTTGACGACAGCTTCTTTCTTTATCACGTCTTCCAAATCCATGGCGGTGGCTTCGTCTTGGATGAATGCAGGTCCACAAACCTCTTTCACGAGGCAGTCTTTGTGGGTGCCTGCTATGAAGACGTACGGTTTGTGTTTTGCAATGGAGGTGTCTGTCCTCATGGCGTCGATGCTGGATAACGTCTGCAGGAGAGCTTCTCTGATGGTCAGGGATGAGGTGTAGCAGTTGTCCTCACTCCCGTCTTCCTTTCGATAACTGATCCTGAAACAATCAGTCAATTTGACATTCAAAGGGAAGAGAAAGACAAAAATGGCAAGACCAGCTACCAAAAGAGGGAGCAATTCTTGGAACTCTATCTGGCCACCTGTGTCCGACAGGTACAAAGAAATCCTATTCTCCAGAAATGGACGAATGCTTGTGAATTTCCCTTCTATTTTCAGGATCTTTCGAACATTGGACAAAGTGCTTGGTGGTGGTGAATCACGTCGACTGCTACCACTTCCATTATTGCACTTCACTGAAGACTTGCTTGGCCTTTGGGAGTCACCGACACTCTCACCGTCTTCAAACGTAACGAAACACTTCACACCCATCTGTCGCAGGCAGCTGATGCCGAATTCGACTGTGTTCCAGTCGTCATTGTTGCCTATGTTGGCAGCGTGCATGGAGGCTTTGTCGTCAACAACATCCACAGCGATGATGCCATTCATGACACCAGTGGAGGGAGAAGCCTTCAGCAATTTTTCTATCTGAGGAAGTTTCAAGAGTCGAGCGATGAGTGTGGATTTTCCCGAACCAGGGAGGCCTACGAACACCAGGTGTGCCAGTAATCGGTCGATGGATCCACTTCTTTTGATGTGCTTTTCTATTTCCTTAAAGAACTCTTGAATCTCGTCAGACTCAGCAGGTGGAGAGACAGCTATGATAATTAAAGTATTATAACCACCCATAAACCTAAACCACCAACTGCAAGTTATGAGCACTTAATAGCCACAACTTACCATTGTCACCAGAAGGAGGAGGGTCGGAGGAGGCAGAAAGAGGAGGGGAAGGTTCAGGGGGAGTAGCTAAAGGAAATGAATACAAAGATGAAGCATTCAGCAGCCATGACTCTTTCCCTCCACCACTAGTACCATATTCAGTTCTAACTTGAAGTACTAATTCATTTCAATGCCAACAATGCTCAAGAATGGACAAAACAGCTTTAAATTTTGGTCAAAATGGGTTATTACACACCTGGCACACTCCTTAGACAATGTTAACTGTCTCACAGAGAAAGAGAAAATTTTTCTGAGCAGAATGGTCCTTACTTTAGAACTATAGCACCTTCCCTTCAAAAGTTATACCGGTTCTTAACATTAATTAATTTCACCTACTTTTAATTAACCACTAATTACTTCCTAAGGGCTATTAATTATATCGCTACTGAGCGAACACCGTTATTTTAGCTCTGGGCTATTATCTATATTTAGAACATGTACTGCTACATTATCTAATTAGTGCTAAGTGGTTGAACATCTCTATACTTACAATCAAGTTGCCTGAGGGCTAATTCTCGCTTGTCTAGTTCTTTATCAATAGCAAGAATCCTTTGTTTGTAGTTATTGATGTATGTCTCCAACACCTGAACACTCCTCTGCAGGTATTGTTTCCTATCTGAAGACAGGGAGGGCTGAGCAAGCTCCCTCTTAAACTCAGCTATCTCCTGCACACATGGAACACACATCAGGTATGGACTGGGCCACATGCCACGCCCTCATCACACCACTGCTACACTCATCTGTTCACAGCCCTCTATCGCCCTCTGACCCTCTGCCTTCACCTGTGAGGAGTGAGAGAGAGAAGGTGAGACAACCATACAACCAACACACAAAGACAGCCATCATGCACCACAAAAAAAACCACCACACGCACACCATGTGAGCTACGGCTTCCAAACTTGGAGAATGTGTAGAGTAAATCATGCTCTATAAGATCAAGGGGTCCATGAGTCACTATGCCCCGCCCACTTCCCTCGGCAGACTCGTGAGCGAGTACAATGGCCTGAAAAAAATTGAGCAGGGGTCTAGTATGCAAGCCATTTGAGCTGCAAACTCCAAAGGTGGAGAATCTTCGTTATTTTTAATGCTTAATAGAGTCTAGGGGTGCATGAGTTGATGGACCTCACACACTTCCCTCGGCAGACATGTCAAGGAATTTTGCTGAGTCAGCATATTGCCATACAAATCGACAGGGGTCTAGTAGCCGGTAGCAGACATGCCAGATGAGGTGTGCCCATGAAACATTGGGGCACATATGCTGGAGGTAGCTGCTTTAAGGTTGAGTAGTCCAGCATTCCAACAAACAACCCATCCCTGCATACGAGCACCCCCCATTCTTTATACACTGTTGCTACGTAATGGCCTACTGTTGCTATGGGCCTAAGGTGCATGCTGGCAGTGACTGTCTAGAGGGTCTTGTTGGAGATACTGGACCAACACAACAACACAGCAGGTATTTTCATAACAACTCACCTTCTCTAACTGCTCAACAGTAAGCTTCTGGAGGTTCTGTATGTGAGGAAACAAACCGAGTCACAACAGCCATGTTAGAATAGCAATGGACTAAGCTAGTAGTCTAGCTATAGAGAGAGACTTGGGACTAAAGTAACACAACAACATATTAAAGCTTCAATTCAATGGTCATAGAATGAAATACAGCTGCCTTTAGTCGCGCGCCTACTAGCTATAATCTGCGCATGTGAACTAGAAACCATTAATCTTTAGTAACCAACCTTTTCAAATTTTGTCGACATCTCTTTCTTTACGCCCCAATCCTTGATCTCTAAAAATAGCTCTCATCCAAAAATGGAATTCAGCTTGAGCATCTAATTATAAACAATGGGGGGCGGGGGGGGGACCCTTAATATAGATTGTCACTTGGCCACTCCCTTTCCTGTATAGTTGTAAGGATACAATAACAGTGGATGAATGAGGAGCAATGGCTATATCAATGAAAGTTATCATTGAAATAATAATGAGACCAAACAGTTATCCCCAAAAGTATTCTCTTTTGGGACGTGTGTATCTTCTGCCTCCTAGGTACCTATTTGATGTCACAGTAATACTGTACTTCAAATTGGGCTTTTTAATTACATTCCGATTGCATTGTAGGGGTTTAAGTAGTCAGTAGTTGGTTGGAATAGTGGACCCCCACCCCCTGTTTATGACTCTGAAGTGCAATGATTATTATTTTGCTAAAAAATCATGACACTTAATTACATCAACAAGTACATAGATCACTACAAAAACATTAAATTTGAGTAAAAGAAATGTTCTGTGCTAATCCAATTCCAATGTAATGACAAAAATAATCTGATTCACACAAACAAAAATAATTGCTGTATGATTTATACTTAAAAAACAAAACCTTAATCAGTAGTGAACTGGAAAGTGTCTGAAGTTAGAGTCACGGGAGCATCTTGGATGAGAATTAGAGTACGTGGGGATTTAGAGTAAGTGTCTTCCAGTGTGGCATAGGTGTAGTGCAAGGAGTATGGTTCTGAACTGCTTCTTGGCATGTTATCAGCCAGCGTCTCCAAGTCAACCAGGATCTACATGTATAGCATGGCCATAGGCATACAATCCTACTGACAATGCCCCAAGGAATAGGTTCTTCTTCTAGTAAATAATAGTTGCTATGGTACTTCAAAATGCGCGTTTTCTAAGTGCTCCAGAGCACGATTCTAAGTGCTGCAAGGTGTGATTCTACAAGTGAAATAGAATCCTGCTGAGGATTATAACTCTTTTGAAATGATCTGGTAAATAGATACATTCCTTAAGTGCAATGGGATGTATTATGCCAATATGTGTCAGATCAAAGCAAATCTTGATCAGACATTTGACCTTTTGACCTGGTAAATGGCCTATGGCAAACGGTTATAATCCTCACTGGTTGACCAATCAGTTTTGGTAAGCATAGTCAATTTTAGCCATGGTGCAAAGCATCAGGTATAAATGAACCATCCTTGGGTGGGAGGGTTGGTACAAATGACTGCTCATCACGGGCTAGGGAAAGCCTTTAGTGATGTTTTCCAGAACACTGGATACCTACCTCATGGAAAAGTGGGCAGTCCTCAGCCTTGTACTGACAACACTTTGGAGTGTCCTTCCTAGCATTGGTGGGTTCTGGCTTCAGAAAACCACGCCCAACCATAAATAAAATCTAAATTCAAGATAATAGACCATCACTCAATTGAAGTAATCACTGTATTCCACTTACTAAGTCTCTTTCTTGCATACAGTGAGAGTAAGGGAGTTGTGAAGTGATGAGTTCATAGATGACCACTCCAAACGAGTACACATCACAATATGGAGTGTAAGGGTCTGGTTCTGACATCCTAATCACTTCAGGGGCCTAAAAGTAACGAGTAATTTGGAGGGGGGATATCATCGGTGACATAGTAGTACCTCTCATTACAGACATTTTAGGAACCACAGTGAAACCACAGGATAAACCTCTCAACAAAGGAAAATATACACTCAATACAAAGTAACCTCCGACCTCTCTATAAAGGATGGGTCCCAAGTGTATCCATTATTAGGAGGTTCCAAAGTGTCTTTATTAGAGAGGCTATGAGACTGACCATCCATAGAATACTGCCAGTCGGTTGCCTGACTTTCTCTCCTTCTCTCCAGCGAGTCTTAACAGTGGCCAATCCAAAGTCTCCTATCTTAACTGTACAGTCATCATACAGAAAGATGTCTGTGTGGGTGTGGTTAAGGGGTGTGGCTATCCCATATAATGATCTGATAAAATACGGAGTGAAAAATTCAAAGGATACTGTTTGATTTGAGATCTCTGTGGATGATATTCTTAGCATGCAAGTAACTGCAAATGAGGGAATATTGTGAATACGGTGTAACATAATTAGAATCCGACTTACTCGACCCCCTGAGCAGTCTGTCTAGCGATGTCTATGAGTTGGTACATCTCGAAGCGTGTCTCCATGACGTGAAGGTGTCTGTAGAGGGTGGAGCCATCACACCACTGGGTCACTATAGTGATCTGGGGGAGAGATGTCCAGCCCATGAACAGGAGAATGTTCGCATGTCTAGTCTTCCTGCAAAAGGATTGAGGGGTAACATTATAATTTTTTGTGGGAAAGAATTTTTATGGTTTAAAAAGTAGCAAATAAATATGAGGCTACTTCTTTATACTTCAGTGATCCATAACTCATTGTTTAGGGTTGAAATTTTGAACAGGTGGTTTGAAGTACATTCAAACACAGGTTATATTCATTAATTGGAATGCAATCAGTGTCTGTGCACATTCCATTATTCACATCAACAGAGCACAAGGGAGTAGGCATGTCTGCACATAAAGGGGGTGGAATTCTAACGTACAGTACCACCAACCTTAGCACGCCCACTTCATTCTTGAAGGCTAGTAACTGCTGCTCTGTGGGATTTGTCATGTTCAGTTTCTTCACAGCTACTGGCCCTGAAGGGATGTCAATGTCATGCATTATGCAACATTACCAAAACATTTCATGATCTGAAAATACTGTGCATGACTGGATGGACTTACCATGCCATTTCCCCTTGAAGACAATACCAAACGACCCAGACCCTATCTTGTTCCCTATTTCTACGTCTTGGTAAGGGATTTCCCAAACATCTGTAGAATCTCGATTGAATTTCTAGAACATGAGGAATAAAACACCCTCAGCTAAAGTGTCAAAGTTCAAGTGGGTGAATGCACCCCTTCTCAATGTGGACCTTTAATACAATAATTTCATAAGGACACCTCTCTAATCAGGATGCCCCTCTAATCAGGACACCTCTCTAATCAGGACACTTCTCTAATTAGGACGCCCCTCTAAACAGGACACCTCTCTAATCAGGACACTTCTCTAATCAGGATACTTTTGGAGGAGGTTATATCTTTATTTCAGGGACTACTTAATCCACATGGTAGTCTCAGTTAGCCAACATAAGAGGCTTTTACTTATCAGAGAGAGGAATTCCACTGTAAACTGAATATATAGTCGTACTTTCTTTGTCTTTTCGTCCGTGGCGACCTTTCCTCTGCGTTTTCTAAGATGGGGCAATGTGCTACTGTGGTAGGATGTGCTCCCTCCTCCCGAGTGTTGACTCCCAGTGACACTCCCATTAGTGGAAGTTACATCAGTATTGGAAATAGAAGAGCCCTTGCTCGTCATCCCAAGAGCTCCAGGACTAGGACTAAGACTCTCTGACATGACAGAAAAATGTTCCCCAGATGAACTACGCCTAGAGAAAATATAATATTTAATAAATAAATTAATAAATCCTTCCATGATTAAAATTAAGAACTTTACCTTTCCAGAGATGATCTCTTTGTTTGTTCACTGGTCCCCATTGTTAAGTTTCCAGAGTTTTTTCTCTCTGATCGAGGGTGGACACGATTGTCCATGGAACTGCGACGATCATTACGCTCATCACTGTTAACACCATGTGCCTGGAGGTGGTCCAAGCTACTGCTACTAGCCTAATAGCTGGCGGGGTTGATTCCTTATAAGGAAATTCATTTAACTATGTACTAATTGACTGGATTGAGAGGTGTGACCTACCACTCTTTTATGTTTTCTGGATCCACTCCTGCTCCCGCTGGAAACAGAACCGATCCCGCTGTCCACCTGTGAGGGCAGGGCATTCTGGTCTAGCGAGGGAGTGGACGAGGAGGAATGGCGCAGCACGTGGTTGCTCCGCAGATAACGAGAAGGGACGTCCCCAGGAATGTAGCTTGCCTCGGAGCCTGCAGCTGATACTGGTGGTGTACTCAGTATACTCATCCCAGAACTATGTATGTATGTATGTATGTATGTATGTATGTATGTATGTATGTATGTATGTATGTATGTACAAATGATAAAAATATTCTCTATTTATAATATCACAGTTTTTGGTTCCAACCTGTTTGGTTCCAGTATGGAGGATGTGGGGGTGACAGCCCCCATGGTGCGGATGTGAGGAGAGGTACTTCTAGTGAAGCGCGGGTCATCTCCCTTGTGGTCTCTGGAGTTGGAAGCACTGCATGCAGTGCTGGAGTTGAAGATAGATGGAGTGGAGATCGAACGTTCTCTAGAAACTCGCCTTAAAAGGAAAATTAATGGCTGTTATGATGAAGAAGCAACTGGAGGCTTATGAAGGATTGATGGCTGTTTTGAACACACTTACTAGCTAAATTACAGTGGAACCTCTGATGATGGATACTATGAAAGAGGACAAACCTCTCAACAAAGGACAATCTCTTTGTATTATACACTCTATACAAAATGACCTCCAAAAGAGGACAACCTCTCTACGAAGGACAAAAGGATGGGTCTTACGAGTGTCCATTATTCAGAAAATTCCCCTGTAATGCTTGCCAAATATAAGTATAAACACACTGAATTTAGCATGCTTATAGTCTCATGGTAAGGGATGCTCAGTGATATGATAACCCTAGGGTGGACATACCCATAAAATATATTTATTTTTAAATGTCCATATCTACCCCCCTCCCCTAATAAGCTTGAATTAGGTCACTTTACCCCCTCCTCATATATAAAAGACTTCCAGGGGGTAGTATAATGAAGATATGGACATTTAAATATATTTCATGGATATGTCCACCCTTAAGGATGTTGATTGTGCACCTATGGGCAGGTTGGTTCTGAATTGGAGGACTGTCTGATCTCAAAGGTTCCATGTGACCTGGTATGCGGATTTGCAGGACATGGTGGAGAAAGGGGGGGTTGGTGTGACTGAGGGAGGAGTCAGGACCGCAGATGATGGGTTTTGACCAGAGAGAATCCTGTAGGACAGTCCATTGAAAGTCATTCAGTTCAGTGATACCATAATATGAATAGATTAAGACTGGAAGTGATCACAGTAATTATTCAAGTCTTGCCCCACAAGCATAGAGAATGTCTTCATCCAAGTAGCTGCAAAAGATGGGGACTTTTGGACTACAATGCTAGTGGTAGCAATATCCATCTCACACCTGCATAATTAGATATGTGGTAAAGGGTCACCATGGTGTATATGACCTTTGACCTGTACTGTGTGATAAAAACTGGTAAAGGGTAGACAACCTCATCACTGCATGGCACCATATACTGTACTACAGCATATGCACTGGTATAGTATTTAGTAAAGGATCTACATGAAAAGCTCAGTGTGGATTCTTTTGGGATCAGGAAAAAGATGTCCTGGATACAGAGGTGTAGAGGTATCTAATTATAGAGGAGTTGGAATTCCTGAATAGAGGTGTCCTGAATAGTGATGTGTCTTCATCATTTCCATCATGGCAGATCCAGGTCATCAGTGATGGACTGGGGGAGGGTCTTACAGAACCATGGAGGGGTGTTGAACTGACAGCAAGTGCTGAAGTGGAAATAGGTGGATATCATGATTTACACAACTGCATAGATTGTATAGGATCAGGTTTCTTAGGTCCTTGTAAACCACTACCTATTTCTCATTCCTTATGGACAACCATACTGAAATGCTATCTCAGACAGCTACAGGCAGTGGCATGATGAGGACCTTGTTCTGGGAACACAGTCATAGCTGCATGCACCAAAAAGGACATGGAAGCATGTATGCATCATGCAAACAATTGTACCAGTCACCCTGAAGTGGCACATTTTGCAGTAAGTCACTCTATGTACCTGACCACTAAGAAAACTTTTAATAAGAACTTACAGTTTCATTTTCTGAGTTATAGAGCTACATCGGATCCATGATTGGTATCTCAGCACAGAGATTCAGAAGTATATACAAAGTCTCACACTACACACTCCCAAAGGGTGGGAGTGGCTGAAGAGGAAGTGGGAGGGGCTGAGTCCCACACTGAATAATTAGGGGGAATGGTTGGGATGTGGTGGACTGCTAGTAGATACAACCAATATTCTCTCGATCTCCTGGAATATTTTACTAGGCCATAGAATCATCACTCCATGACCCATCCGAGGCAGATATGGCATCCTGCATACCACACAAAAGCTTACAGAGGTCACTGACCTGACTGGAACTGAATGCTGCATGACAACTGAGTCTTCAACAATTAGCCTTGGCTACCTCAAAACTGCACATGCTCAACGTTGCAAAAAGCTTGCAAAATCCTGTACAGTGGTAATGAGAGTCAAAGGTCATATGCAAACCTTAATGTTCAAACGGAAGTGAAATTTGCAGTATCTGATTATTGTAATGCATTTTTACTCTTAAGATTTTCTGAAGAAATAGATAGCTAGATAGATAGACTCTATTGCAGCCCTGTATTATATGCTTTTAAAGAACTTTGTTAGAGTTTTGAAGCATAGGATCATAGGTACAAACTATGCTAGCTACATAGAGAAATGGCGTCCTACTGGCCTCACTGAACTATCTGTGTTTTTTCAGCAATGGCTGAGAACTACATGGCACATATATCTTTAATCTGGAATGGGAAGAGTAAAGCTCTACCGAGTGCCTGTAAGAGCCATTACATAATTTTATACGGCTTGGGGTGTGTAATTTAGATCTAGTCTAAATATTAATGCATAAAAATGTTCTCTCATAAACTATTATATTTTCAAGTATCAAGTTTGAAGGATAAGCAGCCAGCTTCTACAAAGTTACACAGGCTCCAAAAAATTAATATCCCTGGCCATGTGTGCACCAATGATATAGTAAAAGTTCAAAACGATGTATAGTTTTCCCAGACCAATTAAAAAGGGTTTGTCCAGTGTGGGACTAGCTAAGATGTTTTAAAAGTGATTGTGTATCATCTTGTTCTAGAGATCTAGTAGAAACAGTAAGTGCTAGCTACCTAATTTTGAGCCTACTACGTAGTTTGCCTTTTAGGAAATACAACTTTAATACTACATACTATCTGCAGATGCTTAATGAAATCAGACTAAGCACAATAAAGCTAACCAACTCACCTCCAAATTTGGGAGACAAATCTTGTTTTCAACTAGTACGTAGGCGGTTAAAAATAGGGCGTGTCAGATCATGTGGGTGGGGCCATAATCACTTCATAAAAATTAATAAGAAAAAGGCCAAATTTCTAATTAGCTAGTCTGTTGTAATAAGTCAATGGTGGACTTCTGCAAGTCTGTTGCACTTGGTTTCTTTTTGCGGCGATAGTTAGCACACTTGTCATTCACAGCATCCACCAACACATTTCTAGACACGGAGTGCTTGGACTGAACATATCCTGAGAGGGGGAAAAGAAATCAGTGAATGGCTTATCTATGAATTAATATATCACACTACGAGGATTGCTATGTTCACCCCTAATCAGGCCAAATATCCACCCTCGTATTCACAGAATAATTATAGCTAGCAAGTATCATGTTCCCCTGCTCGATACATTGAAATTTCTGGGCGATTTACCATTCAAATTAGCTACTATGGAATAGAACACTGTGACTAACTGGCTAGCTCGCTCTCTTACGGAAAATTGCCCCAATGATATCTGCATTCAGTGCAGAAAATTTTCTGGTGCCGAAGCAACTCGACTGTCCTAGGACTGTTGGAGTAAAGAAAACCATTAGCAAGTTTCTCAGCAATCTGGTGGGAATGTCACAGCTTCTGGCGATAGCCTCATCCAGTTGTCTCTTCACTATGTAGACACCATAACCCTCCACAAGCTGAACCGTCTTTGGCTGAAAAAAGAAAAAATCAACAACAAAAACAACAACAACAACAAAAAAAAAACACGACATTATCAAGGAAGGTCATCCATCAGTTAAAAATTACAATTAAAACTTACAGAAGCAACCTCGTCGGGTGAGGTAGTGCTATTCTGCAAATAAAAATGAAAGAAACAATGAAAAATGATGCTGTGATATTAAGCTGTCCTCGTTGCAAGGGATTTAATAATAGAGGTGCCTCCATTTCAGTGGGTTTAGGAGAGGTATCTGCTACCACTTTGTCCTCATTGCAAAGGAGGTAAGACAAAAAAAAGTATATCTTAATTAACCTCTTCTCCAGGCCCTCTTGAAATGTCCTACATGGATATTTGAAATAAGGCTTCACTATGAGGTATTCCCATTTCTACACACTTGATTTTAGGTGGCTGAGATAATTGCAGTACATGAGTAGAGAGGGATTATGCTAGCTCCATAATACGTGATCTCACACACCTCCTCGTCCATGTCAAGGTGCAGTCTCTTGTTTCCATTACTGTTACAGACATTTGGAGTGCTCTCCATCTAGAGTGAAGAAGTGGAGATCAGGCAACAATCTATGGGACAGTCCCATGTAGATATCCTTAATACTTGAGCTTGTGATTACCAGTTCTCTCTCTCTCTCTCTCTCTCTCTCTCTCTCTCTCTCTCTCTCTCTCTCTCTCTCTCTCTCTCTCAATTTGTAGGTGAGTTACAAATACAAGGGATAGAGTCAAATTGCCAGATGGCCAGATGGCCTAAGGCCATGCGCAATCACTGGGATCTATTTCGGTGTGATTGCTGTATAGTGGTTTCTACCTGGAACTACCATCTACCCACACAATCTGACCACTTTGAACAGTACTGTACAGGAGATTGCACCAAAATGTAAAATCTGAAAAGCTCACTGCCTTCTACTATTGTATTGTTTACTGACCTCAAGCACTTATTAGAGCTATCTACTTCATGTTGCAAACATTCTGCAATCTCCTGTACTTAGATTTCAGGATGGTTGTCTACAAGGAAAAATAAGTAGTGGGCTTACAAGGACCTAAGAAACCTGATCCTTTCATGTCCTATACAATCCATGCAGTTGTGTAAAATTAATTGTATCACACCTATTCCTGACAACCAACCTGTAATGGACAGTAGCTATAGTACACACTCCATAATTACAGACTTACATCCTCCTCCTCTTCCTGTTCCAAGTCACTATGTACATGATGTCTCTCTGAATGGTGTGCCGCCTCAGTCCGTACCTGCTGATACGGGGTACTGTCCATCTACATTATATAAATTTGAAACTGTTAATTAAGACATGACATGCATGTGAATGTAAATGTACATGTACAAAATGTATGTGTGCATGCACATTACATGCATGTATGTATACTGCTACATGTATACATGTACTTGTATAGTACATGTACACAATTCATGTATACACACTACATATACATGCACACTGTACACACACATGCTTGCATGCATGTACACAATTCATGTATATACACTGTTACATGTAAACGTACACACACATGCTTACATACATGTACATACACATGCTTGCATACATGCATGTAAATGCAATACCATACATGCATGCATACATACATGTACTTACTTCCTCTCCGAGATCACTGTTAACATGATGTGGGTGAGCATGTGCTTGGCAGTACTAGCAACTTACTTCCTCTCCGAGGTCACTGTTAGCATGATGTGGGTCAACATGTGCTTGGCAGTATGGAGTACTGTGTACCTACAGGAAAAATAATGTGAACACAATATGGATGGACCATTACAGCAGAGCTGGAAACAAATCTACATCACAATGTCACTTTGTTAAATATTTATCCCCCCAAATATTGGTCGAGGAAAAGGTTCACTATACTTCATTTATCTTGAATCTCTTATAGGAAACTATAAAGTGTTTGATACCTATTCTGGAGCTAGATTTTGGGGCCACACGGCTTGGTTTGATATGATGCTGCAGTCATAGTCCAGCTAAATTTTGGGGCCATTCCCTACTTAACATTTTTATTCAGAAAGAATTTTTACACTCACTCTACAAAAAGTGTTCCTTTCACACTCTGACAGAAAGGTGTGGCTTTTATTTGATTATGCTGAGCATGACTTGTGGGTAAGTTGTATGAATTTTAGTACATAGAAATGAGCATAAAAAAATTCATTTGTAGCATATTATCAAATACCATCGAGCAATGAAAGCTGGAAGAAAACCTGTACTTGTATCACACAATTTTTTATGGATAAGCAACCACCCTACGTACTTGTACATGTAGTGATTCATGTTAGTGATTCATGTAGTATTTGGTAGTACTATACAAACTACGAGAGTACATGGTGTCCTGTTTGTCACAAGGTTGTACTTGTTAGTGTTGTTACAATCTTGTAAGTTCCCAACAAGTACATGTGTCCGTGACTTGTTCAACACACACGGGAGAGATTTGGTACATGCATGGTATGAGGTAAATGTATGAATGAGAAGGCACACATTAGCGTTCCCCATCGTGTAGCAAAATCACACCAAGCAGTTTTCATGAATGTAGAAGATAAACCTCTAGAAATAACAGCCTGACACAAGATTATCTCAACCTGTCAGGTCAATTTAGCCTTGTATGATCAAAATCTTATTAACAGCTATGGGATTTATATGACAACACATCCAGACTATTATTGCCTCACTGCATGCTACAATCATGGATACTCTTAAACAAGTCATTGTAGATCTCTCTCTCTCTCTCTCTCTTCAGAAATAAGTGGGTCGTGGGTCAACCTATGCAAACTTTGCTAGTGGAACACACATTAATAACAAATTTGTGCTTTAATGATTGTCATGATTAAATTTGACCAACCACACAATGCTCATTTTAGAATGAGGTTGTTACACACCCCAAAACAAAATTCCACTGACCTGGTCTTTTGAATATTCCTCATATTGTCCTTCCAGCATGTGATCTGAATCTATCTTAAAGAGAGAGAATCTCTCCCCAACTTTCTCTTTCAGCTGTTTGGCCAACTGGTTCCTTTCAATTCGGAGGGCCTCAGCGCGAGATAACATCTGCTTCCGTTCTGCAGTGCTCTGCTCGATAAAGTGCTTTAATTTGAACTCCAAGGATGACAGGAGTGAGTCCTTCTCTGATAAATTTACTTGTAGCTATTGGAGAATGGAAGAACAGAGAAAATGCATCATCGCTCCTTCAAGAATATTGCAGATATCCTTCCAGTCATTGATTAAACACTTTAATACAGTGAAAGGTACAGTGAAGCCTGCCTACTGCAAGTACTATCCTTAAGAATAGGGAGATGATTTCTTTGGTGTAGGACATGGTTGATAGAGAGGAGGCTTCACTACTATTGGGACATGGCTTTTTATTAATAGACAGAGGAGATCTCATTACAGAGTGGTATGAAGTTTAATTTCTCCATGATGGGAGGTGTTCTACTCTCTTTACAGTTATCATTCTGGACTTCTTGAAAATGCATACACCTCTATGATCATTCAGGGCGCACTTTTCTATGCCTTGGTACGAGATAGTTAAGAAATAAAGTCACCTCTCCTCTAATTAGTACCAATTAAGAGGTTCCACTGTACTATGTAGGCTAATACTAATACTGATCCCCTATCACAGAGGTATAGGTAATATACCTTTTGTAGTTGTAACTCTATCAGTTCAGCGGTCGTCTGCCGGTGTTTTCTTTTCAGGCTGACAATGGCTCCTTCCTTCTCCTGTAGCATCTCCTCCAGCCTTTTCACTCTTCTCTCCAACTGAAGGATCTTTTTCTTGCATCCACACGTGCACTCCTTGTGTGCATCAGCACTTTTCACTACTAAAGTCGGACTGTTCTTATCCAGGACATGATAACCATATTCTATTGCCATCCTATTCTTTAGAGAAATATACGTACTTAGCTAAATAGTCATCTAGAGGCGGTTGACTTACTTTAAGTAGCTAGATGACGGTCTCGGGGCCTTTTGAAGAGACAAAAGCCAGCAGAGTTATTAATCTCTTTGATATCTCACACGTTTTCCCGACTTCAGCTGTTGACATTACGGAATATGACGTCACGCGGGTAATAATGGCGGGCTCCAAATGGAATACATTTAGTGACGTGTCGCAGCCCAGTCTCTTTGGAAACACTTTCTGAGCTCTGAGCTGAAGGTTCTACGTACAGGCGTCTCATAAATTCACTATGGTAGAAGTTGAGAGGTACTCTAACTTGTAGGGGACGGTGAAATGTATCACTGGCGGTTAAAATGGAATTTGAAGTTCAACCCTATTTCCTTCATGTGTTGGTTTTTCGTCTTCCTGTTAACTCTAGGGACGGCACCTTCTGTCAAAAAGTATGTCCTTGTAGTAGTTGGAGTTGAAAAGACCCCTCTCTTCCCCTCCAGCTCCCTTCTTCTCTTCCTCTCTCCCTCCCTCTCCCTCCCTCCTTCCCTCCCTCCCCCTCTCCTTCTCTTCCTCCCTCCCTCCCTCTCTCTCCCTCCCTCCCTCCTCTTCCTCCCTCCCCTCCCTCCTCTCCTCCCTCTCGGTCTCCCTCCCTCCCTCCTTCTTTTCCCCTCCCTCTCCCTCCCTTTCCCCTTTCCTCTCTTTCCCTCCCTCCCTCTCTCTCTCCCTCTCTCTCTTCCCCTCCTCCTTCTCCCTCCCTCCCTCCCTCCCTCTCTCTCTTCCCCTCCCTTCTTCTCTCCCTCCCTCTCCCTCCCTCCCTTTTTCCCCCTTCCTCTCTCTCCCTCCCTCTTTCCCCTTCCTCTCTCTCCCTCCCTCCCTCCCTCCCTCTCTCTCTTCCCCTCCCTCCCTCCCTCTCTCTCTTCCCCTCCCTCCCTCCCTCCCTCCCTCTCTCTCTTCCCCTCCCTTCTTCTCTTCCTCCTTCTCTCTCCCTCCCTCTTTCCCCTTCCTCTCTCTCCCTCCCTCCATTTCCCTCCATTCCCCCTTCTCCTTCCTTTCCTTCTTAGAATAATCTTTGAGCTAACATGAGGGGTTATAGAAATAGATTTTTTATATACATTCCTATACGTAATATAGTGATGCAACGAATGAGGTGGGCATTAAAAAGCAGTCATCTCACAGTCCTATGAATAGTCAAGGCCAACATAAAACTGACTCTAATAATAAGAATTCTCCTGAAATTTTGACACTGGATCATTTGAATCAGCAAATACATGGAGAAGACTCAAAAGAGGACACAGCTACGAAAACTTTGAGCTCTGGGCAAGATGAAGAGGAGTCTGATGAAGATAGCACCGATTTTCCGACACCACTTCCTCCTCTGGAGGAGTTACCGTTACCCCTACCTCCTCTCGACAACCAATCAGATCATCCAAAGGAAAATGAACAGATAGATACTCCTCCAGAAATCACTGGAAGCCAAAAAGCTGAAAATGTACAGGTTAAAGCAACAGATGATGACTTTAGCCGTGAACATATTAGAACTCGTACAGTAAGAGAAGAGATTGATTCTGGGGAAAGTGAGAGATCCTCACCTGCTGCCGATGAGGGGGAGACAAAGGAAGAAGCCTTAGGGTCTAGAAAAAGGGAGGAGTCTATTTCCATAGCTACAAGGGAGTCTGTGGACCAAAAAGAAAAGAGTGAGAGATCACACGATGATGGAGGCCAGCAAAATTACGTTGAAGGTATCACCAACAGAACAAAAGAAGAACTTGATGGTGACAATGTGAGACATTTTGGTTCCAAATCTGAATCTGTGGAAGTGGACTCGGAGGGTATGGATGTGAACAATTCTGGTACCAAGTATGTGGAACCAAATTCCAATAAATTGAGTCAAGACATTGAAACTGGTCTCGGTCCCAATGTGGAGAAGACTGATAACAGTGATGCAAGCAAGATGGGTGATCCAAGTTCAGAACCAAATTCTGGTTTGAAATTAGATTCCGGCACTCCTAGTGATGAGGGTCCTAGTGACGAGGGGGAAAGAGGGAGTAATGATACTGGTGAGGATTTAGGAAGCAAGGAGGGTGATGCAGTCCATAGTGAAAGGGTTGATAATGTCAGAAGTACTAATGATGAAATTGGTAGTGGGACAGTTGAAGGTGATCAAGGTGAAGAAGCGAAGAGTGAACTTGGTGAGGGTGTAGTGTGTGGTGAGTTAGGCTGCATAGGGGAGGGTGATAAGAAAGAAGAAGAAGAAGAGGTCATGACCTTTGAGGAATTCAAACGGAAGATGATGGAGCAGGAGGAAGGTCAGGCACTCCAAAGACCGGTTGAGGATGTTCACTCCATGGCAACGGGGTCCAAGAAAACTGCTGTGGGGAACACTAATTATGCTACGTCTGACTGTGGTGCAAAGGTCATTCAAACCAACCGTGAGGCACAGGTTAGTATAGCTTCGTCCCCATATAGAATTCAAAGCCATTTCTTGTCCCAAATTTCAAGAGTGAGAAGTGCAGGTTGTAACCACTGTTAGCATTGTTCAGGTTTTAAGTTGTAAAGTACCAGGTTCCACTGTTGTGGCACTGTTCAGGTTGTGGTTCATTGTTGGCATTGTTCAGGTTGTAAAGCATCAGGTGGCACTATTCAGATTTTAAAGTACCAGGCTGGGTCCACTGTTAATTGGCATGGTTTAGGTTTTAAAGTACCAGGTTGGGTCCACTGTTGATTGGCATGGTTTAGGTTTTAAAGTACCAGGTTGGGTCCACTGTTGATTGGCATGGTTTAGGTTTTAAAGTACCAGGTTGGGTCCACTGTTGATTGGCATGGTTTAGGTTTTAAAGTACCAGGTTGGGTCCACTGTTGATTGGCATGGTTTAGGTTTTAAAGTACCAGGCTGGGTCCACTGTTAATTGGCATGGTTTAGGTTTTAAAGTACCAGGTTGGCACTGTTCAGGTTTTAAAGCACCCAGGATCCACACTGTTGGCACTGTTCAGGTTATTAAGCACCCAGGATCCACACTGTTGGCACTGTTCAGGTTTTATAGCACCAGGGCCCACACTGTTCAGGTATTATAGCACTATATTCAAGTTGTAAAGTACCAGATTCCACTGCTAACGTTACACTGTCAAGGACTGTGTTGGATCTGGTAAAGGGTCTTTTATATATATATATTCATGTCAATATTTTAGAATTCCATGGCCATATTGCTTGAGAATAAGGATGTCTACATGATCAACCCCTGTTCTGCCAACATCTTCTTTGTGGTGGAGCTGTGTGAAATGGTCTCCATTAGGACACTGGAGATAGCTTGCTTTGAGCTGTTTTCCTCAATCCCCAAGAGCTTCAAAGTGTACAGTAGTGACAGGTGGGTGTGGCTTATTCATGAATGGGTGTGACTATGTAATTTTTTGTTTGTTTTGTTGTTATTATTGTTGTTGTTGTTGTAGCTACCCAGATACAGAGTGGATACACAGGGGAACATTTGAAGCATCCAATGAAAGAAAGATTCATTCATTTTCGTTTGTAGCACATGAGAATATCTATGCCAAATTCATCAAGGTGTGTACCACAGTGTTTTTTCTCTTGGATGATAGTATCAGAGAGAGAGAGAGAGAGAGAGAGAGAGAGAGAGAGAGAGAGAGAGAGAGATTCTTATTTAATATCTGTTTCAACTGCCCCCCACTTTGACTTTTATGTGTGAGACCAGGTAATTGTGCATGGCTGTCATTAGGCCATTAGACAAAGTGACCCTGAAACAACTCACCCCTCATTAGTACTCATCACAACACAAATGGAGAGAATCGTTCTTTGACTGCATATCAGGTGGAGATGCAGAGTTTCTATGGGAGTGAGCACTACTGTCCCCTGAGTCTGCTGCGTGTGCTAGGAGCCTCCATGATGGAAGTATACGAAGAATCTCAGCGCAAGTCTCACGCAGGAAAGGGCCCTCCTTCCATCATGCTGCCCCCTAGTGAAGGATTTGGAGAAGGTCAGAGTTCAATTGAAAATATGGAAGAAACTATAGAGTATAGTAATAATCTTTGAGTAGTTTTTACAAATGGTTACCCTTTACCAGTCAGAGATACAATTTAGTTCATATTAATGGTGACCCTTTACCTTATATATTTTAAACTTGCCTATCATAACACTTATAGAGCAGCCAACCCCTTGTATCTAGTAATCCTGAGCCATATACAATGGGACATTTATGATTATTGTAATCTTTCACAGAACCCATAATTATCTGCAAACCCCCCAGTCATAGTAATCTCACACCAGATCATAGTAATCTACTTCAGTCATAGTAATCTCATAACAGATCATAGTGATCTTTTTCAGTCAATAGCAACAGATCATAGTAATCTTATATACAGAACTCCTTTAGTCATAGTAACCTTGGCAACTGTCTTATACAGAGTCCCAGTAATTTCTGGAGCAGATCAATTAGAGGCTCTTCAGCATAGTCAGATCATACTAATCTTATATGGAGAACTCTTTTATCTATACAACAGATGGATCTATGTACCTATGTTACATACAGGAACCCTTACCTCACACTGACATGTTCTATTTACTACCGTTCCCAAACCTCACATTGCAACATTCAACAGGCTCAATCCAATTAAGATGGCAAGTCTCCACTTGAACTTCCATTAGTGACCAAAGTATTATGTGGGTTCTGTATTTTCAAGACCACTTCAGTAGTGCTCGGCAGGCTACAATAACCCCCATGTTGTCTCAAACATATGCATGGATGCACCTGCAGGCATGCATGTACTGATGTGCAGGAACATGTGGTGATTAGGACATGGATGTTATTGTGCACCTGTGTAGGCATTCATTTACTTACTGACATGTATATATACATGTACATGCATGTTGAAACAAAATTAGCATGTTCTACACCTGTGTATATAGGAAATTATGTCGATGTGTGTCCAATTCAGTACACCTGTGCATGCATGCATTACATGCATACACATACAGTGTTTCCCCTAGTATACTAAATGCAGTGCGGGCCACCCTGTTTAGATATAGAAACTTCAAAGAAAGTGGGCTGGGTCTATGGCACTAATTGAATTATATTCTCATGAATATACTTAAGCACCCTGTTTGAAAGTACAGCTAGGGGAGACTCTGATATACACATGTATATTGCATGTACATACATGTACCGTGATCAAGACTTGTGGGAAGTAATGTACTGCTATGATTGTAATTGTTGTATCATCCTGCCACAGAAAAAAAGGAAAAATTTCAGGCTTCTTGTGAGCACTATAGCCTAAAATTTGGAAATTTTGATTATTAATTATTATTTCCATGGTCAAATTCAACAACAAAAATCATACAAACAAAATGAATTAACGTGAAATTGTTAATCTAATGAACCAATTTAGATAAGGTAGGCAGGTAATAGAGAGAGAAAGAGAGAGAGAGAGCACACCTGTGTTTGTAGAATCAGAATGTATTGAAATTATCTTCTGGATTTGCATCATGCATACGACAACTATTATGCTGCTGAAAGACAAATTATACTTAGCATGCATGCTTTATGATGTAACGTGCTGGCATCCTGCTCATGCATACACACCTGTCCACCTCAAGAAAAACACTGAAATGAGGTCAGTTTTTAATTTATTTCTTTTTTTTATGGATACCCTTTAGTTAGTGAGCAATTTAAGCATGAGGGTGATACAGTACTAGGTCCCTGTATATTATTGAATCCAGCATGAGGGTGATACAGTACTAGGTCCCTGTATATTATTGAATCCATTGCTTCAATAGAAATGCAAATCTGGGACTACATTTGACAGTACTAGGTCCTGTATATTGGCTCCAATAGGAATGCAAATCTGGCACTTTGACCCTGTATATTGAATCCATTGCTTTAATAGAAATTGATTTTTTTAAAATGCAAATCTGGGACTACAGGTGATATTTGGCTTCCAAAACTTACGTAGGTTCTTTTTCCAGGGGTGATGCAAGGTGTCATACATACATATATATATATTTCAGGCTGTACATGATTTGATCACCAAATCTGGTTTCACTGGTTTCCAGTCACTGTCTGCAGTCACGCCGAGTGTAAATTCACCCCTGAATCTATTAAGTACAAGTACAATCCGCCCTACAGTGTGTACTGCAGTCAATACAGTATTATATGAAACAAGCAATTACTTGAACACCTGCTACCTTCAAGTGAAGCTCGACATTTACCAGACATCTTACACGGTGGTGGTAAGGTGGCCCCGCAGTGCCTGTTTCCTGGAGACCAGGGGGGGACCCTGTGTTCAGTCGTGTCCATGCTGTGTTTATGTGTGTGTGGGCAAAGTAATGGCACAATAGAAACCCAATAATATTGGAGTGTCACAACCAAACGTTTCGATAGAAGGATACTCTTCACTTTCCGAGCATCTGCTATAAAAAAAAAAAAATTAAATTAGATGATGTTTTCAGGGGCAATAATAAGCTGGACAAATTTCCAGGGCAATGGCTTGCTATTTTCCTGTGGGTATATTACCAATAGATAATAGTAGGTATTTGAAATCAATACAGATATATGCTTGTTACAATAGGAGCAAATGATGCAGAGCTGACCTGCACCTGCTAATTATTGTAGTAGTGTCAGACCAAACATTTCAACAGTTATATATGATGCCAGTGCCTTGTTATCCGGAAATAGTGCCTGATAATAACCCTAATCCCATAGCCACTAATACAAATTTGATCAGGCAACGGCGACCAGACATGCGTGGGAAATGGCCAGGAAATATCCTATCCCGGGCTGTTATTTTGAGCACTGTGATGGGATGTTTTGGTAACATTAAAGAGTTTAGACAGCTGCGTAAGAGCTAAAGTGGTCTAGTTTTTCTCTACTTCGTATGCATTAAAGGCATATGCAAATCAGCTGACATATTATTGACCAGAAATTGTCTAGCCATTATTACAACTATTTAATCTCACAAAGAGGATTACTGCATCCCTTAAAAACATAATGCTTTAGATGGCCGTATAATTAATCCCATTCGTGACCCAACCAGCCGTGCCATCTATCCATTGTGAGCTGTGCTGAGGGCAGCTGGTACAATGTAACACTTGTGCACTTCTCCAATTACAGACTGTTTATACTCCCCAAAACCTCAAATTTGATTGCTCTAAGTGGAGGCTCTTGGAAGAGTGGCAAAAGCTTGCTCATTAAAGAGGCATCCTGGGACAGCTACAGATGTGTGTTACTCTGTCCTGCTCATCAAGAGGTGTCCTGGGACAAATTTGTTTTAGTTCTCCCAGTAACTGGATCACATAGATTGCTGTTGGTGGCAGAATGGTCTTAGAGAAGTGGTCTCATTACAGGGTGATCTGTTTGTGGTTGGAATAGGTGCTGTTGGGACGCGGTGGAGTGGTCTTAACAGAGAGGTGGTCTCATTACAGGGTGGTCTGATTAGACAGGTCTCACTGTAGCTGGTGGGATGAAGATTTCATTGTATCTTTATTTCGACTGCCCTAATAAGACCAGTCTTAGACTGAAACAGATGTGCTGATGTCGTGTTTTCCTATGGAGAGAGAGAGTGTGTGTGTGCGTGTGCAGCTTCTGTTTACAGATTGATCACCTTTGTAACCTAATGGGGGAAGCCCTATCATTATTATGTTATAATTATTATAAACTGATTATTACTGGGTATTCAGTATTGGCTCTGGTTACATAGGTTGAACTTGGACCTGGTGGACACAGGTGGCGTCATTCTGTAGATTCAGGTTCAGTGTAATATATGCCAATGTTCTTTATACGTACTTGGGACACCCTCTATTATTCACTTGATACTTTGAACATTCAACTAAAAATAGGTGCTGTTGGAGTGGTCTCATTACAGGGTGGTCTGATTAGACTGGTTTCACTGTAGCTGGAATAGGACGTGGTGGAGTGGTCTTAATAGAGAGGTGGTCTCATTACAGGGTGGTCTGATTAGACAGGTTTCACTGTAGCTGGAATAGGTGCTGTTGGGACGTGGTGGAGTGGTCTTAATAGAGAGGTGGTCTCATTACAGGGTGGTCTGATTAGACAGGTTTCACTGTAGCTGGAATAGGTGCTGTTGGGACGTGGTGGAGTGGTCTTAAAATAGAGAGGTGGTCTCATTACAGCCACTTATGACTGATCACGCAGGTTTTCAGCAGAATAAGAAAATTTGCAGTTTGATTTATGGAGTGTATAATATTTATGGATCTGATTTCAGCAAGGTGGCAGCGTGTGTATATATAACTGAAGTTGCCAAGCAAGGCTGGGATAGCTCTGGGATCATCTGACAGATGCAGAGTGACTTATTTTCATAACAGGTTACCACCACTGGTGGGGTCAGTTACATCCATATCGATAACCTCTTCACTTGTAGCTGTGATGGTAACTAAGGATGGTAGTTAAGGTGTTTCCTTGAAATAATTAAATGCATAGGACCGAGTACTGATTGTGAATGAAGTACATATATTGCATTTTGTCCGATGCTTAACAAAGATTTCCAGAATATTCAGCTGAAAACGGCTAAAATGGGTGTGTGGGGTATGGTAAATTGGGTAAATATAATGTCCCGCAACTGAACTGCAGGCCCAATGTTATCTATTTAGCTGATCAACTGTCTCTTAAGCTCTTAATTGCCGCTAAGTGTTCCAGGCATATCGGGTTACAGCAAGCCTATGTTGGACCACCTGCACAAGGACACGTCTCATTGCCTGCACAGTTGGCGAAAGTCCTGACTGGTTGAAACCTGTCACATGTCTGCTCTGGAGGCCGGTGATCCAATTAGTATGGTATAATTGAGGTGCAGCTGGTTAATTGGTAGGCATTTTTTTTGCACAAAATCGTATTGTTGTGTTGCAGATGAGCAGTAAAATCTGGAGCCAAAAGCATGTGGAGTGTAATGATATTACTTCCATATAATGGAACATTTTCGTGGGGTACATTTCCATGGTTTTGAAGTATTCCCAAAACAAGTTTAATTTTTAACTTCATAATACTCTAATTTCGTAATGGCACCATAAAGTGTCCTACAGTACTATAAACAGAGATGTGTCCTAGTAATAGTAAACGGAGAAGTGTCCTAGTAATGGTGAACAGAGAAAATGTCCTAGTAATGAAGTGTCCTAGTAATGGTAAACAGAGAAGTGTCCTAAATGAGAAATGTCCTAGTAATAAAAGAAGTGTCCCAGTATAATGGTAGACGAATTGTCCTAGTAACCGTAATAATAAACCAAGAAAATGTCCTAGTAATGGAAAATAATAAGTGTCCTTATAAATTTATGGAGATCTCATACCCTTTCATTAATAAATAATCACTTAAAAAAACCACAATGTGTTCTTCTTGCACCTTCATAGTGAGCATAAACAATGATCACACCTCTATGTGGTACGCTGTATATATGATGACATAGAGAACACAGGGTTGGTGTAGTGTGCTAGTGTGGGTGCCATATTTATGTTTCAGTATTCTTCTTACAAACAAAAATTTTCAGTTCCTCTTTCAAACATTTAAAAATTAGTTAATATTCAATTTTTTTTATTGCTATGTACTCATCACAGGGTCAGTATAACGAATCGCAGTTGACCAGGTTGACATTTGATGGCATATAGCACTGAATTCAAACACCTGAGTTGTTGTCCTGTATCAGACTGTTGTAATTGCACATTGTCACATATCGAGATATGACTTAGTGCACATAATATTCAAACAGCAAAATAAATTCAGTGCTCAAGTATTACATGTCTCTGGTTTTTGAATAACCAACCAATTCTTGCAACTTTGTTTAAAGCTCCGTTGCTATTATCTCAGTGGTAGCAAATCTAGGATCTCTTTACCTTGGATACAAATTGAGTGATTGGTGTGTCTTGATTGCAATTTGGATATCTAGTTACGTAAACTTCCCAGCCACAACATGGCAACGGGCATGCTCAGCTAACCCCAGACAACTATAGGTTAGAACACTAAGAATAACCGTTTAGTACAAATTTGAACTTTGTTTGAATGCCTTATATGTACGTATATCGCTCCAAATTTTCACAATCTAGTAATGATTTCTGAAGCATTAATATTATTTACTGAACACATGATATGAATCGTCAAATCTTTATCATGACTTTTCCCCTCTTTTGGAGTGTTTTTCATATGAGCCAACACAGTTTGATAAAGTACCAATGTTCTATTTAAAGAATGGTTTTTAACTATTGGATTAGCAAGCACTTAGCTTCACATTACCAAAATTAACAGGCATATGATTGGTTATATCAACACACTTTTGATAGACGATTTATAATGTGTTATTCTTAATCTAACTAGAATTTAATAGGCTGAAATGTATCGAATTCAGTGTATATGGAGTGGATATATCATATCCACATTGAGTTTTCATATCATCATATCCACTACTAAAAAGGATGGCTTGAACTTAACCACTGGAAGATGTAATGTCAAACTTTCCAAGATGTTTTTTCCGGGCTCAACAAGCATCTAATTGGCTTTCTACTTTGTACTTTTTTTTTTACAGGAAAACCATATCATTGTTTTGGAATCAAAGGACTGCTTCCAAAACTATAGACTCAATAAGCGTTTGATTGCTGGATGTCACACTTGACCAAGAAAAAAAAAAGATTTCATTTAATTGAAAGGATAGCCAATTTCGACCATGAAAATAAACATCCCTTGCACATGGCAGGCCAATGTTTGATTGGCTCATTGTGGGTCAAGAAGAATCATTTTTTTCTCCTTCCTGCTTGCCAGCTTTATTTTGATGGCTAACAGCTTGATTTGGTTCAATTCAATCATACAGTGTAATGGAATCACACTTTCTTATGATCTCCACACCCCCTTCCACTTCAAGTGCCAAAAGTGTTACCAATGAGAAGTTCAACTGTATTTCAGCTAATATGATAATTCAAGCCCATAATAGTACATACAGACTTTTGTAAAATATAGATAGGTCATAGGATAATAAATGAAATCTTGATCCTTCAGTAATGTCCACTACTTCCATAAGGATAGATGCCATGTGAATGCTCCTATGATTAATAAAATTAACTGGGCGCACTTGATGGTGACCGGTTTGAGACTAGCTGGCTCTTACACTAGACCTCAAAAGGACCATGAGGTACATGGTCGAGTCAAGGTGACGCAAGAAGACTTGAATATCAATGATTGATAATTATATCTGCTATTGTGATGGGGTTTTATTGGAGGGAAGTGGTTTGTGCTGGTCACTGACTATAATCTTTTGATGGTGGCAGTTCAAAGATACAACAATTAAGAGTTATAAATAAGTCAGCTAATTGGATTGGCCATTAACAACATTAAAATGCCATTGCAAACACCGAATTTCAGTCATTTTAGCTCTGAGATGGGTTGAATATGCTGTATATTCTATAAAAGAATATTAATTCAGTCGTTGGTTAAATGGTGGTGGCCATCATTTTGAGTATGATAAAGTACCCATTAAGGGTTCTGCCCGGGATTCTTGAGTGTGCGGCCGAAATTATTTTTCCATGCCCACTTTGGAAGACTAAGGGGTGTCCCTTTGAATGATCAAAACCATCACTGATATGTAGTACAAGCCTAAAGTTACTTCAGCTAAGTAATGAGTGGTGGCCAATAGCCAAGTGGTTGCTGAAATTGTCAAGTGGTGGCCAAAATGGCCACTGTCGACCAGTGTGAGTACCAAATCTTCTGCATAATATAATTCAGTCCTTGGTTAAGTGGTGATGGCCATATGGATGTAGTCGGGCTAATTAGCGAAATTAGAGGGAAGCTGATCAATGACAAGGGGGGACCTGTCACATACATTAGTTCCATCTGGAGCCACAAGGAGTGTGGTTGTGCCCTGATTCAAACCAATTAAGAGATAGAGGTCACTTGTTTCTTGTTTAGTGGTTTTGTGGCAAAGGATAGTGATCTGATGCCGTAAAGTGCTAAGGATTTCATCATTCCTGAGTATCTTACAGGGAATGGTCCAGTTTTTCTTGGATATTACAGTCTCTCCTATGAAATCAATGAGGCTATATTACTTACTATGTATGTATGGGTCTCATTTCTGATTAGACATGTTTATAAAGGATACTTTTGTGTATGACTTGCTATTGTGCTAAAATGCACTAAATTTGAAATTCTACATTGTAAAATTTTAAGGTTTTACAGTCAGACAGATTTGAAAATTAGCAATCTTTCAAAGAAATTCCTGGCATCCATGCATGCACACGTGCTATAATCAGGCCAATTTCTTAAAATGGTGCATTCCATCTCCACCATTCGGCAAAATAGCTGCTCTAAAAGTGCTCACAGAGACATACTGACGATGGCGAGGAATGCGTATGACCTGTGGATCGTTTCCAGGTGTTCTAGCGTCTCTAATTGCCGACTCTTTGTTCGGGCAATAAAAAATCATTTCTAAAATCAAGAGACTGTTGATCATACCACACCACCATAAAGAAGTGCTTCATCGTGGCTTTATGGGTGCTTATGTATTCCAACGTTTACATGTTCCTTGTTCCTTCATCCCTTTAAATACTTTGTAGTCGTTTAGTATTGAGTCTATTGACTTCATCCATGTGCTTGAAGAGAGTCTAATATTGAGTATTAATATATGTAGACACTATATATTCTGTGGTCCCTTGCATCATTAGTCTATGGATGCCTATTAATCCACCCTTGAGGATCATTTGTTTGTTTGTTTGTTTGTTTGTTTGTTTATTTGTTTATTTGTTTCTAGGTTGAAAGGTTCAGCTTCAGTGCGTTTCAAATTTTTGGTTAACGTTAACTATGCACCGAAATCAACAATGCCAGATTTGATTCTTTAACCAAAGCTGACAACTTGACAAATTGGAATTTTTTAGTCAGCGCTCGATGACAGTTGATCAAAGCTCAGGTTGGACAGCTTCATAGTTATCTGTTCCTACATGCTAATACATGCCTATCGTGACAGTGCAACTCTATGGATTTTGTTGATAAGCTGTAACTGTGGCAATTAAGCGAGACAGTAGTCTCCACAGGAAACTGCCGGGTAACTGCCGGGTTACTGCCGGGTATACAAGTGGTAACACATCCCACCAGTGATCAAAGCATTGCTGTGGGTCAATATTGTGCTCCACTAATAGCATCAAAGCTGAGAGAGCCCTTAAAGCAGTGATTTCCATAGTTGTGGTTAATATGGCTAATGTTAGTGAGATGCATTGGAGTTAAGCTAAGGCAGCATACATTTATTACATAACCCCATTCAATCAAAGTAGTACATATTCTCTGGATAGACTTCCTGAGATTAATGCACAAGACAAAGGGAGAAATTGTCCACCTGGTGAATATCATAGCTGTTAATGGCCAGACAGATGGGAAAATGTACATGGTACCTGATAATAGTCTTAATCCCATTACTGTTAATGTGAATTTGACTAGAAAAAGGTTGATATTGGCTGGGAAATATCCTGCGTCAAGCTGCACCACCCACCCCTGTCCTTCAAAAAAAGGGAGTTTTCTACATCATAAGGGAAAGAAGTATCAAAATTCAGTGATAACGAGACCTTGAAGAAACTCCTGGAAATGATGATCCCCTCTCTATACGAAATACACCATCTTTGCAGTGGATTGCAAATTCCATCACAGTTGCTAGAATCTGATTGATCAGAGCAGGTATGATACCAGGTCACTCGTCACTGAGCAGATTTAGCAACAGTTGTCACATGAGAATGAAATGAACCAACAAGAAGTGATGCCACCACAATGGTCATTGCAAGAATGCCGACATCACTAGTGACCTGAAATATTAACTAAATCTAACCCCTGACCTTGACCTTGACTTGTAGAGTGTATTAAACTTGAGAAGATGAGTCTAACTCAATAATGTACTAAGGTCAGAGGTCTGGGTTAGTTATTTAGGACAGACATCAGCATGATTTCACAAATGATTTGTAAATGTGTAGAAAACAGAATGGAACGTAAAAATTATTATATTTTTCTTAGCCTGCCTTAGAGGGATTCCATTGTAACTGATCAATGAGACAGCATTCTCTGACGGATATATTTACATTAATTAAGGATGAAGGTGATAGCCTTATGCTGTCGGGTAGTTTGATGGTTCACTTATACTCCCACAAACAGCTTCAAAGGGGCCGGCACCGTGTAGGGGATGATGACTTTTCAGGGTGCAAGAATAGTTTCGGAGTATCTGGTAGCTATCCTGGGAGTTTGTGTTTGTGGGTGCTGGAAATAAATAGAAGATATTTCCGTCCTGATTGAATGTTTTGTTGCTTTTTTTAAGGTCAAATACCTCAACATTTAACTACAGTAGAACCAAGTCCTTTACGTTTGGTAGCTTCAGATTATAGTGCAGTAATGTAGGGATTGTTGATTGAATATACGTAACAAAGATTGATCCCATTTTCCATTCTCCATCTCTACTCTTGTTTCCTTACTTTTTTGAGCAATGGTCATCCCTTACTTTTTTTCTTTTTTTTTTCATTTCACGAAAATGTTTTTTTTTTCCCCTCACTTGTACAAGTAATACCACCTCCAATGTATGGCTACCTCAATTATTGTAATCAAAACGGTTTCTCCATCTGTCAAGTCAAAATCTTCATTCAATTTGCAGTGGCACATGGTTGCCACGCCCATTAACAGGATGAAATCTCTCTCAGGCTTTTTGTATCAAAACAAAACTGGTCTCTTGTCAAGTCTCGGACTTCATATTATTCCCATACCCATTAACAGGATGAAATCTTTTTTCCTTTAGTCTTCAATAAAAAAAAATTTACACACCAAACAAAAACGGAATGTAGAAAGACATATCTTCTGAACTGAATTCCTGCACCAAATTACCCTACTAACATCTCCAAGTGGGCGGCAGTGACCTAACACCCACTTGACACCTTACAAGTCACTTACAGCCAGCCATTGAGTTGTTGATGGGAATCAACACCTGCTAAATTGAAGCCTTGGGCTTGTCTGTTCATGTACATTTTGCTGAAGGTGATTGACATGTACTTTAGCATGAAATACCTGCATTATTAAACCCACCTGTGACATGTCAGTGGTGCAGAAGCCCTCTCCTAGTCTTTCTCTGTTCGTGTTCAGTACAAATGACTATAGGCTGGGTTGCGGTCAGCGAAATGTACTGTCTGTTACTGAAGCCTTCAGTTCAGTGTTGTATAACAATGGCTGTGGGTATGTGACTTGTTATTATGTAGGTGGAAAATATGACCGGCTGTTTAATAGACACACCTGTTGTCTCTGTTGATGTACGGAATGGTCTTTGAATAAAGGAACTTTTCTGACCTGCATATACTGTTAATGGAGTTTATCTGGCTGTTATACATTTATTTGTGCCAAAAATAGAAGTTTGTAGGCTTGTCTAATCAGACCACCCTGTAATGAGACCAACCTCTCACTCCACCATGTCCCAACAACACCTATTCCAGCTACAGTGAAACCTGTCTAATCAGACCACCCTGTAATGAGACCACCTCTCTATTAAGACCACTCCACCATGTCCCAACAGCACCTATTCCAACTATAGTGAAACCTGTCTAATCAGACCACCCTGTAATGAGACCACTACTTTATTGAGGCCATAACGGCTATATTTCGTCTATATTTTCATCCTCCCTAAAGAGACCACATTCTTACATAGTAGTAACATAACCTAACCAATATCCACTACTCTATCGAGGCCATAACGTCTATATTTTCATCTTCCCTGAAGAGACCACATTTACCCACTATACTTAGTGGTAGTAAAATAACCTAACCAATATCCATATTAACCAACCAGCTAAGGACACCGACAATTCGAAAATCCATGGGAGGCATGATGTACCAGTCATCAGATGACCACAAACACCTGTGCATTTACTGATACTAGAGGAAGCAGTGACAGAAGGGGAAATACGCCAACCGCCTTCCGTAATGTGTTGGTTAAGAAGTTCTCAAGGGTGGTTTTTACAGTATAAAGAGTTTGACCACACTTTTCCCCACATGAGGTAGTTTAAAGGGCATTGGGCCTGTTCTCTAAAATGGGGCGGCAGGAAATGCAACAGAAGGTACCATCTTGAGACCCCCAACAGTGCGTATCCATGTGGTAGTAGAAGTATAGTGAGAAACTTAAAATTTGTGATTTTTTAAAACGGGAGTTATATTTTGCTCCACACTTAAAAAAATTTTTTTGGAAAAATCACAAGGATTTTTACCCCATAAAATGCGGTATTTAGCTCTCCATAACTCAGAAAAAGATAGATTTTCCCTTGGATCCATATTTTGTGAACCTTCACGAACCTTTTTGATGAATATCTCACCTGCTGTATTCAAATGGCATTGTGCTACAGTGGATAATACCATTCACACAACAATTATTGCTAAACCACATTTCTCAACCCAAATCAAAATTCACACCCCAGAACACTTGCATTTATTCGTAGAGATCAATATTCATGGGGCTTTATCAACTGGTCCAGTTTCCCAGACCCACGGCCTGGAGTGTGCCTGCTGGTCTTTGAGGTATGCCTAAAGGGTGGGAAAAAAGAGGTGGATTTTTGTACCTTGTGTGCTTGTAGTGATAAGAACCTGCTGCTCAGATTCTGGGGTTTTATTTGTGTGTGCCCATCTGAAGGGGAGGACCCTATGAATCTTAAAGAGACCACCTCCTTATGGAGGCTGCTTGTTCCTGGCCTATATAGGTGGTCATAGTAAGCAGGTTTGAGAAACTGGGCAGAGAGTGAATGCAAGAGACTCTGTATTAGTAATCCCCTCTATAAGTTACTACCCGAATAAGAGTAGGTTGGGCTCATTTTAACACATGGTGGAGTGGTCTTAATAGAGAGGTGGTCTCATTACAGGGTGGTCTGATTAGACTGTAGCTGGAATGGGTGCTGTTGGGACATGGTGGAGTAGAGAGGTGGTCTGAATACTGTATTTTAAAATTTGGAGATCTGGACAGGCAGTTATGCATTCCCTGCAGGTGTGTACATGTGTAGAAACATGCAAGTATGCATGGAGACACTTCTTAGCGTGGAAATGAGTATCAGTGTTCTCAATTATTGTCGACACTTTTTTAAAAAAAATAACTTGCCACCAGGTAGCAATAGCAGTCCACACTCAATTATTGTCGACACTTAACGATAACAGCTCTTGCCAGCAATGTTTAGTGAGTCAACACTTACTACCAGTCAATTATACAATGCATGTTTCTCTGCTTGCCCTTTCCAGCTGCATTCAATGGAGCTCCCTTTTCACATGTTGATGACACGTTCCATTGAGACGAGCGTGCCCTCTGCCAGGAATGTCCATGTATGTGGTGGTACCATTATCAGTGACAGCATGTCATAATGCTCTGCCTTTTCACATGTTGATGACACACTCCATTGAGATGAGTGTGCCTCTGCCAGGAATGTCCATGTGGTACCATTATGAGTGGCAGCATGTCATAATTAATGTATGTCAGTCTATTTTGATTGCATTTGGCATGTGATTGTGGTGATGTTGTCTTCTGCCAGATAATTACTACCATGTATCTGTCCACCTGCAGAAGTCTACCATGAACAAGTGGCCAGAATAGGTCCTGTTAAATAGGTGCTGTTAGGATATGGTGAGGTGGTCTTAATAGAGAAGTGGTCTCATTACAGAGTGATCTGATTAGACAGATTTCACTGTAGCTGGAATAGGTGCTGTTGGGACATGGTGGAGTTGTCTTAATAGAGAGGTGGTCTCATTATAGGGTGGTCTGATTAGACAGGTTTCGCTGTAGCTGGAATAGGTGCTGTTGGGACATGTGGAGTTGTCTTAATAGAGAGGTGGTCTGATTAGACAGGTTTCGCTGTAGCTGGAATAGGTGCTGTTGGGACATGTGGAGTTGTCTTAATAGAGAGGTGGTCTCATTACAAAATTGTTTGATAAGACAAGTAGGAATATAGCATAAACATTACGGATATTCAAGGCTCTGTGGTTATGTAACTCCCCATTATTAAACATCTGAAGGGATTACAAGTCTGTTGCACCCTGACCTGGGAATATTAATCCAGTACCTGTGAATAGACTTAAAATATTTGCTTCATCACCCTCTAAGAATGCATCCCCACATGCATAATACACTGCCTCCACTTATGAATGCTATTTGCGGCCATGACCTCACAGATACTGCCTGAGATTGCATGCAGCTCATAATGAATGGGTGGTCGACACCTGCTCCTCTCTGCTCTGCTCCCCTGAGGCTGTTTATTGCATGTTTACATTTATATGGCCATACCTGTGAAGGGCACCTGACAATTTTCCACTGTATTGTCCAAGAGGACACCTCTATACTGACAATTTCCGATGTCCCAAAGTGTCCACAATAGAGAGGTTCCACTGTATTATCCAACCTCTGTATTGAGGACACCTCTATACTAAGGACAATTTCCAAGGTCCCCAATAGAGAGGTTCCACTGTATTATCCACCTTTGTATTGAGGACACCTCTATGCCGAGGACAATTTCCAAGGTCCCAAAGTGTCCCCAATAGGGAGGTTCCACTGTATTATCCAACCTCTGTATTGAGGACACCTCTATACTAAGGACAATTTCCAAGGTCCCAAAGTATCCACAATAGAGAGGTTCCACTGTACCTCTATATTGAGGGTAAAGATAATTTCCAAGGTCCCACAATATCCAACTGAGGACATAATGGGGTTGTATTAGAACTCTAGTATCAAGTATCCACAATAATAGTAGGAAGCGCTACTGCTACCTAACCAATGTCCAGACAAGAGCCAGCTTACAAAAGCACACGTGGCCAGTCTAAGAGCGGTGGAATGCCAATAATAGTCTCTCTGTTGGATAATTGCTGGCTTTGATAGCATTCATAGCCCACAACTTCCCTACAGCTGTGTGCCCTGGGGTCATGTGGTGGTCAGCACTCTTAGTCTAGTGCCTAGTGAGCTGTATTAGTATAATGGACTAATTTGTATGTCACATGTTAGTTTTGTGTGCTCTGGATGGGGTCTCACCCCAAAGCCTGTTTGCAAACAGCTGCAGCAGTGTGCCCACTGGATTGAACTCCCCCATTCAAACCAACCTCCACCTCTGGTCTACCAAGAGATTGGAGAGAGGTTGTCCCAAGCTTTTATTTCATCTGCTCACTAAGAGCTAGTGGTGAGGACCAACCTCCAAGCAACTTCCACCTCTGGTTTGGAGAGAGATTGTCCCAAGCGTATTATTCATAGGTGAGGGACCATTCAAACCAACCTCCAAGCAACCTCTTCCTCTGGTTTACGAGAGGTGTTGTCCCAAGCTTGTATACAAACGACAGTGTCCCCACTAAGAAGTAAGGCATGGGAATTTTCAATTAACCATTTCCTCCACAATTAAAGGAAGGATCTTACCGGAAAGCCAGTTCTAAATAAAACAGCTGCACCCATGAGAGGTTTGGGAAGTTTTAAACCCCCCATCAGACTTGGGCCTTTATAGCCCACCTCATTATACTCTCTGTAATAGTCCTTATACAAGAGATTAGTTGGAAAATGAGGGGTCTTACTCCAATAATTAATTACTCAGTAGTGACGGCAGTGAACACCAGTTGGCCCACCATTCAGTGTTGTTGTCAAACACTGCAACAATAAATAACGGCAAGACTGCAATACTGTTTGTACAGGACACACTATACAGGATACACTCTATGTCCACATCTTCAAATCTATATACCACCTCCTTTTTGGTAGGAAGTTATCAGTAGTTGGCTGTCACCAGCTGTGCACAGTTCAGATTTCCCAGTGGTGGTGTATACTGGTGGTATTATGTAACCTTGATTGCTACATGTCCTCCCCCCTCAGTATGGTTTTACCTATTATCTGGGCTTAAATTTCCCATTGTCAGGTATGCAGTACTTAATGTGTGTAGGTTTAGAGGGGAATTTCGTGGAAATCGAATTGGAAATGGCACCTACATTGTGGTTTGTTTGTTTGGTTATATTTATCTTCTTCTTTCTTCAAGGGGACTTTTAAGAGCTGCCACATTGCAGTGACACTAACAAGTACAACTCTTACTCTTTATTGTATGCAATGGAGCAGTTTCTGTTTATCTGAACCAGTTTTCAGGGTCCTAAAGAATGTCTGCGACTCTGCAGAAGGTCAAAAGAAAGTTAGAAGTGATAGTGGTTTCAATCCATTCATCCATAATGCCTTTGCCTTGCCAGCAAAATTTTCTTTTTTCCCACAGTTTCTTGATTTAATCTGACTGTAGTACTAATTGCACTCCTTTAAAAGATCTGTGTCTAGCACAGCTGTAATATGCTTGCTGATACTCTATTGAAGTATGCTGCAAGCTGTGGCACTGAGAACAAATTACACTCTTTTGAAATTTGTGTTTCTCTGAACCCTTTGATTTCATAGCACAGCTGTAGTATTCAGCTGTTGACTTATCACTTCAGTTGAAATTTGAGTGCAAAGCTATACGCTCCTAGGAAAAACCCCAGTGTTGACAGTGACCACAAATTGTTGTTTTCATGGTTCCTTTGTGTTCAGTTTTTCACACTCTAGTGGCTGATAGAATAGTGATCTAGTATCAGCTGAATAGGCTCCCTCCTTGCAGCTGTCTGTTCCTTTTCCTCCTGGGGTCTTTAGCAGATGGTTCACTTTGAAATCACTTCTAGGTGTTGATCCATTCACATCCTATGGACATAAAAAGTATTCAATTTCTTACTAAAGAAGACCAGAAACACCATGCTTTAAATCTGAATCCTTTATATAGTGGACACTGGAATTTTATCTTAATAGAGAGAGATCCACTCTTTGTATTATTAGTATGCTTTGATTCCTTGAAAGATTTCTGTAAAGGAGGTTTTTTTTGTATTGCATCCTGAGTTCAGGTTCCACCGTCTTCGTTCCCTTTTTGACGAAACTCTTGATTACTACCACCTTCTATAATAATGGGTTAACATCACATGGGAATAATACAAATAATTCCCATGGGTCTTTTGGTGTGTCCCGCTAAGGGATTTCTGGCTGTCCTTAAGTGGTATTAGATGAGTATTCCCTTTCCCTGTATCCAGCTGGTCAGTCTGTCCACAAGTGGTGGTGACTCAGTGAGTATAGTACACGCTCTGCTCAGCAGTCGATGAATATTATTCTTTGTGGTTTATTAACAAAAAAATCCATTCTGGTTATATTTCGTTGCAACGAAAATTAGCTGAATTTGTAACATACATCTAAAAGCAAAAACTAATGCAGGGAAGCTATAACAAGAAGAATAAAATTGTAAGCACAATTACCATACACTGAGTATGCACTCCCTCTATTGGTTGAATGTACGGTTGAGTTAGTAAAATAGTTGATTTCTAGTTCCCATACAGAGAACCTTTCAATGAGCTTATAGATCATAAGAAGAAAGAAAAAAAAAACTGATTGCATGTACATTACATATATTTCACTAAGGTGTCCTAAAATCAGGTCTTTTTCCAGAAATTGTACTATCTGAATAGTGGCATGGTATTATCACCAACTGAACTCTTTTTTTTGTCATGGGGAATACTATAACCAGATTCATGTCTTTACTCCTTAACGCAGACCTGCAGCTGTCAAAATATATGAATCTCTTTGTGGCTTGCACCTGAACTATTAATAGTGCAGATCTGTCTAGTCAAAGTTTATTATTAGATACAGAGTTGCCATGGTGTTTGAAATGGGGAGGTATAATAATGGTTGTTTGTACACCTGACACACTCTGTGGCACAAATCTCATGAATAATCATTTGATGGGATTTAGCCCAGCCTGCACCTGATCACTTTAATGTAGTAATGTGGGAATACGCCAAAGTCCCTTTCCACTAATCTCTTGTTGCCTTTTAAATGTTTAGGGGAATAATGGTACCTTGGCTATCCAGACTTTTCTTTATTATTATTATTATTATTATTATTATTATTATTATTATTATTATTATTATTATTATTATTATTGGTATGTATTTTTATTTTTTATTTTTTATGGAAAGCACAGAAAAAATAATCTCCTTATGACCGTGTAAATAAAGTGAAATCTGCCCGGGGAGAATTAAGTAGACCCAAATTGAAATCTACCCAGGGACAAAATAGTGAAATCAACACAGGTGGATTTATACAGGCATCAAAAACTAGCCAACCAAGTATGAACTCATTACCAGAATAACAGAACATTATTAATCTTACACTCTGGAAGATTATGCCATCACCAAAGTGTATACAGAAACCTAAAATACCCATAGGAAGATTACATACGTGTTGAAATAAGAGCTAATCAAGAGTAAAATTAAATATCCATGGACTTGTCAGAAATTTCAGCATAATTATCTCTTTAAAAATGTTGAGATAGGAGGTTAATTGGTGTTGATATTGATAACAACAACAGACTTCTCTAATTAGGAGATTCTAATTACATTTTGAAGTTTATACATACTATTGTGATTTATATTCACTGGATCCCTTGATCGTTCGCTTTATCTGCTCTAACTTTCTCAATTCTTGACCAACTTTTCACATTTAAACACCAGCAGAAAGCTGATCAACCACTCTATGAGCTGGTTTTTGAAATAGGAAATTTTGGTTAAAGTTATACAAGGTATCAGTTATTTGTGAATGTGAAATGTGCCTTTATTTTTCAACAATTCTTTTTTACGAGTTATTTCAAAAGAATTATATGAAAAGACTCTGTTATTCGATAGCTCATAATTTCATCTTTATAACAACAAATTACGAACCAAAACTAGAGATAACAAAAAAGCTGTTTGGTGTACTTAACAAATTTTCATCCATGCCACTTGATGATATGTGTGATGGTATTGTATTGTAATGTTATGAGAAATTGCACGGTCTTTCATTCAGCTCTTGTTTGCTTAATGCAAGTCTGTTTCAATTTGAAGGTGTTTTTATGGTTCATCATGATTATCAGAATGTTAGGCCAGTATTATCTGTGTTTATTTTAGCTATTTTTGACCATGGGAGAGATCACAGAATGCTGCATGAAGTTAGTTGTTTCCATAACTTGCATGGACAGTGAAACAGGAACAATTGGCCTTAATAGGGTGGAGGTCGAAAACCAAAAAACCAGTGGGTGATCAGTTCTCTGCTGAAACATGAAAAAAAAAAATTGAGTGAATGATAAAGGAAATGCAAATAGAGATTACTTGTATGTACGTATGTAAGTTGCTACATTTAATGATCCTTTATGTATCGATACAGATGATGCTTTACTGAGAGCTGGAATGGATAGTGAAGGTGACGAAAACGATACTCTCTTTGGAACAGCCAAAGGTATAATGCTGAGATGATATAAATTGTGAACTTTTTTTCCTAAGGACCTATAAAAGGAACCATAATTAACAGGGTTTCCCCCCTAATTACTTACATGTATTATAGAGCTACCCCTTATGGACCCTAATTAACAGGGTTTTCCCCATAAGCATACTAAACACTCCAGTTCTTGATACATAATTTGGTAATCCAACCATTATAGAATGCATGACAAAAGTTTGTTCATCAGAGCATGTTTAGAGATTAATTTGGAATGAGATAAGAGATCCCTTTTGAGATAGGTTAAGAGCAAATTTGATCCGGATATTGAATACTTAAAAAAAACAACACCATTTTCTTGGAAAGAGTGACAAGTAGCCATATACTTTAGACTGTCAATGTATTAATAATAATATTATCCCATTGGTTAGTGGTCTAATGTGTACCGATGAACACAAACAAATGTATGTGTGTGTGCATGGTTAGAGTCCATCCCATTGCTCTAATGAGCTGGTAATATTGGTATACATACAGGTCAAAATGAGCTGGTAGTATTGGTAATATCGGGTCATATGAGCTATGTAGTAATATAGAGGTCAAATGAGCTGGTAGTGTTGGTTATATCGGATCAAAATAATGATGAGTTATGTAGTAATGTTGGTAATATAGAGGTCAAATAAACTGCTTAATGTATAGCAAAAATTTTCATGGGGATAAAAAATTTTTTATGGTGAATTGGAAGCATGAATAACTTTGTATTGATTTTCCAAAACCACGCAATCCACAAAATTTTTACCCTCATATAAAATATCCTGCTATGAAGTATGCTGGAAAAATAGATCCTTGAATGGTCAAATGAGCTGATGTGTAGTGCATGCAGTAAACAAGTCTGTTAGTGCAAGTGCATTTTCTGAGATAACACAGTCACACCGCTTGATTACAGGTACATAGATCAACAAATAGTGCACTTATCATAATGGAGAAAGTGCCGTGGCCACTCCATCTGTAAAGCTTGCAGCATGTACACTATAGAGTGAATGTGATAGACTAGCACTAGGAACATGACTGTAAACTTACTTTCATTGGTTAATTTTGCAGACACGTAATATATTGGTTATTTAGTACAGTATTTTAGCATTATTGTATCAACCAATCACATTCATTTTGTGGACTAGCTATAAAAGGCAGATGCTTAGCATCTAGAGGGAGTCCTGCTTGAATTCAAATTATCCTTAGCACCAAAAACTCTGTTCCCTCAGTAAAATACTCGGCTTCTTGCTGTTTGCTCTGTGACAGTGAAGTCATCTTTCTGAGTCTATACTGTCTTGTCATCCTCTGTTGAAATGTGGACACCCTGAGATCCATAAATTGTTATAAGTCAGGACACATATTTCTGTGTCCTATTTATCCATCCCCGAAATAAGAACACATAATAAGAACACCTCTTTCATTAGGGCACCTCTCTAATCAGGACACCTCTTTAATCAGGACACTTCTAGTTCTCTAATTAGGACACCTCTCCAGCTCTCAGACTAATCAGCACACCTTTCTAATCACGACACCTCTCTAATCAGGACACTTCTCTAATCAGGACACTTCTAGTCAGCACACCTTTCTAATCACGACACCTCTCTAATCAGGACACTTCTCTAATCAGGACACCTCTCTAATCAGCACACCTCTTTGATCACGACACCTCTAATCAGGACGCATTTATCTGTACTTGCATACATCATAAAAGTAGGAGTGAAGGCATGAGCTCACAATTCCATTACGTCTTGCTGGCACTGGATATGGTTGATCTTTCAAATTCGAAATTTAAGCAGTGGTATAACAACATCATATACACAAGTGTAGTCTATGGTATGTACAATATTGCACAGTCTAAGGAAATGGCACATTCTTGAGAGAGTTTAATGCTGTATACAAGAGATGTGACCCAGACTGACTGGCAATCTGTTCAGTTGGCAAACATCTCGACCACAAAATGACCACAAGTTAAACACAATCCACCCTCCACATCAAGCCAACACGCCAGCTGCAGCCTACTGCCGGGTCTGCTTAAAAGCTTCTAAAAAAAAAAAAAATCCCACCACCCTTCATTCCAACAGCCTTGTACAAATTTGTAGCGGGACATGGTTTTCTCATTAAGTACATTTCTGGTGGGGATAGTAACATGCCCTTTTTGCTTTGGTTATAATCGTTCCTTGCTGCAGCTGTCATAGCCAGGTTAATAGAGGGGGTTCTCTACCGACAGGTTAATGCATCTGGTCTGCCCACATTTATACAAACATAAACTGGATTTTTTTTTTTTTTTTTTTTTGTTCTGTTCTACTGTTTGTGTCTCTATAAATGTTATAGTACAGAGCACCTGATTGAGTTTGGAGAATACATAGTGACCTCATCACTTTACACACTTTTTTTTTCTTTTTTTTTTCTTTTTTTTTTCTTTTTTTTTTTGGCATACTTTAATGGCTAAATGAATCTAAGCATTGTCTGAAATCTGAAATGTCTTTTTACAAAAAAGAGCTAGTGTTACGACAATTGATTTTAAGTATACGAAGAAGAAAAAAAAGATCCAGTATCCAGTGCTGTATCAGCATCACTTAAATGCTTCACTTAGAATCACATCAACTTCTCGAACTTTCTGTATACTGTTTGTGGTGTAAACACTCGTGAATCCCCTGCTGGACAGCCCACAACACAAGCCTGTATTCCATAATCCAATAGTACTTGACTTCAACCAATTAGTGGTAACGTCCAGGTTTTTGACGAAAGCCAATCTGTGGAACGATACTGCAGTGGTGCATTAATTTCATTTTTGCAACTTAAATAATTAGAGTACACTCAGATCTGGTATATGCAGTTAAAAGTGTGTGGCTAAGAATTACCGTAGTCTCTTGCTTGAACTGGACTTTGTTACATGTTTACCCTGCAATATATATATATATATATATATATATATATATATCCTAATCAATCCGTGATCTCACATCCTAGTTTTTTTTATACCTGCAATAAATATATATAGAAGAGTGTTCTTAATTGGCTTTGCATGGTATATTAATATAGAAGTGTGTGAATTTCGGACCAAGAACCTAATTTGGATGTTCAGGAATGGTATATATCCAGAGGTACCTGATAATACCATAGCACAAAATTTTCAAGGAGTAAAAATTGATAATGTGAACCATAATAGATCGCCTTTTGTTTGTTTGTTTGTTTGTTTGTTTGTGTTTGTTTTTATTGTTTTATTTTTCTATTCTTACTTCAAGATCACGAAATCCACGAAGCTTTTATCCCACAAAAAATTTCCTGCACTCTACGCTGACGGTAGTATACTCTTTTATAGGAATTCAACCAAACAAAGGCCAGCAAATGTCCTGTTTCATTGAGCAGATGTGTATGAAATTCTTATGGAAGCAGGCTCAATCTGCAGTTTCTAGTAATCCATCCAGTAAAGCTGATCTAAGTTGTACGGGACATCTGGTTTGGTAGTATTCACAGGTATTGATTTCATAAATATGGCAGCAGGCAAGTAGAGGTGTATATAAATGATGGATGAAGTATGTAAGGTGACCTATGTAAAGTGACCTCTGTGACCCTGCCAGTCAGGTGGTCAATGTGTGGATATGTTAAAATTCCAAGTTTGTGTTGATCATTTGTAGCATTGGAAGGTCAGGTGATGTGTGGATTGATCTCGGATGTGTCAAAGTCCATCATCTTGATTGTTTTATCGGAGGGGGCCATATTGGGCATCTTGTGGCAGGTGTGGCTGGAGGGAGGGGGATGTGTTAAGGAGGGGGCCATATTGGGCATCTTGTGGCTAGTGTTAAACTCCTCTGTGTTGATTGTTACATTGGAGGGGCCCATTTTGGGCATATTGGGAGACCTCAGATGTGTTGAACTCCATCATCAAACATATTGGGGTGTACAGCCTGCAGCTGGAGATTGGAAAATGTGTTGAACTCCATCATCACATCTTTGCAGCTGGTCAGGCTAGAAAGCTTTGGTGTTAACTCCAGCATCAAGCCTGTGTTGATCACTTGTTAGACTGTAGCACAGCTTGCAGCAGGTCTGGTTGGAGCATGTGGTTCCAGACGGAGATAATAGAGCATGGCAACATGAGGTGAGAATATAAAAGATCCGATCTACTTCCTTTCCAATCCAAAGAACTGCCATCTGTTGGCTAGACTTTATGATGTGTTGTAAGGGTTGTGGTGGTGGAACATGTCAGCAGCATGTCGTGCCATGTACATGCATGCCATTTTATCGATACACATGTCCTCATTATGTCGAAAGCTAGCTAACATCTGGTCCACTATATATCGACCTGTACGTAACATATCAAAGAACACTCGAATTTGATACCTTATTGTCTGTATCAACTGCCTTTGGATCAAAGGTCTAAATAAAAAAGTGGTCCAGTATATCTGAATTGTATGATGCCTTATAGTGAAAGCTGACTGTATCAACTGCCTATGGATTCAAATCAAAGTGTTCTGAGTATTAAAAAATGGTGATCCAGTATCTGAATTATATGATGCCTTATAGTGAAAGCTGACTGTATTCAAACACCTATGGATTCAAATCAAAGTACCCTGAATAGAAAACAGTAATAACTAGACCCATATATAGAAAGATGAAAGGAAAAAAATTTTATGCTAAATAAAAAGGCCATGTAGGGTTAGCCTGTACTTTAACAGTTTCTGTCAACAAAAATCGAAATAATGCTGCCTTCAATAATGATCCTTACATCACTGCCTCCCACCAAGCTGCTTTAATTGTTCATGAACAGAGTGTATGCATACATAAGACAAAGAGGTGTTAGCATACGAACTTAGCTCCTGTCTTTCAGAAGGTGCTGGTGTGAGCTCTTCTTACTGCTAACAGAATGTACGTTATTCAATGTCAAAGAGGTGTTTGCTGGAAGGTTAAATAGTTAATTTGTGTTATAATGATGGTGTTATGGGGTGGATGGTAGAGAAGTGCAAACTCTAACGGTGCTGATTGATTTTCTATGGGTAGAAACACTATCAGATGAAATCTACTATTCATCAAAGTGATATTCATCTTCAAAGTTCTGCATTTAGAGAGATTAGCACTGCTAGTGTGTTCCATAAACTGCATCAGGTGGCAAAAATTCCAGAGGCGAGAAAGTTAAAAATCATCAAAGAGGTGCTTACTTCTAATAATGACTAGCTCCCAGACTTGCTATATATGCTAACAGGGGTAGGGCTGGGGTTCAACTATCACCAGAAGGTTCATCAAAGCAAGGTGTTACTTGTTCAAAGTGGAATTGTTCCCACAGGGTGTGTGATTGTTCTTATGATTTAGCACTATTTGTAGTGCTAACTGGATTCAGGTGGTATTTGCATAGATGGATAATTGAGAGTTAGTTCCTGGAATTTTGTGCTTAATTAAAGAGGGAGAGAGAGCATTTTGTAGAATGCTGGGAACCAGGCTAGAAATGTCCTGACTAGAGAGGTGTCCTAACCAGAGATCTCGAGGTATCCATAAATTTAAGGAAAATATTCTTACTGTGAGTGTGCTGTTTTAGTCATAATCAGCCACATCAAAAGGAAACTATTTGGAAGGAAGTCCAGCTGATTGGGAGAAGATGAAGGACAAGATGGATATGTTTAGACTGGCGCGGAAGGGCAGGGTTTTAGCAGTGTCGTTGTCTTTAGCCACGTCAGCTGGCGGTGACCTAAGGTGTGGATGGTCACGTCTTGGAAGAAGGCCAAGGAGAGACTCAACTCCGTGTTTGAAAGTGCTATGATTTGAAAACGTGTGCAGTCTCAGGAGAGGAATTTATTCGTCAGTTCCTCAAGAATTCATCTAAATATTAAGAGTGAAAAATATATTTTGTAATAGGAGGTGTTGCTGCAGGCTTCTACATAATGCAGTTATCATGTATATAGGAACCATAAGTAGCAGGAACAAAGTAATGTAATGTTGGAGTATCAATACAGTTATTGTCCATCATCGCTACAACTTATTTCGCTTTGCTTGCAATCAAAGGCCCATTACCCCATTACTTTATAAAATTATTTCTCCAATAACACTACATATCCAGACCACTTCAAATGATGGTGAGTGGTCAATTGAGGTTTCATTGGGTCTAATAGGATGTCTAGAATTCAACTGCGGTTTCTTGAATGTGTGCAAGTGGCTACATAAAAATGATTATGACGTTGAAAAGTTTGGCTGAGCCACTTGACTAATTTGCCAACTCACTGGAATTCTGGATTTTTTAGCAATTGACATCAGTACATAGCATATTTACATGCTCGTAATTATCACCAAAATTGTTGTCGCTGAAATTAAGGCACAGCTGTACTGTTCAAAGTTCTCTCTCACAATCCCATTCATGTTTTGAGCTGAATGAACACCACACTGGTGCAAATCATCTCTATCCTTTACAACCACCTGCTCTCTCTCTTTCCCACACCATCATAGTATACTAGAATATACAGGAATATACATTTGCTTTCTCTGATATATACAAAGGGTATACTGATAAAGAACTTGTCTATATCTTGTATACAAGGGAACCTCTTGATACCTGCGGTTGAGTTTATACTGAAGAAACTTTTTTTTTTCTTTCTCATACAGATGTTGTGTTGGGTGTGTTGAAAAAACCTCTGAGTCTCTTTGGGAAGATAATGAAGGCAGATGGAGGTGAGGGAGATCCCTCTGAAGCAGGATCTGAAACAGGCTCGCCCCCTCGCGCTGAACAGAAGGAACCACTTGAAGGTGGCACCCACCTTCAGAAGGGGAAGACAGTCGGTGGGGGTGTGGGGGGGAAGCAGGAGGATATGATTGGAGCTGGCGAACCTCAAAGAGGAGAGTCTTTAAAGGACAGTGGTGGTGGCAGTACTGTGGTAGGAGACAGTGTTGAGTAAGTGTCTATCACAGTGTGTATAGTCCCTTTCCCAGAGATCTATCCACTGTATCATCCAACCTCAGTATTGAGGACACCTCTATACTAAGGACAGTTTCCAAGGTCCCAAAGTGACCACAATAGAGAGGTTCCACTGTATTATCCAACCTCTGTATTGAGGACACCTCTATACTGAGGACAATTTCCAAGGTCCCAATGTGTCCACAATAGAGGTTCCACTGTATTATCCAATCTCAGTATTGAGGACCTCTGTATTGAGGACACATCTATACTGAGGACAAGAGAGAGAGAGAGAGAGAGAGAGAGAGAGAGAGAGAGAGGGAGAGAGGTTCCACTGTCTGTATTAGTCACTGACTGTATCCAAGGTATAAACTTCCTGATTTCATATTGCACTAATGATAAAGCTGTATTCTAGTGACCTTATCCAAGTCATAAACTTCCTAAGTGCTGCACTGATTACAAAGGAATGAAGCCGATATGCACAGGTGCATAGCATCACCTACATGGAAATCAACAATGCATACATGCAAATAAACACAGGTGATTCAAAATCTCAGCATATTTTGAACTCAATTGCATCTGGTTATGTTGGATCTTGTGTTTTGAACACCTCCAGATGTGTCTTTTTTGTGCATACCATTTTCCCTATGCCAAGCCATCGGGGAGACCACCTGAATATTTCATTCATGCTGTTTCTGTTGTGTCAGATGATTGCAAGCATTTTGAGATTTCATTTCGACAAGATGTGCACATTTTAGACCTTTGGAATATTAGGATGCTTGCATGGTGTGTTGCTGAAATGGTATTCAACTACAGATAGGGGTGACTTGGCCACCTGGAACTTTATGAATTTATATTTTTCAGAGAGAGATAAATGAGCATTAAATGCTGTTTTATAGAATGAAATAATGATGCCAAAAATCTTTCGAGTAATACAGTTTGAAAAATTTGATGAGGGGGGAAAAAATGAATGAAATAAGTGACAAATTGTATAATGAGTAGATAGTTCACAGTTTTTCCTAACGATACGATCTAACTGCCTTCTCGTTTTTGTCTTGAAGAGGAACAGTTGCGCTGAGAGGCCTTTCTGCTGGTCTCGCTGCATCTGGTTTGCCTCTTCTGTTCGACAACAGCTCAACAAGAACAAGGAAGGAAGAAGTTGAGGTTGGGAGAGAAAGACTTGCTGATCAGAGTGCGTTGTGTGGGGTTGTTTAGTCTGTGTAGACGAATATGAGAAGCGAAGAAAAAGAGAAAATTGAGGAAGTGAGAATTACTTGAAGCAGCGAATACGAAACTTCGATAGAATTGGTTGAGCCTTGTGATAGAGATGCAAATCTCTCTCAATCAGGAGGAAATCGTCTTTATCAGACCTTCATACTTCTAAGCAAATCCATAGTTGAAGAGACATTAGGGTCCTGAGGGAACAGATAAGTGGTTAATGAATATCATATGATAAGTAAAATAATATTCATAACACTAACATGCACCTGACTATAGCCTAGCCAGTAGACATTAGCTCCCATGCAGTGCTGTCTACAAACCCCCACATATAATGATATCACATATGGATGAGCTTATGTTTACAGAAGAATTACCTCTCAAGCTATGAATAATAGTGATAGCACTGTAGGCTGCCATGTGCAAAACTTTAGGGTGAATATTCTATATGTATGGATTACTTGTAGATTAAGCTGCATGCAATCACTTTCTCACCTTGTCATTACTTGCACTCAAAATCCTTTCGAGGTAGGCAATATATGCAATCGATTCTTCCACCAAAGCAAGCTACAAATATTAGAATAATGCATATTAAATATAAGTTCTACTAAATTTAAATCTACGCTCATAAGACTATTGTTAGTTGCATAAAAAATACTCACCTCTGATGTTGATTCGCTCTGTCTTGCATTTGGGAGGAGGTTTTTCAGCTGTGCATAGCAATCAGCTTTAGAGGTAGACTTAGTCATAGCCTTAAAGCAGGTCCTTGCAGGTGAGGAAGGTTGTCTCTTGCTGATTCCTCTGTGGTCAGGAGACACTTTAACAGGCTGAGTGCCTGGGGGGAAAAAATTCACAACATCAATTCTGCATTTTTTTAACCCCTATTGCAGTAGCTAGTTATTCTCTGGTTAGTGATTTGACTTACCAACAGTGTAAGACTTTGTCTTGGGACTTGTGGGGCGAGGAATGGTTGCACAAGAGCGAGTCATCTTCTTCATTTGATGCTTTCAAGAGACAAGAGAATCAGCTCTGTCTAAATACAGATTTTTTTCTAAAATTGCTGTTGCTTGATTTGTTCAAGAGCTCAAACTTTGGAGAATGAATCACAAACTAAACTCATCAGCAAGCGAGTAGCTGTGTTTTATAGCGCTCAGATGCGAGCCACTTAGTCTGGTATTTGACAGTAGTGGTTAAATGCCCACGCGAAGCTGCAATACCATATGTGGTAATGAATACTGTCAAATTGAACATCCGGTGCCTTCTGTGGTTAAATTTGTAAGGAGGCGGTCTGTAGGTTACATTCCTGGCGTTGCTAAGTCGCTTGTGTGAATATTTTGCACACGTGTCTGGCTCAGTAACTGTTTATATAGCTCTGTAAGCTTATGCAAGGTACAAAAGATAACTATTTTCCATAGTGCTACACAGTATTGGAAGCTACATCATTGAGAAGGCAAGTGAATGCTTGCAGCTGTTCCAACATATGACATGGGTAATTAGTCAGACTGTTCTTGTGTTGTATGGAGATATAGTACTAGTGTATATGCAGTTAAGTCATCCACCTGGTGACAGTGACTTTATGTGGTTTTCTTGCAGTGAACTGGTCATGCTATTGTTGATACAATGGCCAGTCAGAACACTTTTGAAAAGCTTATCTTTTTTTATATCCCTCAGAGAAGTAAAGGCACCTGTGTCTAAAATTTAAATATCGTGGCTCAAGTAATGGTTTAATTTTACCCACAATGAAAGCTATTGTGATCACACCACCCTGTAATAAAGAGACCACCTCATTAAGACTGTCCCAGCAGCATCTATTCCAGCTGTTGTGACCTCCCTAATGATACTAAAGCCACTTGTTCCTGGCCCTCCCGTCCAAGGCAATCACAGTAAGCAGGCTTCACTGCACTTTAGATTTTCTCCTGTTTATTCTTCATGCATACAAAAGATTTCGTTCTGTTCCCCCATACACCACCTTGTAAAGAGACCACCTCTTCTTTTTTTTTTAAAGTCCACTCTACCATTTCCCAATAGCAACTGTTGTGACCTCCCCACCTCCCAATTAACCTCCCCCCCAAAGCTGCTCCTTGCAATTGTAGCAATATTGTATTAGTTTAGTAACACACTTTAAATTAAAAAAGCATGTGCGGTTTGCACAGTGAAACTATTCCCATGGATTATTAATGAGGAAATCCCTCATGATCCCCCTTCTTGGATTGTAAATTCAATTTATCATAATCCCCACCCACCCCCCCTTGAACTCTCTATGTGGTTCTGTTAGTGGTATAGCCTCTGTGAAGATCATTTTGCAAGAAAAGTGATAGCTGAATATAGACAGAGCAAGTAGTGTTGCTGACGATCTGATAAATCCCCCATCTCACAAACACATCAATCCAATAAGATTTTCACATTTAAGAAGGCACTAAACACCACATACCTTTCTCGCTTTGCTCAAATCAATCAATAACACATATAAGATATCAGTTTTCAACTCAAACAAGGGTACAAGTACTGCCTGGTACATGGCAGATTGTGATACCTGATGATAGCTCTAATCCTATAGCTGTTGACCCAGACAGAAACATTGATCATGTAGAAATTGAATATTATTCGGCTATTTCTGAAATAATTAAACTTAGATGCCAACTTCTATCATGTGTTCTATAATGATCAGCACACATTTTGGTTTCTACCTGAGCTTGTCATATATTGATATGCTTGATTGACCAATGACTTTTGCATTTAGCTTAAAGAGCACCCAATTATTTTGTAATAACAATTACCTCCCACTCTGATTATTCTCAGTGATCTAATAGTTTGTGTGCTGGTGTTTTTTTTCTTGTTTTTCAGCTGCATGATGTGATTGAAGTTGGAAAGTGAAGGTTTTTGGGTCTTCCTTTCCTAATGCTAACACACCTGTGCTTTTTTCCCAGCAATCCAGAGCGTCCCAATCAAACTGTTTTTTGTAGTGTGTGACATACACAAATCAAGAATCTGTGATGACATGTGATCCTCTATGACTTATCAGTTTTTCCATAACGAACAGTGAAAGATATATTATACCGAATTCTGAAAAGGCAAGTAGTGGGGGCTATTTGAAAAAATCCTATGGTATATCCCACCCCCAAGCCACCCCAGCTGCAAAAGCAGAAGCTTCCAGAGAAGCTTGTCACTGTAACTTATGTAGTATTGATGATGAAGAGGTAGTGTGGTCTTAATTCTTCTTGCTATTACGCATAGCCAAGACCACTATTTGTAAAAGTCACCTCTGAAACGTATGGAGGTATTTCCATTTACATGAAAAGTAGAATATTATTTCAACTGGAATATGAATATCTTTTATTCTGCACCAAAGGAAACAATCTACAGATTTGCCCTGTCCTGCTAATGTATTTTCAACTCCATTTTGTTTGACAATGTGTGGAGTCAAGGTACACAGGTGTCTCTATATTTCAGTGTGGGGGTGTGTTAATGGTATTCATTTAAGTTCAGATGCATACCCAAGTATGGACCAGGTGTTAGCATACAGCGGCTATTGCTCCACTGCTACTGTGTTTATTCAATAACCATTATGACCGATAAAGTAAATCATTTCGATCATAAAGCAAAAGCCTTATTATTGTTACAGCATCTTAAGTTGTAAACAGGTTTTCCAGGTCCTTTCTGTGTTATTATTTCATTTTCTGCAACTGGCAAAAAGTTCGAAAGAAAAATTGTGGAGCGGGTTTGTACACCTGGTGTTGCTGACTGGATCATCACAGTTGAATAACTGTTACCACTCTGTTTTCCTGGACAAAATCGTCGGTCTCTCGGTGCTAGAAATAACAGTACATCATCTAGCAAACGTTGCTCGTTAGAATGATGGGATTAGGATTAATCCCAGACAACATTACTGTCATATTTGGTAGTAAGAGAGTTCTTTTATCTTCCTGCTGGTCAAATTCCTATTGGGATTATATGGGACAGGGCAATTACTGCCTTGTAGGAGTAACAGTCTGAATGAATGTCCAGGCAAAACTACAGTTTGGCCAGGCCATTTTCTCATAGGTCTGACACTATAAAGAAGTATAGCTTATGTTTGAAATCAGTGCAAATTCAGTACTCTGCTGTCAAATATCATTGGCCTGTCTGTATGGCCAAGGCAGTTGTATACTATGTGTGTGCAATGTGTAGTCATTTCTGTTGTTGATGCTTGTGGTTTTTTTGGAATCATACAGTGAGGTGGATACTTTGGGACTTTTTAAATGAAGGTGTCTTAAAGAGTTAGTAATAAACCAGGTTGTGTTACTCTATACTGAAGTTGAATGATTTAGTGGAACTTCTCTATTTGTGTGGACATTTTCAATTTAATTATTCCCTAGTATAGAAATATGATACAGTGGAACCTCTCTATTGTGGACACTTTGGGACCTTGGAAATCCTCAATTGGATAATACAGTATTATTGTGGACACTTTGAGGCTTGTCCTTAGTATAGAGGTGTCCTCAATACAGAGGTTGGATAATACAGTGGAACCTCTTTCTATATGTGGAGTAAAGGGGAAACGTAATATAAACTGAACTGAGTCACTTTTGCTATCACTGAAAGTCGTTAAAAATAGTGCCACCTTTTTATATTCCATGAATCAGATCTATGATTTTTGCTATTTGCTCATTCTGATTATCACTGAAGCTGTGTTGTGTGATTGATAAGACTCAGTTTTCGTTTCTATGCGAACTGCAGGTCAGGGAAACAGAAACTCGCTGGGAATCAGGATCTAGGAAAGGTTTGTGTACTTATTATAATGATGATTATTATAAACTTTACTGTGGAACCTCAACATGAACACTTTTGGGACCAGGGAAATAATGTCCCAAGTATTAAAGCTTATTTCAGGAGTTATATATATGTGGAACTGAATGCTCAATATGGATTTCCTAGAGAGCTGGTGGTCACTTTCATTAGCTAGAAAAATGCTAGTTTATATCCATCGAAGGGTACAAAAGCTCTCTGCACAGTACTAGATTTATCTCAGATTTGCATCATCTCATCTTTTCCAGATTTTACACATCAACAATGAACTTAAAGGGTAGATATAACCCTCCCAGCCTCCCAGTTTATACAAGGCCTTTCCCCTTAGTTTCTTTTGCATCATTTTGAACAAGCTTCCACTAGAACAGGGTCCAAACTCTGTGTGTTGTATCTGAGAGTTACGTAAGTCACATTACTTAGATAAGCTCTCAACAGTTTATACAAACCCTTTCCCTTTAGGTATCTTTTTGCAATACATTGTCCCTGTTTCCCTCCCATACAGGTATGTACTGTTACTTAAACATGTGCATGGATTTATTTAGCTAAACCCTCAGTGGTTTATACAAGACCTCCCTTTTAGCCTCTAGCTGTGTTTATCTCAAACTTGAATTGAGTGTCCACAAAACCAGTTGGCAACACATGTGAAACCTCCCTTGCATCTGGCAAGTAACTCAAACACACCTGTCCCTTCCACTGCACCCTGTATAAAACTCTTTATTGTGGACTTTTTGTTCTGTGGAAACCAGTTGTCCATTGTAATGCATACACAGACAGTACACTCAGTAGAAAGTCTTTTGAACAGTATTATGCTATACATTTAAAGAATCCCGTTTTTTATGGAATTAGCCATTCCACAAACATGTTTTGATGAAATTGTCCCTCACTTCTGTTGTGTGTTCCATAATGAATGGACTATCTCTACAGCCCCAAGGCTACTATGCCATTTGTCCCAAATTTTTATCATGTGTTCTATAATGGTTGGACATTCTCCACACCGAATTTCAGCCCCAAGACTACTAGTAATCATGGAGAGCTAAAGCATGAAGAAATGCTGATCTAAACTGAATGAATCATCCAAAATCCACAATAGAAAGTGCCACTACAAATGCAAAACGTGGTATCTCTGATAGTAGTTGCATTAAGAATTTGGAAACTTACCAGCACTATGTAGATTTCCACCCTCATACCTCTATTGTACGTTTGAGAAATTTGGGAACTGACCAATGCTATTAGTGCTCTCAATACAAAAGCTCTCTATTTTATAATATTGTGGACAGTCAAGAATTTGGAAACTGACCAATTCTTTTCAGTATTATGTATGCTGCAGCAATACCTGAGAAATGCAATCAATAACCACACCTTTAGAACCTGAAAATAATATTTGTCATGAAAAATTGAAGGGATGAATTCGTGAATCTTAGAGGTGTATCTTGGGAAATTTTCTGTCATTGGTGTACAGCTGATAAACACATCCAGCATCACCAAAACCCCTTCAATGTAATTAAAACTTTCAAAAATCTCTATGATCAGGACACTTTACTGTGTCCCACTATAAAATTTTTGTTAAGATATTTATTAGATTTTGTACAAGGTAATTAATTTTCGTTGCATGACCACAAAAATAATTCCATGTATTGACTACATGCACACATTCCAGACAGCTCTGTGGACTAATTAGAGTGCCCTTTCTCAAAGCAGAGGTCACTTATGCCATATAGAATAATTGGTTTAGAGTACCTTAAGTGACCTAATGGCAAGGCGTCCTGTTTCATGGGCACCAGAACTTTTGAAAAGCACTTCTCTGTACTGCACACGTGTGCAGTATACCTTACTTAGAGTAGGAATCATGGAATCTGGTCATAATCAGCCATCCAATGCCCTATACTTAAAGTATAGGACCGTTTTCCTTAGAATATCCAGTTATTGAACCCTTTTCTGGCTGATCTTACCATTTGTCTCCTGTCTTAAATTCTTATTCCCTGGCCGGGTGTCCTACTAAAGGTGTCCTACTAGTGTTTACATTAAAATACTGCTGCGTCTACAAACATATAAATAAACAATAAACACAAACAGACAACAGCATATACCCATATGCCAGATCTAAAGCCTAATAGCCCTAATATAATTACTTTTATCAGATGGCAGTTAGTGCTAGGATCAACAGTCTGGTTGAATGAGCATGTGTTCGTCACGAGCAGCCGGTCCATGCTGCATGGTCACTTATTAGTAATGGATGACTGAACTCGGTGAGACTTGAATGTCTTCCACCCCAAAAAAAAAGAAAAAAGAGAGTGCTCTACGTAAATCCTGCAGATGTTCACATGAGCCCTTAGACTCTAATCTCAGTGTGTGTCTTTATATATAGTACCTAGCTGACCGCCGACAGCCTGCTGGTTTGATAAGGAGGTATGATAATCCATTTGTCTGGTAATTGAATTGCTGGCTAAATAGGGCTACTGTAGGGCTATCTGTATGTATACTGATGCTATTGAGACTGAAAACATTCCTTTTTTATATGAAAATTTGTGTATTGTAGGAATGGTATGAATGATGGTGTTTTAGCTGGAATAAATGCAATAAGTGGAGGGGGAGTGCTTGATATATATACAGAACAAAACCCTGAAACTATTCACTGTTCTATTATATTAAATAAAATTAAACAATTCCCCCTCCCCTGAAAAAAAAAAAAAAAAAAAAAAAGATGCTGTAGTATGCCCCTATTAAAGTGATTATAATACTGGTTAACACTGTATATATTCAGCTTATACAGTCTAACCTTGTCCTTATACAAAGAGAGGTTCCATTAATGTGATGAGATTGTGTATAATATAATTAATAAGCACACACTTTCTTTTTTTTCCTGGATTCCTTACTTACTTATTTCACTATAATAATCTTTCTCAATTCTTGACTGAATTTCACATTTAAAATACCAGCAGAGAGCTGATCACCCACTCTACAAACTGGTTTTTTTTTTTCAAATTTGAAATTTGGTTAAGAATTGAAAAGGTTATATGAATGATCAACAGATCAATTGAAGTATATTTTTCCTTGAGGTTTAATTCCTACTCTTAATGCCATTCCATCACTACCCACATAATCACTATATCAAGGACCATTAAGCCCTATACCAACAATCAGTATCCGTTAATTACAATGTTATTTTTAGAATCATTGTACCTATAAATTCTCTCTTCAGGTTGAAGAAACGCGTCTCCAGTCCACATCGGAGGAGTTTAAAAGGTGTGTACCCTGTCCAGGTGTCCTGGATGCATACTTGGTGATACTTAATTGAGTGATAGCGATAGCTCTGTTAGTGTATGATCCAATTAACATTCTATCAAAGGACACCTTCCCCTCCCTAGTCTCCCTGATACTAATTGGATTTTCGGGCAGCTCCCCAGCATGCTTTTCCACCTCTTTTATTGTCATGTATAAAAAATATGATTGGGATCTCTTAGTGCAACGCTTTTTTGGACCTGTCCTGATTTTCTTATTTTCAGGACATATTATACCTCTTAAAAGTGTCCTAATTAAAGAGATGTCCTATTTTCAGGGGTGGATTTATAGCGGAACCTCTTTAATGCAGAACCAAATAAGGTGTAGAGGTGACCTATATTTAGAGCAAGGACCTAGTAGAAAGTGCATTAGTTTTCCTTCGATATTTATTGGTTCATTGGGGAAAAAATACGTCCCATTTTCAGCCCAAAAATCAGGACTCATAATGCACATTATGAAAGATTAACATGCAAGAGCATTAAGTGTGGTTTTGGAAACAAGGGTTGACGGTTTGATGTTTAGTCTGTTCCCGATCCACTTCAGTAGTAAATATTCCTCAGCTCCAAGCACCAGCTGAAGACATGGAATCTACTTGACGAGAATTACTTAAGAGTGCTCCAGACCTTTAGCCGGCAGAGAACATGACACCTCAAGACCACATTCCTATGTTTGTGGGTTGGAAAGTGTTGGGACAATAGTGCTCTGGACATTTGCTGTCGTGTGAGAGAAATGTGCAATTTGAGGCTTTTTGGCTTTTTTTTTGGTAGTCGTGTTTATGTTACTGTGATTTCTTTGAGTTGAGCTTTGCCACAACATGCACTTTGTGGATGGGATGGAATGTGGTGGATGGAAACAAATTGTGCTCAAAACTCCGTTGAAAGATATTAACAGGTGTTAATGTCGGGACAGGATCTGGAGTAGTTGAAATTTACACACAGCTGGTGATAATACAGTTATTACTGTAGGGGCTTCTCCCCATTGTTTCAAACTCATTACTGTTTGTTATTATAAGGGATTTACCCCTGATACTTTGGCATGCTGAAACTACCACTGTATATTATAAACCTGCTACAAAAGAATTGGTGCCTTCCATTAATTATAAGGAATCTACCCCTAATACTTTGGCAATTTATGCTAACTTTTTAAATTTTATACAGAGATCATACTGGTACTGTTCAAGATATGTCGTCTGCAGGTAAGCAAGCGAGTAATGTAAATGGGACTTCAAAATTTTGAGCAAAACAAAAACCAATTTTACCCCATGACAGTATGCATAATGCATCACAACAATGTTATACTGGTTATACTTGAATCATATTAGGAGATGTAGCATCAAAATTGGACTCACTACAGAATACACTGAATGTTGTATCACCCTCAGAGACAGCTGACATCTGTAACAAGCTGGAAACTGGTGAAGGACCTACTAGTGATGTTGGTCCAGAACCTGGTGGTCGTGGTGAGGACCCACCCCATCTCAGTCGCACAATTGGAAGTGGCTTCATAGATCCAGCTCCAGTCCAAGGAACTTGTAATGGGATTCAAGAGGAATTTCGTTCTGGATCCAGAAATGAGAATATGGAAGCAACTATTAGCAAAGTAGCACCTTTAATGGAATCGAATGACAAACTCAAACCCAATTCCATTCCGACACCTATGTCCAGACCTAATTCTATTCCACCTCTGGGTCCAGAAGAAACTATGGAAACAATGAACGAGAATGCAAAAGCTGAAAAATTGTTGCAAGAACCTTTTGATGTAAAAGCAAGCAAAGGTGATTTGGAATCTGACTCTGTTTCTATTCACTCAAAGTCAAGCTTGGAAATAGAGAACTCATTTGATGAAGTTTGTGATGGTTTAGAAGGTGGTAGATTAGCTTCAAGCAATGAAGTAACAGAAGCTAGCAATCTTCCCATGAAAGAGGTATCGGCATCGAGTGAGTCAGCTTCCAACAGCATGGAACTAATGACACAGAGGCTTGCTGGCTCAGAGCACACTCCTACTGGTGATCCTATTCAGAGTGGGAGAGATGAAAGTAACACTCCACTTTGGGAAACAGATGCCAGAGATAATGGTAAGTCGACGCTTGTTCATATGACAGGCTCTATTTCATGCAATGAATATCATCATCATCATCATCTCTCTCTCTCTCTCTCTCTCTCTCTCTCTCTCTCTCTCTCTCTCTCTCTCTCTCTCTCTCTCTCTCTCTCTCTCTCTCTCTCTCTCTCTCTCTCTCCCTCCCTCCATATGATTTCTATCACCCACAATGCTTACACCAATTTTAATTCCCTTCCTAGGTCCTGGTGTGGGGAGGGGTCCAGAAGACTCAGATATTGCTCAATGGGGCATGGAAGTGGCAGCTGTCCGGTCCACTGTCTCCAGTCCTGCCGCCTCGGAGACTCAGGACAGAGGTATCTCTGACACAACAGCTGACCCCGTTCAAATTCCAGGTGCTAACAGTCCACATAACTCCAACACGAGGGAGGACTCTGCCTCATTGGGCAACCAAGCAGGGTCAAACCACGGCACGCTACTCCCTCATACTGCTTCATTTGCTGTGCAGAATGCCACTGCTAATAACAGCAGGAATAATGCCACCACTTCTGGTAATTCATCCAATATTACTGTTGGTTCTTCTGATGTACATGGTGCCAATACTTCAAATTCCGATTTTGGTACTGGTATCGGAGTTATTGATGATGGGAATCGGACTTTGGATTTGAATAGTAGTGAAGTGCATGGTGGGAATGGAAGTAACGCAACAACTAGCAATATTACTCATACCGATAATGGCAACCATACAAGTTTGGTGCGGAATCAAACTGAAATGGACTCCAATCGGAATGGGAATCAGACAGGAAATGGATTTCATTCCGGGATGCCGTCGCAACAAAGGGAGAAGTCAGTGTTTTTGAGGCTGTCCAATCATATTGAAGATTTGCAAACTAATATGACGCTCTTTACTATCTTTCTGGATCAAATCAGCTCAAGGTACTCCCCCTGAACTAATAAATACAGGGGCATCCCCATCTACAGGTTGTATTCATCCATGAAAAAGCCTTGTGTATTATGCAAACCCGAAATGGCATTCTATATTCAGGACACATTTCTGTGTCCTGGGACTGTCACAAGTAGAATGTCAATATTAGACACGTTCATTTTGGCCACTTTTTAAACTTTGGCTCACCATAACTCATGACTACTAGTGGCCATGGTCTGGAAATTTGGTGTAGAGATAGTCTAACCATGGATGATGGAAGTTTAGAACAATTCATATTTGAGAAATAGCAAATTCAATTAAGCTAATAAAAGTAATATTTGATTCCTACATGGGACCAAGTGAGAAAATTCCAATGACCTGTTTTGTTATTTGTTTTATTTTGTTTATTTGTTTATTGTTGTTGTTTGTTTATTGTTGTTGTTGTTGTGTTGTTGTTTTTATAGTTTGAAAAAGAACAAGAATAAAACGAATGAGACTACAAAATGGCTGGACAAAAGAATCACATCTCTGAACGAATCCATCCTCGTGCTCAAAGGAAACGTGAGTTACATAGGTGTCCCAGGACACAAGCAGAGAAACCAGCGTCTGCTGTATTTATACCCCTCAAATGAGGATATCCCTCTAATCAAGACCTAGTGAGAGGTTCCACAATGAAAACACTTGATTCTGACCTCCCATGCTATGTATTATTCAACTTATCTTCACAGTCTACCCACAGGCTGTAGTTTACCCTACCACCTGTCCACATACTCCCTCCACTGTGTACACAGCTTTCCCCCCCCCCTAGGGGTAGTACATGGGCCACTTAGCTGCAACTCTGTTGTGGTATAAACCCTTCACCTGTGGTTTAGCCTCCACCACCACTTATATTTTTCAAAAATTCTATATAATAATATGTATACATATTAAGAAAGATATAATTGGTGAACATATACAATGCATATTATTCATATCTTTCATAAGGAAGTGTGTATATAATCAAGAACTATATGGTTTGTAATGGTTAGTGCGTCTGCCCTGTGGCTTAATCACAGTGTTTACATTGCTCTGCACACATGCAAACAAAAGTGAGATGCAGTGGCCTTGTGACCTGGTATGGCCTCAGCGTCCATAATTGATGATGGAGCTGTTCCAAAACTGCAGGTGTTCCTGAGGGACACTCATCCTGGTTTGTATACCTTGTCTGCGTTCTTTGTGTTGGCATGTTTTGGTGGCTGGCTGAGCATTTAATGATAGGCCAAACCCTGTACACTATTTCCCTATTCAGAGAACTTGTCTTTGTTCAATAGTCTGGACTTCTCTCTATTGTGGGATTTTTGGAAAGTGGCCAGTGTTGGTGGATCTGTCTCTGTGACTCTGATTTTGACTCTGTCGTATCAGAGCAACATCCAATTTGATTGGTCAAAGAAAAATAGGGGAGTTTGGAAGTTAAAATAATGTTGTGCCCTATAAAACTTGGTTTGGCCCAGAAATAGATACCATGAAGGGTGGTCCCTTTAAAGTAGCTTCCACATTGTATTGTTAGAAGTATATTTAACCAACGCTTGAAAGATCATGCAGACTTTTAATGCATCATGTTGGAGCTACTCTTTATAATGTGCATGTCGACCAATCCTTGACCTTTCAGTTTACAATGCACTCAATACTGGAGGAAAAAATGTGTCCTGTCACCCTTGTTTTTTTATTGTTATTGTTGCTGTTGTTTATTTATTCATTTTATTTGTTTGTTTGTTTGTTTGTTTATATTATTATTTTTTCTTTCTTTTTCTTTTTTTTCATCTTACTAGAATCCAAAAGACTCCAGATATTAATTAATTTTTAGCAAGTTTCAAAGCCTGTTGTCTGACATTGACCTGTCTGGGTGTACACCTGAGCAATTCCACATCCTCAACTCTCTATAGGCCCAACTGAACCCAGCACCCACAAATCCTTCCCTCTACCCAGAGTTAATGATCCAACTCACTCACTTGAGAGAGAAAAACTTAGCATCTGTGTATACTCGGTGCCGTACTGGCCAACACTATGTAATCACCTATTGAACTCTACCATTGTCTCTGGGAAAAAGGATCTTGTAATAGCCCTGAGGGAGACCAGGTGTGTTTCTGGACAAACCAGCTCTCACTCACAAAAAAAACCCAGCACTGTAGGATATATACAGGTGGAGACAGCTTGACTGCTCCTACTAGTGGATGAATTCAAACCAAACCCTTGGTGTATTATTATGGGTAGAAGATATGGGCATTGGGGCTAGTGGTTCTTCATGCCTGAGTTGGTCGATAGTGATGGAGTGGGTTGTGGGTGAACTGGTTACATCCACCTCATGCAAAGTGAGAGCCTGACCAAGGAATAACCACAAGAGTGCCGATTATGTTAATATCCACTCAATCTCCATCTGCAGGTGTTTGGGACCTTGAAGGTGTATACATAGTATCCGTAAGGCCACACTATTAAGTGAGGTCTCCAATGGTTAACCTATGGGGATATGCTTCAAAGAAGTTCCCTATTTTCCATCAGCAGGTGTTTAGGACCTAAATGTGAGGCCACACTATTAAGTGAGGTCTCCAATGGTTAACCTATGGGGATAAGCTTGAATGGGTACGTAAGATGTACCCTATTTCCATCTGCAGGTGTTTAAGACTTGATTGTGAGACCACACTACTAAGTAGGAGATACGCATGCTGCTTAGATGGGTCCTCCATTGGTTAACCCATGGGGATAAGCTTGAATAGATAGCTAAGAGGAATCGGGAGCAGGTGTTTGAAGTTCTTTATTATATATGTGGCTATAATGATTTCCAGTGGAAGTGGGAATATGTGTCTTCATTAGGTGTATTGGTTAACCATAGGGATAAGCTTGAATAGCTATGTTCCGAGTCAATTTGGAACAGGTGTTTTACAGTTTTGATGGAAGTGGGGAAAAATCTCTGATGGTTAAATGCTAGTATGAACCAACTAATCCCAGAGCATGGTGTGATGAGTTCTAATGGATGTAACTGACAAGCAGGTGTTTCTCAGTTGTCAAGGGGTACATATCTGGCTGTATGCCTGGAGGGCATTATCAGTGTTGGCAGGTGTGTTTGAGGTAGCAGGTATAGATCTCATGTTACTACAAAGTGTGATGCCCTAATGGAAAAACTGGGTGTATATTAATTTTATTGGCAGGTGTAGCAATGCAGGTGAAAAAGGGCATTAATTGTTCATTGCAAAAAAAAAAATTACAACCTTCCACAATTGTTGTGGTGAGGCAGTGAGTACATTACAACTATCTGCTCATTCCGAATTTCGGTTTAGGTATGACCAAATTTTCTTTTTTGACCAATCAAATTCCAGCTCTTATATTTACTTGGCTCTATTAGTGTGAACTTTTTCTTTCTTTTTTTTTTTGAAAAAGACGCCTCAAACCACTTCCACCACCGCCTATGGCTGGATACGCTTGACTGGAGAGTGTGGGGTTAGTTTGGTCAGTATAATCACAGGCCTGTGTGAGATAATGTATCACAGGTGTGGAACTCAATACACTGCCCTGCGGATCCAGGGCATGGGAAGTTTTGAAACGCTGCTCGGTTATGGTCGCGACGCTCTACATCTTCCTGGTCAGCCAGCTATCTCTGGTTCGTATCAGATTGGTTTTATGGGAAACTGGTTGTGGGTGGAAAGGGCTTTATCAGGCATCGTTAAGACGCACCTGTTCCAAAGCATACATACATACATGCATACCTGATCTATGACAGATACATGTGGACTTACATATGCGTGCGGTTATTGGTGACCATAGCTACCTGCACATATCCAGGGCTGGCTGGGGTCCCTGAAATTTGAAACGAAAAAGTGGTTCAAATTGAAGTGGATTGGATAATGACTCATTAAAGACTGTCAAAGTGGACTCCAGTGCAATGTGCACCAGTTCCCTTAGGACAGCCAGCTCCAATACCTTAGCTACATCACACAACCAAGAATATTCACTACCAACCATTGACAATGCTCCCTTAATTCACCCCAAAATAAGGACACCTCCCTACTCTGACGACTCTGTAATGAATTCCCAGTGCACCATGAATAGACGGCTGAAAGTGAGGGAGGAGGTGTGTGGTGATACTATCTGGTTGGAGTTGGAGTGAGGGGGAAAATGTGCTCTTTGTGTGGTGTCACTATCTGGTTGAAACAGCTGAGAGTGAGGGAGGGAGGGAGAATGTCCTTCTTGTGTGGTGTCACTATCTGGGTGGAACAGCTGAGAGTGAGGGAGGAAGTGTGATCAAAACTGCAGACAGCTGGAGGGTGTAATCTTAGAGCACATTCCAAACCTCATATTATAATTACATGTCATTGTCAATGATGATGATAATAATAATAATAATAATAATAATAATAATAATAATAATAATAATAATAATAATAATAAATAAATAAATAATAATCAGTACTAGATGAATAAGGAAATGAGGTTATAGTATATGTGCCTTAGTAAAAGTATTCCATTTGAAAATCCTTTGTGATATGGGGAAACAGCTGCAATAAGTAACTTAATATCTTTGGATCGATTAGTAGGAGTTACTCTGATGATGACTGATAAGAATTTTCTCAACAGTCTCTCTGCATTCTTTGGTAGAACTGATGTCCTTGTAGCCTCATATCTCCTTCTTTCGTTGTTGTTTTTGTTTGTTTGTTTGTTTGTTGGTTTGTTGTTGGCATTGGTGCAATAATTCTTTTTGCCCATAAAGAGGAATGTGAAGGACACACCCCCAGCAAAAAAAAAAATGCTCTATCGTCAGATTATGTATGTGATTGTCAGGGCAACCTGTTCCAGGGTCAAAAGTCATAGCATCTTGGGGTTCAAGGTGGGCTATGGCTGGTATTGTGGGATTCCATAGTGCTGCTTAAGTGAGAGTGTCAAGTTACACTTGCGGGGACAACACCAGCAGCTGATGAGGACCACTTGTGCTCCATTAGCTGGACAATGGAATCACTGATTGCCTCTAATTGCCCGCAGTCTCGACCAATCTGCACACGTGGCCGATTTATCAGTAGTGCTTTTACTGAGAGATTACCAAGAACATCCCAGAAAATATACAGTGCAACCTCTATTATGTGGACAGGAACAATGATTGTGATTGGGTAATGATGATTGTAGGTTGACCGATTATGAGGTGTGATTCTCTTTAGATGAGGCAGCCATGAAATGGGTGGGTGTTAAAAATGAAAGAAGGGTGTGGCAAATACACTGTGAGACCAGTAGAAAATAGAGAAATGTCCTAATTTCAGGGATGTATGTATGCATGTGTTTTGAAATCACTCACTGAGTATCATCGTGCCAGTAGATACATAATAGTATTGAACCTCTAAATATGGACACTTGAGACCAGAAGAAGTGAACCTATGGACACTTGAAACCAATTCATTTTGGGTTGAGTTATGGGTATAACACACATCTAAAGTGGGGGTTCTAACCCGGATTCGACCCGGATTCGCTTTGCGTGTAAACGGTACCAACCCGGATTCCAATCCAGGTAGCCCAACCCACATCAATTAGGTGGATCCGGAATCCGGATTGAATCTCAACCCAAGTTGGGCACACGTGTAAACATGAGACCCCTTTTCTCAAGTATTATCACATATACATAGCAGGAAAGTCTGTACCACTATGACACTATGTGCAATTGTACTATGACTCCAATGTTGACACTAAATTCTCTCTCACTGTTTAAGAGGTAGAACAAGTGTATTTTGTACCAAATGCATCAACTGTTACTAGGTGGTTTTAAACACTTAAACAAATGCAATGCACTATGCACTCTGTCTATTCAACTCACTAAACAACTGTTATCTGTGTCTAGTCTGTTAGTAATCACTCTCTCTAATCATATCAATCAATCCGAGAGTGTATATATCCAACCTCTACACCTCTATACTAAGGTCCCAAAGTATCCAACCTCTGTATTGAGGACACCTCTATACTAAGGACAATTTCCAAGGTTCCAAAGTGTCCGCAATAAAGAGGTTTCACTGTGTTATCCAACCTCTGTATTGAGGACACCTCTATACTAAAGGACAATTTCCAAGGTCCCAAAGTGTCCACAATAGAGAGGTTCCACTGTGTTATTCAACCTCAGTATTGAGGACACCTCTATACTAATGACAATTTCCAAGGTCCACAATAGAGAGGTTCCACTGTGTTATCCAACCTCTGTATTGAGAACACCTCTATATACTAAGGACAATTTCCAAGGTCCCAATTTTTAAGATAAAGTGCTGACTGACAGGTGTCCTAACTTGGCACCAGCTAACAGAATGGCAACCATACATCCATTGTTTCCATGGAGAGAGATGAAAGGATAATTCCTGCTGATTAGCATCCAGCTGCTCACCCTAGACAACACATGACTGTATGGCTGTACTGTCAACTCAGGACCCCTGAAATGAGGCCACCCCTGTATTCAGGACACTTTAAAAGGTCCCAATGTATACTTCATAATATAAATCCACCCCCGAAATAAGGCCACCCCTCTAATCAGGACACTTTTGCCGACCCCAAAGAGAATGGTGTCCTGATTCAGGGAGAAGTACTCGGATTTCTCAATGTGGACACTAGGAAAAAAATGGTGTCCTTAATTCAGGTAGCTAGACATCTAATGATGTACTAAGCTGCATATGGGGAATTGTCTTGGTGAACCATTTCAGTGGGTAGGTGAAGGCCAACAGATTGCCAGCACATGAAGTATTCAGTCTGGAGTGAGGACCTATTCTCACACACCTGGGACCATATGGCCCAGACTGGGGTAACCAGGCAGGCTGGTCTGGTGTTTCTTTCAGGAAATTGAGTTTAACTGCTTAAGTGCTTAATTAATGAGCTCTGGCTAAAAATAGAGGATAGGAAGTGAATGTTTACATAGGGCTAAACCAAGTCATTGTGCTTGCAAAGAAGTGGATTGGCCACTGCTAGACAGCACCTGTGAGGTGCTGGCCAGCCACCCTATGACTCTGTAGTTTTCACCAAATGCATACAGTAGTTTGACCTTTTCTGTAGCTATAGTTTGACTTCTTATCATATGATGATTTCAGATCACCTCAAAGTTGGAGATGATGTCAGAGTTGAGGTCTGACATTTTGGAGGTGATGAAGGCTCTCTCCACCTTTTCTCATGGCTTCTTTGACTGGAAGATGGAGGTATGACACACATTATAATTGGTGTGCTTTGATTTTTGAGGCCTATTTTTTTGAATTACTGTATTCATCAAGGCCGGTGTTCTCCCCAGCATAGGGGCCCACTATGCCTTCTCTTCTTAGTACATCTTCCCTTTGATGTAGTCAATAGAATGCTGATTAACTGCAAATGCCCTTTGATGTGTGAAACCACCTACTCCTTCACTAATATTAGGGAGAACACTGAAGACATGTATAAATTTATACCAACATACGTTAACAGGAACTTAATCAGAAAATGTCTGTTTTTGCAAGCCCTGCAGTCAGCGTTGTTGTAGATATGCTTATGATACTAACTAGAATCATTCGTACAGGGCCTCTTTAGTATCTTCTCTCCTTATTATGCGTACAGATCTCTTCCATAATCTTAGTGGTGTCCCTGCTTCAAATTACCCTCATCTTTTTCTTCCTGGTGTTCTGTCTCTGGCATTGTTACAGCCACCACTCCCTGGCTAAACAAATCTCTGCTCTCCAGCAGCACAAAGTCACACCAACTACCAACAAAAACATTGAATTAGTAGGCAGCAAAGAAAGCAGTAAAGCAGTTGCTATGGATAATTCTTTCTCTGTCTTACCTAGCAGCATTAAGAATGTCAAGTCCATTGGTCACTTGCGAAGTTCTAGTACATCTCGTCTGTCAGAGCTGGATGACTCCTCTAAATTATTGAAGTCCACGATCTCTGGATCCAATTTTATCGCAATGAATTCCAGAGGCAATGGATCAGGAGGTGTGGCAAGGTTATTGAGGACAGGGTCTGAAGGACAAGAAGGCATTCAGTTTTTAGGTTCAAGTTCTACCTCCAGCATTCAAGACACTATTGTAAGTATCTCTTGTTTGTTTATTTCATTTATTTATTTATTCTCCACATGCTTCCATGTTATTGTCCTTGTTTTCTTCCATTTGACCCTTTACCCATTATTGCTATTGTTGACCTCTGCCTGTTATGGTTTTTCATACTGTCGACCTTTACCTGTTATGGTTTTTCATTTTAGTTCAATGACTGGAAAGACAGTAAGAAGAGAAAGAAATCAAAATCCAACAAGAAATAGCTGGTATTAATTTATAGTCTCATTATTTCATCATCAGTCATCTCTATGAATTTTATGATCTCAAATTTTTCATTCTCATCCTTGTGTGATCATAACAAACCCTTCCCCAATGAAATTATTTCTGACTAACAATTGTACAAGATGACATTGTAGCACCTAGTTAGAGAAATCAGCATGCTACCATGACAAAAAAAAGAGACTACAGTATGTGACACTAATCTTACCGTTTATATGTAGCCTCATTCCCAGCCTTCCTCTCTCACTGGTAGTCTCTCTTATCAAAGTAAAAGGCTTTGATGAGAGAGACTACCAGTGAGCGTGCTGTACCTTTTTCTTCAATTAGAGAGACTGGGAGAAAAGATAGAAAGAACTTGCACTGAGGACTTTGATATAAGGTTCTCCATTGATAGTGCCTGTTGAGTTGCAATGCAAAGAGGAGCACCACTAGAATGAGTCCAGCTAGGGCATACATTGGGAGAGTGAGGAGATAGAGATATCATAACATGCCTCAGATCCAAACACTACACAATTAATTCTGTTGATCTCGTAATTTTCATTCTCGTCCTAAACTTTCCCCAATAAAGTCAGTTTATGATGTTATTCTGTAAATAAAACACTATATACAAGAGATGACCTATCTACTATTGATACAGCAGAGAAATAGAGTTAAGCCTTGAATGTCCTAAAGATCTTCTTTTTTTGTTTGTTTTTTTGGACAGGACTCAATAATAATTATGAGATGGGACGGGACTCAATAATTATGTGACTAGTCAATTAGCTGCATTGTCATATCTCTTTCAGGTTTATGCATAAGTACTTCTTAAAGGCTAATGTAATTAATATGTATCAATGATTTGTTTTTCACGCTCTTCAGCTGCTGAAAACAGCACCCTGTCAGCTTCTTCATTAGCTTCTTCTTCGTCCTCATATCTGTTCACATATTTCTTCCAGATTAGTTTCAGAGTCTTTAGATAGAAGTGACAACAATGAAGCAGCACTATCAGAAGTAGCACGAAGAGTGCTAGACTCATTAAAATATAAGCTGCAATTGAAGTAGGTCCAAAAATGAAATAACATTCTATTATTAGCCAATAGTCCACCATGAAAAATAAGTCTACCAATCCAATCAAACGGTTTTGGAATGGATGACAAAGTGACTGTATGGGAATGAATATAATAATAATCATCCGATGAATCGTTAACATGGTGTTAGGGTTTTTTCCTTGTAGAATACCATCAACTGTGAACAGGAGGAGGGTGATCCAGAGGCGGAGTCCAAACCAGAACCTCCACTTATCCTTGAAAGGGCCGCCATAAGCATCGATGAAAGGCTTGAAGAACTTGTTGACTGGTTTGAACCTCATGAAGCAGTAAGAGAATGTGACAAGAATAGTGTAAGGAAGCAGAAATAGTGCTGTGAATATTGTAGCAAGAGCTAGATAGAAACCATGTATACCATGCCCATAATCTTCACCGTTATAAAACCACACTGTCGTCTGGTTGACAATGTTAGAATGAGCTGTTGTGGAGTATAGTGTGGTGGAGCTGACGATATAGATCATTGTATGTAGGAGTTTAGAATAAGAAAGATAGAGTAATGTGGAAAGAACTTGCACTGAAGATTTTGATATGAGGTTTGAAATTCTGATGGAAAATTTCGATATAATGATCATTCCAATGACAATGCTCCACATGTACACAGGAAATATGAACTGGAATCCTATTTTAGCTGTAGGAGTCATTTCCTTGTAAAAACAGAGTGGAAAGCCAAGGTTAAGGTTGAGTAGAGAGATTACGATGCGTAAGAATGTTGCATATGGTCCATGGTAGTCTTCTGTTAGTTTATCTATTGATAAACTCAGTATGTTGGCATAGAATATGACTCCATTGATGGTGCCTGTGGCTACAGTGAGTCGCAATGCAAAGAGAAGCATCACTAGAATGAGTCCGGCTAGGGTATACATTGGGAGAGTGAGGAGATAGAGATCAGTACAGATATCATAACATGCCTCAGATCCAAACACTGTACTGTAATTCTCCTTGCACTGACCACATAAGATTCCAGTTCGATTATTGAGACAGGATAGATCAGTGATGGAGTCATTCAGTATGAAATCACAAAAGTTTGGGTCACAGTGGTTAGGTGGACAATCACTGGCAAACAAGATGGTTTCGTTACTTGAATATCCAGTCCAGAAATTCGGTGGAATTGTAATAGTTCTGGTATCGATATTGCACTTGTAACCGTAACTATGGAGGGCAAGTGTGCAGTTACAATACCCTTCTTCAGACAAGTAAAAGCCCAGAGGACAATATGCGTTGACATGAATACGAAATTTGATCTTGTGATGATGATAAGACTTATATAGTACACTGCGTAATGATATGAATATGCATATCTCTTTCTCTTCCTTGTTTTGAAATACTGCTGATACTGTGGAGTTGCTCTCATTCTTATGTAATACAGAGTTGAGATCTCTAATTGGAAATTGGTCATCTGAGCAACTTTCATGCCATACACTGAACACATCACCATGGGAATGAGATATGGAAATGGTTGTTTCCCCTGGATAGGTGTGAAGGTTTCCTGGATAAGGAAAATGTGCAGGATGTTTGAAATGATCAACGTATGTGCAGTTCCATTTCTTTCCATGTAACTGCCAGCATATTCCATTAGGGAGTGATATGAATTTATCAAATTCATCCATTTCTTTCAATATCACATCGAACACTGTGCTGTATGCATATTGATTGTGCTTACTATCCCAAGCATGTGGTCCAAACAAGAATTTAGGGGACTCTAAGAGGTTGGTTAATGATTTAGAGTAGATAAGTAAAGAGTTGAGTGCATTGAAGTAATTGGTGTTGTCTCTGAAATAGAGTGCAATCTCTATTTCGGTGATGTTCTTCAGTGAGTAAAGCCTATTAGGCTGTATATACATTCTACTATCTTCTGCCACATATATAGCACTTCCTCGAGTGGCCCTATTGTCATAGAATCTAGCCTCCAGAGGTTCCTTCAATGATATGTTAGATGATTGTGTAATAATTACTGCACCTCCTGGAACTATAAGGTAGAATGAACCCTGTTGAACAGCACCACACATAGTAAGATTCCCAGAAATGGTCAAATCACTATTCTGAACCCTCAGTATCCTTCCACGTTTCACTGAAAAATAATTATGTCCATTCAAGGTAATATGTGTGTTTGTAAACCACATAAATGATGTTGCAAGCCGCAGCAATCGATTACTATAGTGCATGTGGGTATTAACAATATCAATATGCAAGAGTGATTTAAGAGATGCTCTTCCATGAATAACATGACTCACTCTATGGAAGTGGCCTGAATTATTGGACCCAAGATATTTCAAGCACCAAGATGTATTTTCCAGTTTAACTTTATGTGATATGCTGGAAGATGACCAAATGGATAACAGTTCACTTATAATATAAGAGGTTGGAACACTGAGGGTATACAGTGGAAATGCAGTGTTCTTAATAATGACTGATCTTCTCTCTCCAGTGACTGTCTTATTAAGGAAACCAGTTGAATGATGAACGATGGACAGTGGCAAAGGAATGAAATAATGTTTGGTGTCTTGAAATGAGTTGCTTCCATTTGAGCAATACTCATATGGGACTCCTTGGAATATGACTTGGGAATCAGTTATACTATTAATAAACATAATACTGATGCCTAGTTTTGGGCCTGTCCAAATGGGCAAAGAACTATTCGGTTTCATGTTCATGTTGACATTTGCTTCAAATTTTTGCTGTGATAGTAATAGAGTGAACCACCCAGTGATATCTGATATCTTTTGATGGTTACTGAAATAATCGTATTCAGCAATGAGTGGAATTTTGAGTGTAGAGTTGTTTACAATATGTAGATTACATTTCAAGTTTGAAGTGGTCATAAGACTGTCAGTGAAGTAAAAGAGAGTTCTCATATGGGGCACAATGATGGAAGCTATGTCGACATTGCTATGACCACAAAGATTCACTCCTATCATGCTGAACCCACTGGTATTCCATCTCTGATGTGGGATCAAGTTATTTAGTGTCAAGTTGTAGCAATGATTGAAAATGAATGCTGTTTTTATATCATGATACTGTATGAATTGGTCAGTATTGTTAACATACCTCACAGCTGGTGCTGGAATAGCACCTGCACAATTGTTAAACACAATAGAACTGATGGTGAGATTGGAGACATTGAAGAACCCAAATCCCCCAGATCCTGGAAGGCATTCAATTTCAACATGATCGTGTCCATTGACTCTGTTCATGAGTAGCTCTTGTGAAGGAGCAATAGTGATATCAGAGGTATTCTCAATCTGACAAAATGAGTGCTTTCCATCGATCGTAAACGAGGACTTGTTAAGTTCAAGGTTGGTATTAGGAGGGATAGTTGCACTAGGAGAACACAGATACTTCATCAGACTCTCACCATCATTAATGGACACACTTTCAGCTGAACAGCTATTGGCTAGTACACTCAGAAACACAACAGCCAGATAAGGCAGGGAACTGCTGCAGCATAACCTACCCATGACTAATGTAGACTGCCAGCTATAGCTACCTGAGCCTTAATTTATAGCTATCATGTCATGATGTGGGGCACACAGACCAATAATTAATGATGTAACAGGGTGTGGATAATTCCATTGTGACTGTAACCTTCATTATTATGGCTGCAACCTTCACTATTTTATGTAAATACTGTATCTATCGGCTGGAAACTAAATGAGTTTTACCATATTGCATTGCACATTGTATGCATATTGATTTTGTATGCATATTGATTATGATTATGCTCACTATCTCAAGCATGTGGTCCAAACAAGAATTTTAGGGACTCTAAGAGGTTGGTTAATGACTCAGAGTAGATAAATAATGAGTTGGGTGTATCGAAGTAATTGGTGTTATTTCTGAAGTAGAGTGCAATCTCTATTTTGGTGATACGTATTCTTCAGTGAGTAAAGCCTATTAGGCTGTATATACATTCTACTATCTTCTGCCACATATATAGCACTTCCTTGAATGGCCCTATTGTCACAGAATCTAGCCTCCAGAGGTTCCTTCAGAAATATATTAGATAATTGTTTAATAATTATTGCACCTCCTGGAACTATAAAACCCTGTGCATTAGCACCACACATAGTAAGGTTCCCAGAAATGGTCAAATCACTATGCTCAACCCTCAGTATCCTTCCACGATTCACTGAAAAGTAATTATGTCCATTCAAGGTAATATGTGTGCTCTTAAATGACATAACTGATGTTGTAGGCCATAGCAATTGATTACTATAGTGCAAGTGAGTATTAACAATATCAATATGCAAGAGTGACTTAGATCCAGTTCCAAAAAAAAAAATGTCTCGCTTTATGGATGTAGCCTGAATTATTGGACCCAAGATACTTCAAGCACCAAGATGTATTTTCCAGTTTAACTTTATGTGATATGCTGGAATATGATGACCAAATGGATAACAGTTCACTTATATAAGAGGTAGTTGATGTCATTGTGACACTGAGGGTATACAGTGGAAATGCAGTGTTCTTAATAATGAGTGATCTTCTCTCTCCAGTGACTTGTCTTATTAAGGAAACGAGTTGAATAATGCTTGATGAACAGTGGCAAAGGAATGAAATAATGTTTGGGATCTTGAAATGAGTTGCTTCCATTTGAGCAATACTCATATGGGACTCCTTGGAATATGACTTGGGAATCAGTTATACTATCAATAAACATAATACTGATGCCTAGTTTTGGGCCTGTCCAAATAGGCAAAGAACTATTCGGTTTCATGTTCATGTTGCCATTTGCTTCAAATTTTTGCTGTGATAGTAATAGAGTGAACCACCCAGAGATATCTGATATCCTTAGATGGTTATAGGGATAAAAATCATATTCAGCAACGGGTGGAATTTCGAGTGTAGAGTTGTTTACAATGTGTAGATCACATTTCAAGCTTAAAGTGGTCATAAGACTGTCAGTGAAGTAAAATAGAGTTTTCATATAGGGCACTGTGATAGAAGCTATGTTGATATGGACATCGCTATGACCACAAAGATTCACTCCTATCATGCTGAACTCACTGGTATTCCATTTCTGATGCGGTATCAAGTTATTTAGTGTCAAGTTATAGCAATGGTTGAAAAAGAATGCTGTTTTTTTATCATTACGATACCGTATGAATTGGTCAGTATTGTTAACATACCTCACAGTTGGTGCTGGAATAACACCTGCACAATTATTGAATACGATAGAACTGATGGTGAGATTGGAGACATTGAAGAACCCAAATCCCCCAGATCCTGGAAGACATTCAACTTCAACATGATCATGTCCGTTCTTGAGTAGCTCTTGTGAAGGAGCGATAGTGATATCAGTGGTATTCTCAATCAGACAAAATGAGTGCTTTCCATCGATCGTAAAGGAGGACTTGTTAAGCTCAAGGTTGGTATTAGGAGGGATAGTTGCACTAGGAGAACACAGATACTTCATCAGACTCTCACCATCATTAATGGACACACTTTCAGCTGAACAGCTATTGGCTAGTACACTCAGAAACACAACAGCCAGATAAGGCAGGGAAGTGCTGCAGCATAACCTACCCATGACTAATGTAGACTGCCAGCTATAGCTACCTATGTTCAATTTATAGCCTTCATAGCTACAGTCAGTATACTACTATTAGGAAACTTAAGGTGGTCATGAAACAGGATGTGGATGCCATACATTGGCTGTAATTAGGTATAGCTTTCACTATACTCCTCTTCCTGGACAGCTGTGCCTAACCAATCATGGCCAAGCAGCTTGTGAATGCACTCTTGTGGCTAGTTCCTTGTTCAAGTTCAATACCTCAATTGATGGAAGGTTGATAAATTCAGAAACTAGCTGTCAGTGATTTGAACTGCATGCAGTCAAACAGTTATTGGGTGTGATTTCAATATCAACTATATTATTATGTAGCTAGTTATTATGGCTAGAAAATCTTTCAAAAGTTATATAGTGTCCATCACAGCAGTGAATCAATATGGTGAATCTGTTCATGTACTTTTATCACTACGTATACATGTTCTTGTTTTTTTATTTTGTTTGTTTTTTATTTTTTGTCGTCGTTGTTGCTGTTGCTTTTTTTTTGTGGCAACAGTTGATTATGTCAGGTCTCCCATTTGGTTTAATAGCTATCTCGTATATGGACTGTGCAATAGTTGCCAAATGCATTCTCCATCAACCATTGAATTCATTACACCATGTATAGAAAGTGATGTAGCTATAAGACCTTGCTAAAGTCTTTGCATGGTATCTGTAGTTTATTTCAATCATAGCTAAGTTGATATAAAAAAATTAAGCAGCTAGCTATGAAAGTAAATAAATTTTGCTGGCCTAAGATTCCCCATGCATGGGCTGATCAAGTCTGGAATCATTAATTGAATTGGGAAGTTATGGTGGAGAACTGGAGATGGTATGGTCAGATTTGTGGTGTACAGATGGTGTACCATATGCTAGCTACATGTATGAAGAATCATCAACCCCCATGGAATTTCCCTGATTCATAGTCGCCTAGCCATGATTGGTGAACCTACGTAAACCAGGTTAATAATTCATAGCATATGGTACGCTATCTCTACCACTTTCATGGCATCTGCATGTACGTAGTCTAATACTCCAGCCACAAGTTGATATCAAGGTAAGATGTCTGTCTACAGGACACACCTGGAAGAACCGCATAATATTATTTCAGCAATGAAAGCAAATTTTGCTGACCAAATTAAGATTCCCTGTGCATGGGGAATCTTATACAGACCCTTGAAACTATTCACTGTTCTATTTTATTAATAATCATATGGTTAATTTTACTAATACATTTTCCCTCATTAGTTCGCGTGCAATTAATTAATCACTCGTAGTTTTATAATTGCACTCCTACATCTGCGCATGTGCAGACAAATAATAGCCATAGTAATCAGAAGAAACCTGTAAAAAAGGCTGAATTACGTAGCACCATAGATATTAGACACGGAACAGGATTGGAAACTTCCTACGTCATGTGACGTCACGCCCATTAAGCTAATACATTTCGCGCATGCTATCCGCGTTGTAACCATAGAAAATTTAGCCCTATTGTCGCAATACATTTTCTGAGGAAGAGAGGTACAGACTTTGTGGGACTAGAGCTACGAGTGCAAGTACTTTTCTAGCAATTTTATCCTATAGAAGTTTGGAAGGTAAAGTTTCTTACTGGAATAGACTGAAATAAAGTATGTAGTAATTGTTCTTGGTGTAGGATATGTTGCTAAAGATTTTATAGGCCTACCAATTTGTGGGACTAAAACAGGACTCGCATAAATTTAGAAGTCAAGTATTTGGTATCTTTTAGTAGTATAATAGTTTGTCTATCGGATGATATATGTTATATTGATTCATAGCTGTTAGTTTTTTTTGATTGCAGTGTTAAACTATGGGTTAAATAGTTATTATTATTATTTATTTGCATTATCATGTTTTATTATCCACTCCATAAAGCTCTCTGCACAAGAATGGGCATCTATAGATGGCTGGAGAGGAAGACTAAACTCTTCATCTTTCAAAATCCTTGAGATACTGAATCTCTCATAGATTTATACTGTTTAGCTAGATCTAGTATCATATTAAGTTTTATTATTTTTATAGAAACACAACATGGAAACACTCTAGCCCAGCTAATATTAAGCTACTAGACTAATATCTACTCTGATATCTTTTGCAGAACTCATTAACTATGTGGTAACTATGCATTCATATCTCGCGCCAAAATTTCCCGGCAAACACGGATAGCACGCGCATGGTAGTATTAAGTTTCCAATCCTGTTCCATGTCTACTATCTATGGTAGCACTTATATGCGATAACTAACTGAACTTTATAAGTTACTGATGAAGAATATGAAGAGCAAAGACATGACATTGTACAGGGTATGCGACATTTAAGCTCTTAGTTAGCTATTACCTCTTGCACTCTGTTTGCTTTGATCTATAGCTATACATGTTGTAATTCACTCCGGAATCTAAAATGTGAGTGCACATATAGTAGGGTTTACATAAAGTCATACACTACTGAGCATGCTCCAGGTTTGAACTTCTAAATTCAAACTGTATAGTATTAACAACCTGTTTAACTAGCTAGCTACTTGCATTGGCTCATAACTTTCCAGTAGTAAGTGAAAATTGCACCAGCAGTCTGTTCTTCAGTCCAACACTGCTTCCTTGAGTGAAGATGGACGACTTGTCTAGCTCAAAGTCCTCAGGTTCTGACTTGATCATTCTGTCCACAAGGGACTGCAGGACTTTATGAGCTGACTCAACCACATCAGGAGTGACAATGCTCTGGTCTCCTTCCTTGTCCTCCTCCATCTTCTCCTGCCACTCAAGATACTTGTAGACACACAGTTGCAGAGACTGTACCAGAACATCCTGAAATGTACATACAAAGAACAGTATGAGAAGAATGAACTCGTAATCCTTTAAAAATCTCCTTACAAAATTTTGGATCAAACTTAGATACACTCCCCAAATGGAGGGTGGGAGGGGGTGCTGGAAGCTATTTTTGACTGAGGAGGCCGGCACTCGCATCATTGTACAGTGCGCATTTCAAAAACAACATAATTGGAAAAGAATTATTGATCACACCAAAAAATCTTTTTCTCTATCATTTACTGCTATGAATCCATTAGCTATGGCATTAAGGTGTGTTTTTTCTTTATGGACATGCAAGAGCATAATAATTTCTGTGTCATTGATGATTTTTCAATCTATGCATAGCAGAAAATGTGTGCTCAGATGTAGCTGAAGTCACAGGTATTGTGAGTACAATTTGTAAAAGTTTGTGAACTTATTTTATGATCATGCTGCTCCCAATAGCATTCATCATAGTGCATAAAGTCCTCAAACTGATATTTTTCAGTATAGGATTTTCCTGAATCTGGCCAGTTAAAGAACACTGTTTAGCCATTAAACTGAACACAGTCAATGCAATAAGCATGCACTTTCCAGCTGCCTGAAAATTGCTAGGTTGGTGATTTATTAGAATAGTATAAGGAGACAAAAATAGTGCTTAGCCCCCCCCCCCCCCCCCCCCCCCTCCCAAATAATGATAATAAAAAATAATAAATAAATAATATATAATTATATGATAAGCCTGGCCGCTGGCCGGGTAAGAGGCTAAAATAGAAATAGTGCTGTGAATATCATAGCAAGAGCTAAATATACCATGGCCATACACTTCAAACCACACTGTGGAGTGGAGTGTAGTGTGGTGTAACTGACGATATCAATCACTGTACGTATAGGAGTTCAGAATATGAAAGATAGAGCAATATACAAAGAACTTGCACTGAGGACTCTCTTTGATAGTGCCTGTGGCTAGCTACAGTGAGTCGCGATGCAAAGAAAAGTACCACTAGAATGAGTCCGGCTAGGGCATACATTGGGAGAGTGAGGAGATAGAGATCAGTACAGTTAATCATAACATGCCTCAGATCCAAACACTACACTAATGATTTCATAATTTTCATTCTCATCCTTGTGTGATCAATAAATTTTCCCCAATGAAATTAAAGGTCAGTTTATGATGTTATTTTGTTAATAAAATACTACAAGACAAGATGATCCAGCTACTATTGATAATACAGCAGAGGAATCACCATATGCTAGCACAACTAAGAGAGAGTAGATTCAGTAATTAGCTATGTGACACTAACCAATTTCTTATGAACAAGTACTTCTTAATATGTATAATCAATTAACTGCAGTGTCTAACTCATACAGGTTTATGCATAAGTACTTCTTAAAGGCTAATATGTATCAATGATTTGGTTTTCGCGATCTTCAGCTGCTGAAAACAGCTCCCTGTCAGCTTCATCATTTGCTTCATCATCTTCGTCCTCTAGAATTTTGTATCTGTTCGTATATTTCTTCCTGATCTTTGAGATTAGCTTTGGGTAGTAGTGGCAACAATGAAACAGCACTATCAGAAGTAGCACAAAGAGTGCTAGACTCACTAACCCAATCTGAAGAGACCCAATCTGAAGTGGTTTCATTGGGTTGTGTGGAATTGATAACCATGATGGGTCATGGTTCATATGGATAGTCCATTATGGGATCATTAAATGAGTTGAGCGCTAAGCAATTTTCCTTCCAAATGAACTAATAGATGATGGTTAACTTCAGAGTGCAGGTCACATCATGAACATTATGAGGAGTAGACGTCACACACCATAAATTAAGTTTAAAATTCTGCACTGCACCTGCAGAATGAGTAAAAGTAAGTAGCAATGGTTACCAGACGTGTGTCTCAGGACTTAATTACTTTATGAGATTTCTGGTCTTTGACTCCCACTGCCCGGATACATACCAAGCTATTTTCTTCTCATGCATCATATACGTGTGTGTGGATGTCCTGTACAAACTCTCATTTGATGGCCACAACATTAAGAATGCCTACAATAGAACAATGCTTCATAATCAACTTTTAAAATTATTTGTGGTTGGAATTTATTCGTGATTATCTGTATGCTTGCTATAGTAGTTGCATCTCCATATATATGTTGGTTTCTGTCCAGGAGCATTCATGGTGCTCAGCACAGAATGGTCATTTTTAGCTGCATCAACTGTATGCAGTGCAACTCCTCCTCTGAAATGGAGACACCTCTGTATACAGTGGAACCCCTCTATTCCAACCCCCTGAAATGGAGACACCTCTGTATACAGTGGAACCCCTCTATTCCAACCCCCTGAAATGGAGACACCTCTGTATACAGTGGAACCCCTCTATTCCAACCCCCTGAAATGGAGACACCTCTGTATACAGTGGAACCCCTCTATTCCAACCCCCTGAAATGGAGACACCTCTGTATACAGTGGAACCCCTCTATTCCAACCCCCTGAAATGGAGACACCTCTGTATACAGTGGAACCCCTCTATTCCAACCCCCTGAAATGGAGACACCTCTGTATACAGTGGAACCCCTCTATTCCAACCCCCTGAAATGGAGACACCTCTGTATACAGTGGAACCCCTCTATTCCAACCCCATGAAATGGAGACACCTCTGTATACAGTGGAACCCCTCTATTCCATGATCCAACCCCCTGAAATGGAGACACTTCATGTGTGCCATTCCTGTATGTGTGTGATTATGAAGTGTTTGTTAATAAAGGGTCAGGTGTGAGTTGGTGTTCACTTTAAGAGGGTTGGAATAGAGCACTCCATTATGCTATGTAGATACTGTCCATTTCACACTTTGCAGATTCTCCAATCAAGACTTCCCCGGATGTCTCTGCTTATTACTATCATGTAATCTACTCACTTGCTGACCTATGCCACCTCATAACTGGCATCAAAACAATTAGCTAAATGTGCCCCAATCTCCATTGACATTCTTACTGTTTTGCTTGTATGCAGATCAGAAGCTGAAGAGCAGGGTTGACACTATTATGTATGCTCTGTGTTAGCCTCATTCCCAGGCTCTCGGGAAATGTGGGGGCGGATCTGTGTTTATTATAATAGCACTTTTGATGGCCCGGCGCGCGCGAGATGTCAGTCTGGCGACGTCGACCCTTTACCTTTCTTTTAAAGGAAACCATTCCAATTCGGTTGATAAAGGATCGGTCCGCGAGACTTCAATTCAGAGTCTATCAATGGTGGAATTCTCCCTTCAAATTCATAAAAAGGTTTGTGTCTCATGTGCAATGAGTCTAGAGGTCAAAGTACATCACTAAAATATTCCAGGAGATCGAGAGAATATTGGTTGTATCTACTAGCAGTCCACCACATCCCAACCATTCCCCCTAATTATTCAGTGTGGGACTCAGCCCCTCCCACTTCCTCTTCAGCCACTCCCACCCTTTGGGAGTGTGTAGTGTGAGACTTTATATATACTTCTGAATCTCTGTGCCGAGATACCAATCATGGATCCGATGTAGCTCTATAACTCAGAAAATGAAACTGTAAGTCCTTATTAAAAGTTTTCTTTAAGTGTCTTATGGGTGGAGCCATCAAAATTTGAGTGGTCAGGTACATAGAGTGACTTATTTGAAAGTGTGCCACTTCAGGGTGACTGGTACAATTGTTTGCATGGTGCATACATGCTTCCATGTCCTTTTTGGTGCATGCAGCTATGACTGTGTTCCCAGAACAAGGTCCTCATCATGCACTGCCTGTAGCTGTCTGAGATAGCATTTCAGTATGGTTGTCCATAAGGAATGAGAAATAGGTAGTGGTTTACAAGGACCTAAGAAACCTGATCCTATACAATCTATGCAGTTGTGTAAATCATGATATCCACCTATTTCCACTTCAGCACTTGCTGCCAGTTCAACACCCCTCCATGGTTCTGTAAGACCCTCCCCCAGTCCATCACTGATGACCTGGATCTGCCATGATGGAAATGATGAAGACACATCAAGAATCATCCACCCCTCACCTCCAGCATCTCCCTGATTCCAGTTCCATCCCAGTCTTCCTTGTCCCCCCAGTTCCAGTCCTGGACCCAACCAAGGTCTCCTCAAGGTTTTCCTCCCGGAAGGTCAAAGGACAACTGTAAGTAGAACACAATGTACCTCTCTAATTAGGACACTTCTCTATTCAGGACACCTCTATTCAGGAATTCCAACTCCTCTATAATTAGATACCTCTGCACCTCTGTATCCAGGACATCTTTTTCCTGATCCCAAAAGAATCCACACTGAGCTTTTCATGTAGATCCTTTACTAAATACTATACCAGTGCATATGCTGTAGTACAGTATATGGTGCATGCAGTGATGAGGTTGTCTACCCTTTACCAGTTTTTATCACACAGGTCAAAGGTCATATACACCATGGTGACCCTTTACCACATATCTAATTATGCAGGTGTGAGATGGATATTGCTACCACTAGCATTGTAGTCCAAAAGTCCCCATCTTTTGCAGCTACTTGGATGAAGACATTCTCTATGCTTGTGGGGCAAGACTTGAATAATTACTGTGATCACTTCCAGTCTTAATCTATTCATATTATGGTATCACTGAACTGAATGACTTTCAATGGACTGTCCTACAGGATTCTCTCTGGTCAAAACCCATCATCTGCGGTTCTGACTCCTCCCTCGGTCACACCAACCCCCCCCCCCCCCCCCTCTCTCCACCATGTCCTGCAAATCCGCATACCAGGTCACATGGAACCTTTGAGATCAGACAGTCCTCCAATTCAGAACCAACCTGCCCATAGGTACACAATCAACATCCTTAAGGGTGGACATATCCATGAAATATATTTAAATGTCCATATCTTCATTATACTACCCCCTGGAAGTCTTCGTCTTCTATATATGAGGAGGGGGTAAAGTGACCTAATTCAAGCTTATTAGGGGAGGGGGGTAGTATAATGAAGATATGGACATTTAAAAATAAATATATTTTATGGGTATGTCCACCCTAGGGTTATCATATCACTGAGCATCCCTTACCATGAGACTATAAGCATGCTAAATTCAGTGTGTTTATACTTATATTTGGCAAGCATTACAGGGGAATTTTCTGAATAATGGACACTCATAAGACCCATCCTTTCGTCCTTCGTAGAGAGGTTGTCCTCTTTTGGAGGTATAATACAAAGAGATTGTCCTTTGTCGAGAGGTTTGTCCTCTTTCATAGCATCCATCATCAGAGGTTCCACTGTAATTTAGCTAGTAAGTGTGTTCAAAACAGCTATCAATCCTTCATAAGCCTCCAGTTGCTTCTTCATCATAACAGCCATTAATTTTCCTTTTAAGGCGAGTTTCTAGAGAACGTTCGATCTCCACTCCATCTATCTTCAACTCCAGCACTGCATCCAGTGCTTCCAACTCCAGAGACCACAAGGGAGACGACCCGCGCTTCACTAGAAGTACCTCTCCTCACATCCGCACCATGGGGGCTGTCACCCCCACATCCTCCATACTGGAACCAAACAGGTTCGAACCAAAAACAGTGTGATATTATAAATAGAGAATATTTTTATCATTTGTACATACATACATACATACATACATACATACATACATACATACATACATACATACATACATACATAGTTCTGGGATGAGTATACTGAGTACACCACCAGTATCAGCTGCAGGCTCCGAGGCAAGCTACATTCCTGGGGACGTCCCTTCTCGTTATCTGCGGAGCAACCACGTGCTGCGCCATTCCTCCTCGTCCACTTCCTCGCTAGACCAGAATGCCCTGCCCTCACAGGTGGACAGCGGGATCGGTTCTGTTTCCAGCGGGAGCAGGAGTGGATCCAGAAAACATAAAAGAGTGGTAGGTCACACCTCTCAATCCAGTCAATTAGTACATAGTTAAATGAATTTCCTTATAAGGAATCAACCCCGCCAGCTATTAGGCTAGTAGCAGTAGCTTGGACCACCTCCAGGCACATGGTGTTAACAGTGATGAGCGTAATGATCGTCGCAGTTCCATGGACAATCGTGTCCACCCTCGATCAGAGAGAAAAAACTCTGGAAACTTAACAATGGGGACCAGTGAACGAACAAAGAGATCATCTCTGGAAAGGTAAAGTTCTTAATTTTAATCATGGAAGGATTTATTAATTTATTTATTAAATATTATATTTTCTCTAGGCGTAGTTCATCTGGGGAACATTTTTCTGTCATGTCAGAGAGTCTTAGTCCTAGTCCTGGAGCTCTTGGGATGACGAGCAAGGGCTCTTCTATTTCCAATACTGATGTAACTTCCACTAATGGGAGTGTCACTGGGAGTCAACACTCGGGAGGAGGGAGCACATCCTACCACAGTAGCACATTGCCCCATCTTAGAAAACGCAGAGGAAAGGTCGCCACGGACAAAAAGACAAAGAAAGTACGACTATATATTCAGTTTACAGTGGAATTCCTCTCTCTGATAAGTAAAAGCCTCTTATGTTGGCTAACTGAGACTACCATGTGGATTAAGTAGTCCCTGAAATAAAGATATAACCTCCTCCAAAAGTATCCTGATTAGAGAAGTGTCCTGATTAGAGAGGTGTCCTGTTTAGAGGGGTGTCCTAATTAGAGAAGTGTCCTGATTAGAGAGGTGTCCTGATTAGAGGGGCATCCTGATTAGAGAGGTGTCCTTATGAAATTATTGTATTAAAGGTCCACATTGAGAAGGGGTGCATTCACCCACTTGAACTTTGACACTTTAGCTGAGGGTGTTTTATTCCTCATGTTCTAGAAATTCAATCGAGATTCTACAGATGTTTGGGAAATCCCTTACCAAGACGTAGAAATAGGGAACAAGATAGGGTCTGGGTTGTTTGGTATTGTCTTCAAGGGGAAATGGCATGGTAAGTCCATCCAGTCATGCACAGTATTTTCAGATCATGAAATGTTTTGGTAATGTTGCATAATGCATGACATTGACATCCCTTCAGGGCCAGTAGCTGTGAAGAAACTGAACGTGACAAATCCCACAGAGCAGCAGTTACTAGCCTTCAAGAATGAAGTGGGCGTGCTAAGGTTGGTGGTACTGTAGGTTAGAACTCCACCCCCTTTATGTACAGACATGCCTACTCCCTTGTGCACTGTTGATGTGAATAATGGAATGTGCACAGACACTGATTGCATTCCAATTAATGAATATAACCTGTGTTTGAATGTACTTCAAACCACCTGTTCAAAATTTCAGCCCTAAACAATGAGTTATGGATCACTGAAGTATAAAGAAGTAGCCTCATATTTATTTGCTACTTTTTAAACCATAAAAATTCTTTCCCACAAAAAATTATAATGTTACCCCTCAATCCTTTTGCAGGAAGACTAGACATGCGAACATTCTCCTGTTCATGGGCTGGACATCTCTCCCCCAGATCACTATAGTGACCCAGTGGTGTGATGGCTCCACCCTCTACAGACACCTTCACGTCATGGAGACACACTTCGAGATGTACCAACTCATAGACATCGCTAGACAGACTGCTCAGGGGGTCGAGTAAGTCGGATTCTAATTATGTTACACCGTATTCACAATATTCCCTCATTTGCAGTTACTTGCATGCTAAGAATATCATCCACAGAGATCTCAAATCAAACAGTATCCTTTGAATCTTTCACTCCGTATTTTATCAGATCATTATATGGGATAGCCACACCCCTTAACCACACCCACACAGACATCTTTCGGCATGATGACTGTACAGTTAAGATAGGAGACTTTGGATTGGCCACTGTTAAGACTCGCTGGAGAGAAGGAGAGAAAGTCAGGCAACCAACTGGCAGTATTCTATGGATGGTCAGTCTCATAGCCTCTCTAATAAAGACACTTTGGAACCTCCTAATAATGGACACACTTGGGACCCATCCTTTATAGAGAGGTCGGAGGTTACTTTGTATCGAGTGTATATTTTCCTTTGTTGAGAGGTTTGTCCTGCGGTTTCACTGTGGTTCCTAAAATGTCTGTAATGAGAGGTACTACTATGTCACCGATGATATCCCCCCTCCAAATTACTTGTTATTTTTAGGCCCCTGAAGTGATTAGGATGTCAGAACCAGACCCTTACACTCCATATTGTGATGTGTACTCGTTTGGAGTGGTCATCTATGAACTCATCACTTCACAACTCCCTTACTCTCACTGTATGCAAGAAAGAGACTTAGTAAGTGGAATACAGTGATTACTTCAATTGAGTGATGGTCTATTATCTTGAATTTAGATTTTGTTTATGGTTGGGCGTGGTTTTCTGAAGCCAGAACCCACCAATGCTAGGAAGGACACTCCAAAGGCCTTCAAGCAGCTGCTGGTTCACTGTTGTCAGTACAAGGCTGAGGACCGCCCACTTTTCCATGAGGTAGGTATCCAGTGTTCTGGAAAACATCACTAAAGGCTTTCCCTAGTCCGTGGTGATGAGCAGTCATTTGTACCAGCCCTCCCACCCAAGGACGGTTCATTTATACCTGATGCTTTGCACCATGGCTAAAATTGACTATGCTTACCAAAACTGATTGGTCAACCAGTGAGGATTATAACAGTTTGCCATAGGCCATTTACCAGGTCAAAAGGTCAAATGTCTGATCAAGATTTGCTTTGGTCTGACACATATTGGCATAATACATCCCATTGCACTTAGGAATGTATCTATTTACCAGATCATTTCAAAAGAGTTATAATCCTCAGCAGGATTCTATTTCACTTGTAGAATCACACCTTGCAGCTCTTAGAATCGTGCTCTGGAGCACTTAGAAAACGCGCATGTTTGAAGTACCATAGCAACTATTATTTACTAAAAGAAGAACCTATTCCTTGGGGCATTGTCAGTAGGATTGTATGCCTATGGCCATGCTATACATGTAGATCCTGGTTGACTTGGAGACGCTGGCTGATAACATGCCAAGAAGCAGTTCAGAACCATACTCCTTGCACTACACCTATGCCACACTGGAAGACACTTACTCTAAATCCCCACGTACTCTAATTCTCATGCAAGATGCTCCCGTGACTCTAACTTCAGACACTTTCCAGTTCACTACTGATTAAGGTTTTGTTGTTGTTTTCATAAATCATACAGCAATTATTTTTGTTTGTGTGAATCAGATTATTTTTGTCATTACATTGGAATTGGATTACCGAATGTTGCACAGAACATTTCTTTTACTCAAATTTAATGTTTTTGTAGTGATCTATGTACTTGTTGATGTAATTAAGTGTCATGAGTTTTTAGCAAAATAATAATCATTGCACTTCAGAGTCATAAACAGGGGGTGGGGCTCCACTATTCCAACCAACTACTGACTACTTAAAGCCCTACAATGCAATTGGAATGTAATTAAAAAGCCCAATTTGAAGTACAGTATTACTGTGACATCAAATAGGTACCTAGAAGGCAGAAGATACACACGTCCCAAAAGAAATAGATTTTTTTCTGTCCATTATATATCAATTGGTCTCATTATTATTTCAATGATAACTTTCATTGATATAGCCATTGCTCCTCATTCATCCACTGTTATTGTATCCTTACAACTATACAGGAAAGGGAGTGGCTAAGTGACAATCTATATTAAGGGTCCCCCCCCATTGTTTATAATTAGATGCTCAAGCTGAATTCCATTTTTGGACGAGAGCTATTTTTAGAGATCAAGGATTGGGGCGTAAAGAAAGAGATGTCGACAGAATTTGAAAAGGTTACTAAAGATTAATGGTTTCTAGTTCACATGCGCAGATTATAGCTAGTAGGCGCGCGACTAAAGGCAGCTGTATTTCATTCTATGACCATTGAATTGAAGCTTTAATATGTTGTTGTGTTACTTTAGTCCCAAGTCTCTCTCTATAGCTAGACTACTAGCTTAGTCCATTGCTATTCTAACATGGCTGTTGTGACTCGGTTTGTTTCCTCACATACAGTGGGCCCAGAAGCAAACTATTGAGGATTTAAAGAAGGTGAGTTGTTATGAAAATAGCTGCTGTGTTGTTGTGTTGGTCCAGTATCTCCAACAAGACCCTCTAGACAGTCACTGCCAGCACCTTAGGCCCATAGCAACAGTAGGCCATTACATAGCAACAGTGTATAAAGAATGGGGGGTGCTCGTATGCAGGGATGGGTTGTTTGTTGGAATGCTGGACTACTCAACCTTAAAGCAGCTACCTCCAGCATATGTGCCCCAATGTTTCATGGGCACACCTCATCTGGCATGTCTGCTACCGGCTACTAGACCCCTGTCGGTTTGTATGGCAATATGCTGACTCAGCAAAATTCCTTGACATGTCTGCCGAGGGAAGTGTGTGAGGTCCATCAACTCATGCACCCCTAGACTCTATTAAGGTGGCGGGTAGGTATTTGCTCATGAATAATTCATGAGTTAATGAGGCGAGTAGTTGCACCGACTATGAGATGCTACAGTTGAAAACTACAGTTTAATACTGACTAACACTTCCTACTCTACAACTGAGGGCAGACCAGACACTTGAGATCACTACCGTTGCAGAGAAACTCAACCACTAAGCAGCCATACCTTGATCGATTTTTTGACGTCAATTTTCTCAAACTGCAGCCATGTGCTGACCGTATTTTGTACTTTTTCTTATTATATGAACCAGTGGGCAGGGCCAGACGGAGAGATTTTGAAAAGAAACCACTGTACGCGAGAGCTATGGCCCATCGATCGTTCGATCGACGGCTAAAAGCGATCAAAATTCAGGAGTGTTGGCTTTTCTGGCTAAAATCTCTCCGTGCCGCCCTGCATCTTGGTTTATACAACTGGAATAAGCACAAAAGACAGTCATCACAAGCCTGTAGTTCGAGAAAATTGACGTCAAAAAATCGATCGAGGTATGGCTGCTTAGCGGTTGAGTTTCTCTGCAACGGTAGTGTTCTCGAGTGTCTGGTTTGCCCTCAGATGTAGAGTAGGAAGTGCTAGTCAGTATGAAACTGTAATTTTCAACTATACCATCTCATAGTCGGTGCAACTACTCGCCTCATTAACTCATGAATTATTCATGAGCAAACGCATACCCGCCGCCTTAAGCATTAAAAATAACGAAGATTCTCCACCTTTGGAGTTTGCAGCTCAAATGGCTTGCATACTAGACCCCTGCTCAATTTTTTTCAGGCCATTGTACTCGCTCACGAGTCTGCCGAGGGAAGTGGGCAGGGCATAGTGACTCATGGACCCCTTGATCTTATAGAGCATGATTTACTCTACACATTCTCCATGTTTGGAAGCCGTAGCTGACATGCTGTGCGTGTGGTGGTTTTTTTTGTGGTGCATGATGGCTGTCTTTGTGTGTTGGTTGTATGGTTGTCTCACCTTCTCTCTCTCACTCCTCACAGTGGAAGGCAGAGAGTCAGAGGGTGATAGAGAACTGGGAACAGGTGAGTATGAGTGTAGCAGTGGTGTGATGAGGGCGTGGCATGTGGCCCAGTCCATACCTGATGTGTGTTCCATGTGTGCAGGGGATAGCTGAGTTGAAGAGGGAGCTTGCTCAGCCCTCCCTGTCTTCATATAGGAAACAATACCTGCAGGGGCAGGTTCAGGGGAGGGAGACAGGGATCAATGACAGCAAACAAAAGATTCTTGCTATTGATAAAGAACTAGACAAGCGAGAATTAGCCCTCAGGCAACTTGATTGTAAGTATAGAGATGTTCAACCACTTAGCACTAATTAGATAATGTAGCAGTACATGTTCTAAATATAGATAATAGCCCAGAGCTAAAATAACGGTGTTCGCTCAGTAGCGATATAATTAATAGCCCTTAGGAAGTAATTAGTGGTTAATTAAAAGTAGGTGAAATTAATTAATGTTAAAAACAGGTATAACTTTTGAAGGGAAGGTGCTATAGTTCTAAAGTAAGGACCATTCTGCTCAGAAAAATTTTCTCTCTCTCTGTGAGACAGTTAACATTGTCTAAGGAGTGTGCCAGGTGTGTAATAACCCATTTTGACCAAAATTTAAAGCTGTTTTGTCCATTCTTGAGCATTGTTGGCATTGGAATGAGTTAGTACTTCAAGTTAGAACTGAATATGGTACTAGTGGTGGAGGGAAAGAGTCATGGCTGCTGAATGCTTCATCTTTGTATTCATTTCCTTTAGCTACTCCCCCTGCACCTTCCCTTCCTCTTTCTGCCTCCTCCGACCCTCCTCCTTCTGGTGACAATGGTAAGTTGTGGCTATTAAGTGCTCATAACTTGCAGTTGGTGGTTTAGGTTTATGGGTGGTTATAATACTTCAATTATCATAGCTGTCTCTCCACCTGCTGAGTCAGACGAGATTCAAGAGTTCTTTAAAGAAATAGAAAAGCACATTAAGAGAAGTGGATCCATCGACCGATTACTGGCACACCTGGTGTTCGTAGGCCTCCCTGGTTCGGGAAAATCCACACTCATCGCTCGACTCTTGAAACTTCCTCAGATAGAAAAGCTGCTGAAGGCTTCTCCCTCCACTGGTGTCATGAATGGCATCATCGCTGTGGATGTTGTTGACGACAAAGCCTCCATGCATGCTGCCAACATAGGCAACAATGAGGACTGGAACACAGTCGAATTCGGCATCAGCTGCCTGCGACAGATGGGTGTGAAGTGTTTCGTTACGTTTGAAGACGGTGAGAGTGTCGGTGACTCCCAAAGGCCAAGCAAGTCTTCAGTGAAGTGCAATAATGGAAGTGGTAGCAGTCGACGTGATTCACCACCACCAAGCACTTTGGCCAATGTTCGAAAGATCCTGAAAATAGAAGGAAAATTCACGAGCATTCGTCCATTTCTGGAGAATAGGATTTCTTTGTACCTGTCGGACACAGGTGGCCAGATAGAGTTCCAAGAATTGCTCCCTCTTTTGGTAGCTGGTCTTGCCATCTTTGTCTTTCTCTTCCCTTTGAATGTCAAATTGACTGATTTTTTCAGGATCAGTTATCGAAAGGAAGACGGGAGTGAGGACAACTGCTACACCTCATCCCTGACCATCAGGGAAGCTCTCCTGCAGACGTTACCCAGCATCGATGCCATGAGGACAGACACCTCCATTGCAAAGCACAAGCCGTACGTCTTCTTAGCAGGGACCCACAAAGACTGCCTCATAAAGGAGGTTTGTGGACCTGCAGTCGTCCAAGACGAAGCCACTGCCATGGAGTTGGAAGACGGGGTAAAGAAAGAAGCTGTCGTCAACAGGAAGATAGCAGAAATCGATGACGAGATCAAGTCACTCATCAAGGAGCACAAGTACGATGACTTGGTCGTTTATGCCTATCCAGATAAGAAACAAGCGATATTTGCTATCGATAACACGCATGAGAGTGACGTCTTTGGATATATTCGATCGCGTATCCTCCAGTTCATACGTTCTCGTGAAGAATTTTGTATCCGATTTCCCCTCAGCTATCTCCTTGCCAGCCTGGAACTCCAAGACTCCAGTCAGCCTTTTCTTCAGCGCAAAGAGTTCACTGAAGCTGTTTCCCAGTATGGAATCAGCGAAGGAGAAGTAGATCATCTGCTCCAATTCCTCCACAGCAGGATCGGACAAATCCGCTACTTCCCCACAAAGGGCCTCAAAGACGTGATCATCAAAGAACCACAAGCCCTCTTCAATCTGGTGACGGATCTGATCGTGAATAGCTTCAAGAGAGGTGGCACCATGGCAGATGATTCAGAAGTACAGAAGGGGGTATATTCATTCGTAGACTTTCATTTTGAATCACGTGTTTCAAATCTCACCCCTAAGAAGGTGATCGAACTCCTGAAGGAACTGCGCATAGTTGCTCCTTTCCACGATCGTCAAGCTGAAGTGGAAAAATATTTTATTCCCTGCGTCTTGAACCACCTCTCAGAGTCCACCCTGGAGGAGAAGCAGACAGACATCCAGTCCCTAGCCTTCATGTTTGAGTGTGGTCATTGCCCTAAGGGGGCATTTGGGGTCCTCGTCCATTACATCCTCACTCACGAAGAAGAGGGGAAGATCAATTGGAACCTGGACATCAATAAGATTTCCCGTGACCAGGTATCGTTCCAGTTTGGCATCTATGAAGACACCATCACCCTCAAGTTTCTGACCACACACCTAGAGGTGAGGTGCTGTCCTGATCCTGTAACTGAGAGAATCGAAGATTTCTCCAAGAAGGCAGTCTGCAACCGAGTTCGAACAGTACTTCAGGATGGAATAAAGCAGGCTACCAAGAGCCTGCATTATGATGAGAAAAAGATGAAGCACGGCCTTGGTCAACTTTGCAATAAGTGCAGACAAATTCATAAGGTGGTGGAAGCAAGGAGCCAACAATACATACTCAAGTGTCCGAATGGAAGCTACCCTTTACCAGATGGTGGGCTGTACTGGTTTGGGCTGAGTAAGTGCAGTGTAGATGATTCTATTGATGTGGAGTGTTCATGTCTGATGTATTTGATTGCAGGTCCTCCAGTCTACTTCTTACCTGTTGAAGTGAGAGTGAAGGAAGGCTGTGACAAGGAGATCCAGTGGATGGTATCATGTGAGCCTCCACTCGGGGACCATTCCCAACACTCCTTATCCAGGGAAGACGGTTAACCTTTTCGTCTAGACAAGGTCTTCATCCAAGGGAACAATATCTGCTTCAGAAAAGTGAAAAGGAGAGATGCAGGGAAGTATGTCATCAGCTCCTCCAATGCCATTGGCAAAGGTCATGCTTCATTCAACCTCCAAGTCCAATGTGGGTTTCTATTTTTTAATCAAATAAATCAACGTGATACACTTTCCTCCCTCCATGCAGACTTGCCAAAATATATTCTTGAGTCAGATTACATTGTGGCTGTTGCTGGGACCACACCCACTGTCCAATTCTCTGTGGACTGCTACCCTCCATTAGATGAAGATGCTCGACATACTCTAACCAAGGAAGGAGGTGGGGCAGCCACCAAACGATTCAAGGTAGAAGATGGCACCATCACCTTTTGTAGAGTGATCGTGGATGACAGTGGAACTTACCACATCAGCTGTGAGAATGACGTCAGAAAGGGACAGGGAACCTTGGAGTTAATGGTGAATCCTTCTGCCATAACGACAGCTGGCAGTCCTGAAGCTGGTGAGTATTATTGGATAAATCAGGGAAGAGTGGAGCCAATAGCTAGCAATACAGTAATAATTATAGAATGTCTCACAAATCAAAGAGTAAAAAAATTCTCCCCTCCCTCTATCCTCACATACACTATGTACACTTCAGCCACTCAAAGTTCTCTGGGATCAGCTGACCATTTTCAGGTGTCGTCATTACTAGAAGACTTGAACAATGATAATTTGAGAAAATTGGGGACAGCTCTCGGATTGGCTTTCACCAAATTAAAGAGAATGACACTTCCTGGTGACATGGTTGAAGCATGGTTAAGGGGCGATGGTGACGTCATCAAAACAAGTGGTCCTCCCAGCTGGGAAAGTCTGGCTATAGCACTCGAAAAAACTGGCCACACAAAGATAGCCATCACCATCAGGAGAGGTAAATGTGTGGATTGATCTTGAGAAGTGGAACTCATCAATGTCTCTTTCTCTTCTCTCATTTAGAAAAACTGCACGTGGTCACTAGTTCTCCTTCCCCTCCACATCAAACAGGTTAGTCCTTCAATCAGTCTGATCAATTATGATATGTGAAGTTACAATAATGTTATGGCCCTTAAAAATCCACAAACCTTATCTTCAATAACTTATACTTTGCAGGTCCTCCACTTAACCCTTCCTCTCCTCCTTCTCAACCTGTCCCCTCCTCCCAAAGAACCAAATCACGCTGCCCATTGTTATGATCACAATTAACTGTGTTTTGTGCTATTGTGTTGTTTGAGTTGTCTAAAACTATGGAGCCACACCCCCTATACTCTCATGCACCCTGCACACTTGTTCTGCATGAGCTTTAGATCATGAATCTTGAATAATTATAACATGATAATATTAGTGATGCACTTAATTGTGATGGATTGATCGAGTGCATTTAATGAATATCTTGATACTTTGCAATTCTCTATTCAAACCCTTCTCAAGGTTCGCATAGAAGGAAAGGGTCGTCATTATTCAAAATAAAATATAAAAATAGCTGCTTCCTACTAACATCCCGAACTACAAATCTTATTCAATCAGGACACACCCAAAGTTAATAAGGAGGATGTTCCCATGATGCACACGTGCAAATCCTCACTGGGAGAAATCTACCAGATTCTGATGCTTGATTCCATAATGATTATGTTGGACAGTTATACACAGAGGGAAATCAACACACTGGATTCAAAAATTAATATTCAGTAGTCAGACAAAACTCTTCAAACTGATGCTGTTGTTACTACTCTCAGCTAGCTGCATATGCTATGTGAAACTTCTCCAGCTAAATTCTTTTTACATATATATGATCCGACGTTTTGGCCTGGTGCTCAGGCCTTCCTCAGGGGGGATACAATCACAAAATACACGTGGTGAGGTGGCTTGATAAAAGACACTCCTGTATTTGTATATAAGGGAAAAAGCATTTCGTGAAATGAAAAAAAAGATGTAGGGATGACCACTGCTCAAAAAAGTAAGGAAACAAGAAGGATGGAAATGGGATCAATCTTTGTTCTGTATATCCAGCCAACAATCCCTACATATACACACATTACTACACTATAATCTGAAGTTACCTGACGTATATGTAGGGATTGTTGGCTGGATATACAGAACAAAGATTGATCCCATTTCCATCCTTCTTGTTTCCTTACTTTTTTGAGCAGTGGTCATCCCTACATCTTTTTTTTCATTTCACGAAATGCTTTTTCCCTTACTTGTTCCTGGTCTTTTTTCCTCTCTTTTATGGTTTTAGCTATGATTAGAGTTCATTCTTCTATGTGTATGCAGGGACAGATGAAAGAAATTCTCCAATAGCATACCAGCCCAATCATTTATCGAGTCAAGGTGTTGTGTTGTTGAGCCATACTTGGAGGTCGAAGATGCTGAAATAGAGTCTACCGTGGTGAATCTAAATCCCCGAATCGATACAGTAGTCTATCATCAGCTAGAGCTAGCTAGACAGCTGAGTAATATTATGATTTCGAATAATTGGATATTCAAATACATGCGCATGCGTATTATAGAAAAGATGGCTTCCTAATTGAATTAGTCGAGTGCTGTGCTCCATAGTGTCTCCTTTTTCATCGACTCTTTCGAGGATCAACGAGTAGAAAAGATCGTAGTTCGTAGAATTTGGAGTGGATTTGTCCAGAAATCATAGCTGTAGCTTGAGTGGTTCGAGAGATATGGTTGTCTAAGAAGAATAAGAAGAAGAATAATAATAGAGAAGAAGAAGAATATAGCGATTTACCTGCTTGCCGTATTTCTGAAACGGTAAGCTCCCTGGTCCTGAAACTTGGTCTGCACATTGTAGTAGGCTCTAGTAGGCTGGATAATCATTCACAGTAGCTTTTGTTAGGTCTAAGTGGGGGAACTGGAATTTCACTTTTGTATTAGTCTATAGGCGGCGCGCGCGGCCGTCCGAGTCATCCCTACATAGAGAGTGCTACCGCACTCTCTGATACACTCTATACAACCCACGAAAGGTACATCACATTTAATGTATAAAACATTAACCACAGTAGAGTTGGGAGCTATACCAGAGCACTGTACCTGTTGTACATCTGTCACATGGAAAGCATGAAGACACACCCTCATCAGTAGAGGATGCTTCACACCTATAGCCATTAACTAGCTAGCTGCTATTAGCTATTATGAGTGCAAAAATTTCTTCTAAATAAAAGGGATAACCACCCAGGCCCTTTTTTTTTTCAGGGTGGAGGGCTAGGGCTAGGGCTAAGGACTAGGGCTAGGATGACCCCAAATTAAGCTAGTCTATGACTGCAGCATCATATCAAACCAAGCCATATGGCCCCAAAATTGCAAGCATAGCTACCATGAATTCTTTTCTATTGAAATAGAACAGGTATAGATAGCTAGTGCTCTTTTCTTGTGTAGCTGCTAACTCTACTATAATATGGTTGCTATTTGTAGAGTCGTTTTCAAATGGTGATGTTTGTTATTGAGCAAGTTCAAAATTGGGGAAGAGCAAGCACCATAGAAAAAAACAACAAAAAACAACCATCCAGTGAGACATGTGCGATCGACCATTTTTCTGACAGCAGTGGATTGATCTTCTTTTGACGGTGGGAGATTCACTGATCTCTAGCTATGTACCTAACATAAGAATAATCCAATTAGGGATACATGTAGCAGTTAAAAGTATACACTTTGCTACCTATACTAATTGCACTCCTTGCTATTTAGTGTGATTTTTGTCAGTTTATTTGTAGTGATTACTTTTAATTGTAAACATCTTGTGTGCGTCTGGATTGAATAAACGTTATTATAAGTGAGACAACTCTAACTTAGTATCACTTTGATCAATCTTGTATTACTAAAGAAGGGATGGCAAAAGATTTTACGAAAGAGGTTAGTATCTTATATGTAGCTATGTGCTAGCTGTTTTAGTTCACGATCACAGCATCCAGTTGCAAATAATAGAGGACTACATCCAAGGAAAGAGATATAGAAATGGCCCTTTCTCTATAAAGGCTTGCCAATGAAATAAATCCAGGACTAGTAATGTGCATGTGCAAATAGTGATCAACGTATGTGCAGTTCCATTTCTTTCCATGTAACTGCCAGCATATTCCATTAGGGAGGGACGTGAATTTATCAAATTCATCCATTTCTTTCAATATCACATCCAACACTGTGCTGTATGCATAATGATTGTGCTCACTATCCCAAGCACGTGGTCTAAACAAGAATTTAGGGGACTTTAAGAGCGGGATAAAGTATGATTCTTGTATCAATAAAGAGTTGGGTGCATTGAAGTAATTGGTGTTGTTTCTGAAGTTGAGTGCAATCTCTATTTCGGTGATGTTCTTCAGTGAGTAAAACCTATTAGGTTTGATGTACATTCTACTATCTTCTTCCACACATATAGCACTTCCTTCAATGGCCCTATTATCATAGAATCTAGCCTCCAGAGGTTCCTTCAATGATATGTTAGATGATTGTGTAATACTTATTGCACCTCCTGGAACTATCAAACCCTGTGTATTAGCATAAATGAATACTAAGATACCCAGATCTGCATATTTTTAGTGTACCTTGCATATTAAAGCTAGCTTAGCTAGCTCAGAGAAATCAGAACTGTGGACATGGGTGTAGCACATGATTATCAGGTGATATAGGATCATTCAGCATAGTATACCACAGTGGAATTCTTAGCCCAGCTATATAACAATATTGCATATTTTGAAGAAGATTTGCATACTTGCATATTGATCACAATTTTTGCATATAAATATGCATAAAAACATACACTTGGAGGCACTGCCATGGCTGTATATTACATCTCTAGTTCTTCCCAGCATACTTAGCATAGGGCCTCACTATGCCTTCAAGTACATCTTCCCTTTGATGTAGTCAATACAATGCTTATTAACCACAAATACCCTTTGACATGTGAAATCACCCCTATTCCTTCACTAATATTTAGAGAGAACACTGAAGACATGATTATCTATGACAACATACATTAACAGGGGCATAAAATGACGGAAACTTAAGTAAATGTATCATAGCGGACTGTTTTTACAAGCCCTGCAGTCAGCATTGTTGTAGATATGATTATGATACTAACTAAAATATTCTTACAGGGACGGCCTCTTTAGTATCTTCTCTCATTATTATATGTGTACAATAATCTTAGTGGTGTCCCTGCTTCAAATTACCCTCACTGAGGACAGGGTCTGAAGGACAAGAAGGCATTCAGTTTTTAGGTTCAAGTTCTACCTCCAGCATTCAAGACACTGTTGTAAGTATCTCTTTGTTTGTTCTCCAAATGTGGCATGTTCTGGAAAAGATCTTCCAAGTTATTGTCCCACTCTATGCATACCCTAACGTGTTTCTTCCATCAAAACCTTTACCCGTTATTGCTACATGTTATAGTTTTTCATACTGTCGACCTTTTGCCTGTTATGGTTTGTTCAATGACTGGAAACACAGTAAGAAGAGAAAGAAATTCAAATCCAGCAAGAAAGTTCATTCTTTCATCATCAGTCATCTCTATGAATTTTATGATCTCAAATTTTTAGTTAAATTTTCATTCTCATCCTTGTGTGATCATAACAACCTTCCCTAATGAAATTATTCTGACTAACAATTGTTAGAGCACTACAAGATGACACCATAACACCTAGCTACATAGCCCCGTTTTGCCTTACTTTACCTTTTTCTTTGATGAGAGAGACTACCAGTGCCTGGAACGAGGTTAACAAGAATAGTGTAAAGAAACGGAAATAGTGCTCATTGTACATATAGCTAGGAGTTCAGAATATGAAAGATAGAGCAATATAGAAAGAACTTGCACTGAGGACTCTAGTGCCCGTGGCTAGCTACAGTGAGTCGCAATGCACTAGAATGAGTCCGGCTAGGGCTAGGGCATACATTGGGAGAGTGAGGGGATAGAGATCAGTACACTTACCATAACATGCCTCAGCACTGCACTGATTCTATTGATCTCAATTTTCATTCTCATCCTTGTGTGATCAACAAACTTTCCCAAATGAAATTAAAGGTCTGTTTATGATTATTATCATTCTGCTAAAAATACTACAAGACAAGATGATCCAGCTACTATTGATAATACAGCAGAGGAATTACCATATGCTAGCACAACTAAGAGAGAGTAGATTCAGTAATTAGCTATGTGACACTAACCAATGTCTTATGCACAAGTACTTCTTAATATGTATCAATGATTTGGTTTTCACGATCTTCAGCTGCTGAAAACAGCACCCTATCAGCTTCTTCATTAGCTTTGTCCTCTTTGTCCTCTAGAATTTTGTATCTGTTTGCATATTTCTTCCTGATCTTTGAGATTAGCTTTGGATAGTTGTGGCAACAATGAAACAGCACTATCAGAAGTAGCACAAAGAGTGCTAGACTCACTAAGATGTAGGTTGGAATTAAAGCAGATCCAAAGAAGAAATAACATTCTATTATCAGCAAATAGTCCACCATGAAAAATAAGTCTACCAATCCAATCAAACAGTTTTGGAATGGACGACAGAGAGCCTGTACAAGAATGAACGTTATAATAATCATGTGATGGATTGTTAACATAGTTTTAGGGCTTTTTCCTTGCAAACCACCATCAACTGTGAACAGGAGGAGGGTGATCCAGAGGCGGAGTCCAAACCAGAACCTCCACTTATCCTTGAAAGGGCCACCATAAGCATCGATGAAAGGCTTGAAAAACTTGTTGACTAGTTTGAACCTCATGAAGCAGTAAGAGAATGTGACAAAAATAGTGTAAGGAAGCAGAAATAGTGCCGTGAATATCGTAGCAAGAGCTAGATAGAAACCGTGTATTCCATGCCCATAATCTTCACCATTATATAACCACACCGTCGTCTGGTTGACAATGCTAGAATGATCTGTTGTGGAGTATAGTGTGGTGTAGCTGACAATATCGATCACTGTATGTAGAAGTTTAGAATAAGAAAGATAGAGTAATGTGGAAAGAACTTGCACTGAAGATTTTGATACGAGGTTTGAAATTCTGATGGAGAATTTTGATATAATGATCATTTCAATGACAATGCTCCACAGACATACAGGAAATATGAACTGGAATCCTATTTTAGCTGTAGGAGTCATTTCCTTATAAAAACAGAGTGGAAAGCCAAGGTTAAGGTTGAGTAGAGAGATTACAATGCGTAAGAATGTTGCATATGGTCCATGGTAGTCCTCTGTTAGTTTATCCATTGATAGACCCAGTATGTTGGCATAAAATATGACTCCATTGATGGTGCCTTCAGCTACAGTGAGTCGTAATGCAAAGAGAAGCACCACTAGAATGAGTCCGGCTAGGGCATACATTGGGAGAGTGAGGAGATAGAGATCAGTACAGTTATCATAACATGCCTCAGATCCAAACACTGCACTGTAATTCTCCTTGCATTGACCACATAAGATTCCAATGCGATTGTTGAGACAGGATAGATCAGTAATGGAGTCATTTGGTATGAAATCATGAAAGTTAGGGTCACAGTGGTTAGGTGGACAGTTTCTGGCAAACAAGATGGTTTCATTACTTGAATTGCCAGTCCAGAAATTTGGCGGACTTGTAATGATTCTGGTATCAATATTGCACTCGTAACTATAGTCACGAAGGGCAAGTGTGCAGTTACAATACCCTTCTTCAGACATGTGAAATCCCAAAGGACAATATGCATTGACATATATATAAAATCTGTTAGGGGGATCAGCCTTAGCTTTGTAACTGTATATAATTATGCAAATCTCTCTCTCTTCCCGGTTCTGAAACACTGCTGATACTGTGGAGCTACTCTCATGTTTATGTAATACATAATCAAGCTCCTGAATTAGAAATCGGCCATCTGAGCAACTTACTTGCTGCAATACAACGAACTTATCATCATAGGACTGAGATATGGAAATGGCCCTTTCTCCTGGATAGGTAAAAAGGCTTGCCAGATAAAAAGAAGCATTCACAAGATTGAAATAATCAACGTATGTGCAGTTCCATTTTTCTCCATGTAATTGCCAGCATATTCCATTGGGGAGGGATGTGAATTTATCAAATTCATCCATTTCTTTCAATATCACATCAAACACTGTGCTGTATGCATATTGATTGTGCTTACTATCCCAAGCACGTGGTCCAAACAAGAATTTAGGGGACTCTAAGAGGTTGGTTAATGAGTCAGGTACAAATAAAGAGTTGGGTGTAGTGATGTAATTGGTGTTGTTTCTGAAGTAGAGTGCAATCTCTATTTCGGTGATGTTCTTCAGTGAGTAAAGCCTATTTGGCTGTATATACATTCTACTCTCTGATACATGTATAGCACTTCCTTTATTGCCCCTATTGTCATAGAATCTAGCCTCCAGAGGTTCCTTCAAAACTAAGTTAGATGATCGCATAATGGTTATTGCACCTCCAGAATACACATTCTTGACACCAGCACCACACATGGTCAAGTTCCCAGAAATGGTCAAATTACTGTGAACAATTATTATTCCACGATTCATTGAACAAAAGTAATTGTGTCCATTCATGGTAATACGTGTCTTCTCTAAAAACATAACAGCATGTCTTTTTAATGGATCACTATAGTGCATGTAGACATTGGCGATATCAATATGTAAGAGTGAATTACCATATGCCATTCCATTGATATATGAGCCCACTCTATTCGAGTGGTCTGAATTGAATCCAAGATACTTTATGCACCAAGATGTTTTTTCCAGTTTAATTTCATGTGATATGCTGGAATGCGACCGAATGATTAACAGTGCACTTATATAAGAGGAAGTCGATGTCACTGGTACACTGTGGGTATAGAGTGGAAATGCAGTGTTCTTAATAATGAGTGATCTTCTCTCTCCAGTGACTGTCTTATTAAGGAAACCAGTTGAATGATGAATGATAAACAGTGGCAAAGGAATGAAATAATGTTTGGTGTCTTGAAATGAGTTGCTTCCATTTGAGCAATACTCATATGGGACTCCTTGGAATATGACTTGGGAATCAGTTATACTATTATGAAAAAAGATACTGACACCTAGTTTTGGGCCTGTCCAAATGGGCGAAGAACTATTCGGTTTCATGTTCATGCTGATATTTGCTACAAATTTTTGCTGTGATATTAATAGAGTGAACCACCTATTGATCTCTGATATATTTTGATAGTTACTGAAGGGTAGCCAACCATGTTCAGCAATGGGTGGCATTTTGAGTGTAGAGTTGTTTACAATGTGTAGATTACATTTCAAGCTTGAAGTGGTCATAAGACTGTCAGTGAAGTAAAAGAGAGTTCTCATATGGGGCACGACAATAGAAGCTATGTTGATATGGACATTGCTATCACCACAAAGATTCACTCCTATTATGCTGAACTCACTGGTATTCCATCTCTGATGTATCAGGTTATTTAATGTCAAGTTGTAGCAATGGTTGAAAAAGAATGCTGTTTTTGTATCTTTATGATACTGTATGAATTGGTTAGTATTGTTAACATACCTCACAGCTGGTGCTGGAATAACACCTGCACAATTGTGGAACACGATAGAACTGATGGTCAGATTGGAGACATTGAAGAACCCAAATCCCCCAGATCCTGGAAGGCATTCAATTTCAACATGATCGTGTCCATTGACTCTGTTCATGAGTAGCTCTTGTGAAGGAGCAATAGTGATATCAGAGGTATTCTCAATCTGACAAAATGAGTGCTTTCCATCGATCATAAACAAGGACTTGTTAAGCTCAAGGTTGGTATTAGGAGGGATAGTTGCACTAGGAGAACACAGATACTTCATCAGACTCTCACCATCATTAATGGACACACTTTCAGCTGAACAGCTATTGGCTAGTACACTCAGAAACACAACAGCCAGATAAGGCAGGGAAGTACTGCAGCATAACCTACCCATGACTAATGTAGACTGCCAGCTATAGCTACCTAGATTCAATTTATAGTGATACTAATTGAATTATCATGACCATCAGACACAAAAAATCTGATGTGTGGCTATAGGGCTAAGCCACCACCAGAGTGACTGTTACCACATCTTACATTATTTGTCCCGCACTTTTAAGAAATCACGGCACCAATTACCACATAGCTGACAGCATAATGTTGGCTAGCTATTATTATAACCACCACTATCAAATTAACTGTATCTTCCTGGACATCTGGAATCTGAAATTAGATTACTAGCTAATAGTTCTTCCATGACAGCTGGCATCAGCTATTAATTTAGCTATCTGCAGTGCTGATACCCACTTCACTATACAGGGTGTAGTTTGTTTTTCGTTTGTATTTTTTTTTGTGTTGTAGTTATGGTCTAGTGATGTGGGAACAGTTTCCCTGTTGAGTATAACACACTATAATAAGGGTGTTATGAGCCTGTGTGAAAGTGACTATATTTTTATTTTTGTTCTTTGTGTTGTTGTTGTCTTTTTTAATAATGATCCAGTCATTGTGGGAACAGTTTTCCTGTTCACTACTACACCCAGTATAACACACTAACAGGGTGTTATGAACCTGTGTGAAAGTGACACTAGCTATACCCCTGAAACCTTCAGGGATAAGAAAACTAGCTAGGTAGTGGCTTAGACCACAGAAACATGATCCATGATCCTATCAATATCAGAATCCATGCAGTTAACCATCCAACAACCTATAGCTGAAATTGGCAGCACATGACCACAAGTCTATTAGCTAACCCTATAATTTAATAGCTAGCTTCTCCCATTCTTAGAAATTGGGAAGTTTGTGGTGTAACTGGAGATGGTTAAGTTAGTGGCTTGCCAATCATAGGCAACCATAGGACAAATTTATGGTGTACACCACATTATGGTCCACAAAGAAAAACAGTAAGGCAGTTGTTCTTTCTCTAGTGGCATTAAGAATGTCAAGTCCATTGGCATATTTCTGAGCTGGACAACTCTTCTAAACTTTTCTACGATCTCTGGATCCAATTAGCTATGCTGTAATGAATTCCAGAGGGAGTAACTAAATCAGGAGGTGTGGCAGAGTGATAGTTGTCAAGGACAAGAAAGTGCTCAGTTTTTAGGTTCATGCTCTACCTCCAGTATTCAAGACACTGTTGTAAGCATCTCTAGTTTGTTTGTTTGTTTGTTTGTTTGTTTGTTCTTCATGATCTTTTCTAGAACATCATGCCACACTAAGTGGCATGTTATCTTGCAAGTTAGTCCCACTCTGAGCTGCATACCCTAATCTATTGCTTTTGCCTGTCACTCTGTTGACCCTTTACCTGTTATATCTTACTGGAATGACAGTAAAACAAGAATGATATCAAGAATATTTTTATCATTTAGTCATCTCTATGAGATTTTATGATCTCAAATTTTGTATGATCATAACACTGACAATCTTTACAAGATGACACTGTAGGCTGACTCTATTAAATAGACACACTTTCAGCTGAACAGCTATTGGCTAGTATACTCAGAAACATGACAGCCAGATAAGGCAGGGAACTGATCTACATTATGTATGTTAAAATATTATTGTGAAAGTGACACTAGCTATACCCCTGAAAGCTTCAGGGATAAGAAAACTAGGTAGGTAGTGGCTTAGTGGACACACTGGGACCTCCACATAGTGACCTCCACATAGTGAACATGATCCAATGTCAATTCCATGGTCCTATCAATATCAGAATCCATGCAGTTAACCATCCAACAATCTATACTTTACTGCTGTCTTTGCTGCAGATTTTTGGCAGCCATATGGTTACAGGTAGCTATAGCTACCATCTACACTGTGTCATAATGTGTACACCACAAATTTGTCCTATGGTTGCCTATAACTGGCAAGCCACTAATTTACCATCTCCAATTACCTACACCACAAACTTTCCAGTATAGGAGAAGCTATAGCTATTAAATAAAAGGATTAACAGACTTGTGGTCATGTGCTGCCGATTTCAGCTATAGTCGTTCTTTCTTCACTCTGTTGATATAATCTCCTTGTGTGAACCTTCCCCAATGAAAGCTAAAATGAGTTTATGTGAATTGTTAGTAAATACTACAAGATAACACTGTAGCTCAATAATACAGTGGTAAAATCAGCATGCTAGCATAACAAGAAAAGAGTGGATTCGATATAATATTATTATAATAAGGAAATAAATAAAACATGAATGGGTTCTATTATACACACTTCATGACTCATAGCTATACACAATCAAAACTGCCTGCTCTTTCACTTGTAAAGGTTGCTCATAATATCCTTAATTTAGTGTCACTGGACTGATTCTATAAATGCCTTCATGTCCTGTATTTAGCTATCCTTCCATAAAAGTAATTAAGATCTTGAAGTAATTGCCAGGAAATAAATTTAGTGCATATTTTTATGACATAGCTAATTACGCAAAGTTATCTTTCTAATATTATAGAATATCAGTCATGTGACACTAAATTTCAACTAGCTAGCTAGCTAGTTAAAAAGCAAGTAGCTAGCTACTTCTGGCCATTCTACGATTTCATTCCTCCTGATTCCTCCCATTCACTTCCACTGGAAGAAAATAATCCTTGGTAGCTACCATAATATGAAACCTTGGATTTGATTCCTTGAAATCTGATCCTGGTTTAGTAAGGTGAACTATTCAAGTTCATTGATGCAATCTCTGAGTTAATTAGTATAATCAAAACACACAAGAGGCCAAATAAAGGCAAGGAGAGATATTGCAGAATGCAACAGGAGCTAAAGTAGGGATAAGTGGCTAGTTGTTCATTACGGGGGCAGAGTGACAAAAATGAAGTGATCAGGTGACTAACACAGCATGCCAGGTGGGTCTGGGGACATATCACCCAGAAATGTTTTGGCTTTAGAGCTTTTTAGTAGATTGAAGCTGATGCATTCTCAATTAGCATTCGGAATGAAAAAAGTGGTCCTGACTAACCTGATCAGTCACTACTGGGTTATATGGAGGTGTGGCAAGGGGTAACTTAACTCTCTTTGTCATGAACAGCATTACCAGTAGATTCACATTACATCATAGCTGAAGAAATAGCTTAGTGTTTCTTCTTCTTTTTCTTCTTCTCCTTCTCCTTTTTTAGCATCAGTCATCTCTATGAAACTCACTCTCATCTTGTGTGAACATTCCCCAATGAAATTAGTAGCTGAAAGGTCAGTTTATGAATAGTTAGTGATCGTTAGTGAAACACGTAGCTAACAGCATCCATATATAATTAACAAATCAAGTTAAGAAAGAGTGGTTCTATAATAAGTAGCTTGGTGCGTGCATGTGTACTTAGAAATTTATTTTTGATTAATATGTATCAGCAATTTGATTTTCACGCTCTTCGGCTGCTAAAAACAGCTTCCTGTCAGTTTCTTCAATAGCATGACCATTTTCGTCTTTGCCAGTTACGTATCTGTTCACATATTTCTTCCTGATCTTTGAGACAAGATTTGGGTAGTTGCGGCAACAATGAAATAGCACTATCAGAAGTAGCACAAAGAGTGCTAGACTCAGTAAGATATAAGCTGCAATTGAAGTAGGTCCAAAGATGAAATAGCATTCTATTATTAGCCAATAGTCCACCATGAAAAATAAGTCTACCAATCCAATCAAACGGTTTTGGAATGGACGACGAAGTGACTGTATGAGAATGAATATAATAATAATCATCCGATGAATCGTTAACATGGTGTTAGGGCTTTTTCCTTGCAAACCACCATCAACTGTGAACAGGAGGAGGGTGATCCAGAGGCGGAGTCCAAACCAGAACCTCCACTTATCCTTGAAAGGGCCACCATAAGCATCGATGAAAGGCTTGAAGAATTTGTTGATTAGTTTGAACCTCATGAAGCAGTAAGAGAATGTGACAAGAATAGTGTAAGGGAGCAGAAAGAGTGCTGTGAATGTCGTAGCAAGAGCTAGATAGAAACCATGTATACCATGGCCATAATCTTCACCATTATAAAACCAAACTATCGTCTGGTTGACAGTGCTAGAATGATCTGTTGTGGATAGTGTGGTGTAACTGACGATATCGATCACTGTACGTAGGAGTTTAGAATATGAAAGATAGAGCAATGTGGAAAGAACTTGCACTGAAGATTTTGATATGAGGTTTGAAATTCTGATGGAGAATTTTGATATAATGATCATTCCAATGACAATGCTCCACATGTACACAGGAAATATGAACTGGAATCCTATTTTAGCTGTAGGAGTCATTTCCTTGTAAAAACAGAGTGGAGAGCCAAGGTTAAGGTTAAGTAGAGAGATTACGATGTGTAAGAATGTTGCATATGGTCCATGGTAGTCTTCTGTTAGTTTATCTATTGATAGACCCAGTATGTTGGCATAGAATATAACCCCATTGATGGTGCCTGTGGCTACAGTGAGTCGCAGTGCAAAGAGAAGCACCACTAGAATGAGTCCGGCTAGGGCATACATTGGGAGAGTGAGGAGATAGAGATCAGTACAGTTATCATAACATGCCTCAGATCCAAACACTGCACTGTAATTCTCCTTGCATTGACCACATAAGATTCCAGTGCGATTGTTGAGACAGGATAGATCAGTAATGGAGTCATTCGGTATGAAATCATGAAAGTTAGGGTCACAGTGGTTAGGTGGACAATTTCTGGCAAACAAGATGGTTTCGTTACTTGAATTGCCAATCCAGAAATTTGGCGGACTTGTAATGACTCTGGTATCAATATTGCACTTGTAACCATAGTTACTGAGGGTAGGCATGCAGATACAATACCCTTCTTCAGATATGCGAAACCCCAGAGGACAATATGCATTGACATATATATAAAATCTATTACGGGGATCAGCCTTAGCTTTGTCACTGTATATAATTATGCAAATCTCTTTCTCTTCCCGGTTTTGAAACACTGCTGATACTGTGGAGTTACTCTCATGTTTATGTAATACATAGTCAAGCTCCCTAATTGGAAATTGGCCATCTGAGCAACTTACTTGCAATATAATGAACTTATCATCATAGGAACAAGACATAGAAATGGCCCTTTCTCCTGGATAGGTAAAAAGGCTTGCCCGATAAAAAGAAACATTTGCCAAATTCAAATAATCAACGTATGTGCAGTGCCATTTCTCTCCATGTAACTGCCAGCATATTCCATTTGGAAGGGATGTGAATTTATCAAATTCATCCATTTCTTTCAATATCACATCAAACACTGTGCTGTATGCATATTGATTGTGCTTACTATCCCAAGCATGTGGTCCAAACAAGAATTTAGGGGAATCTAAGAGGTTGGTTAATGATTCAGAGTAGATAAATAAAGAGTTGGGTGTATTGAAGTAATTGGTGTTGTTTCTGAAATAGAGTGAAATCTCTATTTCGGTGATGTTCTTCAGTGAGTAAAGCCTATTAGGCTGTATATACATTCTACTATCTTCTGCCACATATATAGCACTTCCTTGAGTGGCCTTATTGTCACAGAATCTAGCCTCCAGAGGCTCCTTCAGAAATATATTTGATGACTTTCTAATGATTATAGCACCACCTTGATATAATATATTGTTGGTATCGGCACCACACGCAGTCAGGTTCCCAGAAATGGTCAAATTACTGTTCTCAACTTGAATCATATTTCTATGATTCACTGAAAAGTAATTGTGTCCATTCAATGTAATATCATGTATGTTGATGAAGTACATTATAATTCGTATAAACAATGGACTACTATAGTTCATGTAGGCATTAACAATATCGATATGTAAGAGTGAATTATCAAATGCCTCTCCATTGATCATGTTATATGAGCCCACTCTGTCTGAACTGAACCCGAAATGCTTCAAGCACCAAGATACGTTTTCCAATGTAACTTGATGTGGTATCTTGGAATCTGAAATGACTAGCACTTGTATGATATCCAAATAAGAATTAGTCGATGTCACTGGGGCACTGTGGGGATACAGTACAAATGCAGTGTTCTTGATAACAAGTGATCTTCTCTCTCCAGTGACTGTCTTATTAAGGAGAGGAGTAGAATGATGCCTGATGCACAGTAGTAAAGGAATGAAATAATGCTTGGGGTCTTGAAATGAGTTGCTTCCATTTGAGCAATACTCATACGGGACTCCTTGGAATATGACTTGGGAATCAGTTATACTATTAATAAATATGACACTGATGCTTAGTTTTGGGCCTATCAAAGAACTAGTTGGTTTTATATCCATATGGACATTTACTTTGAATTTTTGCTGTGATAGTAAAAGAGTGAACCACCCAGTGATATTTGATATCAATAGATGGTTAGGGAGGTGTCTAAAACCTTCCTCGCAATATTCAGTAATTGGTGGAATTTCGAGGGTAGAGTTGTTTACGATATTTAGATTACATAACAAGCTTGAAGTGGTCATAAGACTGTCAGTGAAGTAAAAGAAGGTTTTCATGTGGGGCACTGTGATAGAAGCTGTGTTGATATGGACATTGCTATGACCACAAAGATTCACTCCTATCATACTGAACTCACTGGTATTCCGAGGTATCAAGTTATTTAGTGTCAAGTTGTAGCAATGATTGAAAAAGAATGCTGTTTTTGTATCTTTATGATACCGTATGAATTGGTTAGTATTGTTAACATACCTCACAACTGGTGCTGGAATAACACCTGCACATTTTTTGAACACAATAGAACTGATGGTGAGATTGGAGACATTGAAGAACCAAAATCCCCCAGACCCTGGAAGACATTCAACTTCAACATGATTTTGTCCACTTTTTAGTAGCTCTTGTGAAGGAGCAATAGTGATATCAGAGGTATTCTCAATCAGACAAAATGAGTGCTTTCCATCGATCATAAACAAGGACTTGTTAAGCTCAAGGTTAGTATTAGGAGGGATAGTTGCACTAGGAGAACACAGATACTTCATCAGACTCTCACCATCATTAATGGACACATTTTCAGCTGAACAGCTATTGGCTAGTACACTCAGAAACACAACAGCCAGATAAGGCAGGGAACAGTTGCAGACTAACCTACCCATGACTAATGTAGACTGCCAGCTATAGCTACCTGAGCCTTAATTTATAGCTATCATGTCACGATGTGGGGCACACAGACCAATTATGGGGCTATACGTGTGCACTAAATTAGTCATGCAACAGGATGTGGATAGCTAGTGCCATTATGACTGTAACCTTCACTATTATGGCTGTAACCTTCACTACTATGGCTGTAACCTTCACTATTTTGCTATCGGCTGGAAACTTTAATCATCTTAATGATACGATGTCATGACATTGTAGTGGAATTCTTCTCATGGGGACACCTTTTTCGAGGGATCGAGGAATCTGATTAGAATCCTTAGGTGAACTACATCGTTGGGGACAGAGAAAACTCTCCTAATGTTTGCATTTCGGGAGTGTCACGGTGTAATAGTGCAGCACATAATATGACACATAATAACTACGTATCATTAGAGCTAGTTTGTATCATGAATTTTTTGTTTTGGAAAAAAATAATAAGTCGACAGGACACATTCCTGGAAGATGTACCCCCATGAAGAGTTCAACAAATTTGCTGACCAAAAAATCCTTGCATGGCATCTGTATAGTAGGGAAAGCACATCATAAGGTGCCAATCCCATAATCATGTTTCAGTAATGCAGTTAGTAAACAAAATTTAATCATGCTGGCCAAAGGATTCCCCATGCGTGTGGTGTATAGTCTGGGAAATACATTAATAGTGGAGAACTAACCATCACACTTGAGATGGTGGTGAATTCAATTGGTCAAGTTTGTGGTGTACACATCATAATGTTATGAAGTGCTATAGAGCTAAAGTCACATAATATAGAATGCAGGAGAGTCGGGGGGGGATTGGAACTCCCCTAAGTGACAGGTGTCTTAACTTGGCACCAGCAAACAGAATGGCAACCATATATATCCATTGTTGAAAGGATTTATTAATTCCTGCTCATCCAGCTGCTCAGCCCATGTTATTCTATGGCTGTAGCTAGCTACGTACGTATATAGAGTAAGTGATCAATCATCAGACGGATCAATTACTGGACACTTTTCCTGTACCTACGATTTAGGTATCAAAAGATAGCCCATTGAAACCTGATCCAGAATCCTGACTTTCAGTCATGGCTGTTAGTTCATGTACATTTTATACATCATTAAAGCAGGTGTCCGATAATCAGACAAAAGTATCATATTTCAGTTTATGGCCAGATTTTTCTAGGTCTGATTGTCAAAGTTCAAGCTTCGAATTACCACTGCAATACAAACCTGAACTTAAGGTACTTTTAGGTAACCAATATTCAGACGGTAAAAGGATCCTTCACACTGAGATTCAACATCACCAGTGGAATCAGCACCTGCTGAATGTAATATACCCAAAGTTTCAAGTCCCGAAAATGAATGGTACTATTGTTACTGTCATTATTGCTTGTTTTTGTTATCTTGTTTTTGTTATCTTGTTTTTGTTATCTTGTTTTTGTTATCTTGTTTTTGTTATCTGTATATGTATCAGCTCCATGTAAAAATTGAGTAAATGTGAACAATTATTCATAATATTGTAACTGTTCATAGTTTACTTGTTACAATAGACAAAAAGGGAATGCTGATTCCACTCGTAGAGTGTTGAATGTAATTAATATTGTGGTCAAATTACAGATCAGCCACATTTTTTGCTGGTTACCTAAAGTACTATTGCATTGGTATTAATTTTGATGCTTGACTTCTATAATTCTGAATCCTGACTTTCAGTCGTGGCTGTTAATTCATATAGATTACATCATTAAAGCAGGTGTCTGCAAATGGCAGAGTTTTCTAGGTATGATCATCAAAGTTGGAAGACAGAAAGTTCTATCCTTCCCCCTATCTGTGTCTCTATCAGTCTTCAATGGGTGATCTTTTGATACCTAAATCGTAGGTACTGGTATAAACCAGATGCCAGAAAAAGTGTCCAGTAATGATCTGTCTGATAATTGATCACTTACTCTCTATATCTATTTCATAATTGTCCTGATTTCATATTCCTGGGAGTACGAGTCCACATAGAGAGGTTCCACTGTACTGCATAAATTTCTTCCACTGGCATTGCATCAATTTCACTACCTGTTCATAAGGGTAAGGAGTTTCTCAGGTATATAAACTTCACAAGTGGTTCCTTGTACCTTACTGTCAACTGTCAACAGGTGCATTTATGTAGAGAGAAAGGAGCACAAGGTTCACATGGAGATGTGCTAAAACTTTGTAAGTTAGGTTCATGCTCACCTTCAGCAGTGCATTCAAGACACTGTTGTAAGCATTTGTTTGTTTGTTTGTTTGTTTGTTTGTTTGTTTGTTTGTTCTTCATGATCTTTTCTAGAACATGCCACACTAAGTGGCATGTTATCTTGCAAAGTTATTGTCCCACTCTGAGCTGCATACCCTAATTTGCCATCAGACCCTTCAGCTACCTTTGTTCTATGGTTTTTCATTCTGTTGACCTTTTACCTGTTATATTTTACTGACATGACAGAAGAATATCTATCATTAGTCATCCCTATGAAAATCAAATTTGGAATATCTTTGTGTGATCATAACACTGACAATCAATAGTAGAACAGCATTAGCTACAGGATGACTTTGTAATACCTAGATAGGTTATTTTTATTATAGAGCAGAGAAGCTATAGCTTAAAAAAAAAAAGAGAGTGTGTTCAATCTTATTATGAATGTGTAGCTATTCTTCATGAAAGTTTATTTGATAAGCTAATATGTATCAATGATTTGGTTTTCATGCTCTTCAGCTAGTAAAAACAGCTTCCTGTCAGAAGGTTGACATACTAGTGAAGGAATTTTTATAATATGATCAAGTGCTAAGTGACAGGTGTCCTAACAGCTAACAGAATGACAACCATAAAGATATTGTTTCCATGGAAAGAGATGAAAGGATAATTCTTGCTCATCCAGCTGCTCAGCCTAGACAACACATGGCTGCAGCTATAATATCTCTAGTTAGCTGGAATGCAGAGAGTTAATTGTCGTGATCTCATATTCCAGGGAGTCCATATTTAGAGATTCCATGTAAGGTTCATGTTTGGTATCTTTCATCCATATATAAACCTCACTTTACTGTCAACAATGGTGCATTTACGTAAAGAGAAATGAGCACAAGGTTAACCAGGGAATTGAGTTGATGAGCTCTAAAATAGAGAATAGGAAGCTGCTCGACAACACCTGTGATGTCTATGACCTGCTGGATGTCCTGATGATATCATATATTTCAAGTACTGCAGGATCCACCGCTTCTTTGAATGATTTATAATATTATTAGTCCTGACAGTTTCCAGAAGCATAGCCTTCTTATAGCTATATTATTTGATATTGTACAGTGATCAGGAGACCAATAGCACTGGAGATGGTCAAATTTTGGTGTACTGTATACCATAGTTCCCTGGCCTATGTACCAATGAATGATGAGCATGCATGCTTATGACTGTGCACACTTGCGAAGGCCCTGTTCCACTCTCCTGTATTCAGCTACTCCACCTATAGGTAACTACATTTAGTCCCACAAGAGTACTTTAACTGCCAGAGATAGGACTTTATAGATGACTATCGGTCCTCCCTTTGGCTACGTACATAATATGTATAAAGTCCTGGTACTGTTCACCATTGTATAATACAAGTGCAGCAGTGACAGGGGCGGATCTAGGCCTTGAAATTGATAGTCTTCCACCTGTCACTTGCGCGCGCGAAGCCACGCCCGCCTTTGCTTAACCACGCCCGCTTCACATTATTAAACAGTGTCAGGTGCTCGATGTCTAAAGCTTCAGCTGTAGCTTGTAGCTAGCTAAACTTCTAGTAGCTGTACCTTGTAGCTAGCTGCTAGCAATAAACTGTACTGGCTGAAACTAACCAAATATTCGAGTGTAAGCGCACGCGCTGACGATCTTTACCTAATACACAAAATAATTGACAGTCTTCTGGAACACGGAAGAAGACTGCCTAAATCCGCCCCTGCAGTGCACTATGTAACCCTCACCATTTAGAGTATATTAATAATAAAATGCTCAGACTCAGAGCCATAGTCTTGTGTAGCTGACCCTCTGCTTTTTTTATGTGGGCATGGGGAGGGAAAAAGGTTGGGTTGCATTTGCACATCAGTAATTGTTCTAGTGCCATTATCCGCAAGTACTTATTGCATACCAAAAAAGGAGGTGATGGGTCAGGTACAAGAAGCTCTTTAACCTTAGAACCCCCTCAATTTCCTGTATTTTCTGATGAAAGAGGTTCATTTACTTTTAGCTACAATTCATTGGTAACTGGGATGCCTGTAAAATTGCTGGCCTTATATAGCTACACTTTCAGATGATTATTCCATACCATTTTAAAAGCTTGTGTACTATCAAGAGCACACTACTAACTCGTACACTTTATACTGCCAGTTATGGGAAGGTGAAGGAGAGAGTTCACCATGTAGCTGGTTACATAGTAAGCTGCTGGGACTATTATCTTTTGGTTTAGCAAAATTTAATGTTTAGCAAGAATTTACACAGTGAATAGGACATCCATATATGGTGTAGCTATATTCATAAACCACATTACATGCAAGTGTAGAGCTAGTGTGCATGAGGGAATTTCCCAGGGAGAATCCCAGGGGAAAACCGAGAGTGCACTTGGAATTCCCCTTTGCATAATCCTTGGGCTACTATGCATGATCAAGAGCTTGAAGTCTTTAGCTACCAAGATGTACAGTAGGTTGTAAATGAAGAGGTGCTATTTTCAAGCAGACTTACATACTGGTATCTAGTTGCATGCATTATAGCATGCATGAGTGTATAGTCTTGCAGTATGCAACTGCATGCACTTATAGATGCATGTACAACGACCTTTGAACCATGATAATATACATTAGTGACACAATGAAACTAGAATAATAAAATTTTAGCTAATTAACGTTTTGGACATGATCGTCTGTCGTGCCCCAACTTCTTACGGTTACCGCATCTTCGTATCAACTTGAAGAAGTTACAACCTCTATTTTCTTCATCAACATACTTGGAACAGCCATAAAACCATTTCCCCTTATCTTTTCCCTTTTTTGCTTTCCTTTTAACTGCCTTTTTGCCGCAATCACATAATATGCCTTTATCTTTCCTACTTCTCCTCTTAGCTCCTCCTCTTCTTACTTCTTGTACTGACCCCAATTGACGTGCCGTCTGACTGCTGCTTGACATGGCTTCATCAGCCCACAAGAAGAATTTACAATCACCTTTTTTCTGATAGTGAGGGCACTTATAAAATTCCCTACCTATAATACACCATAGGAGATGGAGCTAATGGATTGGTTAAATCATAGCTAGCTATAGTACTAAATACCTTTGTTTGGACCTTCTTTGTGTACAGTTATGAGGACAGCTTGCTCTCCACACTTGCACAAGGGATTATGATCCGGAGCTGCTGTTCAGGAAAACTTGTTTAGCTAATGACAGATAGCTATGATACACAAGCTAGCATGCAGTATCCTCCAATTTTGAGCTCGGAAGTCTTTACAGCAGATGCCAACCAGACATCACTAGCTACTTGTACCACATGCACTTCTATCCTGTGCATATGGTGAGATTTTAGGATAAAGGTTGTCACACACTGTGAGTAAGGGGAGACTGCTAGCTGATTGATTCACTTCCATGCTGTGAAGTGGATATTTTTGGGCTGGGAGGCCCTGATTATAGGGGAGGCCTATTTTCATGACACCAGTGCGCCACAGTGGCAACGCTATAGCCTCTAGCCTAGCCCTAGCCCCTAGCTGCTACTTTTTTTCATACAATCGTTAGAAAGACAGCAAACAAGAAGGCTGAGAGCAGAGAGGGTACAAAGTCTCTGAAAAGGCAACCAAGAAAGCCTTGAATTGCGAGAGCAGAGGCTACAAAGTAAGCCAGTTATTAAACAGTCATTTGAGATAACAGCAAGCAAGAGAGCCACATAGCCTCGTACCCAGGCCCGCTTTTCTTGTGGGGCGGTTAGCCTTCGCTTTTCCACCACCCCGCAAAAAAAGTGGGCCTGGGTATGAGGCTAGAGAGCCACAAAGCCATGACTGCAGGAAGAGCAAAGTCTCTATTGCTAGTTAGATTGACAGAATCGTTGATAACATGATGAATTTCAGATCTTTAGTCTTCTATATAGCTTCTGTATCTATACACCTGCAAAAAAAATTTTCATCAGTAGAATAGCTCTATAATAAATGCTTGGTGCATATCAAGTCTTATGTGCTGAGGCATCACACTTGTTAGTTTTGTGTACTTTCCAGTCACACGTACATGCAATAGAAGAAAGTGCTGCTGCTGGAAGTGGAAGGAGAGCACTATTTGCATCATTACTTACATATTGGAACATGCATGGAAGTGTACATAGCTGGTTCTCAGTATAAATTAGGATGAGCCTTTTATTGAGGGGATTTCCCTGGGGAAAACCAACACATCCAGACTGATAGACATGAAATGATTCACCTCGATGTTGTGAAGTGGATCCTTTTGCCAGTGTACCAATAGTACTGCTAAAATCAAAGGCTATTCCTTTCTCGCGACTTACTAAAATAAGATTTACTATAATGACGATGTAATATCAATATGCTGTCTTACTCTGTCGAGCTAGGTCCCGTTCTCCAACAGCTTTGGCACATAGAGCAGTTAGTAGGGTCTTCCATGACGGTTCAGGGATGACGGACTTTAGCCACTCTATGAGCATCTCACAGAGACACGGTGGCGGATCGTCACGATACTGCATTTTAATCCTTTTCAAAGTTCCCACCTTGAACTTTAACTCTATCCCTATGTCATACCACTTCGCGCTAGTACGGTGGCCGAGAAGGGTCATGTCGCTCTGCCGACATAGCGGCCGCGCGGTACTTGAGCGGCCGATCGGCCGATCGAGCGGTGACGGCTAATTGGAGAGAAATTTTTAAATATTGCAACCACGTGTTCACAATCAGCTCGCTTTATGCTGTATTGATGGCAGACTCACACTCTCTTGGATCACTGCTACTAGAGATGAGCCAGGTGCTACACGACAAGGCAAAATCATTAAAAGCTTCTAAGTCAAAGAAAGTCAGGTCTGTTGGCTCGGATGACACTTCTGAAGACGAGAGAGAAGGTCAGTTATATTATAGCTAGTTGTGGGGAAGATTTTACTTTAAAATGAAGGTGTGTACTTTAAGTTGTCTTGATGAAGGTTTGTGTATCTGTGTAGCTAAGTCTGTGAACTTCATTAATTTTGTTATGGACATTTCTAGAATTTTTCATACAGTGTGTAAGTCCAGCGCTAGTGATTGTTGAAAACTTCCTTGATGCAGTGACACTATATTGTGTATCATCTACGCATGCTGGCTCACAGTATACTTGGTCTACCATAGTTGGAGAGCCTATGGAATTCCCCTCAACCCCTGTTATTTATGTGAATAAAGGGGGTCTATACCAATGTATTGTCAAGTTCAAAGAAAAGGAAATCAAAGGGAAATTAGTGACTATTTGTGTTGATGTTGGTATGTTGTGTGATTATACTGCAGAAGTATTATTCAGTTAAGTGTTGCTCTTGCTTTTTAGCATCTCCTCAATCTTCCAGTACTGAAAAAAGACACCGTGTGCATGATGGCCCCCCTTCCAGTAGAGAGCACCTGAGGGGAACTCCCCAACAGGGTCCCAGTGTTAGTGTCAGTGCAGATTCTGCTGTATCCAGTGCTGGATCGAGTTATGTGGCTTCCACAAAAGTGTCAGTTCCTTCCACAAAGGTGCCAATCTTAGCCACTCAAACACCTTGCACTTCCAGTCTAGACTCCTGTCAAGGTGCACAAGTTATTTTTTCATTGCACAACTGTGTAGTCCTGGATTTCTCAGAGAGCGAGATTTCTAGTGCAACAAGTGGTTATGCACAAGAGAGATTGTTGGGCAGTGGAGGGTTTAGTGTTGTCTATAAAGGTATCCTCAATGGTTCATATGTTGCCATCAAGAAATTAACTGAGGTAATTCTAATAGTTATAATAATAGTGCTTTCAATTGGTCACTTTCAGGATGGTGCATTAGCTCTTGCTGGTGGTCAGGAAAAGAAGTTACCAGATTCATTCACTCTCTCTGGCCTACTTGCCAGTGAAATCAGAGCCCTGACAAGGTATAGATAGTAATGCCATAGATACATAGTTTAAATTTTGGTAGTTACTGCTTACAGATGCCGCCATCGCAATTTAGTGGACTTGATGGGATTTTGCCTTTCTCCTCCTATGTTGGTATATGAATATATGGAGCGGGGAAATCTTTATGATCAAATTTTTAACAAGGTATAGTTTCAAAGTCATAGATTTGAAGCTAATTTAATCACTACAGAAAGCTCAACCTGGCGACAAAGATCTGTGATTTTGAAGGATGTCTGTCGTGGTTTGTTATGGCTTCATGGTGCCAATCCCCAAGTAGTTCATGGAGATATTAAAGCGTATGTGGACTCTATTACTCATTGTAATATTGCATTCATATTCTCTATCCAGGGCCAATATACTCCTGGATCAGCATTTGACTGCAAAACTGGGGGACTTTGGGTTCACCAGAGAATTTTCTCAGGTCGTTGGAGGGCGAACCATGATAACTGTACCAGTAGTGGCCAAGTCATTGGGGTACTACCCTCCAGAAATGGATACTTGCCACTTATCACCAAAGAGTGATGTTTTTTCTTATGGTGTTGTGAGTTAATAATGAAAATAGCTTATTATTATACATGCATTCTTATTCATTTAGGTAGCTCTGGAAACATTTAGTGGACAGGAAGCCTATGACAAGGGAAGGGTTGATCCACTTCTGGTAAGTCCATCTTATCCCAAATATGCACAATAGTAGTTAGGTGGACAGGAATTCTGTTTGTGTTCTGGTACTTAGTCTAACCATACAATAATTATGGCTAAGGCTCACCCCACAATGCTAATTTTGTCCAGACCGAGCATCTTGAAGCCAGAAAGAGTGTGAATGGGTACAAGAGCGTGGCTGATCCAAAGGCTGGTGAGCTGCCACACTACCTGCTTCTTCTCTATTATAAAATTATAGAGCAGAGCCTCTTGAAACACAGCAAACGTCCTTCATCTAAAATGGTAAACCTTTGTACTCTGTTCTAGATAATAATAATAATTTCAATTATTGTAGTTGATGCAGTGATGGTGTGAAACAAACTTCTAGTATCTCTACCATTATAAAACTCTTTCAAAACAGTATAGCTAAAAATTCTGTATCAGATTCATCATAAACTTTGTGTTGTACTGTAAGAAATTTAGAATAAATCATCTGCTACCAAAGTTCAATGTGGTGAACTAGTTTGATATAAACATTCCGACAGTTATTGTGAGTGATATCACCCTCACTCAAGTGCAATTCAGTCTCCAGAGCCCTTCTTGCAACGGTCCTAAAGAAATTTGGACACAGCAATGGTGCAGGCTTTGACTCTAGCATACTCTCTGCCCACAGGCTACAATCAATGGATTGTAGCTGGTCTTCTGAGCCTTGAAACAAAAAATGGTTACCAATGAAACTAAACTCAAAGCAGCAGACATACCATACAAGTCTGGCATATCATAGATGTCAATGGGACGGCCATGTGGAGTGTCTACAGTATGATTCTTTCTTATAGGATGATTATTCCAATCTCTGGCAAAAGCTTCCAAATCTTTATGTAAAAGGTTTCCAAACACATAACCCAAGGTATATCTGGAGTTAAAAAATGAAACCCAGCTATAGAAAGACTTCTTGATAGCAACCTGTGAGTATCATTGCTCTTGTCGAATAGTCCGTCTGTCAGAAGGTCCTTAATCATAAGCAAGACAATCAGCAAAAGATCTCCCACTAGCTAACCTGTATACCTACCCTGCACAATGTTATCCACCAATCTGTTTTAAATCTCCTCAACTGGGCCCAAAGAGACTCGATTCTCTAATAAGATACTGTAATTACTATGTGGATCCTTTTGTAATATTAACTTACAGTATTAGATGTTGATGGTCCATATATAAAAATCTTACAACCGGCCAGTGAATCATTATGGTTCATTCGGAATGCTAAGTGAACTTTAGCAAGTTTGCAATTCTCAGTTCCGCAATCACATCGCACAACTTTAGGACAGCCTAGTCAAATACAGCTAGTTTATTCATGCAACCAAGCATTTGTACCTTAATATACCTCCACAGCTCTCCACATATTCTAAATAATATTGTGAAATCACCCTCGGGTCTCGATTTGTTGAGGACAGTTTCAGCCATAAAATCTTCCTGGAAAACCTAATGGATACATGAACAGTAGTACCAAGACTACTAAGATATTAAAACAAGCATCAAAACATACCCATCAATGCAACCATGAATGGAGAGTCCATATGGAGTGAGCTTATCATAACCATCAACATGCCATAATTGATTAGGTCCCTAGTTATAACAGCTATATTTAATAATCCATAAAATGATTATGGCTAGCTCATTAACCTTGCACTTATATGATCTTCTTTTCAGGCGCCTGCTCTTCCTCTGCTCTACTCCCTCTGGATCCAATTGTCTCAGTAGCTGCATAACTGTATCTCTATGATCAATAATTGCTAGATTCTATGAGGTTCTTTAATTAAAGGAAATAGTCATAAACCTTCTCAATATTATCTTATATTAAATTTTAGTCCTGAGTATCCTCCACAATGCTCGATAGCCACACAACTTATCAGGGGACCGCAATAGAAGCTAGAACACATTACCATTTCATTTTAACACAACTTTACACCAATAATAATCATAAGAACTTGAATTAGAGCTTTAAGAGTATCTTCTGGTGGATCGGTAGTGCGTCTCTTAAGCCCTAGCTTTCGAAACTGCCGTTTTAACCAGGACATACTGTAAGTGGAAAAATGCAAACTCAATACATAGCAGGCAGTGGTAGTGTGCTTATAGCACTCATTTATGCTCTCCTTTAGTGTGCCACTTCATCAAGGATCTAGAACCCTGTAAACCCATCTACGATATGCTAGTGCTTGTAAAAAGATCTATGACTATGGCTGCTTCATCTATATGCCATGCCATACCTTTTTGTGACTCCATGTACCAAACATAATCTTTCAAGAATTACTCTGTACGGCCTTCCAGTATAAAAATATTAAGACTTCTGGTAGGAAATAAACTACCATATCTAATCTAGAAGTCGCCTGCAAACATAGCCTTACCATCTGTTACAGCAGCATTCATTATGATAAGCATACAGACACCGTCTATGGTCGCATGCGCATGGTTTTGCAGTATTTAAAAATTTCTCTCCAATTAGCCGTCACCGCTCGATCGGCCGATCGGCCGCTCAAGTACCGCGCGGCCGCTAAGTCGGCAGAGCGACATGACCCTTCTCGGCCACCGTACGCTAGCATCATGTAAATAATCTCTGACTTCCTTCAGATCGTCAATTGTCAGCACCTGCACCATCATGATCGAGGTCTTTGTTTGTTCATAGATATTAGACACGGAACAGGATTGGAAACTTCCTACGTCATGTGACGTCACGCCCATTAAGCTAATACATTTCGCGCATGCTATCCGCGTTGTAACCATAGAAAATTTAGCCCTATTGTCGCAATACATTTTCTGAGGAAGAGAGGTACAGACTTTGTGGGACTAGAGCTACGAGTGCAAGTACTTTTCTAGCAATTTTATCCTATAGAAGTTTGGAAGGTAAAGTTTCTTACTGGAATAGACTGAAATAAAGTATGTAGTAATTGTTCTTGGTGTAGGATATGTTGCTAAAGATTTTATAGGCCTACCAATTTGTGGGACTAAAACAGGACTCGCATAAATTTAGAAGTCAAGTATTTGGTATCTTTTAGTAGTATAATAGTTTGTCTATCGGATGATATATGTTATATTGATTCATAGCTGTTAGTTTTTTTTGATTGCAGTGTTAAACTATGGGTTAAATAGTTATTATTATTATTTATTTGCATTATCATGTTTTATTATCCACTCCATAAAGCTCTCTGCACAAGAATGGGCATCTATAGATGGCTGGAGAGGAAGACTAAACTCTTCATCTTTCAAAATCCTTGAGATACTGAATCTCTCATAGATTTATACTGTTTAGCTAGATCTAGTATCATATTAAGTTTTATTATTTTTATAGAAACACAACATGGAAACACTCTAGCCCAGCTAATATTAAGCTACTAGACTAATATCTACTCTGATATCTTTTGCAGAACTCATTAACTATGTGGTAACTATGCATTCATATCTCGCGCCAAAATTTCCCGGCAAACACGGATAGCACGCGCATGGTAGTATTAAGTTTCCAATCCTGTTCCGTGTCTACTATCTATGGTTTGTTTATCTGCCCACACCCACGCATCCCCTACATTTTGCGCGCGACCTACCTGAATGCGCGCGCATATGCGATGTATGTAATGAGAGAGAACATACAAAGGATGAACGTACTGGATGACGAATGTAACTACACCCCAAGATTCAAGGACAAAGACACTGTATATCCCAAGATTCAACATGTGAGATGTCTCCAAAGCAGAGCTGCAGTAATTTAGGAGGGGGACTCCGGAGGAAGGGAGCATTTGTGCATGTACCTTTGCCACCCCCCTTGAAATTTGCCTAGTTTGAATAAGGTATTCCATACAAATGGGCACATTAATATTTATGCTTCACCTGCTGTATTAGACACAAGCACTATATATATATATATATATATATATATACAGGAGCAGAGACAGTCTGACCAGTCCCCTACCATTCTCCTACGTACACAGCTCTGAGTCACATAGCTTGTACATGTATTATGTTTTAAAAAACAACAACAACAAAATAAATAATACTGCAGTTAGTATCTTTAGTTAGTGTTAAAAATTTTTCTTTTTACAGAAGTCTTCTTCCCACATGATCGTATGTTGTGCCCCAGCTCCTTGCAAAAGCTACATCTTGGTCCAGGTGGGGCTGACTTGGAGAATTTACAACCATTCTCATCAAAATACCTGGAACACCCATAAAACCACCTTCCCTTATTTTCCCCCCTTCTTGACTTCCTTAAGGTTGCCTTGATTCCACAATGACATTTCTCTTCTCTGCTTTGCCTTTTTCCTAATTTAGGTGTTGATCCTGACATAGATCCTGATTGTTGTCTTAATTTTTGGCTGCTAGGTGTAGCAGATAGCTCATCAGCCCACTTGAAAAAATCACACCGTCTCTGTTGATTTGGACATCTATAAAATTGTCGACCTAAAAAAGATGAAGATTGATAATAACTAGAGTGCAAATAGTAATGATTAATACCTTTATTTTCACTATCTTTGACAACTGTCAAGAGAATGGGTTGCTTTCCACAATGACATTTGGACGTGGAGGAAAGTGGTGCTGCAGGAGACATAGGAAGGTAGAAGAAAAGAAAGATTGCACGCTATAAAGGGGGACTTTGCCCCCAGTAGCTGTCTCCATTACTGGGTACTATAGCTAGCTATCTTAATTGAACCATGTATTAGGCATACATGCTTGAGAACCAGGCAGCCTGCTTATTTCCTTTAGGTTGACGTTATTTAGGCCTCTAGCTCCACACTGTGAGATTGATCCTTTTGCTGGTGTACCAATTGTACTACTGAAATCAAAGGCTATTCCTTTCTTGCCACGAACTAAAGTAAAAAATCGTAAGATTATAATATCACAGCAATAGGTACAACCTGCTGCTTTACTGTCTAGAGCTAGTGCCTGTTCCCCAACAGCTTTGGCACACAGAGCAGTGAGTAGTTTATTCCATGACGGTTCAGGGTTGACGGACTTTAGCCACACTATGAGCATCTCACGGAGACAATGTGACGGATCAGGATGTTGTGCTTTAATGTTGTCCAAAGTTCCCACATGGATATCTAACTCTATCCCTATGTCATACCACTTTGAACTAACATCATGTATATATTCTCTGACTCCCTTTAGATCGTTAATTGTCAGCACGGCCACCATTATCACTTGATTCAATGATTGCTTATCTTCCCACACGTGCACCCACACATCCCGCCGAAAAAAAGGGGGACCTCCCTAGCTAGCTAGCTAGCTTGCTACACTGCGCGCGCGACCTGTTAATATTAAATAATGATCATGAATGAGAGGAGAGAACAATGAAGAATAGTAGGATGAGATATTGTGGAGGATCAGAGGAGTAGGAAGCACTGGAGTACAAAGTCCGCTGCATACAATAAGAGAGAGAATACAAAGGATGATAAGAGTATTATGAATGTGTACTACAACCCAGTGAAGGCATGGGGGTGTGTTAGTCTCGCAAGCCAGCCCACTTATTTTTTTCGCGGGCGGTGGAAAAATAAGGGTCTGGTCAAACTTGCATGGTCGAGTTGTTCTGAGTGTCCAGATTTTTTCTGGACAGATGTACGTAATGCTTCATAATGGGGTGTGGCTTCAAGATATCCTGTGGGTAAGGTAACAAAAGTACACAAAAAACACTATTTGCTTTTCATTTATACTGCATACTGCTTGTAGCCCAACAATTCAGCATTCTCCAAGATAGCCCTTTTCAAAGCCATGATCTTTTGCAGATCTGCTCAAGCAACATTGCACGCGCGATTATTCATAATGACGCATGACGTCAGATTAAGGATCCGCCCGGCCAGTACTGCTGACTCTGCAGAACAACTCGACCATGCGAGTTTGACCAGACCCTTATTTTTCCACCAGCCCTGCGAAAAAAATAAGTGGGCTGGCTTGCGAGACTAGGGGTGTGTGATGTATATACCCACAATTCAGACCAAAGTAGCTCTTACAAGATAAACATGCCAAATGAAAGATTAATTTATCACACTCCAACTTACAGTTTCATTGCTGAAGCATGGTTCTTCTTCCACGGGTCTCCTGTAGACATCTTGTGATGTGCAGTTCACCTCATTGCAATGACAAGGACAATCAATAGGCTTAAGTGAACAAGAAAGAGAGTCAAGGAGCATCTGAATTCTTTGCTAATTCCAACTCAAGCACTGAGGAAGCAGGGATAATTATAACAGTATGACAGGACAAAATGTCCAGGAAAAACTCCAGCTTGACTGGCCATTTTTCACTGCAGCTTGACTTTGGTCTAACACTATTACATATAGAAAGAAGAAGTGTAGCAGGTGTTTGAAAATCAGTGCAAACTCAGTGCTATGCCATCTAATGTCATGTGATTTGTTCCAATAGGCCCTGTAGTCTTTGGATTATTGGACTCTAACATGGTTGTTAGGGATCTAAATGGGGACATTTTATTTTATTTAAGGCAATAATTAAGGGGTTCATTCACTAAGTTTAGTAACATGGTCAGCAGCTACTGGACAGAAGTCCAGCCATGTTTGATCTGATGAAAATGGCTGGTACACTAAATAAAATTAATCCTAGAGCAATGTGGAGTTATGCATATAAGGATATGGGGTTCCCTGGACCAGCACGTGGTGGATCTATTCCTATGGTTACAGCTGTTTCTGATCTCCAGTAGTAGCAGGTTTGTGCCGGGTACACTCACAACCCAGTAACTATGAAAGAGAACGAAGTTATGCAATCATAGCTAATCCCATATTTGGGTAAAAGTTGGTAAAGGGTTCACCTAGTGCTGCCAAAGTCTGGATTTAATATTTTGAGCCTAATGTAATTTAAAAGCATATTAGGATTTTTCAGCATCTATTCCCATACTTATGGCAAATGTATTTGCCAGGATATTGCTCAGGATTTCTTGTCATGTTGGCAGCACTGGAACTTCAACTTCACCCATACTCCTAAAAAGGTTGTTCCCTTGCTCGTTGTTATTGGTAAAGGGTCACATCCCATGTCCCAGACTAGCCTCGTACCGCCCCACGAAAAAAGCGGACCTGGGTACTGCTTAAGGGGTCATCCGGGGGCCCTGCTTAGGTTATGCTATTTGCTTGGTAAAAGGGTCATCTCTTGCTAAAGCTTGGTAAGTTATGCAGTAAGCAAGGCATGTAGATCAGACTCTTACCTTGAGGTGTGATTTCCAGCACCAACACCACCCACACTGTCACCAGATCCACTACTACTACCGCTGCAAGTCAATGTCCCATTCAAACCTACGGATACGTTCGTGCGCTGGTAGAACTGAATTCTTTTCTCACATAGACGGACGGGACACTCATTTTCACTTGCCAGCACTAATCTCCACAGACTAGTCTGCATGCTACAATAAAATGATGAAATTGAAAAGACCATAACTGATAATGTAACCCAGTTAGTTGTAACAAGTGAAAATTATATTTTATGTTTGTAAGTGATGAAATGTTCAGATGTTGTACTATCTGAACATGTGATAAGAATTGTTATGAGCTTGTCTTGACTAAAGAAAGTCTTATGGAAGAAAATTCTAATACCTGATCTTAATCAGGCTAACTAATGATAATTCTTATGGCACATGCCCAGATAATAACATTATGTAGATGACAGTGTGATACCTGATGATAACATATGTAGATGACAGTGTGATACCTGATAAAAGCAAGTCTTATGGATGTCCATAGCCCTCCACTGAGGATCCACTGCACACCACTCACTGCCCACAATACAATGCCCTATTATAACACACTATAACAGTCAGTGATCAAGAGTAGCTATCATTGTGTGTGTGTGTGTGTGTGTGTGTGTGTGTGTGTGTGTGTGTGTGTGTGTGTGTGTGTGTGTGTGTGTGTGTGTGTGTGTAGGGGAAAGTCACTACAGCTTACCTATCAACACTATTTAAAAAGCAAAGTTTCATCACAGCATGTGAAAACTATTATTTTCTGTATAATTTCAGTATATCTTGTTATAAGCTTAGTATATTCTCTGTATATTTGCTTAAAATCAGTAAAATAATCACTTTATTAGTACCTTAGAGATTGATAGGGCACTGCTGTTGGTACAGTCAGTGGTTGGACGAAATATATCGGCACAGGGTCGTACCTCCATGCCAACGATGGACTCCACCTCATACACACCCATGTTGATCAGTTCACAAAGAAGGAGTGGATGGTGAACACCTAAGAGATCACCACTCTGAGATCAGAGAGAGAAACACATATACGTAATATCTTGAATACAGGGGGTTTGAGAATCTTAATTAAAAGGAGCGTCCATATTTAAGGGTTCAGTTAATGAGCACTAACATAAACGGGTGTCCTAAAATGGGTGTCCTATAAAAGGGTGTCCTAAAATGGGTGTCCTAATAAAGGATAACGGCGTCCATATTTAAGGGTTGAATTGATACATATATGTTCAGTTAATAAGCACTAACATAAATGGGTGTCCTAAAAATGAGTGTCCTAATAAAGGATAATGGAGGGACCTCTCTAATTGGGACACTTATCGTGTGTCCAAGGACTCTTTTAATGAGGCTATAATGTGACTCTACCTCCATAGTGTTAGTAGATGCTATGATTTCCATCCTCTCTCCCAGCAGGTAGAATATGTTACCACTCTCCAGCGAAGAGGAATTGCTAAGGAGTGTCTCTTTCACGACCTCAGATAAGATTTTATTCAGATTGGCTCCAGAGTGCACAGTACCCAGGATACCACTGAACGGAATTGAATGCATACTTCCATTCCGTTCCAAACTTGTAATAACTACCACATCACTGCTTCCTTCATCTGCATGGCATTCCAAGATAGAAAAGAGAATCAATTTCAAGGAACCAATCACTTAAATTATTATAAGGGGATTAAGAGCATTTTTTTCTTAGGCGGTTCAAAAATAAATTACTTGTTTAACGACAGAATTGAAATAAATTTAAACTAGTATACTGCTGTTTATCTTTGTATACTAGATCCCAGTATACAGCTGTTTCTTTGTATACTAGCCATATAAACATGATGCATAGTATACTGAGATGCCATTACAGTATGATGCATAGTATACTGAGATGTCATTAGAGTAAGAAAGGAGAAAAAAATCTGTGATTTATTTGAAACTGCCTTACTCCTGTGGTAACTCAGAGTGCTGTTGTCTTCATGATGTGCCACATCCCTATGCAAGAGGGCATCATAGAGGTAGTGGTAGGACTCTAGGTCACCATCACGACAAAACGAGGGAATTGGAGTCATGTGATCTTTTATCTGTGTAGAGGATTCTCTGGAGAAGGGGTCCATGGGGTAGCAGGCAGAGAGACCCGATGAAAACTGCACGATAACTCTACGATTTTTAAAAAAAGAAAAATTTAGTACTTATAGGATTGTTCCCAGTATACTAAATGCATGGGGGGGGGGGGGGGGGGGGGGGCAGAGTGGGAATTATATTCTCATGAATAATATACTTAAGCACCGTTTGAAAGTATACAGCTAAAGAGGATTGTTGCGGCTTATTGTCCTCCTGGAGAAGAGAGGATGATATATACTAGTTAATATGTATGTATGTATGTATGTATGTATGTATGTGTGTATGTACTTACACATTGTCATTTTCTGATGGGTCTTCATCACGAGCTCTCAATTTCGCAAACCTTGTGAGAGTTGAGTTTGCGAGTGTCAAGTCCAAAAGAAGCTGCTCGTAGAGATGAGGTTGACCTGTGTGATAGAGAGGTGGTCTCTGATGTCTCAGGTTTCACTGTAGTGTGGGGTGGTCTTAATAGAGAGGTGGTCTCATTACAGGGTAGTCTGATTAGACAGGTCTCATTGGGAATAGGTGCTGTTGGGACATGGTGGAGTGGTCTTAATAGAGAGGTGGTCTCATTACAGGATGGTCTGATTAGACAGGTCTCATTGGGAATAGGTGCTGTTGGGACATGGTGGAGTGGTCTTAATATAGAGAGGTGGTCTCATTACAGGGTGGTCTGATTAGACAGGTTTCATTGGGAATAGGTGCTGTTGGGACATGGTGGAGTGGTTTTAATAGAGAGGTGGTCTCATTACAGGGTGGTCTGATTAGACAGGTTTCATTGGGAATAGGTGCTGTTGGGACATGGTGGAGTGGAGAGGTGGTCTCATTACAGGGTGGTCTGATTAGACAGGTCTCATTGGGAATAGGTGCTGTTGGGACATGGTGGAGTGGTCTTAATAGAGAGGTGGTGGTCTGGTTTTGATATTTGTTGTAGTATGCAAATCATATGCTTACAATTGGCAATGGTGGAGTCTGAAGTATTATCCTTCAGCGTCTCTATCAGCTCCTCCAGGAACTCTCTGGCATTTGTCGGTGAAGGAAGACCATTGCAAATGGGCCTATGAGTATCCATTAAGAATTAGGGGGTATTTAGAGCCCATTATTATGTGCTTAATTAAATATACACGCACCTGTTGTTGTTATTGATGAAGTATGCAGTGTTGTGTGTGTCGATATCCGAGGGGAGGGAACCCACGTCCAAAGGGGGTGGGTCTGGGATATCCATGGGAACAGGAAGTACCAAGGCTATGCTATAAGGTAGAGAAAAGAAAATTAATGAATGAAACATATTCATATGTGTGAAGAACATCATTAAAATTAAGTTTTGATGAAAATTAATTGTCTCAAATTTATAGGGAAATGTAATCATCTATTGTGGAGGTAGTGTGCATGCTCAGCAAGGTTCTCCCCAGGATTTATTGAAGGCATAGGGGCAAGACCATGATCATCGACCATGAAGGGGAGTGGCCCAAAGATGGCTCCTGGTGTAGAAGCACTAGGGGGAAGAACTGAAGGCATAGTGGCAAGAAATAAGGCATAGGGGGAAGAACTGAGAGCATAGTGGCCTGCTATGCCTTAAGATGCCTGGAGAGAAGAACCCTGCTCAGAATACCAAAGGCATTTATAATATGTACAAGATTAAATATCTGGTAGAAATCCCTCAAACATGCAAATAGTAAAGACATAATAATACATAGTACAACATACCTGAAAGGAGAACCATCAACGGGTGCATAGAAGTAAGTGACATTCATCAACTGGAACATCTTGCCCCCTCTGAGGGGGACCCACGCAGCTATAGTGGCGCTACCACGTTCCCGGTCCAACATGGAGCGACGAATCTCTTCGAACTCGGACTTGTTCTGAGCGTGCTCAAACCTGCTCACATCCAGGTACAGCAGGTCATCACCTGATATATTCTGGGGAAAATATGCAGAGATGATGAAACCTCATTTCTAATAAACATTTCTCAAACATGAAATTGTAAGCGTTTTACTGTATCAATTCTTTTGACCCAGCCTATCAACTTGCCTTGATATAGGTGGAATTTATGAGCGGGTGAGTAACCAGCTGTCCATTGTTATCAACCATGAAGGCATAGCCCAGCACTCCAAACTACATTTTTTTAAATTCCTGAATTTAAACTTGGCAAGTGTTCAGCATGCAGTGGTACCTCATGTTGTAAGAAGAGTTCTTTGATTCCACCGATGTCCACATCGACTCCACTAACCCCGACAAAAGTAGGAGCAGTCTGCAGCAAATGAACATAATCTCATGCTCTATGTGTGTGTGTATGTACTAATATATTATTGTAATGTGCATATTAGTCTATTCGTGCTGTCTTGATCCCTTGATCGAGCTATAACTTTCTCAATTCTTCATAAAAAACCAGCTCATAGAGTGGGTGATCAGCTCTCTGTTGGTATTTTATTTAGGTGTAGCTGACCCTTTACCAAAGGGAAATATGGTAAAGGGTCAGCTATGTACTGGATCAATTCCTAACTTACGTACATCTTCAGCCTGTGTGTACAATGGTTGACTTGCACTTAGAGATATACCTCCCTGAAACATATAAGAAATACATGAATCAAAGAAGAATAATCCATGCATGGTGTCCTCGAGTGGAGGCCAGGTGAGGGGAAGGAGAGGGGGAGGGGCTAGGAGGGAGAGAGAGGGAGATAGATCAATGGAGAAAGAGAAGAACCTAGGGAGAGGAGAGGCCAGTAACGGAAGGCAGAAGCGGGAGGATTTCATGAGACAGGGGGGGGGGGGGGGGGGAGGGTGGGTGGATGCAGAGCACACCAAGGCAATTTAATGATGGGATATATGCACCACATGGTCTATATAGTCCATGGTCCATGGTTTCGATATATGCATGACTATTATAGTTATGTGCGTATGTTCAAAAAGTGCACAGTAAAATGCAAAGTTCTTGTCCATTGACTCACATACACACTCCTATAACTGTTCCAGAAGATTTGAGTCCTGCTGGAGTTAAGGGGAGTGAGAGCACGAAGACACTCCGTAAATTCCTGCAGATCACAATCAAAACAGGAGTAATCACCCTATGCATGTGTGTGGAAGTAGAGCTAGTTGGCCATCTACTCATGGTTTCTCATTTAAAGGCAACTGTGTGAGTAAGAATTACACAGTGACATGACATAGCAGACATACAGATACTATGGATTGCAGGTCACTTGCCAGTCCACTAATGTCGTCATTCTTGCAATGACCAATCATAATTATGGTGATATCACTTTTAATAACTCTGGTTGGTTCATGTCAGTCATGTGACATTTGATTCTACATAATGTACCTTTAATGTAGGCATAATATCTTCATAATGCTCAATCTCATAAAAGTCACCTGAGAGAGAGAGAGAGAGAGAGAGAGAGAGAGAGAGAGAGAGAGAGAGTTAATGCACCATCTTTATCTAAAGAGGTGATTAATACACATCTTCCTCTCCTTTCTTTCATAAAAGTCATCTGTCAGTGAGTGAGTGAGAGAGAATTAGTGAAAGCTCCATCAGAAAATGTACAGATGTCTCAATATGGACACACTTTTAGGATAAGGAGAAAAATATATATAAGACTCTTGATTAGAGATCAGAGGGGCATCCTAATTCAGGAAAATGTTCTGATTTTGTGCATGCTAAGTCATGCACAGCATTACATGCATGCTACGCACCTCCACTGTTGCGAGTGGCAGTTTTCACGACTTCTTTGTCTCCAAGTAACAGAGGAACAGCATCGCGATGCCTCAATCCTACTATGAAGACAAACACTCGAACCTGCACATGCAAGTATGTAATTATGACTAAATATTAAAATTAGCTGACATGAAATTAAATTGTCTCTAACTTCTTTCTATAATAGTTGGACCAAATTTCAGCCCCAAGGCTACTAGTAATCATGAGTTATGGAGAACTAAAGTATGCCATTTGTCCCAAACTTCTGTCATGTGTTCAGTAATGGTTGGACAATCTCCTCACCAAATTTCAGTCCCAAGGCTACTAGTAATCATGAGTTATGGAGAGTAAGTTGACCATGTCATTACATACGTAACTCTGCTTACGTTCATTGATACGTTTGTTCTTTCGATATTCTCTACAAGGTTGTAATCACTCAAGTATGCATCATCATCTGTGAGGACAGCAATGACCTTGTGACACTCGGGTTCAGAGTCCAATGCAGCCAGAGCCGTCTTCATGACATCATCGAATTTTTGGGTCCTTCCTTCATCAGTTGTGATGTTCTCAATCACTTGATTCATTGTCTTCAGGAAGTGCATACATGGGGAAGAGAATTGATGACTGATTGGGTAAGGTAAGGTCAAAGCAATTGATTACAATTGATGATTGATTGGGTAAGGTAAGGTCAAAGCAATTGATTACAATTGATGATTGATTGGGTAAGGTAAGGTCAAAGCAATTGATTACAATTGATGATTGATTGGGTAAGGTAAGGTCAAAGCAATTGATTACAATTGATGATTGATTGGGTAAGGTAAGGTCAAAGCAATTGATTACAATTGATGATTGATTGGGTAAGGTAAGGTCAAAGCAATTGATTACAATTGATGACTGATTGGGTAAGGTAAGGTCAAAGCAATTGATTACAATTGATGACTGATTGGGTAAGGTAAGGTCAAAGCAATTGATTACAATTGATGACTGATTGGGTAAGGTAAGGTCAAAGCAATTGATTACAATTGATGATTGATTGGGTAAGGTAAAGAGTCAAAGCAATTGATTACAATTGATGATTGATTGGGTAAGGTAAGGTCAAAGCAATACACACTACAGTGAAATCATACCTCAAACCACCTAAAACTAGAGCTTACTAGAACGTTGATAGGGGAAGCTCGTGTCTTGTTGCTGAAGCAGCTCTTGAGTTGCTGCATTTCACCAACCTAATTCAACATATGTCACACGGCTGATGAAAATAGCTAGTGTCAACGTCGTTTTTGCTCCACAAATTTTGTCCAACAACCATAACACCAATAACACCAATAACAACAATAACAACAACAATAATAATGATGACGACAACAACAACAACTGTGGTTAGTGATTTTTACTACTATGATTTTATACCTCCACAGTGTACCTACTCTCTCCCCTCCCTCCCTCCCTCCTCCCCCTCCCCCTCCCCCTCCCCCTACCTGGAGTACAAGGAAGTAGTCATTCTGACTGAGAGAGAGAAGAAGTCGTTGTGCCACTATCTTGGCCAGCAGGAGTCTGTAACCATCAACACTCCCACTTCTACAAGAGAAATGGAAAAGTGTAGGTAGGGACAGCAGATTACACCACACCAAATCCCAGAACCAAATTTATATAGCCTCTTATCAAATCACTGCAATCTGCTGTAAGAGCACTGGTCAATGGAAGACAGTAGGTAAGAGCATTGGCTAATGGTTGGTCATTTACCCACTTCATATGGTAGTGCTAGTGGTCTGGAAAAATCACACGAAAATTTCACCTTGTAAAAATTTCCACTATTAAAAAACTATTTCCTGATCACTTGTTGTCTAGCACTTACGAGTCCATGATGATGACTAGGAACTTGGCCCCTGGAACAGTGTTGACATACCTACGTTACGTACATAGCAATTAATACTTTAATCCAAGGGAAGACCCTCTCATTAGGGAGTATTAGAACAGGTTCAGGAAAAGACAGCAGACATCTTATATACTAAGGGGTGTGGATATTCAGTATGAGTTGTAACACTACTACTTGTTATTATTGCTGTTGTTGTTGTTGTTGTTGTTGTTGTTGTTGTTTTTTTTTACCATGGTCTGGAGCGACTGTCATAAGTGTCCACGACCTTCATGGGGCAGCGATGGCATCGATTCAGCAGTATCCAATCAGATGCTGAAAAAATAATGATGACAGATTTCGTGCTAATAAAACACACATTGATAACGTTTCATGCCCTCCCCCACTTGTTCAATGTCTACTTAATTGGAGAATTGCTGGACTCACCTGGGTAGAATCTAAGTGGGCTAAATGATGATCCGAAGTAAAGTAACTCCGCTCTGAGCTGTTCCTGCATCAACTGCTTTCTTTGCTGAATGTAGTGGGAGGTGAGGTTCTCACTCCACTCGGCAAAACACAGCACTCGAGGATCTGCACAGTGGAACATCATAATTGTCAGCTCACTGGTGTGTTTCCCACAAAGAAGGGTACCAGGGTGCCCCTCCCCCTTTCTAGTTTATATGATAGGTCACTAAGAGGGGTACTGGGGTGCCCCTCCCCTCTTTCTCTCCTGCATTGTATAATAGCAGACACAGTGACACTACAGGAGCTACATCTCAGCAGTCACTCTGAAAGCACCCTATTTAAAAGGGTCTGGTGTGATTGTTTTCAAACTGAAGGGAATTATAGCTGAAATGTTTCTTTTCAATGATATTTCGAGGGACCGATGCAAACATGTTATGTATGTAGTGACCACGCTACTGTGATTTTAACAGTCGACTGACACTAACAGTGAAAGTTATTGTGATAGTGTCAGATTTAATTAATTAAATGATGCCTTGCAATTGTACACACAAATAGCTTCCATAATTATAGAGTGAATCCCCCCCCCCAATCTCATGCCTCTCTGATTAACAAAGATAGACATCCTGACATTGTTACAAAACACCTCAACCTATCCTATACTAAATTATATCCTGATAAATATCCTGACAAATATCCTGACCTCTCTGATAGGTATCCCAATTATTATCCTATGAAAATATCCTGATAAATATCCTGACAAATATCCTAACCTCTCTGATAGGTGTTCCAATACAATTTCAGAATTCTGATAGATATCCTGACAGATATATCCCAACCTCTCAACCCTTATAGAAATATCTCATACAGATATCCTGACAAATATCCTAACCTCTCTGATGAATATCCAAGGAGAAATGGAGGGCAGAGTTATTGAGACTGACTGGCACACCAAACCCTAAAACGTTCCCCAAAGAGACCGGAGTGTACATTTGAGGATCATAACTGTCTTCTGCCCCTTCCCCCTCTTCGACCCTCGCCCGATAAAAATTCAGCTGGGGGTTCTGATAGTTCACCCCATCTCCAGATGGTGTGCCCACTGGTGGTTTGGGGCAGATGTTGGAACACACATCAGAGCAGACATTGCAGCAGTTTCTGCAGATGTAGATATTGTCGAAAGGGTTCAGGAAAGGGTTCAGGGAAGGGTTCAGGCACTCGGGAGAACTACAGCATCCTGTGTTGTTGTTCCTGAGGTAGAGCTGCTCCGTTACCAAAGTCATGTTCTAAAACACCACAAGAACAGAAAAGAACATCACTATTCCATTCCAGCCACTTACTAAATGCTTGGGATTATGATGGAAAACTTGGACATAAGTGGTCGAGAATGGGGGATTTCTGCTATGTTATATTAATATCTCATTACATTCTACTGTTCATGATGACCATGCACATTCGCCCCATAATGTTTGCACTTTGTACTAGTACCATAAAGACCGTAGTTGGTTGGGACTCTTGATCACATGATCAAGGTATATGAAGTGTGTATCATTGCAGAGTGTATTTATACCTGGATCCATCCATGCATGTACGCACACGCACACACACATACCTTCAAAGCATCACCAACAGTTTGAAAGTACTGAGAGAGCGAATCTGCCACATTGTTGACAATCTCAGATCCGTTAACCTTCATCAGGCGAAGAGGAGTGCTTACATTTGCATACACCTGTCAAGCAAAGAAAACGTTATCAGAATTCTTATCAATGCTTAATCCCTTGCTGTCCACGTGTGCATGTGGAATTGAAAGGCTTATTACTCACTTCTTGCAGAATAGAGAAATTAGTGGCCGCTTCGAATTCGAGTTTCAGACGCTCCCCAATCGCTTGAGCCACTTTGATTAGCCTGAATAGAATCAAGGTTAGAGTGAGTTCTTTTAATCACTACATAAGATGTCCAGCTCATTGGAAAACTCCAGCCTGGCTACTGTAACTGACAATTCATACTACCTCATCTGGTTCACACTGCCCCCCTGCCCGTTTCCCGGGACCCACACCATCGCTGCCAGCTGCAAACAGATCAGAGTAATGGCTACTTCAAACTTCATCCTTCATCCGACAACCCAAAAAGACAGGAAATCGGTTACAGATGATCTGAGTGCTTATATAAACCGAGATTGCAACGACCCTTTACCGAGAAAACAGCCAAATAATTCGCGCGCATTGATTAACACTACACGTGGTAAACAGAAGATCATGCCTTCTAACATTGAGATCAAGGCTAGGTTATCGGATAAAGCACTAGCTCTGAAAGTTTCTAAGGAACTGAGCAAAAGTGAAGGTAATGATCACTGAAAGTATCTGCAAAAATTAATGCAAATCTGCAGGGACCACTTTGAAACAAGTAGACACTTTTTATAATGTCCCCAATGGAAGACTTAAGGTAACCACTATAGTGACTACCTTATTGTCACATGATTATCACATGATCATAACTTAGCTGCGTGTGATTGAGGGAAGGAAGGAAGCTCAGCTGATTTCGTACCAGCGGCAAGATATTGCAGGACCAAAGAAGTCGGACTTTAACATCGCTATCACAGAGGTTGCCATGCACAATAAGCTTATACAGTGAAACCTCCAAATAATGGACACAACCTTTTGTCCTTTGTAGAGAAGTTATCCTTTTTTGGGCGTTACAAAGGTACTTATAGAATTCGTCCTTTATGAAGAGGTTTATCATCTTTTTCTTCATTGGAGCTTTTACTGTACATGTTCATACTGCAACGAAAACTGAATGTGTGATCACAGAGCTGTTATGGTCTCTGGGAGAAAAATGGGAGGGACTAACCTTGGCTTCCAAATATTCTTTATTATTTAAAAAAAATTAATGTGTTCTCTATAGAATCCTCAAGATCTGAATAAAGTGCTTACCGATTCTCTGGGCATACTAGGCAAGTTATTTGAGTCTATAGTTTGAAAGTTGGTAATGCTCGATTGTTGTTTTTTTTTACAATCAGGTCATGTGAAGAAGACACGCTTAGTCTTCCTTGTTGGTCAGACTCGAGTGCATATCGATAGTGTTGATACGTTAGGAGACTTTATAGAGTTGGAGGTAATTCATGGTACATAGTACAGTGGAACCCCAGATGGTATTGCAGTATTAGGGGGAGGACCTTTTTAATCATTACAGTGGAACCCTTGAATGTGATGCCCTGAAGTACAAAAAAAAACCTCAATATTCCAGACAGTATTGGGGGAGAACCATTGCACTCCCTGAAATACATAATTATCCTGGACACTTATTGTGATCGCTCTGTAATTATCTATATTACACTCACCAAGGACACGTCCTTTAGCAGTACTGGTCCAAAAAGTGTTGCCGCCTTGAGAAAATGTCAAAAAAAATGGCCTTTTTTTCATGACACCAATGACACTCAAATCTGAATCCGGTAGATTCGACTTGGTCAGTTAAAACCAAAATTTTACACAAAAGATTAAGACTTTTTTTCACAAAATTTACCAGGTCGCCGCCTTGGGAAAATGGCCTTTTTTCATGAGACCAATGACACTCGAATGTGAATCTAACCCTTTGGCATGATGCCTAGATTCATTTAAAACCTAATTTGGTCAGTTAAAACCAAAATTTGACACAAAAGATTAAAATTTACCAGGTCGCTGCCTTGGGAAAATTTCAAAAAAGGGTCTTTTTTCCCATGAGACCAATGACACTCAAATGTGAATCTAAACCTTCAGCACAATGCCTAGATTCATTTAAAACCTAATTTGGTCAGTTAAAACCAAAATTTGACACAAAAGATTAAAATTTACCAGGTCGCTGCCTTGGGAAAATTTCAAAAAAAGGGTCTTTTTTCCCATGAGACCAATGACACTCAAATGTGAATCTAAACCTTCGGCACAATGCCTAGATTCATTTAAAACCTAATTTGGTCAGTTAAAACCAAAATTTGACACAAAAGATTAAGACTGTTTTTCATAAAAATTTACCAGGTCTGCTGCCTTGGGAAAATGATCTTTTTTCCCCATGAGACCAATGACACTCAAATGTGAATCTAAACCTTCGGCACAATGCCTAGATTCATTTAAAACCTAATTTGGTCAGTTAAAACCAAAATTTGACACAAAAGATTAAGACTTTTTTTCATAAAATTTACCAGGTCACTGCCTTGGGAAAATTTCAAAAAATGGTCTTTTTTCCCATGAGACCAAATGACACTCAAATGTGAAATCTATCAGCACAATGCCTAGATTCATTTAAACCTAATTTGGTCAGTTAAACCCAAAATTTGGGCACAAAAGATTAAGACTATTTTTCATAAAATTTACCAGGTCGCCGCCTTGGGAAAATTTCAAAAAAATGGTCTTTTTTTCATGAGACTAATGACACTCAAATGTGAATCTAACCCTTCAGCACAATGCCTAGATTCATTTTAAAACCTAATTGGTCAGTTAAAACCAAAATTTGGCACAAAAGATTAAGACTGTTTTCCACAAAATTTACCAGGTCGCCGCCTTGGGAAAATTTCAAAAAATGGTCTTTTTTTCATGAGACTAATGACACTCAAATGTGAATCTAAACCTTCGGCACAATGCCTAGATTCATTTAAAACCTAATTTGGTCAGTTAAAACCAAAATTTGGGCACAAAAGATTAAGACTGTTTTTCATAAAATTTACCAGGTCGCCGCCTTGGGAAAATTTCAAAAAATGGTCTTTTTTTTTCATGAGACTAATGACACTCAAATGTGAATCTAACCCTTCAGCACAATGCCTATATTCATTTTAAAACCTAATTTGGTCAGTTAAAACCAAAATTTGGCACAAAAGATCAAGACTGTTTTTCACAAAATTTACCAGGTTGCCACCTTGGGAAAATTTTAAAAAATGGTCTTTTTTTCATGAGACTAATGACACTCAAATGTGAATCTAAACCTTCGGCACAATGCCTAGATTCATTTAAAACCTAATTTGGTCAGTTAAACCCAAAATTTGGGCACAAAAGATTAAGACTTTTTTTCATAAAATTTACCAGGTCACTGCCTTGGGAAAATTTCCAAAAATGGTCTTTTTTCATGAGACTAATGACACTCAAATGTGAATCTAAACCTTCGGCACAATGCCTAGATTCATTTAAACCTAATTTGGTCAGTTAAACCCAAAATTTGGGCACAAAAGATTAAGACTGTTTTTCATAAAATTTACCAGGTCGCCGCCTTGGGAAAATTTCAAAAAATGGTCTTTTTTTCATGAGACTAATGACACTCAAATGTGAATCTAAACCTTTGGCACAATGCCTAGATTCATTTAAACCTATTTTGGTCAGTTAAACCCAAAATTTGGGCACAAAAGATTAAGACTGTTTTTCATAAAATTTACCAGGTCGCCGCCTTGGGAAAATTTCAAAAAATGGTCTTTTTTTCATGAGACTAATGACACTCAAATGTGAATCTAACCCTTCAGCACAATGCCTAAAACCTAAGTTAAAACCAAAATTTGACACAAAAGATTAAGACTGTTTTTCACAAAATTTACCAGGTTGCCGCCTTGGGAAAATTGGTCTTTTTTTTCATGAGACTAATGACACTCAAATGTGAATCTAACCCTTCAGCACAATGCCTAGATTCATTTAAAACCTAATTTGGTCAGTTAAAACCAAAATTTGACACAAAAAATTAAGACTGTTTTGATTATATATAAATTTACCAAGTCTGGTTTTCTTCTTTGGTAGCTTTATTTCAGCAAGACTGGAAATAAAAATAATTTTCTGCTCACTCTGAGCAAATTCTGAGCATGAAAAGACAATAGGAATCAGAGTCAGTATATCAATGAAAGTGCTTGACAGTATGCTCCTTCAGCTTTGTCATATTCTCCAATTTCTTATGACATATGTGACACTTTAAGTCCTGTTTGAGCATTGGTTCATACACCCCCTTCACATCAAGATCCACTTTTCCCTCTTCCCGAAGAATAGAAATAACTTTCTCGGCCTCTAAGAAGAAATCAGTGTTGAAGGAATTCCAGTGTTTCTTGTTCTTGAGGCAAGGAGAATCAAAGTCTTGACTAACCACATGCATATGGAGTCTCGTCATACTAGGAGAGGCATGGTAGCCATATCTGAATGTCACAGAACTGTCTCCAGATTTTCTCACATCCTCTGCAATGCCCTTTCCATTCTCCAGCATATTTTCAATTAGACTCAAGTGTGCTCTATTCAGAGATCTGAGATCTCTCAGGTCCTCCTTGGGCAACACTAAGAAATGGTACTTGGCCTTAGGGTAGCCATCTTTGATGACAACAGTGAGTTCACTGGTTTTCACTACTTTTTCTGGATCCTTCATAGCCTCGATGAGTGCCATATGCCAAGGTGTAGCTCTTCTGCCAGTAGACAAAGGTGCTCTTGATTTTGAGCAAGAGGATGCAAGTTGTAATGGATATTCTGCCATTCTGGTATAAAAGAAATTCTTGTACATTGCTACTATATACAATAGCTAAACTCAAATAAAGCCCACCATGTGTTTTACTTGTTTCCTGTCCCCTCCCCTTAATGTGGAAAAATTTTATGGTTGTGGTATCAAATCACCTACTTATATAAATGTTGTGGCCTAATTAATTATACAGGTTCATGCTATTTCCTAGGTCGTGCTTCAGGACAGACAGACTCCTTCAGAGGGAGAAGAAATTGCAAGAAGACTGATGGAACAGTTGAAGATAGCATCCACCAGCCTTGTCACTGGTGCTTACATGGACCTGATATTAGAAAAAGCAAAATGACCCTGAAATATCACAACCATCACCTCTCAATTCTACCTATACTAAAGCATAAGAATACAGTCATCACTTCTCAATTCTAGCTGTGCGCAGTCAGTGGCTTTTCTGTTACCACATTTATAGCGTGATCAAATGCAAGTTACATTATAATTGTGTATGCCTTAATTGTCATTATTAATAATCGTTAATCTTTTCCACAAAAAGATAAGAATTGCTTAACCCACCGTGTGTCTCCTAATACTACTTGCTACAGAGGTATTACATTCGTATTCGTCTTCCGTGGACCCTTCCTGAGTACCAAATAGAGATCCTCTGTGGTTGGATTCATTTTCACTCTCCATAGAACGACTTAAAACATTAAATACAGCCCATCTCTTGTTGCTTCCAGTTGAGCTTTCATGGGTTATACCTTTTTTATTGTGAAATAGAGTATCATCAAGACCAGTAGATGGTAAGCGAAAATCATTGCTATCACCCGATTTTATTCGTTCTTCGTAATTTTGCATCACGTTCAAAGCAAAGACAACACGACTTTTCTGCTGTACAGCTAACTTCTTTTTTTTTAAGTGATCGGTCAAGGGAGGGAGGTTAAGAGAAGCCTCAGTCAGAGGAAATTTGGGCGGGAAGAGCACTTCCATTTGATTATGATCAGCACAGCAGGGAGCAGCCTTGGAGACATGTGTCACAGCTTTTGAAATGACCGATGGAGGTGGAGTTGGTAGCAAAACCTGGGATTCTGGAAGTGAAATTTCTCCTGGTTCCTGCAAAATCGTAGGATTAGTCCATTGTTTTCAAAACAGTATGCATGATCTTTTGTCCTAAATCTGCTCTATCTGTGGCTAAGTCTCTTACCGACACCTACCCACAGACTATTCACAAGTATAAGTCCATGTTGGTTGTAGCTGTTTGCAATGCTAGCAGCTAGCTAGTATGCTCAAGATAAAAACTAATGAACTCATGCTGTACCTTCATATCCATACAATCAAGCTTCCTATAAATAGAAAAGACATTGCTATCTCTTGTCAGCTTTATTTTAGCCATGGGTTTCCTGAATCTTGTCTTCCTCTCGAAATGTTTGCCAAGGATCCATTTCTTGGGTGCATAGTAGTCTGGATCTCTGTCTATGCATTTACGATAGTACGACTCCATTGCTAATAGTTCTTTCTTTGCTTCACGAAGAACTCTGAAGATTTTCCTTGCCACACTGGAAGAGTACAGTAGACATCATGAGATAGAATTTGATATATATATGTGTGTGTGTGTGTGTAGCTATAAGAAAGTATTTCAGTGGACCCTCTGAATAATGGACACACTGGGACCCAGCCTTTAGAGAGGTTGTCCTCTTTCAGAGGTTATCTTGTATATACCCTTTCTTTATAAGTTCGTCTCTTTTGAAGTGTCCTTTATTTAAGGTTTTACTTTAAGTGACTCACGTCCATTTTGATGTGGCTGCACCAGAAGTTATATCCATAGTCACAGCAGATGAACAGGCCTTGAGAGAGCGTGGTATTTTATGTGGAAGGCTAGCCACATCCAGGGGGTACGTCAATTTCCAATTAACCTTTTCCCCAAATGTCCCTATAAACAAAACATACTACCTACCTACTACTAAGGATAGTGATTTTGAACACACCAATATATCTTGCATCTTTGGTCCATAAGCGTACGGAGCAATCTGTAGAAGCAGTAATAATGAGACTTTTGGCTTCAGCCAGATCGATTGAAACCACACTGCTCAGATGAGCCCTCCACGCTATTCCATAGCGCGGTGGTTGTTGGATGGGCTTTAAAACATCATCAGGAACTTTCAGGCAGTAATTAGTAATTCTCCATACCTATGGGGGGAGTGATTTGAGTACAGATACAGCTCTGTGTAATTAGCTCATTGATTTTATCTACACAGTACAGTGCAAGCTAGCTATGTACCTGAATGTATCCGAGTGAGTTTCCTGTGACAAGCATGGCACCCTTGCTGTCAATTTTAAGAGAAGTCACAGACTGGCTGCTCCATTTTGATTCTGGCAAGAGATGACGATTGCAACTCCAGATATTAAATCGTCCTAAAAATAACACTCTTGATAAGGGGAAACAACAACAACAACAAAACAAAACAGTGTTATCCTCACCAATTAGTCCACCTCCATGGATGTTCCACATGTAAACCCATCCTCCTGTGCCAACTGCCACCAATGTAGCAGAGTTGATATCTGTCTCGCGTTTTGGAATAAAGGCTATCTGCAAGACAATATTTATTATGAAGGATATCCCAGAGTTTTCAAACAATGGACATAATTTATTTCATTCGTCTTCTCTTTGCAATTCCATAGCTAGACAAAGTGGCCACATACCATTTCTATGGCACATTTATCTTTGGCTGTGATTGGTGGAGGATGAAAGTTTCTACTGAAGGGCCATGTTGTGAACCTCTTCTGGGTACGTCGTGATGATATTGCAGTGTTACGACAGTCTTCTGTGTTGAATGAGGCCAACCTCTGTGGTTCCAATTCATCTGATTCCCTAAGCAAAATAGTAAGAAAGTGTGTACAGCTTGATGATAATATGATGGATGGACACATTGGTGGATTGAATATATGCTTCACACTCAATATCTTACCCTTCTAGCTATGATTATAAGTCTTTTACTTACGCATGGGTGTTGTAGATCTGGATTGGAATGGTCATAATTTCAAAACTTGGAAAAGTATTGAGTTCACAAGTCAGTGTGTCTTCCTCTGGAGGCAGACGACTCATGAATTTCTCATTCTTATCATATTCCCATTTCAGGGCACCACTTTTACGATAAACGTAGGAATTTCTCCTGAATCTTGGAGAAGGTAGACGCCCTGAATTATCCCAGCCATGCAATCGACGAATCATGTATTTGCTGTGATCCGCATCTATGTGCCACAGGTGTATACTACCGTCATAGCTTGCAGATGCCAACATGTAGGGTTCCTGGTGAGCCATGCACAGTACATCCTCTTTGTGGATTCCATGACCAAAGTATTTTGGGTAAGTGAAATCTTCTATTTCTCCATTTGGGTCTCTCCATGAATTATTATAAGTGGCAAAAGCTCGGAACCAGCCTCCAATGATGATATTGCTGCTAGTGAAACAGATCCCTGTCACCTGTTAGTGCATGGGAGTGGTATAAAAATTAGACTTTAATATAGTAGCAGTGGTGGAGACTTATAGGGAGACACTGAAATAAGATTTTATTAACCTTTATTTGGTTCTGAAGCACTTGCCCCCCACCCAATTTTTAGTACTAAGATGTCTCCACCCCTGTATAGCATGGGATGGAATCTTATTTTTAGCTGTGGAACAACCCCCCCACACTCTACTAGCTACCTCTGAATGATAGTTATTTCTGAGCACACAAAGACATGCTCCATTATTGAAATTCCAGACTTTTATAGATCCATCCTTTCCTCCCGTTAGCAGCTTTCTCCCAGCCTTGTCAAAAATCATGGCCGTGATCTCATGCTCCCCGTGACACTTTGAGAAGTGGATGATTTTTTCTCCAGTATCCACATCCCACACTGACACAACAGATCCATGGCATCCACTCACAACCTTAAAATGAAGTTTTATATCCAATTTTCGTTTTCAGTATTATACCAAAGCCATAGAACACTTATTATTAAAACTATTCTAGGCTACCAATTTTCACTATCAAAGTCTCAAGACTCTGGTCTACCTCTTGTCAAGTTAGCCTACAATAGCTAGCAAGCTACCTGGCCAAAATTCTCATTGTACAGTGCTGCACACAAGGGACGATCATGAGTTTTTTCCCCGATCGACTTCTGATAGTCATCCTCTTTAGTAGTGGGGACGAGAGCCCCCAAACGGCTGTTAGCTATCATTATTAATTCAGTAAAAGGGTGCACAAAAAAGGCTGTAGGTGGGTGTGGCAAAAGGGGGTGGCATCGGTTGATAATCTGGAGACAGGTTTGGTCACTTATATTCCATACCCGTATTTCCTGCATAACATAATTATCATAGCCGATCACTTCTGAGAATTAACTAAACGGTCCATTGGAGTTTCCAATATCCATGCAAAATTTATAGTTGATGTCATACCATGTCTTTGGAAAGAGAGTAGACATGCTTGTGGTTTGAGATGACGACATGCATGATGGCAGACACATGGCCTCTTAAAACCTGAATTAATAAACAACTGACTCAGTATTGAGATTCGGATATTATTAAACTATCAGGACACATATATATTCAAAATGGTTAATACTATTAAAAGGGTTTTACTCCTTTGAAATATACCAATTAATTATTTACTGTTATAGGATGCCCAGTAAGGTAGGGATTCCAGAATCGTAATATTCTATCCATTCCTCCAGTTGCTGCAAAAAGCATGAGTATTAATATTGTACAAAGACAATTGGTAACCTCACCAATAAAATTCCATTCTTTGCAGAAGTCAAAAGAGAAGACTCCCTTTCTTACCTTGAGTGAGGCACCTCTGTTCCCCCCATTGATATCAAAGAGGTTGAGGGAGTTATTCTCATCGTTGCTGCAGGAAATGATGTAGCCCATTGAGTGCCAGTATTTGACCTTCAACACCCAGTCATTGTGCACCTGTAGACAACCAATCAAAATAACATAGCTAGATTTATAATAGTGAATTCTGTTTTCTGACTTTTAGCTACATTATGGTAGTACAGTGGAACCTCTGAGTAAAGGACAATTTGAGATCAGCCACTTTGTCCTTTGTAGAGAGGTTGTCCTTTGTAGAGTGGTTGAGATTAAAACTGTACTAATGTGCTAGGCCTAAAAGAGTGTCCTTTTATCAGGAGGTTGTCCTTTTCTTGGAGAATCCTCTATCGGTTCCACTGTATTATGATGACTTTAGCCCAGCTATGTATAATATACCTTGGGAAAATAAGATGTTCTGACCCCATCATATTTTTGGTTCATGAGTTCAAAGAAAGAGACCAGATTGCTTCCCATGTTGGGAATGAAGAGGTACGTCATGGCTTTGTTGAATTCCATGATGAAGATCCCGCCTTCTGTGTCTCCCATGATCAACAATGCTCTGTTGGGATCAATTGGATTGATCCTGGGGGAAAGAGGAAGATAATAGTTCCACAAGAATGAGTCGTGGAGGAACAATCCTATTTAGAGTGTACTTTGTACCAGTAGGTCATGGTGAGAACACAGAAGGGGAGCTTTATGATGCTGAAGACGTGCTCATTTGTGTTGCAGTCATATATGGAGAGTTTGCTGTCAGTCAGAGATATTATCATCTTATTAGCATTGGGAAGGACAACCATATCTGTGATCCAAGGCAATTTCCCTACATCAATCTAGAAAATAATAGGGTGATGGCTTGATTATACAAATATATTTAATCGAAATAAATTTATGACTTCTCAATAATGCTATTGTGCAGGCTGCTACTTGTGTCTATTGGCTCACCGTTACAACTTTCTGGAGTGTAAGGTCACTATTCCAGTAGGATAGTGTTCCATCTGTACAAATTGTGACGTAGACGCCCTCTACATCTTTGGCATTGGTTTGATATTTTCTGCTGTAAGTACGATGCTTGCCATCGGGAAGAAAGGCAATGCAGGTCACATCGTGAGCATAACTGGAATTAGGATGTTAAGAATGATATTATTAATCATTAGTGGTTACAAATACACTGGAGAGTCATAGGATAACATGCAGTGTCACAGCTAATAAACTCTTAGCTTAACAAACCAGCTACCTTAGCATCTTTTTAAAGGGATGAGGGTATGGTGTCTCTTTCCCAACCATGTTATCTCGCTCTTGGTACTCACTCAACAAATATGAACAGAAGTCGTTCTGCAAAAAGGGTAGCAGAAACTCACTCACTTAATTATTTCTGTATAGCTAGCAAGCAATACTCACCCAGTTAATAGTGCCATAGCATTGAGTGTCTATTTTATAAAATAATGTAGCTAAAAATTTGTAATTTAGTTTCCGTCCTAGTATCTGACTAAAAGCTGCCCGAAACTCATTTTCGTTCAATCCCTCATTTCCTTCTTCATCTGCTTTCTGAAAGAAAGAAAATCATGAGCCTATGATAACAAGGATTGATACTTGACCATTATGATTTCCACTTTATTTTTGAAAGCTATTATACTAGTTGGCAGTCATATACTTACATGGAATACTTTCATCAATTCTATCATGTGTTGAATAGTTATCTGCTCATCTGGTCTTTGGTACTCAGGAGGAGAGGTTCTCTTCATTTTGCCAGAGTATGTCTCTTTGAGTTTTTTTGATCTCCTGCCAAAACTTGACTCATCATCAGATCCTGAGTCGCTGAATAACTCTGAAGAGCTCTTCACTTTGACATTTTCTCTGCTAATTCCTAATTCTTCTCTATCTAGCATTACAACAATGAAATAAAACGATATATAGTGGAACTCAGCTACAATCAACAACAACAATAACAACAACAGTAACAAAATAAGTAGCTATAGCTCAATTACCTGCAAATGTCTTGGTCTTAAAAAATTCCACTTCCTCTTCACCACTTTCAGCAAGCAATCTCTGCAGCTCATCTGCCAGAAGAAGTTGTCGTCTAAGTCTTGCCTCTTTCTGCTTACTTTTCTTCCAATGCTTGAGCTGACCACTGATAGACTCTCTGGCCGCCTCAGCATATTTTATGGGTGTCGAGGTTTTTTCAACACGCGTATGTTCTCTACTTTGCTTCTTTTGAGGCGTTAGTGGTGGTAGCTGTAGTAAGTTGCTATTCTCTGTTTTTACAGAGCTCATGTTTAACCGAAACTGTAAAAGAGACTCTTCCTTGTAACCCAAGGAACCGTTTGCGCATGTGCAGCAATAAACCTTGAACCTTTGAACTTTGGAAGGGAGTGGCAATCTCGGAGTCCCTCTTCGCTTCACTAGCTCTGTGTCACAGGTCGAAGCATAGCAGGCACCGATGGCTACTTCAGATTGTTTCGCGTGAGTGAGTTAATTCAGCTAGTGTCCAGTTTAGTAGCCAGTTAGCCTCGACGTCCCTAGTCTCGCGGAGGGTCGGGCTCCGCGAGACTACCTCCAGGCCGTCGGAAGGGAAAGACGGCCTCCCCCTTCCCACTTCCGACAGTCTGGCTATATCAACTTTCCAGTTCCTGAATGTTTTTAATAGCACACCGTACTACATTTCATTCCCTTCCCATATAATGGTGCTGTGGAACCATGTTTGGAGTTATAATAATTATGTGGTCCTGTTATCACCTCCAATTCCAAGTAGTCAAGTCTGGTAAAGGGTCGGCTATGCCAAATTCAAAGCTAGCTGGACTGATTGTCATGTTTTATTAGGACTGGTCTCATCTATGACCCACTTATGACCAAACATAAGAACGAATATAACCCCAACCACCCTGAGACTCCTGAACGAATTGTGGAGGCGTGGCATGTACTAGAGCAGAGAGGGTTAAAACAACGTTGCAAAATCATCAAGGTTAGTGCAAGAAAGTAGGAGTGATAGGGAAGAGTGGGTGTGGTAGGGAAAGAGACGAGAGTGGCAAAGGGGGTGTGGTAGAGAAAGAGAAAAGGGAGTGGCAGAGGGGGTGTAGTAGGAAGAGAGAAAGAGGACATGAAACTTTTCAAGGTTAAAATTGTTTTCCAGTCACGAGAAGCCACGGAAGAAGAGATTCTGAGAGTCCACTCACAAGAGCATGTGACTGTCCTCTCGTACAACGTTGACCAGCCTCAGGACAGACTCAACCTTCTCAGTACTTGCTACAACTCCATATTCCTCAACCCTGTAAGTGAGTGGGCGGATCTTATAGGAATCTATACAGTGATTTTATAGGCATAGAGGTTAGATTTACACTTATCTTCATTAGACAAAACCCCCCCCCCCCAGGGTTGGCATTCAAAGTTCAATACAGCTTGAAATTTGCCCACTGGAAAAATGATTCACATTTCGAGTTATTTCCCTGCATAAGTCACTATCATGTTGTACTACAGCACTCATTCACTGCAGCAAGTCTGGCGGCAGGATGTGTCACTCAACTAACGGAGGAAGTAGTTACTGGACGACTGAAAAACGGAATGGCTTTAGTGAGGTGAGCTCAGTGAGACCAGCTTAAGGCATGACAAAAGTCAGAAGAATAATCTCGTAAGAAATCTTTTTCCCCCGTATTATCAGACCCCCTGGACATCATGCAGAACAATCAAAATGTATGGGGTTTTCCCTTTTCAACAGTGTTGCCATAGCAGCGAAGCATGCCATCGAAAAGTTAGGATTACAAAGGTATGTCGTAAGAGATTACAAAAGAGGTATGCAAGCGATTATAATGGTATGCAAGAGATTACAAATAGTATGTAAGAGATTACAAAGAAGGTATGTAAGAGATTATAAAAGAGGTATGCACATAGGTGTGCAAGAGATTACAGAAGAGATTACAAAAGTATGTGTACAATGTCTACTATAAATCTTCGTGGGGGAAAATTTTTAACCAGAGACTCGTTAGTTTTTTACCCTACAAAAGTTTCGCACACCATGTACAACTTCTGGCCACACTGTCACAAGATCTTGCTTCTACTGATTTTTGCCTCCATTTAGGATTTTGATAGTAGACTGGGATATTCACCATGGAAACGGGATACAGCATCAATTCTACGAAGACAAAAGGTATTCTCATGAGAAATTATTTAATAAGTCATTACCACTCTCGTCTAATTTAGAGTTCTCTATGTTTCTCTCCATCGTTTTGACAACGGTGAATACTTCCCTTGTGCTGATGATGCAAATTTTGATTATGTGGGGGATGGGAATGGAAAAGGATATAACATCAATGTGGCGTGGAATGGAGATTCGATGGGAGACGTGGAGTATTTGTTAGCATTTTATCATATCTTGTTACCAGTGGCATTAGAGGTAATGCAACAACTTACTTTTTTCTTGCATTGTGATAACGAGGATCTCTCTCTCTCTCTCTCTCTCTTCTCTCTCTTCTCTCTCTCTCTCTCTCTCTCTCTCTCTCTCTCTCTCTCTCTCTCTCTCTCTCACTCACTCAGTTTGATCCTGAACTGGTGTTAGTATCGTGTGGTTTTGATGCTGGACTGGGGGATCATTTGGGAGGATACCGTGTGACTCCTGCAGGATATGCTCATATGACACACCTCCTAATGGGCGTGGCACAAGGAAAACTTGTTTTGGCCTTGGAAGGAGGTGTGTGTGTGTGTGTGTGTAGAGAGAGAGAGAGAGAGAGAGAGAGAGAGAGAGAGAGATTATGATAACATAACTCTGATTCTCTTTCAGGTTATAGTCTTTCCTGCATCAGGGAGTCCACATGTGCCATAGTCTCAGTGCTGCTGGGTGACACGCTCCTTCCAGAACTGGAGGTGGACACGCCCTCAGAGAGTGCCATCAGATCAATATGTAGCACCGGTCTCACTCACTCCCAATACTGGAAATCTCTTGGAGTCTTTAGTAAGTACCGTAACTCCATGCAAGGCATAAAATTCAGTGGAACCTCCCTATACACGATAGAGGACACTCCGAAAGAGTCAATTTAAAAGTACCTTTTGTGTTGCAAAAGAGGTGTCTTAAGGAATCATACTCGATGGTACAAAGTCACAAAGAATACCAGGAAACACATTCCCTACTATCTTTCCTTGGTCAAAAGTTCAAGAGTGAGATATTTCAATGGAGGGTTTCAAAAAACAACCTCCCACAAAGAGGACAACCTCCTCGGGTCGTCCTCGGGGTCCCCAAGTGTCGGAGGTTTTACTGTAAAGGAAAGAGAACAAACCTCTCAACAAAAGGCAATCTAAAAGTATACATTCTATAATGATAACATCGACCTCTTTACAATGGCCAAGTGTCCACTATTCAGAGATTTGTTTCCACTGACCATTAATTTTGTCAGTTACATAATATTAAACAATGATTTACATAGCAATGACCAGGAATGTTCTTTCATTCTGTTCACTAATGCTGAAAAAAATCAGGGCATTGAAAGCATACATTCATTCTGTCATTGTCCACTTGCACTCACATCACATGGTAATTGTAAAAAGAGTATCTTACCTTGATGATCCTTACCTATTATCAGGCAGTACTACTGGTAGTGGTGTGCAGTCTGCTGGTTTAGCAGAGTCTATCACTCCAGAGTCAGGTAAATTACCTGCTGAAGCTCTCTTTGGAAGAGAAGGGCCTTCAGTAAGTTATCTAAGGACATTTGAGTTCAGCTGTCAGACAGTTCAGACTAGTCCCAAGAAATTACTGATTGAATTTTACATTAATTTTTAGAACAATCTGAGTGAAGTGCTTACCAAGTTTAAGATTCCAATGGACCAATCAAGTCATTCCATGCAGAATCATGAGGAGGAGCTACATTCTGCATCATCACAGGATCAAGAGTCACATGACCAGAAAGATAAATTCCAGCAAGGATCATATGACCCGACACGTGACCACAGTTTGCCTGATGAAGGATCATCACATGATCAGGTAGGTACCTCATTCTCTGCTTCCTTCGTCTAATAGCCAATCGAAGTTTGAAAAAAAAATGTCAAAAGCCAAATTTCCGTGCTCTTTTCATAGGATCAGAGGTCATCACAGGACCAAGGTGATGCGACTATGGGGTCTGGACCAGCCATTTCTAGTCCCAGTGAACAGCAATCTGTCAACCCAGGCATCACTCTAGTTCAAAAGAACATTGTCCAATCTTTAGAGAATGAAGGACATGTAAGTCTGGAGGGATCTGGTCTATTATGAAAGTCCAACCATTTTTCACGTCCTATCCTACTCACCTAATCTCTGATTGCAGTCAGCAATGTTTGCAGTGACCCCTCTCTCGTGGTGTGAACACCTCTCCACCCATGTCCAACCCCTCCCTCCTGGAGGTATAGACTCCACCCAGCCCTGCGAGGTGTGCGGGGTCACCCAGGAACCGTGGGTGTGTCTCAGTTGCTATCATGTAAGTACTTAAAACCATGAAATGAGAAAGGAAAGTATGAAGCTACCAGGATGGTAGAAATAAAACTTTATTCACATTTTAGCCAAAGTTTACTTTTTGTCATGACTGATTCTTTATGATAAATTTTCTGCCTTTCAAACTTTTGAAAGTAGAAACCATGAATAAAGTTTGATTTCTACCCTTGACTGTCACTTGTACTATTATTTTGTCAGGTGTTCTGTGGTCGCTACGTCAACCAACACATGGTGGTGCATGCCGACAGCACAGGACATAAAATGTCTCTCTCACTTGCCGATTTATCAGTGTGGTGCTACCTCTGTGACAGCTACATAGACAACCATGTGAGTAATAAAATGGAGAGATCTCCCGATTTTCAGTTCTTGGTGATGCTTTGTACTAGAATTAGCACCTGCCCAATAATGTGAGGGGGTTTACCAGTGAGAGTGACACAACTCCTGATGCAAATGCTTCTCTCTCTCTCTCTTTTTTTTTTTTTTGCAGGTACTAAAGCCAGCCATAAACTCTGCCCACTTGAGCAAATTTGGCACCAACATTGACGGTACTCAATAGTTTTAACACTTGAAAACAATTTTAACACTTTTTGCCAATACTTATTTATTCATTCTGGACATTAGTACGTGCATACGTGTGTTTAATTTTTTGTCAATATTATGTATAACAAGAATTAAAATTTTTTTAACTGAAAAAAAATTCTGTACCACATAATATTGTTATGATCTTGGACGCTCTTTCTTGCCACTATACAAAGCCCACAAACTGACATTGGCAACTTTTACAACCTTGAACCGAACACCTGGAAAGAGAGAAAAAGAAGTGAGGGGATGAACGATGATTAGGATATTGAATTTGAATATGGGAGCAAAGATAACGGCAATTCTATCAGGACAGGACACTCTTTCTCAACTCTATTGCTAATTAATGCACACCATTATGCTGCTAGGAACTTTGCAGTAGGAATGAACATTAGACACTCTAGATCAACTGTTCTTCAATACCCATTCTTCTACTCAGTCATTGAGCTTTGATTGTCAAATAAAAAGCATAACCTTTAGTTACCTGGAATGTCTCCCACAGCATGACCCTTTCGGCCGAAACCAGCAATCAATACCTCATCATTCTCCTCAATAAAGTTCAAGCAACCATCATTAGGAACGAAAGCCGTGATCTTCTTGCCATTCTTGATTAGCTGCACACGGATGCACTTTCTGATGGCAGAGTTAGGCTGTTTAGCCTCTACACCTCTGAGTAGCAAGCATAACAGTGAAAATGAATTCAATATACCGGGTAATACCCTACTAGAACATTCCTCTAATTAGACACACAGTATCTCGCTATCATTAGTAATTGTACCTCAAATAATGCACACCTCATTTCACTGTGCATGTGCCCGTTCTATATAATGCACATCACACATGCTTACACTTTTTCCAACACAATGCCCTTGGCATGGGAAGCCCCACCAAAGGGGTTTGCTTTCAGAGCAGTCCCCAAGTGAGTTTTCTTGTAGTGCTTGTTGTGCCATTTCTGTTCACGCCTGTGGATTCTTAGCTTACGCCCAGTTCTAAGTCCACGTGGCTTGCCTGCACACAAGTACAGATAGAAATAAGTCTCTCGCTGGCTGAGAGCAACAACTGTAACCTTGCTTTATCTAATTACACATTCACACACGGGGACAGAAGTATCACAGTGGCATGCCAACAGGGACACACGGAAACAACTTAAGACCCCACAACTACTTTTAAAATGGCAGAATAACCGCTGCTCTCAATACTAATGCAAACCTATGAAATTGCAGATGCATATAGATACAATACTTACCCATCTTGATTTCAGATGACGAGATGAAGAAAGGAAGAACTATTGAGCATGCGCTGAAATTTACACGTCGACTCGTGGCTTTTCACCTTTGACCTTTCTATCTCTTTACAAGATGAAGGTGAAGGTTATATGTAGAAACCCTCAGGATTACATCCGCCAAACGAAGACAGACGTCCACAGACTTCCTCGAAATTTGGATCCAGCAGTTCATCCGTTAGAAGGCGCCAGGGAATACGTGAGAGCACTCAATGCCACAAAGTTGGACAGAGTATTTGCCAAGCCTTTTGTAGGTAGCTTATCAGGACATGCTGATGGAGTCTACTGCATGACAAAACATCCAACAAAACTCTCCGTTATACTCTCTGGTGTGTTATGTTTAGTGGCAGTTTTAATATCCTGGGGTAATTTTGAGCTCAAAGTTGGAGGATCCTATAAGACCTACTATGATGGTAGAATTGCACCTTATGAATGAACCCCATTTCTGTATCTCTTTGCAATAAAGATGTATGTTAATCACCCAAGTCCTCCCAATGTAAAGATATCTCCCATCTGTAGACTTTTCCAGTCCCAAGGTACCTGGGATTAAGAGTCATTATTCTTGCAGGATCCTGTGATGGTGAAATTAGGCTGTGGAACCTTTCTAGACAAAATGCCATAGCTAGCATTCCAGCTCACTCCGGCTTTGTGCGCGGTCTCTGTATGGACCGTGAAGGAAGTCGATTTGTGTCGGTTGGAGAAGATAAAATTGTACGACAATGGAGGTACCCTGAAGACACGCTCGGGTCAGCTAAATTGGATGATTCTTTTGAACCAATCACAAGCATCATAGGGAAATCTGTCTTCCTCGGTGTCGATCATCACTGGAAGAAGCCGAATTTTGCTACGTGTGGAGATCAGGTAGAGATCTGGGACGAGAGTCGTTCAGAACCTATCCAGTCTCTCACGTGGGGAGTGGACAGCGTAACCAACATTCGCTACAATCCCATCGAGTACGACTTGTTGGTGACCACTGGATCGGATCGGTCGATAGTCCTATACGACATCCGTCAATCCTCACCTTTGAAAAAAGTCATTCTGAGTATGAAATCGAATGGAGTGGTTTGGAACCCAATGGAGGCTTTCAACTTCACTGTAGCAAACGAGGATTCTAACTTATATACTTTCGATATGCGGAGGTTAGATAGTCCATTGAATGTCCACATGGATCACACAATGGCAGTTTTGGATGTCGATTACTCTCCAACTGGTACCGAGTTTGTGAGTGGTTCGTACGATAAGACTTTAAGAATCTTTAAGCACAATTCTGGAAGAAGTCGAGAAGTCTATCACACGAAACGGATGCAGAGGATATTCTGCGTTCAGTGGAGTTCGGATGCCACTTATATCTTATCAGGCAGCGATGAAACGAATATCCGATTGTGGAAGTCCGAGGCCTCCAAGAAGATTGGGAAATTAAGGCCCAGAGAGAAGATTGCCCTCAACTATGCAGCAAAATTGAGACATAGATATCGATTTCACCCAAAGGTGAGGAGGATAGCCCGCCATAGACACCTTCCCAAGATGGTCTACAGGGCCATGAAGGAGAAGCAGATCATACTTGCCTCGCGCAAGAAGAAGAGGGAGAACATTATCCGACACAGTAAGCCTGGATCTGTTAAAGTCAAGGCTGAGAGGAAAAAGAATGTGGTGGATGTACATTCTTAAGTTGTTGTTGTTGTTTATTTCTTGTTTTATTTTTCAATGTCAAGTGAATATGGTAAAGTGGACGAATGGTTCAAACTCCACAAGCTCATGACTCTATAATCTATTATAGTACGTTATATCCTCCAACTTTGAGCTTTGAACTCAGAAGTCTCAGAGTTTCAGAAATACAGAATTATCTTATAGTATCTATACAAACTATAACTCTAATCATACCTGATCATAATTAAATTATAGATTACAGTTATCCACATTATTTATATCTAACTAACAGGATAAGAATCACTAAGATGACCCAATTGAATGAAATTTAGGGTTGAACCCATGAAACAGTCCATTAACAAACTCTACCAGAGGATCTTGTACTTTTCCGGCCAAAGCTGGATTCACGGTGGGCAATGGATTAGCTTTCTTGTCATCTAATACCTTGAGATGATCACACATGACACTGGCTAGTTCAAATATATACTTGTTTCTTTGACTCTTAAGAGTCACCCATCTCAGTATGGATGCATTCAACTCCTCCACACATACTTCAAATCTGATGATACCTGAAGATTTTGTCTCCCACTGTCGAACAGTCCTCCAATTCCAATCCAGCAGCACTTCATTCCCATCCTGGCTGGTGAAAGTGAGTTTCTCCAAGTCGAGATGGCATTGAATTTCCGTCCCCTGGGGTAGTGTACCCCTGTTGGAAACTATATCTTCTTCAATGATACACTCAGGTACGACATAGGTCATATAACCAGGGAGAGTTTGAATCAGCTCCATAAATTGCCTCTCAACGGGGAAGTCAGGATCTAAATAAGAGTCTAATTCCTCCACTTGCGAAGGAGTGGGCTTGAATTTGCTTGTCTCTAGATAGAAATACTTTGCCTCGGAGTAGAGCAAGTGTGTTGCAATGTCATCCTGTTTGAAAAGCTTTGCTTCTCTCACCAAATCGAAAGACCATCTGCTAAAGGAGAAATCTCCTCCAATAGGAATCGTATCAGCATCTTTAAGGACGTTGTAGGGACTGTGTAGTGGTCCAGTGAACAGTCCGAAAAGAGGAAGACTCTCTATTTTCATCCCTAGCCGTTTGGCTATTGCTACCTTGGTTTCTTTGCAAGTGGATGGATGCGGTATCTCCACTCCAATCTTATCGTCGCTCGAGTATACTTTCACTTCGGCAGTTTGTGATCCACTCATGGCTATTTGGAGTGTCCAAATAACACCTTTGATCCAAATAATACGCCCAGTAAAATATACAGCCCCTCCCCTTCGCTATTAACTTCGCGCGTAAAAAAATTGAACTAGGCTAATGATGGGTACATTATTCACACAACAAAAGAAGTCAGTTTGACCAGCTAAGCTCAGTGTTGCCAGGTTCATGGATTTATCCACAATCTGTGGATTTTTGGATAAGAAAAATGTCTATGAATATCTATGGATGTCTATGGATGTCTATTTGTCTGTGGATTTTTTAAGAGAGCAACCTGGCAACACTGTAAGCTAGTTACCAGATATGTAGCCTTCTCTTCTCTTCTTCGAACAAGCATGAAAGCACAACGAACAAACGACGACAGTGATGATGCTACTCACAATGGCGATGATTATCAATACTACCACCACCACAGCCACAATCACAGGAACAGGATTAGAGTACATGCAGCTGGTTGTAGTAAAAGAAGAGCAAGTTTTTTCATTCCCAGCAGGTGCAGTGGAGGCTTTTGAGGTATCAAATACACACTCAATATATAAATAACCCCCAGAGCAGACAATATTGCTCACTCTAGAGAGAGGATACTGGAAACAGCCGTTCAAACAATTACATTGTGCCGAGCGTCCACACTGTATGCCATTCAACCATGTCACATTAGATGAATTCTTCACTATGCCATTGTAAGTTTTTGCATTGGTGTATCCCATTTGACGACATGCTAAGTCAGCAGCTTGTTGGTTCACTTTAGGAGGGTAACACACCAGTGGCGGATTTAGGGTGGTTCCTAGGGTTCCATGGAACCCCCCTTTCATACAATAAGGCTGGCAGAGTCTTGGCAGAGACTCTAAGCAACTTTAAGAGTCTCCTAACCTACGTACTACTAATTTGATCTACGATCAATCGCGGGCTCCGCCTTTTCCGGAACTGTTTAGCTAGAAAGGGAATTTCCCACTGCTACGTTTGTTTATAAGCACCAACAGCTAGCGGTGGATTGCAGGTCGCTTGACACTAGTACTTCAGCCAGCAAGGTCACATGGACCAATCAGATTCATGCTGACATCATTGCCTGCAAATCTGATTGGTCCATGTGACCTCGGTGGCTGAAGTACTAGTGTCAAGCAACCTGTATACAGCCTATATAGTGGGTAAAGTTTAACCAAAAGGGTGTGGTTAGGTAAAGTGGGCGTGACTAAGCTAAAAAATCTTGCGCGCGGATACAATTGGAACCCTCCTTTCCATTTTTCTAGATCCGCCACTGCACACATTCCCCCATTGCCAATCAATGGCAATTTCCATTATCCCAGACGAAGAAGACTGCGTAATATTTTCCTGAAGTGGTGCATCAGAGTGTAGTCGTACTCGATTCTCATAATAATAATAATGAAGACATTGAACATAAATATCTTGATCGTGAGTGCAGTGTGAAGTATCAGTGCTGTAACTGCATCGCAGAATGTGATCATAACCAGCAGTGGGACAATTAGTACCAGCAATTGCTATTGGCATATCTTCACTAGCCCTTGGTATCAGCGAATGGTTTACCTGACTGTAGTGTACATAGTTCCATATCTTAGTTGTAGAATAGCCCAGTTGTCTACACACAGTCTGCACACCTCTTTCACTTATGTTGCAAAAAGTGCTCCATTTCCCCTTCAAGTAGATGTCCAGTCTTCCAACATTGCGTACAGTAAAATTTGGTTGTCTAACCAATCGCACATCTCCCTCAGTTAAGGCAGCTGCAATCTCGGCTTCACTCCAGATGACACAGACCAGCAAAAGAGTTTTAAGCAGTAGTTTCATCATGATTAGTTTCTCAGAGGATGAGGACTTACACTGTGAAGCTACAAAGCTAAATCTCTCCTTTTAATAGCACTGAAAAGTTTTGGAAAACCATTCATGCATTTAGCTAGCTATATGTCTTCACTTTATATTAGACATCATTTGAGGCTATCTTTGGTCTATTTGGGATTATGCATGAAGAATAAATGGTTTGCATGGATCAATTAAAGTTGATGAAAAAGCGCTTGAAAGTGAAGCAAAATTAATGTAGCTTGTTAGATGAGTTTACCTATGATGTGAATGAATAAAATTAATTTAAATTAATTTGGATATCATCTAATAAAACCGTTCTTGAAAGTTAGTTAAAACAAGACATTCATAGGTAAATGGGAACTTATTATGTTGTCCAAACCTTTAGTGAATATTAAATATAAAAGGAGAGATTTAGCTTTGTAGCTTCACAGTGTACGTAAGTCTTTATCCTCTGCAACTAATCATGATCAAATTGCCTAACATTATTCTGTTGCTGGTCTGTGTCATCTGGAATGAAGCTGAGATTGCAGCCATCTTAACTGAGGGAGACGTGTGATTGGTTAGACAATTGAATGCTCCTGAGGGCTGATACTTAGCATGAGATACACCAATACAAAAACTTGCAATGGCACATCATATTGGTTGAATAGCATATTATTGTGGATGCTCAGCACAGTGTGGGAATCCAACCAATTGTCTGAGCAGCTGTTTCAAGTATCCTGACTCCACAGTGAAAAATAAGATTCGCTCTGGGTTCAGTGTGCATTCAATGCTTCTACTGCACCTGCTGGAAATGAAGGAACTTACAACCTGCACATACTCAGAAGTATTCCTGTACCTGTGGTGGTAGTGGTTATTGATAATCATCACCATTGTGAGTTGCATCATTACTATTGTTGTTTGCTTCGCTGCACCTTCATGCTTATTCGCACACACGAGTCTGCTAGTTAGCTAACTGACTAGTTGAATAAACTTTGACTGTGTAGATATCAAATGTTTTCGCTTTGATTGCTTGCACTCCCCGATCCATTTGATTCTATAGCTATCAAGTTAAGTAGCTAACACTTTATGCTAGTATTCAACCAGTATAATAATGCAAGCAAGCAAATTCAAAAGGACGTGATAATTAGCTAAACCTCTCAACAAAGGACAATTTAATAAAGTACCTTATTATTAATAATAATAATCTCCAAAAGAGGACAACCTCTCTACAAAGGCTGGGTCCCAAGTGGGTCCATTATTCTGAGGTTCCACTAATCCCTGCTACAATTCCAATGCCCAGTATCCTAGCTTTATTGGAGGTTCTACTGTATCAATCATCAAGTAGCTTGCTGACTATTGTGACTAGTGTTAGCATCAAACTCAGCCTCTTTTTTTTTTCCAAAAAAGGGAAAATGGGGGCTGGTTTCGAGGCTAGCCTTGGGTCTATTTGGGATTATGCATGATGAATAAATGGTTTACATGGATCATTTAAAGTTAATGGAAAAGTGCTTGAAAGTGAAATAAATTTATTATAATTATAGGTTATGTGAATGAATGTTTTGATATCATCTGCTTATTAGAACTGTGTGTATTTGTTATCCAAACCTTTAGTGCTATTAAAAGAAGTAATTTAGCTTTGTAGCTTCACAGTGTACGTAAGTCCTCATCCTCTGAAACTAATCATGATCAAACTACTGCTCAAAACTCTTTTGCTGGTCTGTGTCATCTTGAGTGAAGCTGAGATAGCAGCCGCCTTAACTGAGGGAGATGTGCGATTGGTTAGACAACCGCATTCTACACTCGGAAGACTAGATATCTACTTGAAGGGGAAATGGAGCACTTTTTGTGGCATAGGAAATGGTGCGGAGACTGTGTGTAGACAACTTGGTTTTTTAACTTTAGTAGATATTGAGCCTTACAGTTGGGTAAACCATTCGCTGATACCAAGGGCTAGTGAAGACATGCCAATAGCAATTGCTGGTACTAATTGTCCTGCTGGTTATGATCACATTCTGCGATGCAATTACAGCACTGATACTTCACACTGCACTCACGATCAAGATATTTATATCAAGTGCTCGCGTCTGATCTTTCCCTATCGTACACAAGTACGACTGCACTCTTATATCTCACTTCCAGAGAATGTTACACAGTCTTCCTCATCTGGAGCACTGGAGATCTTCCTTCAAGGTAAATGGGGGGATGTGTGTTACACTCCTGAAGTAAACAAACAAGCTGCTGACTTGGCATGTCGTCAAATGGGATACACCAATGCAAAAACTTACAACAGCACATCAAAGAAATCATCTACTTTAACATGGTTGAATGGTATACATTGTGGACGCTCTGCACAATGTGGGAATCCAACCAATTGTCTGAGCAGCTGTTTTAAGTATCCAGTGAAAGATAACATTTGCTCTGGGGGGTATCTGTATATTCAGTGTATATTCAATGCTTCAAAAGCTTCTACTGCACCTGCTGGGAATGAAAAAACTTGCTCTACTCTTACAACCTGCACATACTCAGAAGTAAGTATTTCTGTACCTGTGGTTGTGGTGGTGGTGGTGGTGGTATTGATAATCATTGCCATTGTGAGTTGCATCATTACTGTTGTTGTTTGCTTCGCTGTACCTTCATGCTTATTCGCACGCATGAAGAAAAGAAAAGGCTATGAGTCAGCTAACTGACTAATCGAATTAACTTTGACTGTGTGGATATCAACTGAACACTTACCTATGCTAGTTTATAGCCACTAAAGTTAGCAAATATTATTGCACTCCCTAGTCATTTATGTACACTAGGTCGAGAGAAACATATTTATCATTTTTGTAGCCAAGGGGTTAAATCTCCTGCCTAAGAGATTGATTTCTATCACACTTCTATGCTAGTATTTTGAACTAAATGCAAGCAAGCAAATTTAAAAGGATGCGCATTGGAATCGTAGCAAGGATTAGTGGAACTTCAGAGTAATGGACCCACTTGGGACCCAGCCTTTGTAGAGAGGTTGTCCCTTTTGGAGATTGTTCAACAGGTTTTCGGAGGTTTCACTGTATTAATCATTTCTACAGGACAAGTAGCTAGTTATTAAAGGGTTGAGGCTATTGTGACTAGGCATGCCATAGGTTAGCCTTGAACTCAGATTACTTTTTTTTCACTAGCCCTCGGTATCAACGAATGGTTTGTCCAACTGTATGGCTCTTTTAATGTAAATTGATCAGAAAAACCAAGTTATCTACACACAGTGGCCACGCCTCTTCTGCTTAAGCCACAAAAAGTGCTCCATTTCCCCTTCAAGTAGATGTCCAGTCTTCCAACACTGCGTGCCGCAGTTGTAGTAAAATTCAGTTGTCTAACCAATCGCACATCTCCCTCAGTTAAGGCGGCTGCGATCTCAGCTTCACTCAAGATGACACAGACTAGCAAAAGAGTTTTAAGCAGTAGTTTGATCATGATTAGTTTCAGAGGATGAGGACTTACGTACACTGTGAAGCTACAAAGCTAAATCTCTCCTTCTAATAGCACTAAAGGTTTGGATAACAATTAAATACACACAGTTCCAATAAGCAGATGATATCAAAACATTCATTCACATCACCTATAATTATAATAGGTAAACTTATCCAAATATATTTCATTTTCAAGCACTTTTCCATCAACTTTAAATGATCCATGTAAACCATTTATTCATCATGCATAATCCCAAATAGACTCAAGGCACTAGCTTCGAACCCAGCCTCCATTTTCCTTTTTTTTGGAAAAAAAATAGTAATAAAAGAGGCACTTGATGATTGATACAGTAGAACCTCTGATAAAGCTAGGGAGCCCATCCCTCCTCCCTCTGACTGCAACCAATTTGTCACATTAGGCATATAGTTTTGTTGCTATAGAAACAGCTCTATCAGTGTGGAGTCTTCCATGGACAAGTAAGGCTAACTAGCATGAACAGAACACTTTAAGACTACATCATAGACGGTTCCATCATGTATATAATATGAATATTAAATCTCCAAAAGGAGACAACCTCTCTACGAAGGCTGGGTCCCAAGTGGCTCCGTTATTCTGAGGTTTCACTAATCCCTGCTATGATTCCAATGCCCGTCCTTTTGAATTTGCTTGCTTGCATTATTATGAATACTAGCATAAAAGTATCAGCTACTTAACTTGATAGCTAAAATCGAATGGATCGGGGAGTGCATGCAATCAAAGTGAAAACATATTTTATGGTTTAGTGACTATAAACTAGTATAGGTAAGTGTTCAGTTGATATCCACACAGTCAAAGTTTATTCAACTAGTCAGTTAGCTGACTCATAGCCTTTTCTTTTCTTCATGCGTGCGAATAAGCATGAAGGTACAGCGAAGCAAACGACGACAGTGATGATGCAACTCACAATGGCGATGATTATCAATACTACCACCACCACTACCACAACTACAGGAATACTTACTTCTGAGTATGTGCAGGTTATAAGAGAAGAGCAAGTTATTTCATTCCCAGCAAGTGCAGTAGAAGCTTTTGAAGCATTGAATACACACTGAATATACAGATACCCCCCAGAGCAAATGTTATCTTTCACCGTAGAGTCAGGATACTTAAAACAGCTGCTCAGACAATTGGTTGGATTCCCACATTGTGCAGAGCGTCCACAATGTATGCCATTCAACCATGTTAAAGTAGATGATTTCTTCGATGTGATGTTGTAAGTTTTAGCATTGGTGTATCCCATTTGACGACATACTAAGTCAGCAGCTTGTTTGTTCACTTTAGGAGTGTAACACACATCCCCCCACTTATCTTCAAGGAAGATCTCCAGTGCTCCAGACGAGGAAGACTGTGTAACATTCCTTGAAAGTGAGATATCAGAGTGCAGTCGTACTCGTGTACGATAGGAATATATCATAGGCCAGCACCAAACATAAATATCTTGATCGTGAGTGCAGTGTGAAGTATCAGTGCTGTAACTGCATCGCAGAATGTGATCATAACCAGCAGTGGGACAATTAGTACCAGCAATTGCTATTGGCATGTCTTCACTAGCCCTTGGTATCAGCGAATGGTTTGCTTGACTGTAATTTCCATACTTCCACATCTCAGAAAAACCAAGTTGTCTACACACAGTCTCCATGCCGCTTTCACTTATGCCGCAAAAAGTGCTCCATTTCCCCTTCAAGTAGATGTCCAGTCTTCCAGCAATGGGTGCAGTAAAATTTGGTTGCCTAACCAATCGCACATCTCCCTCAGTTAAGGCAGCTGCAATCTCAGCCAGCAAAAGAATAGCGTAAATTTTAAGCAGTAGTTTCATCATGATTAGTTTCAGAGGATGAGCACTGTGAAGCTACAAAGCTAAATCTCTCCTTTTAATAGCACTGGAAAATTTCCATTCATGTATTCAGCTGTGTCCAGTTTAACTTTGACTTTCAAAAAACACTTTTAGCTATTAGATATCAAAACATTCATTCACATTAGCTACCTATCTAACTTTGTTTCATTTTCAAGCACTTTTCCATCAACTTTAAATGATCCATGTAAACTATTAAGCTACAAAGCTAAATCTCTCCTTTTAATAGCACTGAAAAATTTTGGATAACAAAAGAAGTTCTCCGTTCATGCATTCAGCTATGTCCAGTTTAACTTTGACTTTCAAAAAGATGATATCAAAACATTCATTCACATTAGCTACCTATAATTACTTATCTAACTTTGTTTCATAGACCCAAGGCTAGCCTTGAACCCAGCCTCCATTTTCCTTTTTTGGAAAAAAAGAGGAAAAAAGAGGCTACATGGGTTCGATGCTAACCCTAGTCACAATAGTCAGCTAGCTACTTGATGAATGATACAGTAGAACCTCCGATAAAGCTAGGAGACAATTAGCCAAACCTCTCAACAAAGGACGATTTAAAAAATACCTTATTATTACTAAATAATCTCCAAAAGGGGACAACCTCTCTACAAAGGCTGGGTCCATTATTCTGAGGTTCCACTAATCCCTGCTCCGTATGATTCCAATGCCCGTCCTTTTGAATTTGCTTGCTTGCATTATTATATGGTTGAATACTAGCATAAAAGTATTAGCTACTTAACTTGATAGCTGGAATCAAATGGATCGGGGAGTGCATGCAATCAATATTTTATGGTTTAGTGACTATAAACTAGTATAGGTAAGTGTTCAGTTGATATCCACACAGTCAAAGTTTATTCAATTAGTCAGTTAGCTAACTAGCAGACTCGTGTGTATGAATAAGCATGAAGGTGCAGCGAAGCAAACAACGACAGTAATGATGCAACTCAACAATGGCCGATGATTATCAATAACCACCACTACCACAGGTACAAGAATACTTACTTCTGAGTATGTGCAGGTTGTAAGTTCCTTCATTCCCAGCAGGTGCAGTATGTATTATTCAGTATGCATTCGATGCTTCTAGATAACCCCCAAAGCAAATGTTATCTTTCACTGTAGAGTCAGGATACTTGAAACAGCCGCTCAGACAATTGGTTGGTTTCCCACATTGTGCAGAGCATCCACAATGTATTTCTTTGATGTGCCATTGTAAGTAATTGCATTTTGTGCATCCCATTTGACGACATGCTAAGTCGGCAGCTTGCTAGTTCACTTTAGGAGTGTAACACACATCCTCCCAAAGATCTCTAGTGCTCCAGACGAGGAAGTCTGTGTAACATTCCCTGGAAATGAGATATTGGAGCACAGGATCATAGACGAGCAGCACTAAACAATAATTTATCTTGATCATGAGTGCATTGCAGAATGTGATCATAACCAGCAGTGGGACAATATGTATCAGCAATTCCTATTGGCATGTCCTCACTAGCCCTTGGCATCACCAACAAATGTCCATATATTACAATCCTAGTTGTCTACAGACTGTCAGCACCTTAATTATGCCACAAAAGTGCTCCATTTCCTTTCAAGTAGATGTCCAGTCTTCCAATGCCTTCAGGAGCATTCAATTGTCTAACCAATCGCACATCTCCCTCAGTTAAGGTGGCTGCAATCTCAGCTTCACTCAAGATGACACTGACCAGCAAAAGAATAATGTGAGGTAGTTTGATCATTATTAGTTTCAGAACATACACTGTGAAGCTACAAAGCTGAATCTCTCTTTTTATATTTAATAGCACTAAAGGTTTGGATAACATAGCCAATAAGTTCCATTTACCTATGAATGTCTTGTTTTAATTTCAAGAACGGTTTTATTAGATGATATCCAAATTAATTTTATTCATTCATATTATAGGTAGCTAAACTCATCCATTAATTTTTGCTTCACTTTCAAGCACTTCTCCATCAACTTTAATTGATCCATGCAAACATTTATTCTTCATGCATAATCCCAAATAGACTGAAGGATAGCCTTGAAACAAGCCTCCATAAAAGGGGGGAAGAGGCTGGATTCGAGGCTGGATTCGAGGCTAACCCAAGGGCATGCCTGGTCACAATAGTCTCAACCCTTAGCTAGCCCTTGTCCTGTAGAAATGATTGATACAGTGGAACCTCCGAAATCCTCTCAACGAAAAAGTACTGAACAATCTCCAAAAGGGGACAACCTCTCTACAAAGGCTGAGTCCCAAGTGGGTCCATTATTCAGAGGTTTCACCATTAATATTTAATTTTCTGATCCTTGCTATGATTCCAATGCCCGTCCTTTTAAATTTACTTGCTTGCATTATTTCATTGGTTGAATACTAGCATAAAAGTGTTACTTGTAACTTGATAGCTAAAATAAAATGATTAGGGAGTGCAATCAAAGTGAAATGATATTTTATTTCTAACTTTAGTGGCTATAAACTAGTATAGGTAAGTGTTCAGTTGATATCCACACAGTCAACTAGTCAGTTAGCTAACTAGCAGACTCATAGCCTTCTCTTTTCTTCATGCATGCGAATAAGCATGAAGGTACAGCGAAGCAAACGACGACTCACAATGGCAATGATTATCAATACCACCACCACCACAACCACAGCAATACTTACTTCTGAGTATGTGCAGGTTGTAAAAGAAGAGCAAGTTATTTCATTCCCAGCAGGTGCAGTAGAAGTTTTCGAACAAATACACACTGAATATACAGATACCCCCCAGAGCAAATATTATCTTTCACAGGATACTTGAAACAATTGGTTGGATTCCCACACTGTGCTGAGCGTCCACAATGTATGCCATTCAACCATGTTACAATAGATGATTTCTTCAATGTGCCATTGTAAGTTTTTACATTGGTGTATCCCATTTGACGACATGCCAAGTCAGCAGCTTGTTGGTTCACTTCAGGAGTATAACACACATCCCCCCATTTACCTTGAAGGAAGATCTCCAATGCTCCAGAAGAGGAAGACTGTGTAACATTCCCTGGAAGGTGAGATATCGGAGTGCAGTCATACTTGTGTAGAATAGGAATATTCCTGAGATGAGCATCTAACAAAAATATCTTGATCGTGAGTGCAGTGTGAAGTATCAGTGCTGTAACTTCATCGCAGAATGTGATCATAATCAGTGGAAGAACAATTAGTACCAGCAATTGCTATTGGCATGTCCTCACTAGCCCTTGGTATCAGCGAATGGTTTGTCCAACTGTATGGCTCCATTAATGTAAACTGATCAGAAAAACCAAGTTGTCTACACACAGTGGCCACGCCTCTTCTCCGCTTAAGCCGCAAAAAGTGCTCCATTTCCCCTTCAAGTAGATATCCAGTTTTCCAACACTGCGTGCTGCAGTCATAGTAAAATTCGGTTGTCTAACCAATCGCACATCTCCCTCAGCTAAGGCGGCTGCAATCTCAGCTTCACTCCAGATGACACAAACCAGCAAAAGAGTTTTAAGCAGTAGTTTGATCATGATTAGTTTCAGAGGATGAGGACTCACATATACTGTGAAGCTACAAAGCTAAATCTCTCCTTTTAATAGCACTAAAGGTTTGGATAACAAATATATACAGTTCCAATAAGCAGATGATATCAAAACATTCATTCACATCACCTTAATTATTATATACTTATCTAAATTTATTTCATTTTCAAGCACTTTTCCATCAACTTTAAATGATCCATACAAACTATTTATTCTTCATGCATAATCCCAAATAGACCCAAGGCTAGACCCAACCTCCATTTTCCTTTTTTGGAAAAAAAAAGAGGAAAAAAAGAGGTTGGGTTCGATGCTAAGCTAGCTACTTGATGATTAATATAGTAGAACCTCCAATAAAGCTAGGATATTGTAAAAGGGGACAATTAAACCTCTCAACTAAGGACAATTAAACAAACCTTATTAAAGTTTGTATATAATATAAATAATCTCCAAAAGGGGACAATCTCTCTACGAAGGCTGGGTCCCAAGTGGGTCCATTATTCTGAGGTTCCACTAATCCCTGCTACATATGATTCCAATGCCCGTCCTTTTGAATTTGCTTGCTTGCATTATCACATGGTTGAATACTAGCATAAGAGTATTAGCTACTTAACTTGATAGCTAAAATCCAATATTTTATGGTTTAGTGACTATAAACTAGTATAGGTAAGTGTTCAGTTGATATCCACACAGTCAAAGTTTATTCAACTAGTCAGTTAGCTGACTCATAGCCTTTTCTTTTCTTCATGCGTGCGAATAAGCATGAAGGTACAGCGAAGCAAACGACGACAGTGATGATGCAACTCACAATGGCGATGATTATCAATACTACCACTACCACAACTACAGGAATACTTACTTCTGAGTATGTGCAGGTTATAAGAGAAGAGCAAGTTCCTTCATTCCCAGCAGGTGCAGTAGAAGCTTTTGAAGCATCGAATACACACTGAATATACAGATACCCTCCAGAGCAAATGTTATCTTTCACTGTAGAGTCAGGATACTCGAAACAGCTGCTCAGACAATTGGTAGGATTCCCACATTGCGCAGAGTGTCCACAATGTATGCCATTCAGCCATGTTAAAGTAGATGAATTCTTCAATATGCCGTTGTAAGTTTTTGCATTGGTGTATCCCATTTGACGACATGCCAAGTCAGCAGCTTGTTGGTTCACTTTAGGAGTGTAACACACATCTCCCCATTTACCTTGAAGGAAGATCTTCAGTGCTCCAGATGAGGAAGACTGTGTAACATTCTTTGGAAGTGAGATACCGGAGTATAGTTGTACTCGCGTACGATAGGAATATATATCAGGCCAGCATTGAACATAAATATCTTGATCGTGAGTGCAGTGTGAAGTATCAGTGCTGTAACTGCATCGCAGAATGTGATCATTAACAAAATCAGTGGAAGAACAATTAGTACCAGCAATTGCTATTGGCATGTCTTCACTAGCCCTTGGTATCAGCGAATGGTTTACCTGACTGTAATGTCCATACTGCCTATAGGCAAATATCCCAGAAAAACCAAGTTGTCTACACACAGTCTGCACGCCTCTTTCACTTATGCCACAAATAGTGCTCTAATTCCCCTTCAAGTAGATGTCCAGTCTTCCAGCAATGGGTGCAGTAAAATTCGGTTGCCTAACCAATCGCACATCCCCCTCAGTTAAGGCAGCTGCAATCTCAGCCAGCAAAAGAATGGCGTAAATTTTAAGCAGTAGTTTCATCATGATTAGTTTCAGAGATGAGATGAGGACTTGCACTGCACAAGCTGGCTTTTTATGTAGCTAGCTATATAGCTAAGGTTTAACAATTATTGTATACTGACACATTAAATTTCAATTGGGACGAGTTCATTGTTTTTAAACATTTGTATGATTGTTATATTCGCACATTATTTTAATTGGGACGAATTCATTGTTGTTATACTCACACATTAATTTTCTATGACACTTGGAATTGCTCCATGCAAAAATTACCTCTAGTGGATTAAAAGTATAATTAATAATCCAATAGATAGTATCAAGGTGCCAATCAACAACCGACTATCTAGAGTTGCAGCATGTATATAAATGAGGTCAGAAATTGATGACCCTTTTGTGGGCACATGCCACCAGGGTTTCATCTATTGGGGGGTGCAGGGGGGAAGCTTCCCCCCCACCCACCCTCTCTATTTGGTGACCACAGGTTAATTGTCACCAAAGGGAGTAATTAAGGACCAATTTGGGATAATTCAGAGTAGTAAGCATTTTTGGCTTTGCACTTTGCGTGGGAGGGGGCACATCCCCCTCCCCCCCCCCCCCCCCCCCCCCCCCCCCCCCGCTGTGGCCTATGGACCACATAGTGAAATTCCTAGATAAAACCCTGGCCACCCTAGCCGGCCAGCAAGACCGGGATTTTAGTGTGGAGAGAGTGTCTCTCTGTGCATGGAAAAGTAATCATCAGCTTTAATCAGAAGGTGGCATGACAGGGTCTTCCCCATGCATGCAATGGCATGTATTGCATGGACATAATAGCTAATAATGTGGGCAATACAGTTTAGCCACAAGAAAATCATCCCAACTATGAGGTAATAGAGTTTGTACATATAGCTATTCCAGTGAAACTTACGAACTACCTAAATTCATAATTTTGTGCTCATTTACAAAAAAGGACCATTTGTATGCAATACTGCAATTGCTACCAAGTCTCTATTGCCTACCAAGTTCTATATAGCTGTAATATGAGGGAAGTATTATTTTTTGGGGTTTAATGCAGCAGTTTTTTTAACTGTACACAGCTTGGCTGATACCTTTGGGTCAGTCTAAGATGATAGTGTTAGAACCTGGACTTACTAAACTGCATGAACTTGTTAATGTTCATGTTATACATGTTACCCGTGGAAACTTCTAGAACTGTTGTTCATATGTGTGTGATTGTACTTATTCTTTTGTATTGTTAGTCATCCTCAGTTTTTGGTTGAGTGTTAGTTTATCTGTTATCGTGTACTGGCTAGTAGAACTTAGGTATTGATGAGCTAATATACAACAAGGCTGTCTGCCTCGCCAAATGCTAGAGTCTTAGAATTTGCATAGATTGATTATTATTACGAAAACTCACAATATACATAGCAAAAAACAGGATATGAAAACAAACCACAGGATGACAATGTTATATACCACAGAGTGAATGACTTGTACAAACTATCAAACAATCATTATTACGCGACCACAGCAACGACCACTCCAATTATAATTTTGATCAAAATCATTATCTCCTCCACCACCACCATTACATTGTAATTAAGATCACATAGCTAAACCTTTCAAAAAAATCAACCAGTAAGGTGTGGTTTAATGACGTCAATTGTGGAGATCCCTCTTGCAAATATCTTAGAAGGTGTTTCGGAATTAGTCCAAGCTTGCCTACAACTTGCTCAGATGGGAACTATATAGTGTACGTACGATACGTCAAGAGCTGCTACTGCTACCTCAGGGAGTGATTTTTATAAAAGCGTTTGTAACCCATTCGCTGGTTGACATTGCATGCATTGCCCCATTCGTTGTTGAGAAAGACCTCAAGGACTCCAGATGAAGGTGCCAAAGTGGTCGTCGGTTCAGTTCTAGTATTACCGGCGTTCATTCGCACCTGAGTGTTGTATGGATGCATCCAAAGAGATTGGGCACACTTGACAACTACATCCATTGTTTTGTATGGATATATCCAAAGATTGAGCACAACATCAGTTTTATGTGTACAGCCAGTGGTATCAGTGGTATATCCACACCTCAACACGTGGTTTAAGCCATCCGAAAACGAATAGTCGCAGTTTGTATTGCGAATTGCTATAGGAATATTTGGCATCTTTTTTACCAGGATATGAGCTAGTTATTATAGGCCTGTTTCCCGGATCATTCTTACAGGATATCTCCCATGACCTAAAATGAGTCTCCCCTTTTTTGTCTCCATAATAGCTAGCTACCAGACCAGATAAGACTTGGGCTATCTATCCTGTCTCTATAAGTTATGCCCACTTCCAGGGAGATTGAAGGGTTAATAATGATCAAGAAGGTAATCAACCACCCATCTGTAGTCAGCTAGCTTTAAAAGGTGACAGCTGCAGTGGTTAATATAGTCAGTTAAGTATTTAGCTAATACTTCTTCTCTGAGATAGAAAAGTCTGGAAATTTGCAAAATTAAAAAAAATAATGAATTAATTTTGTACACAATACAGTTAGGAATAGCTCGTAATAATAATGATTGCACATTAATTATTTTCACTGTAAATAATTACAGGAACATATTTTAACAATAAATGATTTTATTTGTGCATTATTTTGTGCAAGTACACCTATGGCATAATTACATGCAGCATATATACATATGGAATAGCCACACACTCCATAATACCCATAGACTATTGCTGAAGGGGGAGTGAAGAGTAGGGATTTAAGTTGGGTGTATATAGCTATGGGCGTGGATATTGAAATTTTAGGAGGGGTAGGAGTGATAGGAAAGCAGCTAAATTTTACTGCTATCCCTACTTCACTTTTTATTTAGAAGAAATTTTTTGCATTCACTTGTACCCATAGATATATGTTCATATCATGTGGTCCATACTAACAAACCCTTTACCAACTCACCATCCCAGTTTACTATGCACATGCGTAAGATAACATTACATAAATAGGGTGAATTTTATTAAACAGTTTGATATCCATGAGTTTAGCTAATAGCATTATTGTACTTCAGTTTAATAGGAGTTAATATCCTTTTCCACTATTACAACTTCCAGCCTTGTAACTCAATTCGCAGATATCTTCACCTCCCGCACCAAGAGTAGCAGCTTTTGTTGTATCATATGTGCACTGAACAGAGACATAGTTTCCATCAGAGCAAGTTGTAGGTGAGCTTGGAATCTTTCCAATACAGCTTCTCAGACATTTACAAGAAGAATTTCCACAACTGACACTGTTCAACCACACTTTATCAGTCGATTTCTTTGAGGTCTTAGTAATCTGTATGGCATTGGTGTAACCCATTTGACGACATGCTGAATCAGCAGCTTGCTGGTTGATGTTACACACGTTGCCCCATCCGTTGTTGAGAAAGATTTCCAAGACTCCAGACGAAGGTGCCAAAGTGGTCAGCTCAGTTGTAGTATTACCAGCATTCAGTCGCACTTGAGTGTGGTATGGATGCATCCAAAGAGATTGGGCACACCTGACAACTACATCCATTTGATGTGTACAGCCAGTAGTATCAGTGGTATACCCACACCTCAATACATGATTTAAGGCACCAGTAAACGCATAGTCACAGTTTGTATTGCGAATTACTATGGGAATATTTGGCAAGCCTTCAGTCTTGTTGTAAGGCCCATGGGCAATGAAATCATAGAATCCAAGCTGCCTGCACGCTGCTTGTGCTCCTCCACGAGTTATGCCACAGAAGGTGCCCCACTGGCCGTTCAAGTAGATGTCGAGTCTCCCCACAGCATCACCATGGCCAGGGTGTATCCTCGTCAACCTCACGTCTCCCTCAGATGGGGTGGTCGTTGAAACAACGCTGCTACAGATGATTAATAGCCCAAGGTATAAAAAGGCATTAATCAGTGCCATCTCTGCCGTGCAGGTAACAATTACACTAATAAGTCTGGTAAAGTGTGCCACCACAAGTCTGCTTAATTCTCGCGCGAATTGAATAAGAGCTATTGCATCTGCCCTTTTTATAGCTCTAGCTCTCTCTCTCTCAAAAAAAATCCCACCAGGATAAGAGTGATTTACAAACACCTATCAGTGACAATGAGACTGACCACATTCTTCTTTCAGTAGAGATAGCTAATTGGCTCCTACCAGGGACTATTCTTACAGAATCTTATACACACCCTTTTTTGTTATATTTCTCATGTCTCTACAAGTTACACTGAATTGCAAGTAGGTTATCCAATGTAAGATGCAAAATCAAGAATAAAAGAGCTGAGTCTGTTCCTGAATAGATGTGTGGCTTTTCCTCAATAGTCTACATGCAAGTTTTAATTTGTGCTTTACATTTGGACAACCAACTTGTAATTCACTGTATACCCACTTCCAGAGAGATCAAAGAGTTGAGAGTATCTATAATATTATTGTAATAAGGCGCCCATCAACAACAACCTGCCCAATTAGATTGCTGCACTGTGGACACAAGAGGTCATAACCTTGTGGGTACTGGACCAGACTAGTCTCCAAGGATGATGCAATCCAGTGTATTGGAGAGTTCTATGTGGAAACACTAGCTTTAATAAAACGGTGTCATGACAGGGTCTTCCCCGGGCTCCATGCATGGAGCTAATAGCTAATGTGGGCACTGAGACAGTTTAGCTATAAGAAAAATAGTATAGCCACATTTTCTGTGACAAAACTTACAAATAACCCATCTCTGTTCATAAAATCTAGCATGCAAAGGTCCTACAGATGTTCACTATTTATTACATCTGACTCAATAGCTGAAGCTCATGCAGGCCAGTGGTTCCTCTTCTCTGAGATGTAGCTAGCTAGAAATGTGTGGAAATTTGCTTAAAATCGAAAAGATAGTTATAGCTAGCTGCCCTAGCCCTGCCCTGCCCTGCCCCATGCATAGTCCTGAAGGTTTGGGGACCTTTTATGTTTAACACTTCTGTTTGTATCCTAATTGACAGATAAGTTGTGGTCGTGAATCTTTGTTTTGTGCTAATGTATAGCTATTGACTCTTTCATGTGTTCTAGAACTTTCTGAGCTAGAGGTAGTAATGTTAGAAATTGGTAAGCCATAATTATAGCTATATAGTTATGCATGTAGTTATAGCAGTGCATATAAAGATAACATCACATAAGTAAAAGCACCAATGTAGCTATAGGTAAAAGAATCAATGTACTAAGAATGTATCTTTAATTAACATTTTGATATCCTTTCCCTCTAACATGACGAGACAAGATACATGTAGGGACTGCAAAACAAACAACGGTAGTAACAATGCAGGACAATAGGACTATGACTGCAATGGCAACCACTACTCCAATCACAATGGAGTTCACATCACTGCCATCATTTCCACCGCTACAACTTCCAGCGTTGTAATTCAACTCGCAGGTGTCTTCACTTCCTGCGTCAAGATTAGTAGCTTTTGATGCATCGTACGTGCACTGAACAGAGACGTAGTTCCCATCAGAGCAAGTTGTAGGTGAGCTTGGAATCTTTCCAATACAGCTTCTGAGACATTCGCATGAAGAAGTTCCACAGCTGACATCATTCGACCACACTTTATCAGTCGATTTCTTTGAGGTCTTAGTAATCTGTATGGCATTGGTGTAACCCATTTGACGACAAGCTGAATCAGCAGCTTGCTGGTTGATGTTACACACGTTGCCCCATTCGTTGTTGAGGAAGATCTCCAAGACTCCAGATGAAGGTGCCGAAGTGATCAGCTCAGTTGTAGTATTGCCAGCATTCAGTCGCACCTGAGTGTGGTATGGATGCATCCAAAGAGATTGGGCACACCTGACAACTATATCCATTCGATGTGTACAGCCAGTAGTATCAGTGGTATACCCACACCTCAATACATGATTTAAGGCACCAGTAAACGCATAGTCACAGTTTGTATTGCGAATTGCTATGGGAATATTTGGCCAGTCTTCAGTCTTGTTGTAAGGTGCAAAGACAATGAAATTATAGAATCCGAGCTGCCTGCACGCAGCTTGTGCTCCTCCACGAGTTATGCCACAGAAGGTGCCCCACTGCCCGTTCAAGTAGATGTCGAGTCTGCCCACAGCATCACCATGGCCAGGGTGTATCCTCGTCAACCTCACGTCTCCCTCAGATGGTGTCGTCGAAACAACACTGCTACAGGTGATCAGTAGCCCGAGGTATAAAATGACGTTCATCGCTGAATAGTTCGGCTTAGTCTGTCACTACTATGCTTGACTTCTCTAGCTACTGCAGCAAATTTTTAGCAGTCTATTTTTGATATACTTGGCTGGTTAATAAGGGGATCACCCTAGCCAGTGGCAAACAATGCATGCTCTGTTAAAGGATATGAGGTTAGCTGATTGCTATGATATAGGTAGTTTCAGACAATGAGACTCTGGTCATAGTCTCACATGACCGATTGTGAGTCTCTTGATAAGCTTTTAGTCTCCATTTTATTTTACCCAGCAGGTGAGACTTGGCTCCCTTGGCATGCATGACTGAATAGACAATAAGTACTTTACTTAGCTAGTATGGAATATTCCCCTGGCATGGATAATATTATTTCTGCCTTAAAATTCCATTCCCTGTCTTGGAATATCAGATCCCTTAAGAGTCTCTAGCTAATAAATGCTTGGAATTTCTCCATGGACTAAAAATATATGCCCACTTCCAGTGAGAAAGAGGGTTAATAATCCAAGAGGTAGTATCTGGTGTAGTATAGTATCAAGGCACCAACAACCAACCAATTAGATTATCTGCACTATCTAGAGTTGCGGCATGTATATATAACACATGAGGTCAGAAATTGATGACCCTTTTTGTGGGCACATGCCACCCTGGCCGGCCAGACCGGGATGATGCAATCCAGTACACGTGGAGAGAGCGTGTCTCTCTGTGCATCAGAAGGTGGCATGACAGGGTCTTCCGCATGCATGCAATGTTGGCATGTATTGCATGGACATAATAGCTAATAATGTGGGCAAGATAGTTTATAAGTTATCAGTTAGCTTGTACTTAAGTTTAATAGGGTGAATTTTAAATATCCTTTTCCACTATTTACAACTTCCAGCCTACCAACTCACCATCCCAGATACAGAATAGTACAAAATGATACAGAATAGCATTACTGTACTTTAATAAGTTTAATAGGGTGCATGAATTTTAACATCCTTTCCCACCGTTACAATTTCCAGCCTTGTAACTCAATTCACAGATATCTTCACCTCCCGCACCAAGAGTAGCAGCTTTTGTTGTATCATAATATGTGCACTGAACAGAGACATAGTTTCCATCAGAGCAAGTTGTAGGTGAGCTTGGAATCTTTTCAATACAGCTTCTCAGACATTTACAAGAAGAATTTCCACAACTGACACTGTTCAACCACACTTTATCGGTCGATTTCTTTGAGGTCTTAGTAATCTGTATGGCATTGGTGTAACCCATTTGACGACAAGCTGAATCAGCAGCTTGCTGGTTGATGTTACATATATTGCCCCATTCGTTGTTGAGAAAGATCTCCAAGACTCCAGATGAAGGTGCCGAAGTGGTCAGCTCAGTTGTAGTATTACCGGCATTCAGTCGCACCTGAGTATTGTATGGATGCCTCCAAAGAGATTGAGCACACCTGACAACTACATCCATTTGATGTGTACAGCCAGAGGTATCAGTGGTATATCCACACCTCAATACATGGCTCTGACCATCAAAAATTGAAAAGTTGCAGCTTGTGCTATGGGAATCTTCGGCAAATATTCAGTCTTGTTGTAAGGCGCATAGATAATGTAATCAAAGCTGTCTACATGCTGCCTCTGCTCCTCCACTGGATATGCCACAGAAGGTGCCTCCCCACAGCATCACCATGGCCAGGGTGTATCCTCGTCAATCTCACGTCTCCCTCAGATGAGGTGGTCGTTGAAACAATACCGCCACGGCCACATGAAATTTTCCCCAGGATGTGAGGTTAGTTGCTACAAAAAGGTAGTTTCCCTAAGGTGTGACATCGTGTGACAATGACTGCATGACCAGCTGTCTGCTTTATGGAGATAGCTAATTGGCTCCTGTCAGGGACCATTCTTTAATACAGCTGCCTGGTATGACAGCCCTGCATGGTTAAGCTTTTAGTCTCCATAGGTGAGACCTGGCTTGGAATGGATTTGATAGGTCTAATCTAAATGGCACTTAGTACGGAATATCTCCCCTGGTATGGAATAATTATGTCTATGATAAAAAATTCCATTCTCTCTTAGAATTCCATTCTCTATCTTGGAATATCAGATCCCCTTACGAGTCTCTGGTATGCACTAGTTATAAGATATGATCCCTTGGGCTTGGAATTTCTTGTCACCTTAGCCTATATATCCAGTGTAAGTTATGCCTAATTCAGAAGAGGAGGGTTAATAATCCAAGAGGCTATCTGCTGTAGTAATAAAACACCCATCTGCAAACAGCCAATTCAATTAGCTATGACCCTTTCGTGGGCACACGGCCAGACTCGTTTCCAAGACCAGGATGATGCAATCCAGTGCACGTGGAGAGAGCATGTCTCTCTGCACGTGTGGAAAAAGTAATTATCAACAGGGTCTTCCTCATGCATGCAACGTTGGCATGTATTGCATGGACCTATGGCTAATAATGTGGGCAAGATAAAGATAGTTCAGCCGCAAGATATGAGCTAATACGAAATAATACAAACCATCCATTCACCATTATCATAAAAAGTGTGCATATCCATTTGTATAACTGTATATGTATAATATTATATTTAGCTCTATTAGCTAATCATTGCCAGGCAAACAATATAGCTATATCATGGCTATATATATTATGCAAATGATGAACTTATTAATAAGCTAGATTATTAACTACAGTAGAATCTGATGCAAAAATCTGCTATGGGTGACTAGAGCTTTTAGTTTAGAGGAGAGGGGGCTAGGCTAAGAACCCTCCAGTAAGAATCCTTATTATAATAATTATGCTCATTAAATTTAAATTTTAATAAAAGGACCACATTTATAATAGATATATATAGCTACTGAAGAACTACCAAGTCTCTAGGGAAAGTGTATATTGTAGTCTTAATTATTATTTAGTGAGATAGCAGTTAACTGTACACAGCTTCTGTGTTGACTGGCTGATAGCTTTGGGTCGATCTTCCTCTGACATGCTTAAACAGGGCACAAGAAGGCACTGCACAGCAGCAGACGATGGTAATAACGCAGCCCAAGATGATCAGAATAAAAACAGCAACGACCACTCCAATCACAAATTGGTCACACCATTAACTATATCTCCTCCAGCAGAAGTGGTGGAGGTATTCCCACCTCCACCAGCGGAAGTGGTAGAGGTATCCCCACCTCCACCACCACAGTTTTCACCATTATAATTAGTATCACATAAACTTTCACTCCCTGAAGTAGCAGTAGCAGCTCTTGACATATCATACGTACACTGAACAGAGATATAGTTCCCACCAGAGCAAGTTGTAGGCAAGCTTGGACTAGTCTCTGTCCCAGCCCCCTAGCTCACAGCACTGGATGTATTGCATCACCAGCACGCGAGGAAGGGGTCTGGTGGTCGGGCTGCAGCGGTCACGGAACTGAGGAATGTTTGGAATTTTACTTTTCAATAATTATGCGCATGCGTGTTCATTTGCCGCGGGAAAAAAGTTATTGCATGCAGCAGCAATGAGGCAGCTTTCTTGCAGGGTCTGTGGGAAAGAGCTCACTGATCACAGAGCTAGAGAGCGCAGGGTTCTCCACAGTAGTGCTAACAAGGAAGTGCTACCTGTTCTAGAAAAGTATATCTCCCATGGCCAGGGAAGGATAAACCCTGCAATGATCTCTCCAATAGCTAGTGGTGGACCCTGGATCTGCAAACATCCATGCTATAAAGAGTTAAAGCGAGTTCAAGAGATTCAAAATGAACTGCAGACACTGGACATCAAATTGAGGGGCAAGATTGGTTCAACATATGGTGTTGAGAGCATTCCCATTACATTCAGAGTTGAAATCATACAAGACCATCTATCACCCCTATGGAAGATAAAACAGCATTTGGAGCCTAGCAAGCTCTATCACTGCATTAAAATAACTCACCATCTCTTTACAGTGTGTGCCTCATCCACAACGAAAGCAACAAGATTATCCTGATAAATCTGGGATTGGAGCATCTCTCTGTATTGCTCATTTGTCAACAGGGCTTCTGGACTAATGTAAATAAGCTGAGCATTTCCATCAAATACCTCCTGAATAGAAACTTGCTGGTAAATAGCTACTACTACTTATAACTACAACAGAAAAATAATCCTTAAAGCGATTGTATTGATCTTCCATAAGTGATAGCAAAGGGGCCACACAAATCACTATTGACAAATGATCTCTATGTCCACGTAGGTAGTCAAATAAGTGAGGTAATATAGCAAAGCACAAAGATTTTCCGTACCCAGTTGGCAGACAAATGAAGACATCCTTCCCTTCCAAGAATGCTCTAACACACTTATCTTGCTCAGGTAAGAGTTCTTTTATTTTCATTTTAGAACAGGCATACTTTATTGCTTCATCCACAGCAGCTTGCTTATCATCTGGCCTCTTCTCCATTATTATCAAGTTTCACCTACCACACCCCTTTTCGCGCGAAAGTTAATGTCTGGTGGTAAAATGGAAATCTAATCATTGGGTGCGCCTGAATTCCGGCGCAGTTCCGTGACCGCTGCAGCCCGACCACCAGACCCCTTCCTCGCGTGCTGGTGATGCAATACATCCAGTGCTGTGAGCTAGGGGGCTGGGACAGAGACTAAGCTTGGACCGTGTCCAAAACAGCTTCTAAGACATTTGATTCTGCAGCTGCCCCCCTAAGCAATGTTAATGGTGAATCAGGTTCCACTAACTCGTACTCCACTGCACTGCCTGGGGTCAAATTCAAATTTGTCAGCCTCCAATGACAATGGTCATGGACAAAAAAAAAATGCTCATGCGCGCGTGCGCGCAGAGACTAGATATAGACCCGCTCAGCAATAATGACGACCCTTTCCAGCCACTTTATATGCATGACGACACTTTCCAATCTCAATCTTCCCCCCTTCCCCAAGTTTTTCATAGCACACTAATACCCTCTGACCAAAAAGGGAAATCTTTCATGTATAATTACAATTATTACACAGGATCAGGGAAATTAATGGAATGATTGAGCTATTGTGTTTCAGCTATTGATGGGTTGATATCCTTCTTTCTTCCTTTTCAAGCACCGAGACAGAAAACATGCAGGTATAGTCACACACACAACAAGCACGATAATCAACAATAAAAGAGCTGCTGCCCCAATTTCTATTGCAATTCCAATTACAGACCATCCATTGCATGTTGTAGGATGAGAACAAATACCTTTACTTCCTGATGAAGAGGGGGAGTTATTAGGAACTGTCGAGTTAAAGGTGCACTCAAGAGAGAGATGGCTGATGCAGGCGATGAGAGAACTTGGATTCTTGAAGCAGCCATTAAGACACTGACAAGAAGAGCCTGGATTTCCACAATGGACTCCATTCAACCATGCATCTGACGACGAATTATTAGATAAGACTTTACCACCTGTATCTAGAGCATTTGTATACCCCATCTGTCGGCACGCTGTATCAGCAGCTTGCTTATCAATGCCAGAATCACACACATACCCCCATTTTTTATTCAGAAAAACTTGTAAAAGTCCTGAAGAAGGTGACAAAGTAATATCACGATCTTGTGAAGGAGATATGGGTGTTAATTGTACTTGACTGTTATAAGGGTGTGAGGATAGAAGAATACCATTACATGTGAGAACAATGTCTTCATCATGATCACACTTGATATCATTGGAGTAGTCACATCTCAATACATGGAGGACATCTGTTTGTTCACAACGAACATTTCCAATGGCTATTGGCATGTCATCACTAGCTCTTGGAACCACCAACTTATTTGTCATTTGGGAGTATGGTTCAAAAGATATGACGCCATCGAAACCCAGTTGTCGACAGGCTGCTTCAGCTCCCCCTGAGTCCATACCACAAATGGTACCCCATTTTCGAGAGAGGTAAATATCAAGTCTCCCCATCCAGCTGTTCGCAGTGATGTTGGGATATCTGACCAATCTCACGTCTCCCTCCGACTGACCTGATGCTGGTACTACCTTGTATGAAAAGAGAGTCATTGAAGTTATTGAGATCAGCCAGAGATGAAGCTTTGCTTTGGGCGGTGATAATATCATCTCTGTAACTGCCTCGAGGATTCTTGGATAGCTTTAGCAGCCGGTTAACGCACTCTGAACGAACCAATAACAGGCAGCTCAATCGACGGTAAACTCTACTACTTTTTTCAGTCCTTCTACTATACAAGGAGGGTATAGCGCATGCCCCTAATTAATTAAACTTCTATTGGACTGGCAGTATCGGGTACACTACCTTCTGTCTTCAGCTGTGGTGACAAGTGAAACACTATGGTGAAAACCACTAAGGTGTAGGCAGCATAACAGTGGTCTACATGAAGCTGTCCAATCATAACCCAATGTTACGATCCAGACCCCCCCCCCCCCCCCCCCCCAAAAAAACAACAACAACTAATTAATAAAAATCAAGCCATCGTGAAATTTTTTTGGGTACAATTTAATTATAAAAATTATTAACAATTTTTTGGTCTACAAATGTTTATACATTGATGATAAGTGCAATTCACTGCAAGTATAAATTATTATTTCAATCTTATATTCACAGCGTAACAATAATTACATTTTAGACATTAGCTACAGGCAGAGTTACTATCTCTTTGGAGGTGGCCATTGTCTTGATGATAGTCCTTTTGAAGGTATAGGTGGCTTGGACTCACCTGGTATAATTACACAATGATTGTAACAACAACAACAACAACAACAACAACAACAACAACAGCAATTTTTTTAGAAGCTGAATAAGAAGCACAGAATTTTATAGTGGAACCTCCAAATAATGTACTTTGGACCCTGAGGTTATCCTCTTTTGGAGGCTATTCATGGTGTGTGTACTGTGTAGTACAAAGTTCAGATTTCCTTTGAGATAGAGGTCTCTCTCTTTATAGAGTGTCCTAGTATCGATAACACACTCACTAACAATGTAAATACTCACCATTAGTCTTAGCCTGGGTTCTATACTATAGGGCAATGTTCAACATTCAGTTCACTAACCATACTCTCGATACCCATACATATCCACAATTTCAATGAGTCATGACCTGAGAGTCAGCTCACTTGCTGCAATAATGCTCACCATTAGGGTTATATATAATGTTCGTCATAGGGTTCTATATAATGCTCACCACATATAATGCTCACCATAGGGTTCTATATAACGCTCACCATTAGCCTTGGGGGGTAGTCCTGGTTTTCGGGGAATGTATGGAGCCATTGGTGGTTTGGGGGGTAGTTGGGGGTTGAAAGGTTTGGGTGGGATGGAAGGGAGAGGAGGATCGTTGGAGACATTGCCGGCACTTGCAGGCACCATGCCAGCCTGCTGGTCCTGGGAGGGCAGTCTGGAACGAGGCACTGGGCGTGGTCTCTCTGGACTGTCTGTAGAATCTCCAGCATCCAGTGACTGAGACTACAGGAAAAAAGATCAGCATGAAAAAGGAATAACATGTCCATTTTGATTGGTTGACTGGACATCCAATGATGTTTAAAATGCCCTCAGGTAACCAACTCCTAGCTCCCCTTGATCAATGATTAACACTAGCAGCTAGCAACTTAATTACCACTGAGGTCTTTGTTCTCTTCTTGACCGGTAGTGGAGGGGCCGCAGGATTGGATGGAGAAGACTGCAATTAATGGAACACCACTTATTGTTTTTATGTATGAATTGTTACGTCAGTGCAATGCTTGGATTAAGAGACCACAGCTCCCTCTGACATGTACATCCCAACTGTTATGACCTCACTAAATACACCACCCACCACTTGTCACAACTTCTTATTTAGGAGAACATAAAATAACAAGTCTGGGCCAAAGCAAGCAAGTAGGCACTCATGCCACAACAAGGAGATTAACCTAAACAAGGGGACCTTGTTTAGACCTAACCTAAAGACACTCTCCTAATAAGGCCTAAGACCTAACCTAAAGACACTCTCTAGAACAAGGGGAGTAGCTAGTATTTCGGTACCTCGGGAGTTCTCTTCTTGATGGCTGGAGGAGAGGATTTGGGTGGGATGGAAGGAGCAGAAGGCGTGGCTACCTTACTCTCGCCAAGTCTCGGTGGAGGTTTATTGGGAGGTGGTGTAAACTGCTTGAGAAGAGCAGCTGGTGAGGAGGAAAGGTTTGTGGACTGTCCCGTTTCGGGGGATAATTTCTGACCAGAGATTTGAACCGGAGGATCAAGAGTATCGAAGCTATACACGTCGTCGTCATCGTACATCTGCATTTGAGGCTTCACATCATCGTACTTGGCTCTAGGCGGCAGTGCTCTCATAGCAGTAGATGTCTCGGGAACGGTTGGCGCTGAAGTCGGTTCGAGGGAGTCGAATCCATACACATCGGGATCGTCATGGAACTGGTAGTTCTGTGTTGGTTGTTGCTGAGGAAGTTTAGCACTTATCGATGTTTTTTTAGGGACCACGGGAGAAGCAGAGCTGGCCTTTTTTGGGAGTGGAGGAGGGTCATCTTTGGCGTCGTACTTAAATGTATTTTCATTCTTGGATTCGTTTTTCGAACTTGCATTCCAGTGGGCCATTGGTTCTGGGTTCCTCACGGCAGACGTTAGCACCTCCTTCTCTTCCAAGTTATCAAATTCATAGATGTTCTCGTCATCCTTGTAAGATGGCTGATAAGAAGAAGCTAAAGGAGTTGATGGTGGTAACCCTTTACCAACCTGAGGCTTTTGGGTGACAGAAGGAGGCTGCTCTAAAGTATCAAAAGCATAAATATCATCGTCTCCTGCAACACGAGTTGTAGATGAAATGGGTTGTTGTTGTTGTTGTTGTTGTTGTTGTTGTTGTTGTTGTTTACTGGGCCTAATAGGAGGAGCCACTGGATTGAGAGAATCGAAGGAATAGATATCGTCATCCACAACTTTTGGTGTGGTGATGGTGGTGGAAAAAGACGAAGACATTGAACTTCGCATTGTATCTCGTCTCTTTGGAGGTAACTTTGGTAGCTCTTCTGGTTGGGACACAGGGCTTCTGGAAGTATTTTGCTGATCTAGCAGAGGCGATGGAGACTTGACGTTGATTGGAATCGATTGAGTAGGAGATGGATTGTGTTTCTTGAGAGGGGGAGAAGGGGGTGGAGAATTTGGCTCAGGAGGGACGAGAACTCGACCGGTTTTAGTGGACACCCATTTGGAGCGATCAGCATTCGAAGATGCCCGATCACGTGGTGAAGAAGAGAAAATCGATGATCCCATTGAAATATCAGGGGCACTCGGAGATCTCCCCCTCTCTCCTCGTGCTGGACTACTATGAGTCGTGTCAGAGTCTCCAGCGATAGAAGATCGAGTACTGGACGAGGAAAGCAATGGAAGAACGGCTCTCTCAACATCGTCTTTAAACTCCGGAATCTCAACTTGTCCCCCTTCCAAATTGACATGCGTGTAGCCGTCATCCTCCTCTTCTTCGTTAATCTCTGAAATCCGATTGGCTGCTTTTTTCTTTGGAAGCACAGGGGCAGGATAGGATGGAGGAGCATTGAAACTCGATCGAGGGCTGGTTTTCTCAGGTTCGCTTGTCGCCTGAGGGGTAGGAACGACTGCATCTTCTCTCAGGAAATCGGAGATCGGTTCGTAAGCGTCATCGTCCGAAATTTGATTCAGAGAAGAATTGGAACTGTGCTGAGAACCAGAAAGTCTCTTTGAGTTGTTGGCAATTTCTCCGCTACTCGTGCTGAGATGCTTCCTAGATTGGTACGGGGAGGGGACTTTGGGGGAACCTTCGCGAGACTTTCTCGGTGTGCTATGGAGCGGGGAAGGAGAACCTTTGGTTTTGGGGTGTTGGTCGATCTCAGTGTCCTCGTAGTTAGAAACCCTCCTGTTTGGTATTCCAGTGGCTCGGCGGTTTATTTTACTCGGCATGGTGCCTGCATGACTGAATTCATAGGGGGAGGGGGAGGGGGAAGGATGAAACAGGTTTATAAAGAATGTAAGTACTATCCATTTTGGTTGTCAGGAAGGTTAGGGGGACAACTACATACCTTAAGGTGACTTTTATTAACGGGTACTCATTTTAGCGAATTTTAGCGAATTTGTAATTTTCGCTAATAATAATACCAGCAAAAAATACGTAATGATTTTGACCACGCCCACACGCTAGCTACGTAGCTAACTAGAGATTGCTTCATCGCCGGAGGAGCCGAGTTCTTCCAAATATTTGGAGTCAGTGATATCTTCAAACTTTCCATCTACTGGCTCCTGGTATAAGTGGGTTTATTTGATGGATCTACTGTACTCCCCCTGCTAACCCCTTTGAAGAAATCATATGGCTACCTGTAACTTCTGACATAACATTCACATCGTCATTATAATCATGCCAATATTATAGTCATTATATGCTTGTGCCCCTCCTTTCCTGGTCATCTCCATTTCTGCATCCACCATGACCAGAATCATGGCCAAATCCGATTGTACATTGTGATGCTAAACAACGCCAGACTGATTTGGATTTTTCTTGAGCTGCTCCTCAAAATCGCCAAAATTAGTACCCTAAATTTTAACCGAAATCAAAAATCGCTAAAATTAGTCTACGCTAATAATAGTTACCTTAAGGTACATGGATTGTATAGGACATGAAAGGCTTAGGTCCTTGTAAGCCATTACCTCATTCCTTATGCAGTGTGTGCAATATTACTGCTGGCCACCGGCCACTTTCTGACCATTTCCCCCCTGACAATTCAGGATATTCCGTCAGAATAAATTCAAGAATTGATCGCAACATGAATAATACTCAAAGAAGATAAATTAATCACCAGCAAATTTGCAATAATGTCTGATCAGAGTAAGTTTGGATTTTGCACACTGTTATGGACAACCATCCTGAAATCTATTGTATCTAATCTACAGTTATCTATTATATTGACTGAAACAAATGAATGAATGGGACATAGACTTACCCGGCACCTGTTGATAGGCCAGAACTGATGCTTGTTCTTTTATTGTCAAAGCCGGAGCCCAAAGGAGTGGGAGGGAGGGGTCTTGCGATTGTGGCTGCTCGTGCTACCTTCTTGGGGCCGATAGTCTTTGCCTGCATTTGAAAGCATCAATTGATCAGGATAATACAGAGGAACCTCTCTATTGTGGACACTTTGGGACCTTGGAAATTGTCCTTAGTATAGAGGTGTCCTCAATACAGAGGTTGATGGAACCTCTCTATTGTGGACACTTTAGGACCTTGGAAATTGTCCTTAGTATAGAGGTGTCCTCAATACTGAGGTTGGTTGATACAGTGGAACCTCTCTATTGTGGACACTTCAGGACCTTGGAAATTGTCCTTAGTATAGAGGTGTCCTCAATACAGAGGTTGATGGAACCTCTCTATTGTGGACACTTTGGGACCTTAGAAATTGTCCTTAGTATAGAGGTGTCCTCAATACAGAGGTTGATGGAACCTCTCTATTGTGGACACTTTGGGACCTTGGAAATTGTCCTTAGTATAGAGGTGTCCTCAATACAGAGGTTGATGGAACCTCTCTATTGTGGACACTTTGGGACCTTGGAAATTGTCCTTAGTATAGAGGTGTCCTCAATACAGAGGTTGGATAACACAGTGGAACCTCTTTATTGATTGTAGACACTTTGGGATCTTGGAAATTCTCTTCAGCACTTTATTGTGGACACTTTGGGAAATTGCCTTTAGCATATAGAGGAATGTACGTTACCTTTCTTCTTTCTGGGAATACGATGCACTGGAAGTCCTCAAAGCACTGCTCCAATTTTGCTTGGAGTCCTTGCAAACTCTGGTTGATTCTCTGGCCATGTAGAGCCAGTGCTTTCTCAAGAATAGAAGTCTGAGGTAGCAAAAAAATAAACAATGAAACAAACAAACGAACAAACAAACAAATAATGAAACAAACAAATAAACAAGACTCATTCAGTACACTTGGACATTTTCTAGCCTGCCCATTATAAGCCCTAGCTCTAGCCCTATATAATGTAGCCCCACCCTGACAAGGGGGAGGGGCCCTAGCCCTAGCCCTGTGATGTAGCCCTCACTTGTTCTTCAATGAGACTCCTCAACTTGACGACTCTTTCTTTATCCTCTGGGTGTTCCGTGACATAGAAAGGGTTGAAAAATATCTTCTCGTAGTTGCCGACTCCGCCCATCACAGCAGCATCAATGACGCCATTCAGGAGCATGCTCAGTGGGTTAATGTTCAGGGTCTTGTCCGAGGAGTAAATGGCTATTTGCAGTTGGATCTCTTGGTTCTTGCTCTCCACTGTCTCCAATGCAATTGTCAGTGGGTCAAGTTGTTGCTGAAAAAATCATCATTCAAAAAAATAAATAAATGAAACTTTAGATTTAACTAAGTGGCCTTAATAGGGAGGTGGTTAGGTTGAAATAGCTGTTGGGATGTTGGTATAGGTGCTGTTGGGACATGGCAGAGTAGCATTGCAGGATACTCTGATTAATAATTAATATAGCTACACATTTCAATGTAGCTGGAATACACTAGCTGGAATAGGTGCTGTTGGGATGTGGTGGAGTGGTTGTCTTAAAAGAGAGGTGGTCTCATTATAGGGTGGTCTGATTACGACAGCTAGTTGGAATAGGTGCTGTCGGGACGTGGTGGAGTGGTCGTCTTAAAAGAGAGGTGGTCTGATTACGACAGCTAGTTGGAATAGGTGTTGTTGGGACATGGGTGGGATGGGAGGTGACCTTCATTTGATTGAAACAGGATTCACTGTGACAATCATGTGTGCTTACCTCTTTGATTTGCGATACTTCGAACCAGCTGATGACTCCAGGAAAGCTGTGTAAGGTGGTGAAGGTGGTTCGGTCTATCCACAAGGACTGAAGAACACAATGTAAATACATACACTTAACGTCATCATCTCTAGGAGCTAAAAAAAATGTAAAATTGACTCTATTTTATGTAACTTACGGCAAATTCACACTCTTTGTTCTTCTGGCCTTTGTGGAACGGACGATCATATCGAAAGTCCTGAACATCATTTGTCTGATAGTACCTACAAGCAAAATATGAATAATGGGGACATGTTGGGGACAGATTGTCCTTTATTAACAAGGTTTGTCTTCTTTTGGAATGTTCTTTATAAAAGGCTCCATTTCCCAGTACACTAATAATGGACATGACATCCATCCTTTCGTCCCTTTTAGATTGTCTTTTGTTTGTCCTCTTTTGGAGTACTGTAGATTTCAATTCATTTATGTAAATAGGGTGTGGGTGTGGGTGTGTGTGTGTGTGTGTGTGGGGGGGGGGGGGGAAGTGTGATGGGGAAGGGATGGGGGTGTGTAATGCAGGTTACTCACTCTGCAATCTTGTCAGGAATTCTCTTGTCCTTGAACTTCTCATGTTCTTTGGAAATAGGCTGGACAGTCCTCACTTGGAGATCTTTAGTGGCACAAATTTATCGTCAAGAGAAATTCATGTATGTACCAACTACCCTGTGTACAAGATCTAACCAATTGGCAGCAGAGATATACTAGATTCTGTATTCTCATAGTATACTCAGGATATACTAGATTCTGTTTCTCATAGTATATCTGTATTCTCAGTATTCTCATAGTATACTCAGGATATACTAGATTCTGTATTCTCATAGTATACTCAGGATATACTAGATTCTGTATTCTCATAGTATACTTAGGATACACATTCCATTGGAGTTCTGTATTTCACTTTCAGGGGGTGTGGTTGTCTTCAAGATCTGTATAGTCGCGATGGCAATAATATCCTGAGTTGTGACATGCTAAGTTTACTGACCTCGGCATTTATAAACTCGTCTGTCAGTCTCTTGATGAAACTTCCTAATTTTTCATATGGTTGCCCACGATGGATAAATATCTTATTCTAAAAACAACAAACAAAAAAATAAATAAAAACAAAACAACAAACAAATAAAACAAAACAACAGACAATCATGATGTAATGTATTACCCTGAGGAAGAGGGGAAATCCCTTGCCATAATAGCCCACCATGAAGTACTCCGGAGCTACTCTCAACTGTTGAATGTCTATGATTTTATGAAAGAATGTTGCTTCTTTTTGCTGAAAGAAAGAAAATAAAGACATGAATATAAGAAAATCTAGAGAGAGAGAGAGAGAGAGAGAGAGAGAGAGAGAGAGAGAGAGAGAGAGAGAGAGAGAGAGAGAGAGAGAGAGAGAGAGAGAGAGAGAGACTCATCACTACTTACCAGGATGATAGCCAGTTTGTTATAATCGAACACCTCCATCTCATAGAGATGAGCCAGCTCCTTGCAGAGTGGAATGCCACACTCCCAGGCCTTGCCCTCGTCAAACAGATGAATGGCATCCATATAGAGTTTCTCTTTCCGCTCTCTGGCAGTCTGTACGGGGTACTTGTCCACGGGGGACACCAGTTGGTCCATGGCCCATTCCAGCTCCTTGGCGTGGAGAAGCAGTGTGAAACCAGCCTCTGTGTAACTCTGGTCCAACTGGTGGAGTTCCGCTAGCTTGTAAATGTACTTGATATACAGTTCTTCCTTCTCAATGTCTTTGTAGAAATGCTACATTAACAAGTTCCTATGTAAGTTAACTGCGAGAACAGTAAATGCTCCAGTAACCTATGATCTCCAAACAGTAAATTCTCTAAAGTATACTATAGTAATCTATGATCTCCAATACAGTATACTTCTTGTATACTCTAGTAATTTAACACAGTAAACTCACTAGTAAATTGAGCATGCAGCCCATCCTTCTTCCCTTGTTGGTGTCGTCAGTGGGGACATTCCTATAATCAAGCAGCAAAGCTATCAGCCGCGTTACAGTCTCAATGAAAGGTGGTCCACTGGTGCTTAGAGCTGTGCTCTTCTTACAGAGTGAAGTCATGCTAAAAAGGACGAGAGAGAGAGAGAGAGAGAGAGAGAGAGAGAGAGAGAGAGAGAGAGAGAGAGAGAGAGAGAGAGAGAGAGAGAGAGAGAGAGAGAGCATAGTGAGTAGGCATAGAATAGCAGTAGGGAACCTAGTGAACCTTGAACTTTCCATTAGCTTACATTGAAGCTAGTGACTATCATTGTTCTAATATGATCTGCATTCAAAGCATAACCTTAGTCTGATGCAATGTCCTATATGTACCTAGACAAGGATCAAGTGATTCTACTGACTTACATTTCACTAAACATCTCCTTGTACTCCTCGTCTCCATGGCCAGAGAACAGAAGCTCATCCATCTTGTCAAACACCTCTGTTTCAACCTGCACAACGTAATCATAACTTTCAGAATACACTGGAACCTGTCTACAGCTACCACCTTTGGGCCACCAAAAGACCTGTGGTCTCTTTACAGAGGTCAAAAAGCACATAACCAAGTGGTCTTTAAAGAGAGGTGGTCTCTGAATAGGTAGCTAATTTAATAATAATAGGTTGGTCTCTTAATAGTTTAATTATAGGGTGGTCTCTTAATACAGGTTTCTCAATTCCTACCATCATATTCTATGCAACATGTTCAAGGTTTCGGAAAGAATGCATACTTTCCACAAACATTTCTTGCTTAGCTCTATGCAACAAATAAAATCCCCCCCCATTTCTGGTTCTGGTATGCCCTTACCCTCTTAAAGTTGCTGTTGACTTGGTTCTCGCAGGATATGACGTCAAAGATGAGGGGAATGGAGATGCGTCTCAGTTCCCTTTGCTTCAGAAAAGATATCCTCAGGAAGGAGTTGATAAGGTCAGGGATGAACTGACCCTTCTGGATGGACAGTTTATGCCACATCAGGATAACTTGTCTTCCAATATTCACTCGATAGTCTCCAAATCTGTGTGTGTGTGTGTGTGTGTGTGTGTGTGAGAGAGAGAGAGAGAGAGAGAGAGAGAGAGAGAGAGAGAGAGAGAGAGAGAGAGAGAGAGAGAGAGAGAGAGAGAGAGAGAGAGAGAGAGAGAGAGAGAGAGAGAGAGAGAGAGAGAGAGAGAGAGAGAGAGAGAGAGAGAGAGAGAGAGAGAGAGAGAGAGAGAGAGAGAGAGAGAGAGAGAGAGATCACCTTGAAGTGCTTAACATTACAGCTGCACTTACTGCTGGAGGTAGAGGTCTTTCCGGTAATCTGAGAACCTTTCCAGCTGGAGGTGTGGCTGGGTGACAAAATCAGTACAGATGCCAAAGAACTCGTCCCATATGAGAGGGTTGAAGTTATGAGTGCCGAGGAAGGACTGAAGAAGGGAAGTGGAGATACAGGTGATGGTTCGGGCCAGGATGCGACTCTGAATCAGGTACATGCTGATCCAGTTTAGCTGGAATAGAGAGTTCTTCATGATGCTGGCGAGACCCATCATGAAATCTGTTAGGAAATCCTACGAAATGCAGTTAATAACATTAAAAAACCACCTCCATTGAGATGAATGAATAATTATAGCAGGAGTTTGAAAATCAGTGCTAAGTCAGGTCAAAATTTGGCCCTGTAACAATAATTATTGTCCTGATGCTATACTTGTCCTAGTCTGTCACAAGTTTTGATCAGTCATAGGTCACACACACGTACTTTGAGGGTTGAGCCGTAAGTGGTCTTCAGCGAGTCAAAGAATGTGGCATAGTGTCTGTCACGCATTACGTCCAATAGACCAATCAGATTCACCATATTCAGGGACTGAAAAAGAAGGGATTCGATTATTAACAAATTTTTTGATCCATGGAGTTATAGTTTGATCTATAAAAAATATCCAGCCCACTAAAATGTCACATCTGTAACCACGAAAATATCCTGCCCACTAAAATATCCACCTCCCTATTCAATACCCACAAAGATATCCAGCCTACTTATTATAACCACAAAAATATCCGGCCCACTAAAATATCCCATCAACACACCTCCCTGTTTAATACCAACAAAGATATCCAGCCCACTAAAATATCCAGCCCACTAAAATATCCACCCACGCACACACACACACACACATGCACATACATAGAGTGGGTTATTCTTGGAGATCTGTTTGGACAGTCTGAGGAGCGGATAGATCAAGTAGACAGCCTTCTCAATGTCCTCTTCGCTAGCCTTCACAGCTGGGTCAGCAAGGGTTTCCAGCAGCTTGCCCATGCAAGTCATACAGTCACTATTAGACTGGACTTCAGGTTTAAAGTCCGTCTTGGGCATGATGTTGTCCATATACGACACCAAGTGACTCACATAGGGCTGAATGAGCTTCTGTCTGGCCCCCGAGGTGTGGAACAGCTTGACGGGTCCGTCCAGGACTTTCAGCATGAACTGGAGTTTGTCTCGTGGGAGGGTCGAGTGTGTGTTGCGTATGGAGTCCAGAAACTGGGCGATGAGGGTACTATAGCATGTACATGGCATGTGCATGGAAAGGGAAGGAAAGTGACTCTAATCAGAACACCTTTAAAGCTACGACTAAGGGATGCAAAAGAAGCATCCAGAAATGATTATGGATCAATCTTATGATGGTCTCCTGGTACTATTAGCATAGTTATCAAGCCCTAGCCCTAGCCCCCTATCCCTAGCCCTAGCCCTAGCACCCTAGCTCTCTGTTGGTATTTTAAATGTGAAATTTGGTCCAGAATGAGAAAGTTAGAGCAGATATTGATCAATGGACCAAGTGAATGGAAATAGAGATTAGCTCTTGACTCACGCTACGGTGTCCTCAGGCAGAACCAAGATAATGTCAGGTAACACAGAGGGTAGGTTATGCAGCAAGATGCTCTGAAATCACATGACAATCACGTGATAAATGATTTATATGAATACAACAAAAACAAACAATAAACAAAACAAATAACAAAAAATTGTACCTGGACTATGTAGACATCTTTGACCTTGCTTTCTTGGTAGCCCATGAATGTGTTGAGTGTGGAGAACACTTGTTTTAGCTCATCGATGAAGGTAGGGTCGTCCATCTTTCTACTCCTACACAATTAGATATGCATACTAACAAGCCACAACAACAACAACAACAACAACAACAACAACAACAACAAAAACAACAACAAAGTATACAGGAGGAAGCCCCTGCTAATCATACTGCACTAAGTGGGTAAGCATAAGGAGTGAACTCCAAGTTATTTTCTATGCATATGGGCGGGGTTACATGGCTATACTTCATATAAAAGGAGTAAGCCCCTGCTAATCTTATACTTCATGTAAAAGGAGTAGGCCCCTCCCCTTTATGGGTGGGGTTACCTATACTTTATGTAAAAGGAGTAAGCCTCTCCCCTTTATGGGTGGGTTTACCTAAAAGGAGTAAGCTCCTCCTCTTTATGGGTGGGGTATATGTAAAAGGAGTAAGCCTCTCCCCTTTATGGGTGGGGTTACCTAAAAGGAGTAAGCCCCTCCTCTTTATGGGTGGGGTTATCTATACTTTATGTAAAAGGAGCTAATCTTGCCTTTTGTGTAGAGCGTGTGATTGAACCATGAAGCGAAAGAGATACTGCATGGTCTTGATAACTCGACACAACCTGGGATGGAGTTTGGGATGATGGCCGTACTCGCGAACGTGCTTCTCAAAACACCAAACAATAAACCTATAAATAAACAACCGAATAAACAAATAGTAACCATGTCAACTTGATAAACACCTGATATCACACAAAGTAATATAGGTGCTGTTGGGACCAGTTTACTGTAGCTGGAATGGGATATGGTGGGGTGGTCTTAATAGAGAGGTGGTCTCATTACAGGGTGGTCTGATTAGACAGGTTCCACTGTAGCTGGAATAGGTGCTGTTGGGACATGGTGGAGTGGTCTTAATAGAGAGGTGGTCTCATTACAGGGTGGTCTGATTAGACAGGTTTCACCTGTAGCTGGAATAGGTGCTGTTGAGACGTGGTGGAGTGGTCTTAATAGAGAGGTGGTCTCAATACAGGGTGGTCTGATTAGACAGGTTTCATGGGATATGGTGGAGTGGTCTTAATAAAGAGGTGGTCTGATTACAGGGTGGTCTGATTAGACAGGTCACTGTAGCTGGAATGGGATATGGTGGATAGAGAGGTGGTCTCAATACAGGGTGGTCAGCTGAGCACTGAATGTGTGTTGTATGTACCTGTGAGCCTGTAAGGCTGAGAAGTGCTTTGAGATGTAGATATCCAGAACAGTGGTGAAGTGTTGGTATTTGTCATCTTGCATCAGTCCAAAGATAGAGACCTGCACACATGAGAGGTAAAGAAGTAAAACTGTTTTTAAATACTGCTACTGTCTTGCACAAAGAGAGAGAGAGAGAGAGAGAGAGAGAGAGAGAGAGAGAGAGAGAGAGAGAGAGAGAGAGAGAGAGAGAGAGAGAGAGAGAGAAGTAAAACTGTTTTAAATACTGCTACTGTCTTGCACAAAGAGAGAAAGAGAAAGAGAGAGAGAGAAGTAAAACTGTTTTAAATACTGCTACTGTCTTGCACAAAGAGAGAGAGAGAGAGAGAGAGAGAGAACCACAAACAAAAAAACAACAACAACTAACGATTATCTTACCAAGACTTCGAATATTTTTTCTCCATAGACCTCTTGGTTGTTGCTGAGTATATCAAAGAGACAGTCGAGGGTGTCCTGAAGGAACTTGACCATTTCTTCACCTCCGATGTGAACCATGTTGCTGAGCACCACACTCAGATCCCTCTCACGCTGCCTCCACTTCAACAACATCAGCAATTCAACTGCAGGGTCATATGACAGTCATGTGATCATGCAGTAAGTTATGAACTTCAACATCAACTGCAGGGTCATGTGATCATGCTGTAGCTAAGGGTGCTGCAGGGTCATGTGACAGTCATGTGATTATGCAGTAGGGTGGGGTTTATCATTACTTTCAACACAAGCAATTCAACTGCAGGGTCATGTGACAGTCATGTGATCATACAGCAGCTAAGGGTAGCAATTCAGCTGCAGGGTCATGTGACAGTCATGTGATCATGCAGCAGCTAAGGGTGAGGGTTTTTGCTTCCAACAACATTGGCAATTTCAACTCAGGGTCACGTGACAGTCATGTGACTAATGAGTTACTTTTTTGAGTGAGTTTAGTGGAGCAGGTGAGCGTGGAGAGAGTGATACTCTCCTTGAAGCTGCGAGCAGGAGTCCCAACACTGGCCGCGGCTGCGGTGTCCAAATTCATCTTGGGAGAGAAAGTCCGACTGGTTCTATTCTCTATCACGTCATCTTTGCATGACGGGTACGAGAGGTAAGTCTTGGGGTCGTACCATTTCTTGTGCTCTGCCTGCAATGTGAAGAAAGAGGTGAATATATAACCGGTTATACAGGTCTGATGGCCACACCTACCTTGTAGATATAGAGTTCATGAGGTCCGTCACGAATGATACTCCCGTCATCCTTCATGATCTTCAGGAACGTGAATGCAAATGTCTTCTCAGACTTATCCTTGGCTGCAAAAAAAAAGAGCAAGAGTGATCTCTCTCTCTCTCTCTCTCTCTCTCTCTCTCTCTCTCTCTCTCTCTCTCTCTCTCACACACACACACACCTTCAGCCTTTGCCACATGCCTGAAGCAGATTCTGAGGTGAGCATCGGGCAGCTTATCAAAAGGAATGGAAAGCTGCAACATCACAATACACATCACATGATCATCACATGACAGTCACGAGACTGTAGTGGACCAACCTTGAATATTTCTGACCACTTTGGGTTGTTGGTGTGGTAAAAGATGAAGGACTCGTACTCATTGATTGGCTTTCTGCCAGCTCCAAGAATGATTGCTCTCTGAATACAAGATACGAAACATAAACAACAAAGAAGTAAACAAACAGACAGGTAAACAAATAAACACAAACAAACAAATAATCTTGAAAATTAAGTTCACTGGGATTGAAACAGTGTCTAATTTACTGACTATTTGCTCAGTAAATTACTGTCTGAAATTGATCAGTAAACTTTGAAATCACTGTCTCAGTAAATTTAGAAATTACTAAGCTGGAGATGTATCTAGTTCTAGTAGCGACTATCCATCTAATAGAGAGCTCACAGGGATGACTTGTCTTGATCCATCGATGACCTCGATAGCCACTTCAACGTTCCTCTCTGCCCTCTTGTGCCCTTTCTCGAACAGCCCATGGTCCAATGTGACGTAGATATCGTTGCGTACATCACCTAGGCAACAACAAGGAAGTAATGCAGTGGAATTCTGCTTTGTGATGCTATGTAAAGGTCTTAAGCACCACATATGCAAATTAGTGTGTTGGGTTCATCTAATCACATCCTGCAGACACATACCTCGCCCATGCAGAGATTAATATATACTGCAGGGATGTCCCATCTCAATCAACATAAACCACCTCTGGCCTTTCAATATGATTGTTAACGTTACACCTTCAATCTTGTGGTAAACTGAGCATGTAAAGTTTCTGCTCTTACAGGCCAAAATTATGCCATCTTCTAGTTCTGTGTGAGACTCACGCCTCATGTATTGACACTTGATTGTCTGAGTATGCAAGTGGGTGGGGCCTAGAAGTGGGTGCTGCAAACCCAATGTGCACAGCTGTCTTTATAAGTAAGGAGATTGTTTCATACAAATCAGATAAAGAAGAGCTTACATGATTCGATAAATTTTGGAAAGCCTATGGGGCTTGAGATGTAAACTAACAAGGGCAACCACTCTTTCATAAAACGGTCCAACTCTGCTTACTACCAGGCCTACATGCATGTATGCTCATCTACATCAGCTTGTGTCCAAAATTTGTTAACATGACAATCATTATTGAACATGATGAAATTTGGACAGTACTAGTCCAATGTAGCATCTTATACTATTACTTTGGCCTCATCAATAGTAGTGGGCAATACTAGCTTTTTTGTAACAATACGATACCAAGTATTTTTCTCACAAAAACAGTGATATTGATACTGGATTGATACGATACTAAATGTTGGTGGATTGATAAAAAGGTTATGTTTTTCGTTTAGAAATAAGAGTTTATAGCTAAACTAGCTCAGCTGCTAGATAGGGACCCGCTAGATAGACTGTACTCTGCACTTTGCACTGTCACACGATAAGGTCGATACCCGCCTAATTGATATTTCGATACTGATACTTGGTTCCATCAGTGAGGTATCGATATTTGGTATCAGTATCGCCCACCACTACTCATTAACTTATAAAAGTTAACCTTACTTACTCCAGTAGGCCTGGAAAGAGGATGATCGCAAGCAAAGCTGGTTTTTTAGGAAAAGAAGATGATGCTTGCATCTCAAGCCTACCTCTTAAGATTGAAGGTATATTAATTTTGTAGGCTTTTCTGAACTAAAAGAGTGACTCCATGGTAAAACTATAATGCTAAACAGATCTCCTCAACTTATAAAGACAGCATGTTTAGCTGCACCCACTTCTATGCCCCAACCATGGTGCGTGGTACAGTCTGTCTCTCACTTAGTGTTATGCAGCCTACCCTCCTACATAGGAGGTTGTATGGTTTAATACACAATCAAGCCCAAAGCTAGCAAAAGCTTATCTCTTTATAAAGACAGCATGTTCAGCTGTGCATGTTGGGTTTGCAGCACCCACTTCTAGGCCCCACCCACTTACATATTGAAGAGTTGGAAATGTTGCTCAACAATGTGTGTACAAACAACAGGCTCTCTTAAAAAAAAAGAAAGAAAAAAAGGCTGGGTTCAAGGCTATGCTTGACCATGTTGACCAACAGCACATCCATGGTGCGTGGCATCAGTCTACCTCTCACTCAGTAGCTTTGTGCAGCCCACCCTCCTACATAGGAGGTTATATGGCAGGCTTCCAAAAATTAAATCAGCTAAATCGAACACGACAAAGCTTAGTAGAAGCTTATTTCTTTATAAAGACAACATGTTCAGTTGTGCATGTTGGGTTTGCAGCACCCACTTCTAGGCCCCACCCACGAACATATTGAAGCAGAAAGGTACAGGGTTTAGCAGAATCTTTGCAACAAGAAATTGTTGTGATGAACTATACTGATGTGGTCCAGGCCTATTGTTCTAGCTACCACTGACTACTATTTCCAAATAAGGAGTGGTCTTAGGTCTTGCTACAAAGACTCTGTAATCACACAGAGTTGATTATTTTCATACAATTTGAACAGGGCATGATATACAGAAGCAGAATGTGCCAGTCCCTAGTGCACAAACTGTGGATACAAGGCTCTCTTTAGTTGTTAGCTTTGTGCAGCCTACCCTCCCTACATAGGAGGTTATAGGCTTCCAAAAATTAATGGTTTTTTTTTATTTAGCATAAATTTTTTTTCCCTTTCACTTGTCTCTTTATAAAGATAGCATGTTCAGCTGTGCATGTTGGGTATGCAGCACCCATTTCTAGATCCCACCCATTAACCACAAGGATGACATTCACACCAAGTATTACAGGGCACGAGATACAGAAGCAAAAAAAAAAAAAAAGAAAAAAGAAAAAAAAAGCACAATGTGCCAGTCCCTAGTGCACAAACAGCAGACTGGGTTTGACTTGACCATGCTGACCAAACAGCACATGGTGTGATCACCAAACTTGCCAACTTGCCTGCTGGTGAGAATGCAGATAGCTATTTACAATACGACATTAGCTACTATGATGTTTTGTTCATTTTTCAACAAGACCAGCTCTGCTGTCTGACCATGCTCACAGCCTGCCCTCTGACCAAACAGCACATGGTGTGCCATCTGAAATCATCCGTGGTGCATCATAGCAACCAGCCTACCTCTAAGAACTGGCACAATATGCTTTTATTGCTTCTGTATCTCGTGCCCCCTAATACTTCCAAATAACCCAACTCTGTGTGATTACCTTTCTTGATTGCTTCAATGTTAGTGGGTGGGGTCTAGAAGTGGGTGCTGTAAACCCAACATGCATACTGTCTTTATAAAGAGATAAGTTCTTTTTTGCTAAGCTTTGTAATCAATTTTTGGAAGCCTGGCTAAATGTAGGCACACTTATTATTTGAATTGACACCCAAGAGTCAAGACTGCGCTGGCAGAATGTGCAATCCCCGTCTACCTCTCATTCAGTAATGCAGCCCACTCTCCTATTATACCAAGGAGGTTATATAGTAGGCTTCCAAAAATTGCTATTAGAGATGAAAATATGGTGACTAAAGCGGTAATACATAATTATGACCAAATAAGCTTATCTCCTTATAAAGACAACATGTTCAGCTGTGCACGTTGGGTTTGAAGCCCCACCCACTTACATACTTGTAGTAGTGGAATTTCACGGGTTTGGAAATAACGTGGAATCCTCGTGTCCACTTCGACACTAAAGTTATATAAAGAAAAAAATCCTTATCTTTTCTGGACAAGATTACATGGACTGATACTGTGGTCGAAAGGACTATTTCTCAGAACCTGACAGTGTGTGGTGGTGGTGCACATAGCTTCTATCAAGATAGTACAAAACTGGCTACACAGTTGATGTACGTAAAGATAGCACAGACTCACACAGGATTACTACAAAAGTACAGACTCACTTTGTGTTAACTTTATACAGCCTACCCCTCCTAGCTTATTAAGGAGGAACTAACTTGTAGGCTTCCAAAAAATCAGATGAAAGGTCAGAAGTTTCATCGAGATGTGTCAGAGATATTGGAAACTAACTACATACTTATAAAGACTACATGTTCAGTTGTGTACATTGGGTTTGTAACTCCACCCACTTACATACTTGAGGTAATGAAACCCAAACCAACACCAAAAGGATGGAAGACATTGAAGCATTCTGATCCCTAGTTGCTACAGAGTCATGTAAAGATGAAGCTTAGCTACAGATCTTGCCTTCTTAAAAATTGACACCAAAACACTGGAGAGTGAAATTCAAGTGTCCTCTTTACCACACCAATCATTTTCATTACTTTGTGCAGCCTACCCTCCAACTTAAGAGGAACTAACTGGGCTTCATAAGCTTAGGTTGATACACAGTAGCAGATTACTTACTTATAAAGACAACATATTCACTTGGACTCACTTTATACAGCCTACCCCTCCAAGCTTATTAAGGAGGAACTAACTTGTAGGCTTCCAAAAAATCAGATGAAAGAAGTTTAGTTAGAGATATCAGAACTGACTACATACTTATAAAGACTACATGTTCAGTTGTGCACGTTGGGTTTATAGCCCCACCCACTTACATACTTGAGGTAATGAAACAGGATGGAGTAGCCAGAGACAGATCCCTAGTTGCTACAGAGTCAATGCAAAGATGAAGCTTAGTTACCTTCTTAAAAATTGACACCAAAATACTAGAGAGTGAAGTTCAAGTGCTATAACCCTCTTCATCACACCAATCACTTACTAGAGGTTCATGGCTCTGCCTCGTTTGTGCAGCCTACCCTCCAATTTAGGAGGAACTGACTTGTAGGCTTCCAAAAAATAGTATTCTCAGATAGTTGTATATATAGGTGGTATAGGTCCACAGACTACTTACTTATAAAGACAACATATTCAGCTGTGCACGTTGGGTTTGTAGCTCCACCCACTTACATACTTAAGGTAATGGCCAATGGAGTTTTGAAGTTGATACAGAGTCAATGTACAGTGGATTGCAGTAATCTTGCAACATGAAATTCAAAACACCAAACCAAAATTTACATAGCCTCCTTTCAACTGACTTAATTGTGGCTTTAGAGTTGGCCCACTTCAAAGGAAGCTATGTAAATTTTGGTTTGGTGTTCTGTTGCAAGATCACTGCAATCTTGAAGCTTAGCTACAGATCTTGCCTTCTTAAAAATTGAACACCAAAACACTGGAGAGTGAAGTTCAAGTGCTACAACCCTCTTCATCACACCAATCATTTTCATTACTTTGTGCAGCCTACCCTCCAATTTAAGAGGAACTAACTGGTAGGCTTCCAAAAAAAAGTATCAGAGAGTTAGCAAGAGATACAGAGAGTCCAGTTTGTATTGTTCTAATGAGAGAAGCCACGCCCATTCCGTACTAACCCTACATAGAGCCACGCCCATTCCGTACTAACCCTACATAGAGAGTGCAGGCCCTTCGCTTTTCCACCGCCCTGCGAAAAAAGCGGGCCTGGGTACGAGGCTATGTCCACTCTAACTCCTCCAGAACAGCGTCAACAATCGGCACCACCCGCCGTCTAAATCTAAAATTCGTTCATCATCATCATCAGATTCATCTTCTTTGACGGCTGTAACTCCATGATCCTTTCATATACGACAATCAAATTCATATCAACTTGTGCAGTTATAATCACATAATGTGCTTTTACCATTGTTATCAGTCATATCAAACAACTCTTCGATACTGTCAGCCATTTTAAATTAATGACATCATTTGTCATGCGCGAGTGTCTGTCACTATCACATGCATGTATACCATGTAGATAAGCAGTAGCAGACTACTCACTTTCAAAGACAACATGTCTTGCACTAAGTACACACTCACTTTATACGGCCTACCTCTCCTAGCTTATTAAGGAGAAACTAACTTGTAGGCTTCCAAAAAATCAGATAAAAGAAGAATAGTTAGACACATTAGAACTGACTACTTACTTATAAAGACTACATGTTCAGTTATGCACGTTGGGTTTGTAGCTCCACCCACTTACATACTTGAGGTAATGAAACCAACCAACACCAAAAGGATGTTGAAGCCTAGTTGCTACAGAGTCTTGGCTTCTTAAAAATTGACACCAAAACACTGAGGAGTGAAGTTCATCACACCAATCATTTTGCATTACTTTGTGCAGCCTACCCTCCAACTTCAGAGGAACTAACTGGTAGGCTTCCAAAAAATAGTATACCATACTGACGAGCTCTCAATATGGACCTCAGTGCCAGACTACTTCTTATAAAGACAGCATGTTCAGCTGTGCACATTGGGTTTGCAGCACCCACTTCTAGGCCCCACCCATTACACACTTAGGTAATTAAGAGCTAAGATTCAAGTCTATAAGAATGACAGCTTGTGGATTTTGTGGTTCCAAGTAATTAACACTCAAACAGCCTTCATCTTTTTTCCTTTAAAAGTCCCACTCTATATATGGTTGACAAAAATTTCAGCATTTCAAATATTGGATGTTAACTTTATAACCAATCAGATAGGATCTCTTATTTCAGTCTCACTGCTAGCAAACTCAGCAATATGGAATTGCGCATGCAGGTAATTCATACTTTATAATGTATACCTCCTGCTTATCTGCAAACACATACTGATATTAAGCACTGAGGGTTCTATATAGCGCCCATCCCTGGGCCACCAAAAGGTGGTCCCCTTAATGGAGATGGTGTCTTTATAAAGATGCTAGAGAGTATCATCTAGAGACTATTCTGATCCCTAGTGGCTACAGAGTCGATGTAAAGATGAAGGATAGCTACAGATCTTGCCTCCTTGCTGGAATACCAAAAATCGACACGAAAACACTGGAGAGTGAAGTTCAAGCGCTACTTAATTCTGCCAATTCAAGAGGAACTAACTTTGGCTTTGGTGTTCTGAATTTTTACTGCAATCCACTGCATTGGCTATTATCCTATGATTATTGGTAGATTTCGTGGTTTTGAGTAATTAACACGAAAACAATGCATCTTTTTTTTTCCTTTTAAAAATTTTAACGATGTCCCACTCTTAAGACACAAATTTCAGCGTTTCAAGTATTGGATGTAACCAATGAGTAGTACGGACACTGCTAGCTAAACTCAGCAATAATATATGGAATTGCACATGCCAATTTAATAGGTAATTCATACTAATATACCTCCTGCTTATCTGCAAACACACAGTGATATGACACTGAGGGTTATTCAGGGTTGAAACCTGTCTATATAGCAACCATCCCCGGGCCACCAAAAGATGGTCCCTTAATGGAGGTGGTCTCTTTATAGAGATGCCAGAGAGCATCATCTAGAGACTATTCTGGATCATCCCTAGTAGTGGCTGTTATAACAGATAAAGCTTAGCTACAGATTTTTCCCTAAAAAGCCTTTATCTGATTCAACATGTAATTACCCCTCACATGCATGCACTGATAAAGAGGTTCCAAGGTGTCACTAAATCCAGACCACATTTAAATAGGAACAGTATCATCTAGACATCATTGAGGCTGAAGTATACTAAATGCAGGAGGGCGGGCCACCCTGTTTGGATGAAAAAACTTCAAAGAAAGTGGGTTGGCCCTAAGGCTGTATTCCCATGGATAATACTTGACCACCCTGTACTGTAGATTTCAGGATGGTTGTCCATAAGGAATGAGAAATAGGTAGTGGCTTACAAGGACCTAAGAAACACAATCCTTTCATGTCCTATACAATCCATGCAGTTGTGTAAACCATAGGACAAACTGTATCCACCTATTCCCCAATCCTTCCTGACAACCAACCTACAATGGACAGTATAGCTTGGAGAGATTCTGGATTGGTGGGTGTAATTGACAAACAGACACCACCAGCTACAACCCTTGCACATGCACTAAGGGTCGACACACCACTCATTTTGTGTTCCTTCATACAGCCTACCCCTCCTAGCACACACAAGGAGGAACTAACTTGTAGGCTCCCAAAAATTAAATGCTCCAAAGAGCGAAACAATCGATGTGCATCAGTCCTGACCACTTACTTATAAAGACACCATGTTCAGTTATACACGTTGGGTTTGTAGCTCCACCCACTTACATACTTGAACCTCACATGCATGCACTAAAGAGCAAAGATAGGTGAAGGTACAGACCCTGTGCAGATGATGAAATAGACACATCACTCTCTTTGTATTTAACAGACTCTCTCACACACACTAGGGGTCAACAAACCACTCACTTCATGTTAGCGACCTTGCAACATAATTCAGAATACTAAAACCAAAAAAAATTTACATAGCCTCCCCTTTCAAGTAGCCCAACTCCAAAGCCACAGTTAGCAAAGTCCTTTGAAAGGAAGTTATGTAGTTTTGTTCCTGTTGCAAGATCATTGCAATCTGAAATAAGGTACAGCAGATTTCCTCACCTTTGCCTTGCAAAGCCAGAGGTCTTAAAATCACAGTGGACACAAACCAATTTGTTTTACTGAGTCACAGTGTACATAGACCTGGGTGATTTCTTTGAGCGCAGAGTGTTTGATCTTTCTAGCAGTGGCAAAAGTGAGGAAACGTGCTGTTTGTATTACTTTTTATACAGCCTACCCCTCCTCGCTTAGGAGAACTAACTTGTAGGCTTCCAAAAAATAAATGCTGATGTAGCTCCAAGCGGAGCCCAAAATGAAAGGATGTGCATCAGTCCTGACCACTTACTTATAAAGACACCATGTTCAGTTGTGCATGTTGGGTTTGTAGCTCCACCCACTTACATACTTGAACCTCACATGCATGCACTCACTGAGGAACAAAGATAGGTGAAAGTACAGCCAGGAGAGATTCTGGAATGGCTGTGCAGTTGATGAATAGACATACAGACTCACCACTCACTTTGTGTTACTTTTACTGACTCACATGCTGCAGGTTGGTTGTCAGGAGGTTTGGGGAATAGGTGGATACATTTTGTTCTATGGTTTATACAACTGCATGGATTCTATACGACATAAAAGGATCAAGTTTCTTAGGTCCCTTGCAAATCCACTACCTTTTTTCTCATTCCTCATGGACAACCATCCTGAAATCTACAGTATACAGCAGATTGCAGTAATCTTGCAACAGGAAACCCAAAACTGCAAAACCAAAATTTACATAGCCTCCTTTCAAGTAGAAGTCATTTGAAAGGAGGCTATGTAAATTTTGGTTTTGCTGTTCTGGATTTCATGTTGCAAGATCACTGTAATCTGCTGTAAGTTGCTGTGATTTTTTTTTGAATACAAAAACCAAGATTTACATAGCCTCTTTCAAATAGCCCAACTACAAAGCCACTTTGAAAGGAAGTTATGTAAATCATGGTTTGCACTTTGCAGGACACAAAGTAATAAAGGTCAAGACACTTTGTGTCACCTCACACAGCCTACCCTCCTAGCTTATTAAGGAGGAACTAACTTGTAGGCTTCCAAAAAATGAATGCTGTGATCCTAGCTCCGCGTGGAGCCAAAATGAATCTGATCTACCTTATAAGTGCTGACTACTTGCTTATAAAGACACCATGTTCAGTTATGCACGTTGGGTTTGTAGCTCCACCCACTTACATACTTGAGGTAATTAGGTGGAATAATTAGGCAGAGATCTGATGCACCATTTTGTGCTGCATGGAAGATTCAGGACCCCTGACTACCCATGTATTCAGGACACTTTTAAAAAAAGTCCCATTGTACCCCTGAAATGATGTCATCCCCTTTAATCAGGACACTGCTGCTGGCTGGATTAGAGGGAGTCCACTCTATAACCCTGATGAATCACCTTTATGCTCAAAATAATTATTTTCTGGCATTATGCTTGACTCCAGGAAGTCCCGATTATTCCCAACATGATCTAATCAATCACCTTTCATACAGAGATCTTCAAGATGCAGTGTAAGTAACCAGATAACAATCCAACACTGCTTGAGTGGAAGCAAAGTGCATGTCGTTCCTCTACAAATCAAGTGTGGCAGATACCCTCCAAAAAATCAAAGGCTTAACTGGAATATAAAGTCTAATTTTGCATTGCTTGATCCTTTATCTGTTCCAACTTTCTTAACATTTGTAGAGAGCTGATCGCCCACTAACTTTGTGAGATGGTTTTGATCAAGTGAATATAGTTTATGTTGTCAAGCCTACCCTCCCAGTTGGGAGGCAGTGTGCAGGCAGGCTTTCCACAAATTAATTAGAAAAGTATTGGATTCTAAATGATCCGTATGCAATGGTTGATAAGGATGATTTTCCTTACTTATAAAGACAGCATGTTCAGCTGTGCATGTTGGGTTTGCAGCACCCACTTCTAGGCTCCACCCACTTACATACTTGAGGTGATTCGGTTGTAAAAACATCAAAAATCTAGAGTTATTGTCTCGGCACCGGAGTGCCAAGGCGCAGTGCCGGAATCATCTATGGTGCCAGTGTAGTCTCGTGAGCCAGCCCACTATTATTTTTGCGGGGCGGTTGAAAAATAAGCGTCTGGTCAAACTCGCATCGTCGAGTTGTTCTGCACAGTCAGCAGTACTGGCCGGCCAGATCCTTAATCTGATGTCATGCACTTAATAACGTCATTATGAATAATTGCATGTGCAATGTTAACGAGTAGATTTGCAGTAGATCATGGCATTGAAAAGGGCTGTCTCTTCCAGAGTGCTGAGTTGTTGGGCTACAGCAGTATGAAAGAAAAGCAAATAGAAGCTGTGACCGCTTTTGTGGAGGGGATGATACTTCTTGTACAGGCTATCTTGAAGCCGCACTCCATTACGAAATATGACGTGTTACATACATCCGTCCAGAAAAAAACTGGACACTCGGAACAACTCGACCATGCGAGTTTGACCAGACCCTTATTTCTCAACCGTCCCGCGGAAAAAGAAAAGAAAAAAGGGCTGGCTCGCGAGACTAGTGCCGAGGGCCCCTCCCTGATTAGCGCCAATTACTGATCAGCACGGCTGTTAACTTGTGATAGATGTTTTGTACTATTAAGCACCAATTACTAAGGGTCCCCTTATTGATTGCTTTAATATCTACTGTTCATGGGGGATAGATTACCCATCCCTTTCCATGTGGGATGATCACATCTGAAGGAGGCTTCAGACGGAGAAATTGAGCATCCTGCTTGACCCGCAATTATGAATAATACTAATTAAGAGAATGGGATGGTGGGCGGGGAGAAGAAAAACTTGTAATCACAAAAATTCCCTGTGTCTTCAGACAATCCTGCTTGCAATGACTTTATAAAGATAGCATGTTCACCAGTATTTCAAGTATTACAGGGTACAGGGTACAGGGTACATCCAATAGGATGTACGCTGAGGGTTTGCATCAAGCCTAAAAATCCTATATTGAGGAGTGCAAAAAATTTCTTCTAAATAAAAAATGAAGTCGGGATAGCCATTCCTATCACTTCTAGTCTCCTAATTTCAATAACCACACCCATATCACCCAACTTAAATCCCTACTTCACTCCCCCTTCTGAGTCAAGTAACCCACTTACCCGTACCCATCACCAAACTCAAGAACCACAGCAATATTACAAAACTACTATTCCTACTTCACTCCTAGGCCTCCTAATTTCAATGCATATCTACCCAAGCCTAATCATACAGAGATCTTCAAGATGCAGTGTAAGTAACAAGAACACTGTTGAGTGGAAGCAAAGTGCATGTCATTCCTCTACAAATCAAGCGTGGCAGATACCCTCCAAAAACTGGAATGTAATGTCTAACTTTGTGTTGCACTCGATCTTTTGTCTGTTCCAACTTTCTTAATGTTTATAGAAAGCTGATGGCCCACATTATGAGCTGGTTTTGTGAATACAGTTTATGCTGTCAAGCCTACCCTCCCAGTTGGGAGGCAGTGTGCAGGCAGGCTTTCCACAAATTAGAAAGGTTTTGGATATTAAGAGATCCATATGCAAATGCTAAGGATGATTTCCCTCCCTTATAAAGACAGCACGTTCAGTTGTGCACGTCGGGTTTGTGAAACAGACCACAACTATTTCAACCTGGCCCATATCTATTCTCAGGTTTGTATTTCTGTCAAGAAAAGAATTTTGTACAAAATGAACGACATTATTGGCTACAATTCCTTTTCATGGCCATCATTGTATTTGTAATAGTATCCCTGAGGAAGGACGCCAAAACGTCGGATTTTTTTTTGACATGAATTTTTAAGCTAGTATCTAGAGAAGAAGCTTTACAGAGTATTTTCTAAATTTCACATGGTTTTCATAGCAGTGTTTTCATGGGTCCGTTAACATTTAAGGGGTTAAAAAATAAACAAACAAACAAACAAAAAACAACAACTTTAACTAGTTGTGAATATAAGGCTAGAGTGTGAGGGAGCTCAGAAACAACTACCCAAAAATCAAAGGTACTCCTACAGTTGACATTCACTGCTCTAACATTTTAAAATACCAGCCAGCAGAGAGCCGATCACCCACTCTAGGTTTGTTTTTGTTTTTTTGAAATCTGGTTAAGAATTGAGAGTTGTGTTATCGAAATCACTCAAACTGGATTGACAAGTTTCTCTCTGGTGAGAGATGATCTCTCTACTTCCATCACCAACCCACTGGAAACTTAAAGATTTGACCGTATGTGGATAGCAACCTGATCCTACAGTCTGGAGGGAGGTCCTGCGATTGTAGAAGGGGGAGGGGCCCCCAGCATATTCCCTGATTAGCGTCAATTTTACTGGCTGTTAGCTCGTGAGTTTGCTATAGCTAGATGTTTTGCACTATTAAGCACCAATTACCAGTTAGTTGGCAACCTGCCGAGGCTTTACTTGATTGCCTTAACATCTACTATTTGTGGGGGATAGATTTCCCATCCCTGGGACTGATCACATCTGAAGGAGGCTTCAGACGGAGAAATATTGATGATTGCCCAGCATCCTGCTTGAGTTATGAATAATACTAATAAAGAGAATGGGACGGAGGGTGGGTGGGGGAGAAGAAAAATTGTAGTCACAAAAATTCCCTAGCGCCTGCTGTGTCTTGCTTCTGCTTCAGATAATCCTGCTTGCAATGACTTCGTCCCCTTGCGTATCTTGACACCTGCGCAAGGATGGTTTAACTCTGTTCAATCACCTTCATACAGAGATCCTCAAGATGCAGTGTAAGTAACCAGATAACAATCCAACACTGTTTGAGTGGAAGCAAAGTTCATGTCGTTCCTCTACAAATCAAGTGTGGCAGATTCCCTCCAAAAAAAAAAAAAAATCAAAGGCTTAACTGGAATATAAAGGCATTGCTTGATCCTTAATCTGTTCCAACTTTCTTATTAACATTTGTAGAGAGCAGATCACCCACTAACTTTATGAGATGGTTTTTAATCAAGTTTATGTTGTCAAGCCTACCCTCCCAGTTGGGAGGCAATGTGCAGGCAGGCTTTCCACAAATTAGAAAAATACTGTTTCTGGTAAGGGTCACCGCTGATGTTACCTTCAAAGATGACTTTCCTTACTTATAAAGACAACATGTTCAGTTGTGCGCATTGGGTTTGCAGCACCCACTTCTAGGCCCCACCCACTTCCATACTTGAGGTGATTAGGTTGTAAAAACACCATCTATTATGTGTTGCACTCCAAGAAACATTACCATTATAGCACAAGTGTATGTTTAAAAAAATTAAAATTAATGTTTTTCATATCCTTTTCATGGTCACCATGCTATTTTCAACGTGGTTTTCATAGCAGTGTTTTTTCTCCATGAAAAAATGGGGTCTGTTAACGTTTTGTCCATTAAAGGGCAAAAAACAACGACAAAAACAATAAACAAATCAGTGACAACCAAAATAATAATAATAATAATGGATAGCCAACTCTACATGTGCTGAGGCATCATGTCTTTTTTAAAGACAAACTTGTTAGAGTTGTGTTATCCAAATCAGGATTGATGAACTTCCAGAGACAGCGCATTCACATTGGGTTTGCAGCAAACGCATACTTCAGGTAGAGTGAAATCATTCAATGACATTCCAAAACACCATAAAATAATTCACCCACTGGAAACATGTTCTTACTTAATGTCAAGCCTAAAGGCTTTCCAAAAATTAGAATTATCAACAAAAAAAATTATCGCATATGAGGCTGATCTCTTTCACTTATAAAGACAACATGTTCAGCAGTGCACGTTGGGTTTGCAGCACCCACTTCTACGCCCCACCCATTTACATACTTGAGGCAATTAAGAGTAAAGACTTGAGTCCATAGCTTGTTACTCCTATCAGCATTCACAGAGGTATGTCACACTTTACCACAGATGACAAAATTCCAGTATTACAGGTACGCTGAGGGTATCCTAGTTAGGAGGCAGTATGCAGGCTAAGGATTTCCAAAAAATCGATAACTGTTGGATTTCTTTATTTACATAACGACAGCATGTAGGTTGGGTTTGCTTATGCCCCATCCACTTACATACTTGACCCAATCAAGAGGAAGTGTGAAAGAATTTTTAAATAGCTGTTCTGATTAGCTCACTGCAGCTGCTGGGACATGGTGGAGTGGTCTTAATAGAGAGGTGGTCTCATTACAGGGTGGTCTGATTAGACAGGTTCCACTGTAGCTGGAATAGGTGCTGTTGGGACATGGTGGAGTGGTCTTAATAGAGAGGTGGTCTCATTACAAGGTGGTTATTTGGCAGTTCTGATTATCACCTCGTTTATCCAGAATATTAGGATTTGGAAGTGCATTTGAATGGATTCTAACAATTACTTGAGAATTTGCACATGATTAGCAACTGCATAACAATAATCAGCAGCTCATAATATTAAACTATACAACAGACCAATTCACATAATATATGGCAGCCTGGAAAAAAAAAAGTGTGGACAAAGGTGTCAGGATAACCAAAGGTTCCACTGTACTTTACAACCATGAATATAGTACCTGGTAAGATGACGTCAGGAAATCCTAACTTGTGCACGATTTCCAAAGGTTTACCGAATGTGCTGGGGTAGTTTTTCTTCACCTCTGATAGATCGCCATGGAATGGTCTAAAGTAAACGATTTCAAAGAAAATGATTACACATGGTACCAGATAGGACTAGTGGGTGTGGTTTATTCATTACAATAGGAGAGAGAGAGAGAGAGAGAGAGAGAGAGAGAGAGAGAGAGAGAGAGAGAGAGAGAGAGAGAGAGAGAGAGAGAGAGAGAGAGAGAGAGAGAGAGAGAGAGAGAGAGAGAGAGAGAGAGAGAGAGAGAGAGAGAGAGAGAGAGAGAGAGAGAGAGAGAGAGAGAGAGAGAGAGAGAGAGAGAGAGAGAGAGAGAGAGAGAGAGATATTTCAGTTGCATGCAGACTTACTTGATGGTCATGGAGATAGCACAGCCTGGCTTCTGTCCTCCCTTACCTCCCGTCTTCTTGATGATGTTATTGTGGAAGGACGAGAAGTCGCTCTCGTGGTTGGCAGCACTAGAAAAAATAAATATGACCATAAAACACAGGGCATTGTGGGGCGAGCCTGATGATCCTGATCGATGTGGTTAGATGTTAGTGCATGATAGCTTGTCGATAATATGTGCATATTGAAAGCTGGAATGGATTGAAGACAATAGTTCTATGAGAATCCTTAAGCCTTTCTTAGTATTCTGATTATCAATTGATTGAAAGCTCACTCAATATCCAGCAATCAGGTGCAGGTTCAAAGGGTTCTTATTTTATTAGTGTACGATGTATTTTTTTTTTGCTCTGAGCGCATGCACGGGTGTTATACCTGCAGAAGGAAACCCTGCTGCACTGCTGTATAACAAGATAAAGTTTGCACATACACAGTTTAAGAATTGTTAGGACATAGAGTGCATAGGGCACGGATTCTAGTCCCAATTGCTAGTGTGGGGCTCACCCCAACAGGATTCAGTAGTTTTGTCAGGCAGGGATAAGTGGTGGCCTTAAAGTACACTGGGGAACAATTGTTCTTAGCCACTCATTGCCCATCTCTGCCTAACCATTCTGCAAACTACTCTATAGGCAAATGTCATCACGAACAGAGGAAGGTCAACTGCATACCATAGATAAAGAGGCATGATGAAGGAAGAATTGTTCAAGTCTTCTTCATGGATGATCCTATCTTGATCCTCTTTGGCCTGAAGGAGCGAGGACACCTCCAGAGCCCCACAAGCGTAGGGCCTTCGGTAAGGGTTCTGCGCTATGTTCTTCTTGTCGTCCAATAACATTTTCCCCCTTCGGATGATCTGACACACCAAGTGCATACCAGGCATGTTGATATCTTTGGAACCTAGATCCTAGGATGAGAATGGAATGGAGATACACGTATATGTGGATTGGGACAAAGTGTGGGGTGTGGCTTAGTGACTATGTGTAGAAATGGATGTAGTTTACTAGCAGTTGATCAATGGGCGTGGCTTATACTATTCCCTGATTATGTTTAGAAAGGGGTGTGGTCTAACAATGGGTGTGGTTTACTAGAGTCAATGGTTGTATAAGTAAACCATCGTGGGTATGGTTTACTAGAGTCACTGATCGATGGTGTATAGGAATGGGTGTGGTCTCAAAGAATGGGTGTGGTTTAGTAGAGTCACTAACTGTGTATAGAGCTGCCCAGATGTTTTCTTCCTCACTGGAGGTGGATTTCTTTCTGGTGCTGCTGCCAATTCTCTCGAGGAACATCATGAACCTCTCGCTGACCTGCAATGAACTCTCCGCATCGTACAGGAAGAAGAAAACCTCACAGTCCTCGGGAGGCTCGTGATCCACCTAAAGTCATACACAATAGTAGTACAACTGACAAAACGACATACATGTTACGCTAGTAAACTATGCTAGTAAACTATGCTAGTAAACTATATATTATGCTAACCATAGAGCAATTTATTTCCCAGTCCACTAATTGGGTACTTGATATTATCATGCTAGTAAACTACAAAGTGGTCAACCAGAAGAACCACAGCTGGATCCCCGAGGCACTATCAGTAAATTGATGCACATGACTTGGATATTTCCAGTATACTATGCTAGTAAACTATTGGACCTTATTGATGCGCATGAAGAGGTGATGGAGGTGGCGTGTAGAGGTAGCCTTGTCCTCCTTCCTCTTGAGTGCCCCTGTCTGGGTCACATGACTCTCAAGCTCCTTTTTCCTGTCATTGTGCTGGGGATTATGGGAGGGGAGTGGAGAGGAGGGGTGAGAGGGAGGGGAGGGGAGGGGAAGAAGAGGGAGGGGAGGGGGGAGGAGAGGGGAGGGGAGGGGAGGGAGAGAGGGAGGGGAGGGGGGAGGAGAGGGGAGGGGATGGGAGGGAGAGGAGGGGAAAGAGGGGAAGAAGAGGGAGGGGAAGAAGAGGGAGGGGAGGGGAGGGAAGGGGAGGAAGGGGGGAAGATGAGGGAGGAAGGGGGGAAGATGAGGGAGGGAGGGAGGGGAGGGGGAGAGAGGAGGGAGGGAGAAATAAGATGCAACAGTTTTTCTCTTTGAAAAGTCCAGACATTGCATAGTGACTGTTGAATTATTTGCAAATACAGTTTTCAGCCACATAATTATAACAATAAACAGTCACAATCACCTCATCACACAAATATGATAATCCTCATGCCATCACAGAATCAACAGCATGTTGTTTTGAATCATGTCAATCCAATGAACTGAGGCCCAATCCATTACACAATGTTAAAAATGTGACAACAAATCGAAGGTCAGGGACTTCTTTGGAGTGATAATATATTTAAGGCTATAATGACTAAGAAACGTTTCAGTTGACATTGTTCTGAAAAATGGACTAGAATGAGCAAAGCTAAACTAACCATTACAGCTAAACCCACAACACAGATTATGTTATTGCAATTTTAAGATAACTCCCTGAACGTGATCACACCATTATAGAATAACTGAATAGCCCTGAAGGAAAGGATTGTGTCTTTAGGCACATGTTATGAGAATATCTGTTGTAAAACTTGCACCATAAATACACTGACGGGTTATTATGTAAACGTCGTATGTGGTTACAATCGTTGATTAATAAGTTGATCACAAGACAAAGTTGCTTTCTAGATGTGCACTTCACCAGGATCACTGCTACCCTGTATTGCTACACTGCTCCTTTAGTATATTCTAGTATACTGTACTACTCTTCTAGTATATTCTTCTAGTATACTGTTGTACTGCTCTTCTTGTATATCGTACTGCTCTTCTAGTATACTATAGTACTCTTCTTGTATTTGTACTGTACAACTCTTAGTATTCTCTATTCATCTGCTATCAAGAAGTCAAGGTATTATCAAAGTGAAGGTATTCCAAAAGAGGATAAACAGCTCTGTTTGTCAACCTTGGAGAATAGTATGAACATTTTCTGATAACAAGGAAGCCGAACAATGTAAATGACGGATATTAACCAGATTATCGATCTAACAACAGTTCAGCAGTGCCCCTGGCTACTATATTATCCAAGAGTAGAAGATAGAGAGAGTCCTTCAAACCAATAGCTTAAAATCTACCAAGAGTAAGAGATCTGCCAATTGTAGTGAATCTCTATCTGGAATCCATTACTGTAACAGTGAAACTTAGAGATAAATTCTCCAAACCTGCTTCTCTACCATGTGGAAGAGCTATTGACTATCTACTGTACTGGTACTTCTGTGGACACTTGAGAGAGGAAATAGGAAATAGTGTTATAACTTAAAGAGTTTGAAAGAGGAGTAGCCACATATCGATTTTGAGCTTGACAAGAAAGGAATAGTGCCATAACTCAAGTAAAAAGTCCAGCTTGCAAGAGTAGAAGAGCAAATCCACTCCAGTACATCAGTTACGTATCTGCCATATTTTTCCAGACATTAATTTCGAGCTTGATAAGAAAGGCCTTGTGTTGTAACCCACTCACAGCCGACAGAACAAATACTTGCCCACAAAAGGTCAAACTTCGCTAAGATGGCAAACAAGTTTCGTCAAGCCAGAAGTGACTTGCAGAAATACGCTCTCGAATGTGAAGAAACTGGAAAAGAGTTAGGCCGAGGATCATACGCCACCGTCATCGAGCTTCAGTTCAAAGGTCTGAAATGCGCCGGGAAAAAGATCCACCGTGTGCTCTACAACCAGCAAATCGAAAACCTCATCACGAGATTCGGTGACGAATGTAAGCTGATAAGCGAGTTACGTCACCCAAACATCATCCAGTTTCTCGGAGTGTATTTCGAGCACGACAACGTACCCGTTCTGGTAATGGAGTATTTACATACGACGCTGGCTCAGTGTCTTGATCAGTATGGTATCATGCCATTGGAGATATGCTATTCCATCCTTACTGATATCGTGTTAGGGCTTCGATACCTCCATGAAAAAACCCCGCCCATCATCCACAGAGATCTCTCCGCCAATAACGTCTTGCTGACTGAGAATTTCACTGCGAAAATATCCGATTTGGGAGTGGCTAAGATCGCCAATGTTCCGATTGCCATGGCGTCGAGGATGACCGCCGTTCCCGGTACTCCATGTTACATGCCACCAGAAGCTTTGGTTCCAAATCCTCGATACAACATCAAAATAGATATATTCTCATATGGTATCCTTATAATTCATATATTCTCTGGAACATGGCCCCTTCCCACCGAAGCTACAATTTTGGATCCAAGCAATACCAGCAGACTGATTCCGGTACAGGAATCAGACAGACGGCAACAATATCTGGAGATTATGGGAACTTCCCATCCGTTGATTGATCTGACAAGAGCTTGTCTGGAGAACAATTCGACTCTAAGACCGGAAGCTTTTGAAATCTGGAAAAGAGTGAAAGAAGTTGTATCCCAGTATCAACCCACATATCCAAGCAAGTTGGAGATGTTTCTCAAGCTCATTGGAAATTCAAGCTCGACTTCAACGGAGATCACCACCAGTTCAATGACTCACACCACTCCACCAGCTACCACTTCAATTTCAACGAGGATTACAAATAGTTCTTTGAAGATTCCCACCACCACACCAGCAGCTATTGCTACCACTTCTTCTGCGACTAATACTCCTCCTACCACTACAAACACTCCTTCTTTGTCCGTCACCAAAAAGAAAATACCACCACAAACCCCTCAGAGAAAAACCTCAACACTCAGTGGTCATGGTATGAAACCCATTGCCGAGTCGGATGAGAGAACCACACCCACAAAGGTGGTGTCCTCCAGGAATAGGGACTCCCTTGGACCAGAGGAGAAGACAAAAGAAGAGATGCAAGGGGAACGAAAATCCGCCACAATGGGTTCTTCTGGTGGTGGGATCTTGAAAATGATTGAGCAGTTGAATGAAAACAAGAAACCAACGAAAGGACCTGAAGAAAAGAAGCAAGTTAGAGAGATGGAGAGAGTAACCAAGCCACCTGAAGAGAAGAAACAGATGGCATGGCCACCTGAAGAGAAGAAACAGGTGGCCAAGCAACCTGAAGAAAAAAAACAGATGGCATGGCCACCTGAAGAGAAGAAACAGATGGCCAAGCCACCTGAAGAAAAGAAACAATACAGAGAGATGGCCAAGCCACCAGAAGAGAAGAAACAAGTGAGCGAGATGGAGAAAGAAGCCGAGACAAAGGTTCTTGCCGAGGTGATGTATGATTTTAATGCTCGAGATGAAGAGGAGTTGTCTATCACCAAGGGGGAGGTTGTGGAGTTACTCGACAGGGAGGATCAGTCAAACACTGCTCAATGGTGGTTGGTGAGTTCAAAGTGTATATGTGTATCATTGTGTTATCCAACCTCTGTATTGAGGACACCTCTATACTAAGGACAATTTCCAAGGTCCCAAAGTGTCCACAATAGAGAGGTTCCACTGTGTTATCCAACCTCAGTATTGAGGACACCTCTATACTAAGGACAATTTCCAAGGTCCCAAAGTGTCCACCATAGAGAGGTTCCACTGTATTATCCAACCTCTGTATTGAGGACACCTCTATACTAAGGACAATTTCCAAGGTCTCAAAGTGTCCACAATAGAGAGATTCCATCAACCTCTGTATTGAGGACACCTCTATACTAAGGACAGTGTCCAAGGTCCCAAAGTGTCCACAATAGAGTTATCTAGAATTCATGCTCCGTTCTTTTCCCTAATAAGGTTCAAAAAGGTGATTTGATTGGCACCATCCCTAGCAACTATGCAAAGATCATAACAACCAAAAAAATCGACAACACAAGAAAACAATCAAAACCGCAAGAGAAACCCCCAGCAAGTCAACACCAGTTGGAAACTCGGTCTTCTTCTTCGTATGATCCAGCAGGCTTTACACGAAATAAGAAGAACCAGTCAGAGAGAGAAAAACCTTCTCAGTCAGCACAACCACCATCAGAAACACTTTCTTCTTCGTATGATGCATCAGAACAAAGTCGTTCTTCCTTGTATGATCCATTCAAACAAAGCAAGAAGAATCCACCATCAGGGAGAGAGAGACCCGTTCAACCACCATCACAAGATTCGTACGACCCTCCTTCCTTCATGAGGAACAGGAATAACTCATCCGTGCAGGACAGGATCAAGAACCTGCACAGAGGAACGGGGAAGGAGGAACCACTACCAAAGGAGTACACCAACTGGAGAGCTCCTCCTCCAGTCACCTCAAAAAGAGAATCGGTCATCATGGACAATACTGAGTTTTCCAAGAGAAGAAAGCGTAAGTACTTTTGTATAAAGGAAAAAAAAATTTTGGTTAAAATTTATTGAAAATACTGCAAGTGTGAGGCTTTATATTTTGAAGGCTGTGGAGCTACATCAGATAACAGAGTGGGACCCCTTAATTAATTTTAGTTACATGCTCCAATGAACCTATTCAAAACTTCTGCTGTGAATTTTATAATGGTTGGACTATCTCCACAGCCCCAAGGCTACTAGTAATCATGAGTTATGGAGACCATTTGTCTCAAACTTCTGTCATGTGAAGGTTGGACCATATAGGGAGGATGAAATAAATGCATCAAATGTCAAAAAATATCTCTTCCTTTGCAGAAATGGAACAGATGTTCGGTGGAGGGGGAGGGAGCGTGTCACAAACACCAGCACTGGAATTGCCACCACGTGAACCAGTCGAGAACATAGCCACACCCCCTACACCAGTTTATGTTGCAAACTTCAATTACACTGCAGAAGACGACGATGAGGTCTCCTTTAGCAAAGGTCAGCTGAAACATGCCAAGTAGCATATTATCAACAGGTACACAATATTTACTGCCCCATTTCAAGCATTGTTGCCCCTACCACTTAAAAAGTCGCATTAACTTGAATCACTTTGCAAAGTTTAAGTCCAGGGTCCAAAGTCTCCCGATATGATATGGTATTATTAGCATTCTAGATAGACTCTCTAAATGTTTTCTACATTTGCATCCTTTTACATTTGAATGCTATAATGGTTACCAAGGTGATGAGGCAGTGGAGGCGATGATAGTCGGAGAAGGGTGGATGGAAGGAAGGATCCGGCGAACGGGACAATATGGCATGATGCCTTCTAACTACTTCACAAGAAAGTGAGAGGATCACTGAGCATGCCCACAACCATTGAACCTACTGAGCATGCCCACAACTAGATTAGTAAAACACATTCACAATGCAATTACATATTATTATGTATGTAGGCTATGATTGCTGTTAATGAATAATATTGTGTGATATTACATAATCAAAATAAGTTTGTACACTAACACCCTATCATAACACACATAAAGCGCATTCTGTACCCAATAAGCGATCATTTTGACGACCACTACCAACACGATCCGTTACTTTGACGACCATTACCAAATATCAACCTACTTCGACGACCATTACCTACTATCCCAACTACCCTAGTGATTATTACCATACTTGTAGAGATACTTACCACTCTATAGAGCTTGAGTGAACCAGTGGCAAAGCAGTTGAGTAGTTTGCCATTATCGTCTCTGGGGTTGACAGGGAGACCCAGTACATCGTTCACCTGGTCCAGCGTGGCTGTCAGTTTAGTCTTCATGGATTGCAGTACATCCTGTTGGAGGGAGAAAAGAGGAAGGGGATAGGGAGGAGGGGAGGGGAGGGGAGATGAAGGAAGGGAGAGGGGAGGGGAGATGAGGGAAGGGGAGGAGGGGAGGGGAGAGGGAGGAGGGGAGGGGAGAGGGAGGAGGGGAGGGGAGGGGAGGGGAGGGGAAGGGGAGGAGGGGAGATGAGGGAAGGGGAGGGGAGGGGAGGGGAGGAAAGGGGAGGGGAAGAGGAGAGGGGAGGAGGGAGGGACAAGGGAAGGGAGAGAGACAGGGGAAAGGAAGAAGGAGAAGGAATACAATTCATATTCGCATTGCAGATGTGTGCTATCATTATTTCAATGGTCAAAACCTTTTTCTTTTTTTTCTTCAATTTTAGTGACATATTAAAGGGACTGGGTCCTTATTGCAAGTCAAAACTTTAGTGCCAATTTTTCAAGAAGTAACTGGAGGTGCTACATGTGTACAAAGTTCGACTCACCACTGTAGCATTGCTTTTGAGTATACGACTGCGAGAAGAAAGAATCCCTTCCATGTAGCCCAAGAGTTGCTTGTACTCATGCTTTTTTCCATTCTGGAGGGAGAGAGAGAGAGAGAGAGAGAGAGAGAGAGAGAGAGAGAGAGAGAGAGAGAGAGAGAGAGAGAGAGAGAGAGAGAGAGAGAGAGAGAGAGAGAGAGAGAGAGAGAGAGAGAGAGAGAGAGAGAGAGAGAGAGAGAGAGAGAGAGAGAGAGAGAGAGAGAGAGAGAGAGAGAGAGAGATTTGCTGACACAGCAATTCTTCACAAACACACTAGTTCTGTTCTTACAACACACCAAATAGAACTCCCACAGCTTGGTTCTCCATTCTCTCAGCAGGTAGGCTGCCTCAAGAGTCACTTCATCCTCAGCGGGCACTATCCGAGACTTGTTCCTAACATGGATAATAAGAAACCATTAAGTTAAATATAGTGTCAATAAAAGAATCATAGAATCATATGGTTATAGTAGACTGGGAATAAAAGTTCCAGGTAGTTGTTTCTTGAATGAATTCCCAGACATTGTTTTGATGAAAACTTCTGTCATGTGTCCTGACTATCTCAGGGGTGGATTTAGCCAGTCTTCTTCCATGTTCCGGAAGACGGTCAATATTTTTGATATTAGGTAAAGATCGTCACCGCGTGTGCAACTGATTTTACACTCCGCATTTGATTAGGTTTCAGCCTATTGCTAGCAGCTAGTTACAGGCTACAGCTACTGAAGCTTAGCTAGCTACAGAGTACAGACTGCAGCTGAATGTTATGAAGCTTTTTTAGATAGCTGGGCCATCAGAATTCTTCATCAATCAACTTCGAAATGGGCGTGGCTGAGCAAATGTGTGGGCGTGGTCAGATAAATTTCCCCACGTGCAAGTGATTTACCACTGGTGGAAGACTGTCAATTTCAAGGGCTAGATCTGCTCCTTGCTATCTCCACACCACATTTCAGCCCCAAGGCTACTAGTAATCATGAGTTATGGAGAACTAAAGTGTGCCATTTGTCCCAAATTATTCTTCTACCCAAACCTCAGCCCCAAGGCCACTAGTAATCATGAATTATGAAGAAACTACTTGATCCCTTTGATCGTTCACTATAATTACCTCTTCTCAATTCTTGTACCAGCAGAGAGCTGATCAACCACTCTACAAGCTGGTTGGGATTCTTTGAATCACCAAAGGATCCACAGTGAATACAAAATAGACTTTGATACACTTACCCTATAATGACAGTGGTGTGTTCTCTGATCTCCACCATGGAGGAAGGAAAGATACCCTACAAATAAAGTAATCATCATTAGGTTTTCATGAATCCCTGATGGGTAAAAAACCCCTTCATTTGCTTGCTAGGTTTAAGGGGTGACCTACTTCCTTGATTAATGTAGGACCCTCTTCATTAGGGAACTTGACCTCTGTATCACTCCCCTTTATTTATGACCCCTCGCCATTCTTGAGGTGCAAGGGGTGGTCTATACTCCCTAAGACCCTCTCCACTTTTGAAAGGGAGGTGTAAGATCTACTCCCTTTATTAAGGGTAAGACCCTCTCATTAGCTTACCACTGATGATCTACTCCCTTTATTAAGGGTATGAAGCGGAAGGAAGGTGTAAGGGGTCCCTTTATTAAGGGTAAGACCCTCTCATTAGTTTATCATTTTTGAGGGGAGATGTAAGGGGTGATCTACTCCCTCTATTAAGGGTAAGACCCTCTCATTAGTTTACCATTTTTGAGGGGAGATGTCTACTCCCTTTATTAAGGGTAAGACCCTCTCATTAGTTTACCATTTTTGAGGGGAGATGTAAGGGGTGATCTACTCCCTTTATTAAGGGTAAGACCCTCTCGTTAGTTTACCATTTTTGAGGGGAGATGTAAGGGGTGTCCTCGATACCACTCTCTGTTTTCTTCCATGATGCACACCATGTCTCCCACCTCAAGAGGCAGCTGCTGCTCTCCTTGGCCTGCAAAATTGAACAGAACTGGGGGAGGGGGGAAGACAGAGGATAAAGAGGAAAGAGAAGAGGTGTACGTAGGAGAAGGGATGAAAGAATGGAGAGAAAATTGGAAGGAAGTTGAAAGGAGAGGAAGTGGAAAATACAGTAAATGGAGTATCCTGAAAGTATCCTGGACTAGTTGGGATAAGCAATTAACTGAATTATAATTGGAAAGGTCATGGAGTGCCTCAGCCATAGAAAGTACAGTAAATCGAGTATCCTGGAAGTATCCTGGACTAGTTACTGAATTATAATTGGAAGGGTCATGAGTGTGAAGCACTTTGAAGTCATGTAAACAAGGATGGACTTTGACCTTTAGGCCATAACTGGTCTTACAGTTAAATGTTAGCATAACAGGCGTACTGCATAGGTCTGCCAATACTACCAGCTGTTTGTCTTGCAAAAGGTAAACAGATACAACTCAAGCTTATCACAACACCATTATCATGTAAACATTTCCATTAAATTGATAATAGACCAATGCAAGGTAGAAAAATTATCTCAGTACTAGTGGCCATTTCCTTAAATGTATTGTCCCAAACTGCTTTATAATAGTATTTTAGCTAAGAAATGGCTGAACCCTAGTACTCCTCATTCAAAATGTGTGTGTGAGAGAGAGAGAGAGAGAGAGAGAGAGAGAGAGAGAGAGAGAGAGAGAGAGAGAGAGAGAGAGAGAGAGAGAGAGAGAGAGAGAGAGAGAGAGAGAGAGAGAGAGAGAGTCAGTGCCAACAAGTCTAAGGCAAGGAGCACCTTCTGAAGTGCTGAGGGAAAGCGAGGGAGGCTGGTGGGGGGGGGGGGGGGGGGGAGACTAAGGGCTAAGGGTCATGGTCATGGGAGGGGGCTAGACTGACTGTGGGAGGAGTCAGCTTGCAAAGAGACCAAATCTTGTTTGTATAATTATTCCTCTGGAACAGTATGGTAGGCATGCAACCTTGACAGCTGCTCTGGAACAGTATGGTAGGCATGCAACTCTGGAACAGTATGGTAGGCATGCAACCTTGACAGCCTCTGGAACAGTATGGTAGGCATGCAACCTTGACAGCCTCTAGAACAGTATGGTAGGCATGCAGCTGCTCTGGACTCTAGGGAAATGATATTACTCACACAATAATACTACCAATGCCATTTAAGGTCAAAAAAAATTACCACAGCTTATAAGCTTAGCAACTTCTTCTCCCCATAGAAATTTCGTGCAGAGATATAACATAAATGGCATACTTTAGTTCTCCATAACTCATGATTACTAGTAGCCTTGGGGTTGAAATTTGGTGTGGAGACACACGACAGAAGTTTGGGACAAATAGCTCTCCATAACTCCATGATTACTAGTAGCCTTGGGGCTGAAATTTGGTGTGGAGACACACGACAGAAGTTTGGGATAAATAGCTCTCCATAACTCATGATTACTAGTAGCCTTGAGGCTGAAATTTGGTGTGGAGATAGTCCAACTATTATGAAAAACTATTAAGAAGTTGGGAACTATTTCATTTAAAGCATGTTTGGAAATCCTAGGGACCACATACTGTTATATCAGATACAAGTTAATGAAGGAGCACATGCATATATACTCACCCACGGCAATTCCATCATACTTCTTCCACCCCATTTTCTCAAACCATAAGGGACACTGGAGGTAGCAACAGGCTAGGATGGAGGAGGGGTAGATGGGTGTGGTCCAGTCACTCCTCAAACGCTAGCAAGCAGGTCGCTTTGGTAACTACGAAAATAAAAATGAAAATGACATCAGAGGTCATTCATTGGTAATAAATTTGTCATCAGTAAATTTGGTGGACTTTCAATATGTTATATTGAGCCCTGTTCTATAAGAAAAAGGATAAAATAGAAGCAGGGATGGAAGATAAGTTCTTTGAATTGCTTGTATGCATACAGACAGGGCAGGTTTCTAAGGCCTCCCATAGCAACCTAGAAGTGCTCAGTATGTACATAATCACTACATCACTGATGCCACGTTACCACAATCACACAATTCCTCTGTCTATACACATCTCAAAACTCCGCAACAAAAAACGATATAATATATTAAACACTAGCCTGGTTACCCCTGGAGACTCAACAACTTAGTAACTTGGTATTTATCTGTTAACACAATTTTCATATTATGGATATGCTCTTGGGACTGGGAAAAGTGTGTCCTGATTAGAGACGAGTGACCTGATTAAGAGGCAAGTGTCCTGAAATAGAGGTGCCCATCATTTGACGTATGTATAAAACAGGTCCTGATTAAATTGGTGTGTCCTAATGAAAGAGTTAATTCTTCTAATTAAAAACATTACATACTGGATCTTTTGACACACACAGAGTCATTTGAGAAGGAACCCAGAAAAATGACACAATCACTACCACTGACTCCCATGTATTAACTATACAAGGACTTTTAATAAAAGACTTCCTGTCATCTGCTTCAGGTGGTATGCAATGAATACATACGATATCAATTCCCTCTGCCAGTATAATTATTTCCTATTAGGAATGAAAACTTACTGGATTCTGCTGCCTTGCTGTGCTCAGCATTAGTCATAAGAGCCTCTTTGGCATCTGAATTGCTGAGCTCAGCTGTACTTTCGGGTACAGAACACACTCTCTCATTAATGCTGAGCTCAGCATTATTAATCTCACCGGTATCATCTCTAGAGACCTCCCAATTTCACTGTTGTTAATTTTACTACTAGTCTCCAGGGACCTCCTCATTTCATTTCTGTATCACTAATAACATTGACCCACTTAGTTGATAAACAATCACAAAATAATTAGTGGATTAATCTCCAGGGACCTCCCTGTTTCACTTTTACCACAATATCAGTTTGATGATAAACAAAGCCAAAAGGACCTAACCTGGTCACAAGGAGTCTATATCACACTCATATCAACAAGTACTGTTTATCACAACACATGCAATAGACGTTGCCAAGTAAATATTATCTGATGACTCAGCATATTAAACACAGCATCATCTCTTCTGGGAAACATTTGTGTCCCTAAAGTGAGTATTTTCCAAACTCTTCAGGTGTGATATATACACACACACAAACATACTCACTACAGAGAGAGAGAGAGAGAGAGAGAGAGAGAGAGAGAGAGAGAGAGAGAGAGAGAGAGAGAGAGAGAGAAAAAGAGATATTCACACACTCATCTACAGTGACCAGTTTTTCCAGTTGCCACTCGGTGATTTGTTCCGTTTCCTTTCAAGTCCATGTACTTAATAATAATATGCACTTGCCCCAAAACTAACGAAATTCCACAGCATGTACGGGCCTGCAGTGTCCAGGAACACATAACACGCACATGCCAGGGGTACGTCAGTACATAACATTTAGTGCCAGCTACACTTTTAGCCAATGTACGCAGCTGTGTATATATAGTCTGATCCGCCATCACCAACTGGTCCGGCCATTTTCATGTTGGCTTGACACCATAACAATGGAAAGAAGTATCAACCGTCCTGAATTGCAGTCATCTTTCTTCAGAATAGGATATCTTTAAATGTACATATGTCGCCAGCAATACCTAAAGGTCACAGCTCTGTGGGGTTCATATCCTTTATATAGTTGTTACAGGGTGAATATCGTTAAAAGCATCTGCAGCTAGCAATACTGTACAGGTCTTAGGGTGGATATCCTTACCTGGCATGCAGTAATCTTGCCTGCCAGCCGTACAGGGTGGGTATATATTTCCTTAAAACATCTTTACAACCAATACTTCAGAATAGGGTGGGTATCTTTAAAAGCATATGCAGTCATCTTGTGCCAGCAATACTCATAAGAACATATCTCTTATGGGGTGGACGCACATATAATGCATTGTAGTATTTTTGCCAGCTGGACAGGGTGGGTGTATTTCCAATGCAGTAATCTTATTAGAAAGGTGAGTAAACAGTTGATTAAACAGGTTTCACTGTAGCTGGAATAGGTGCTGTTGGGACATGGTGGAGTGGTCTTAATAGAGAGGTGGTCTCATTACAGGGTGGTCTGATTAGACAGGTTCCACTGTAGCTGGAATAGGTGCTGTTGGGACATGGTGGAGTGGTCTTAATAGAGAGGTGGTCTCATTACAGGGTGGTCTGATTAGACAGGTTTCACTATAGCTGGAATAGGTGCTGTTGGGACATGGTGGAGTGGTCTTAATAGAGAGGTGGTCTCATTACAGGGTGGTCTGATTAGACAGGTTCCACTGTAGCTGGAATAGGTGCTGCTGTTGGGACATGGTGGAGTGGTCTTAATAGAGAGGTGGTCTCATTACAGGGTGGTCTGATTAGACAGGTTCCACTGTAGCTGGAATAGGTGCTGCTGTTGGGACATGGTGGAGTGGTCTTAATAGAGAGGTGGTCTCATTACAGGGTGGTCTGATTAGACAGGTCTCACTGTAGCTGGAATAGGTGCTGTTGGGACATGGTGGAGTGGTCTTAATAGAGAGGTGGTCTCATTACAGGGTGGTCTGATTAGACAGGTTTCACTGTAGCTGGAATAGGTGCTGCTGTTGGGACATGGTGGAGTGGTCTTAATAGAGAGGTGGTCTCATTACAGGGTGGTCTGATTAGACAGGTCTCACTGTAGCTGGAATAGGTGCTGTTGGGACATGGTGGAGTGGTCTTAATAGAGAGGTGGTCTCATTACAGGGTGGTCTGATTAGACAGGTTCCACTGTAGCTGGAATAGGTGCTGCTGTTGGGACATGGTGGAGTGGTCTTAATAGAGAGGTGGTCTCATTACAGGGTGGTCTGATTAGACAGGTCTCACTGTAGCTGGAATAGGTGCTGTTGGGACATGGTGGAGTGGTCTTAATAGAGAGGTGGTCTCATTACAGGGTGGTCTGATTAGACAGGTTCCACTGTAGCTGGAATAGGTGCTGCTGTTGGGACATGGTGGAGTGGTCTTAATAGAGAGGTGGTCTCATTACAGGGTGGTCTGATTAGACAGGTCTCACTGTAGCTGGAATAGGTGCTGTTGGGACATGGTGGAGTGGTCTTAATAGAGAGGTGGTCTCATTACAGGGTGGTCTGATTAGACAGGTTCCACTGTAGCTGGAATAGGTGCTGCTGTTGGGACATGGTGGAGTGGTCTTAATAGAGAGGTGGTCTCATTGCAGGGTGGTCTGATCAGACAGGTTCCACTGTAGCTGGAATAGGTGCTGTTGGGACATGGTGGAGTGGAGGTGGTCTCATTACAGGGTGCAGGTTTCTTTCAATGAATCCTTAGTGTATAAATAACATCAAGCATATATGGGATATGTACTCAGTGTACAGGCAGTATGAGTAATACCGGGCATTATCACTCCACCATGTCCATAACATTATTTTTACGTAGTCTTATCAGAGAAGAGATAGTCTTATCAGAAAGGAGGTAGTCTTATCAGAGAGGAGGTAGTCTATCAGAGAGGAGGTAGTCTTATCAGAGAGGAGGTAGTCTATCAGAGAGGAGGTAGTCTTATCAGAGAGGAGGTAGTCTATCAGAGAGGAGGTAGTCTTATCAGAGAGGAGGTAGTCTTATCAGAGAGGAGGTAGTCTATCAGAGAGGAGATAGTCTTATTAGAGAGGAGATAGTCTTATCAGAGAGGAGGTAGTCTTATCAGAGAGGAGGTAGTCTTATCAGAGAGGAGGTAGTCTTATCAGAGAGGAGGTAGTCTTATCAGAAAGGAGGTAGTCTTATCAGAAAGGAGGTAGTCTTATCAGAGAGGAGGTAGTCTTATCAGAGAGGAGGTAGTCTTATCAGAGAGGAGGTAGTCTTATCAGAGAGGAGATAGTCTTATCAGAAAGGAGGTAGTCATATCAGAGAGGAGGTAGTCTTATCAGAGAGGAGGTAGTCTTATCAGAGAGGAGGTAGTCTTATCAGAGAGGAGGTAGTCTTATAAGAGAGGAGGTAGTCTTATCAGAAAGGAGGTAGTCTTATCAGAGAGGAGTAATCTTATTAGAGAAGAAAATAGCAAGAAATCATCTGGAGTAAAAATATTTCCAGGTAGATTGTAAGCGATATGGAGTATTTTTACCTCCTAATAAAGGTCACCCCATGTGCAACATACATTTTGCCAGGACTTCAAGCCCTTTAGATTTGTCTTCCCTAGAAAACCATAAAAGATAAAATTAAGGGACTTTCTCAATGGTGTACCCTTCATCAGAAACCCTACAATAAGTGATTCTGAACCAATTAACATCTTGTCCTTCTTTTGACAGCGACAGCCAGAAGGAATGCTTTCATCCAGTCATGCTCCTAGCCCCCACCTTGCTCAAAAACAAGTAGCATATCCAGTGCACCTCTAGTATATCCAGTGCATCTCTAGTATATCCAGTGCGCCTCTAGTATATCCAGTGCACCTCTAGTATATCCAGTGCACCTCTAGTATATCCAGTGCACCTCTAGTATATCCAGTGCACCTCTAGTATATCCAGTGTACCTCTAGTATATTCAGTGCATCTCTAGTATATCCAGTGTATCTCTAGTATATCCAGTGCACCTCTAGTATATCCAGTGTACCTCTAGTATATTCAGTGCATCTCTAGTATATCCAGTGTATCTCTAGTATATCCAGTGCACCTCTAGTATATCCAGTGTACCTCTAGTATATTCAGTGCATCTCTAGTATATCCAGTGCACCTCTAGTATGTCCAGTACACCTCTAGTGTACCTCTATAGTATATCCAGTATCATCTCTCCAGATTACTGAATATCTAGTAGAAACTTCAAGTAGTACTAATCCAGAGCTTATGATAACATTTTCTGGCCAATATTGGCATATGTCTGGTCATTATTTGTTTGTCAGGACAAAAGTACTGGTCACACTGATGCAATATCCAGTTAAAATGTTAGGACAAACTATACTTTGTGGGGACATCATGTCCGGTCAATATCAATTTCTTATCATAAGCACTGCAATCTCTAACTGACCCTATTCAAAACATCTTTATGATTGAAACTGGAGGAAGGTGCAGGGATTGCATGGTGAGGAAAGGAGATGAATATTTCATAACCACGCACACAACACTATCAAATATACAGCTCAAGTTTCAGTACATCCCCCAAAGTTTAATTGTGTTGATTTGCTCAGGAATTAATATATCATGCATACTGATAACAACAACAAAAAAAAAACATCATTGAGGAACACAATCATGGAAACCACCTCTCTTTTACACACTAAAGAGACCCAATGTTCGAAAGTTGTGGAGCCTCCGATAAAGGATACTCTGAAGGAGGACCAATTTCTCAACAAAGGACGATTTAAAGTACCTCTCTATAATTATATAGTCTATACAAAATAACATCTAAAAGTGTGTGTCCATTGTTCAGAGGTTGCACTACATCCCCGGTCACTCTTGGGGGACTGAATATTGGCACGTACTACATAATATATATAGAGGTGGTCCTTTCACACAATGACCTATATAACACAGTGACCTTCATCACAGTTATAACAGTCACCTTTGGGACTGGATAAGGTGGCTGAGGTGACCCGTTTAACTGTGTTGCATGGAGATTGGACACCTGCTCAATACACTTCTATACCATACTTCACAGTTAATTAGATTCCAATCATGCAATAGTGTTTCTACATTACAGAAATCAAATATAAAGGGTTTCCTAGAACTCTTGTGTAACAGAATGAGAGAGCTGATACACAGGTATCTGTCATTAAATAGTGATAGACAGCCTGAAATTCCAGGTAGTTCCACAATGCATGCATGTGGTCAATGGGAATGAGTTCATAACGAGCTAGTGTTTCTAAAGAGACAGGTACCTCGGTATTCCAAGGGCCTTGCACCATATACAAAAAAAGGACTTCTTTATAAACAAACAGGAGAGTCTTGTGTGTCGACTGTTCCAACCTGTTCTCTCCAACGTGACCTCTGGAACTCCTCGAAAATAGCTGCCTTTCCGTATCTAACTGAAATAGCTAGCTATAAATTAACTGACAGAATTCTAGTTAGCTACCTGTATAGTATACTGTGTGTAGCTAGCTACGAATGCTCTGTTTAGAGGCGGACTTCTCTCTCTACCGAAGGTCTCGATCACCTATCTGATCTCTCTACTCTCTCTGTGCACACATGCTCAAGCACTCAAGCGTGGGATTATTGTTCTTTCCTGCCAAAAAATTAATACACGGAGTTCCGTATTCTGCGAGTAAACGAATGAAATATCCGGATATCCGGTATGTTTAATAATAATTAGAAAAATTGAAGAAAAAAAAAGAGTTTTCTATTGCTGTTTTCTTTTCTTGCGGCCTTTTTTCTTGCCTCCTGATGTAACACCAACCCCACTCTTTTGGCAGTCAGGACAGTACCACTTCTGGTCCTCGGGTGGAGCAGCCGTTATCCCCCCACAAACCCAGTGTACCCACGAGTCACAATGGTCACACCCTGCACAAAGAATGAGGTGGAAATTGAGCAAGTGGACAACTGAAATTAGGAAATACTTTTTACCCAGTAAAAAGAACACCATGTCTATTGAATTGTACAAAAATTTAATTATTTCTACCAGATAAAAATGTCCTGTACTTCAAAGAATAGCTCTCTCAGTCTGTGCTTACCTATCATGGGTGAGCCATCATCCTTTAGCCCACACTCGGGGCAGATGGTATCTGAGCCTTGGGTCATCACAGGCACTGCTGCTGGGACCAACGTCATTCCGGCACTCATGCTGACCACAGGAGAGTGAGATGACAGTGATCTAAATGATAAGATCATACAACACCATGTGACTACGACGGAATCTGGAACAATCATAAAAGCTCTCAATATGGATGGGATTTGCACCGATGTGAATGTGGATGAAAAAAACACACCAAAAAAACAAACAAAAAAACCAAAAAAACCAAAAACCTCTGGATAATGGACAGATTTGGGACCCAGCCTTTTGTCCTTTATAGTGACTTATTTTATAGGATGCATATACAAAGGTACCCCTTCTTTGTTGAGAGGTTTGTCCTCTTTCCAAGTGTCCTTTATCAGAGCTTCCACTCTACTATTCTAAGGAGATAGCGAACCCACTCATTTAGCTAATAATTGTGTATCTAATAACCAAACCTTTTCTGAGTTGCACCAAAGCTGCTCTTGATGCCACGTCCTCGCGTCCCCTTGGTCTTTCGTCCTCCCACTTTTCCCACTTTAGATGAGACCATATGCTGCTGCATCTTGATGGGTTCGGTTCGGTTGATGGTCAGACCGGGCAGGTCTGCTGGAGGAATCTTCATAGGTTTGCTTGACTTTTGGGTTTTCTTTGTACGCAAGTATGACCCTACGACAGTGTACATTAGTCCGGAATACCGTATACGAGTTAATTTTGGCGGGAGTTTTATTTGGCGTTTGTACCAAAGAAGGCTTTTGGCGGACATTATTATTGGCAGCGGCGCATTATTGCGCACGCTGCTTCTCTTTGGCTAGTTTGCTCAGTCCTCTTCACTTCACGATCTATCTCTTTTAACTGAGCTTCCATCAAGGAAACACTCCCTTTCCTCCTTCTTCAAGAACTTTCGAAGAGCCATCACGATCGCAAAACAGCTGGAAATGAAACTAGCTAGCTAATCAAGTAGTCTTGATCTTGATTGAGCGTGCAGCTCATTGCTTGCTGCGCACGCAAGATACACTCGAGCCCCACCCCATAGCTATAGATATGATATTGGCGGATATTATTATTGGCGGTTCCAAGATAGACCGCCAAACCGTCAAATTTAATTCACCACCAAATTTAACTCGTACACGGTATTTAATTAAGTTACCAAGTCAGTCCTAACCAAGATGTATTATTTTAGCTCTGCTATAATGGAACCAACACACTTGGGACCCAAAGAGGTGGTCGGTCCTCATTCAGAGTGTTCCTTATCTGTTACATACCTTGATCGGTACTGCCACGCCCACCCAATTGCTGAACAGTGGCAGAGGGGAGGAGCTCTTTCCTGATGGTCAGCTTAAGACTCCCAGTGGGACCCACGCTACTCCGACAACTCTCGGGGGTCATGACCTCCTCCTCTTCTTCTTCGTTGTCTATGCTAGATGGGGTACGAGGGCGGGGCAAGAAATGGTGATGGTGGGGATGATGCAGGGATGTGGGGGTAGGGGATGGAGAGGGTGTGGCTGAGGGGGACTCGCTCCCACTGTCCTCTTCTTCATCTGAACTGGAGGATGAGCTAGAAGTGCTGGCTTCATCAGCATTGCCAGGAGAGGAGTCAGCCTAAAAATAATGTATGCGAGAATGGTGACCCTGTACCTAATCTATACATGTCAAGGAAATGGAACCAAGGACCCTTTACCCAACACAAGCATAGGTTAAAGTGAAGGCTCTCACCTGTGAAACTCGTCTAGCCCTCTTGGCCTGATTCCCAGGATCACTGAATCCTACTTCGGACATATCCAGCTCCCTCTTTCTGGGATTAGAAACAAGGGGGACTGGAGGATGAACAGAAGACGCTCCTGTCTGTCCCATGGCTACCGTAGTAGGGGAAATGGCAGCTCCACCTCCTCCATCAAATCGAGCAAATATTTTCTTCATGCGATTTGCAGTTGAGTTATCAGTGGGTGTGGTTAGTCCATGACGGGAATTGCGGAGGTAGCGTCTCTTGATGGAAATAGTGAGTGGAGTCAACTAGAATGGGAATGTAGAGTAAAATGAAGATAGCCCGAGAGGAAAAAACCCACTGATTCTCATCTTGGAGAGCTAAAGCATGCATAGGTGATACAGTAAATCTCACAGAACAGGGCCAGCTGATTGCAGTTGACCACTATATATACTGTCAGACCAAAATGGAGAGAGGCCCCATTTATGAGAGATTGCAGTTGACCTGATACTCATAGCACTGATTTCTATGTTCAGTGTGAGACCAACACAGTGGAACCTTGATTATACTTCAGGACCAGCTATTTTTTGTCCTCATTAGAGAGGTTTCCACTGCTCAGAGGTATTAGCAGTATGGTTAGGTTCCTTGAAATAATCCCAGATAATTTTTGTTGTTTTTTGTTGTTGTTCTGTTTTGTTTTGTTTGTTGTATTGGGTCCTGAATATTAAGAGAGAGAAGTTTTCACTGTAGAAAAAATGGCATGGACATTTGTCCTGTCTAATTAGACAAGATTCTCTGTTTATCTAACCTTGATATTTGGGAGCGTGACAGGATGATGATGAGGAGGAGGGGGAGACGGGGGAGCCGGTGAGAGGGAGGGAGTGGGAGACGATGAAGGAGTCTGAGGAGTGGGTGTGGCACAATACGGCATTGGCATGATGAGCTCGGCCTTCATCTCGGCTTTGGTCTTGAAGTGAGAAGCACTGTTCTCCTGTTGCTGTTGGTCCTGCAGGGATGGGATCATGTGACGCTTGAAGTGGACAACGAGCGGTGATAGTGGGAGGGGCTTGTTGCCATGGGGAGGAGCCCTGCCACTGCTACTTCGGTTGGATGATTTCTTTATTCCAAGCACTTCTTCATAAGAAGACTTGGAAATTATCTGAGATTGATGTTCAACCTGTGAAAATTTTTTTTTAAAGATGCCACACAGTCCAAATACAGAGTTCACAGAGTACAAAGTTCAGAGTATACCTACCTTCTCGGCACAAGGTTTATGTTCAGGACTGAGATTAGCACCGACACCAGTAGACTCTCTAGAATCATCACTTCTCCCAGAATTCTCTATTCTCGTAGGTCTCTTTGCAACCTTATGTACTTTAATCCCTGATACAGGCGGAAATTCCTCTTTTTCCACATTAAAATCATCAGAATCGGCATCTGAATCATCCGAGTCATCTGATGAAAAATCTTGATCTAAAACATCCAATACGTCTTGGGATATCTGTGGGGGTGTGGTCTCCTTGTGGGCGTGGTCCTTTGCTGAACTCTGTATGATGTCGTCGTCACTTGGGGGGCTTTCCCTACCAACTACAGTTTGAACGATATCATCGCCATCATCATCGCCGTAGGAACTCCCTCTGATGATGTCGGAGATGATGATGTCATCATTAGTGGCAGAGATGGGACTTTCCTTATCTATGACATCATCAAAACCAGCTCCTCCCACTCCACTATCAAGGGTGGCTACTTCTTCCACGACTGGAATGCCAACTAGTGGACGGTCCTCTGCAGCTGGGGGAGAGGATGGGATCAGCATGGGAGGACGAAGCGATGGGGAGTGAGAGAGAGACATTTGCTCTGGTATCATTTCCTGATCGAAGCTGAAAACTTCCTTATCATCGCTCAAATTTCCTGACGAAATCGGACTATGATGAAGATCAAGGTCGACTTCTCGATCCTCTGTCCTGTCTCTCTCTTCTGACACATCCAGTTTCTCCGAGCCATCTACTTGCTCTTCAAGAGCAGGGCTTTCAAACCTGCCTTCCTCCTGGGTTTGGGGTGAGGGGGTTGGCGATGGGGAAGGAGAGGAACCAGAGGAGGAGGAAAATTCCTGAAATTCTTCCCTTGCCACTTCATCTTTCAACTCGACATGATCCACACTATCAGTAGAGGAATCTTTTTCCGTTGCCAATAGTTTAGTAGGAACGTTAACTGATACCTGTTTTTCTAGTTCTTTGTCTTCCACATCTGAACATACCTCTGGAGTGGGTGTGGGACTTTTAGCCATTGAAGGCAATGATCTCTCCACTTCCACGCTAAAAGTCTTCAAAGGGACTTTCTGTGGGATATGACGGCTACCAGGAACCTTATATTCTGGTATGCTATCGGTAATTTGCGAGTGAGTTGGTGTTAAATCTTGCTGTGAGTTTTTAGATTCTATTTCAGTTCTTTGCCTCAGGGGATGTGGTCCGGTTTGATCGCTAGGAGGAGAGCTCGGGTGGGGTTTATCCGCTGCAGGGAAATGGCTGGAGGAGGGAGAAACGAGAGGTGGAGGGATGGGAGGGGCGGCAGAGGAAGGGTGAATGGGCATTGATGATTTAAGCGAATCACTAACGAGGGATGGAATTAAAGGATGTGCGTCAATTGGAGAAAGGGGTGTGGTTTCAGCATGTGTTGAATCTCTTCTCTGAGTGAGGGGAGGTGGTAGGGCTGGTCTGATGGGGGTGTGAAGAGGGGACAACACAGGCATCCCAACACGAAAGAATCGACCACCTGGTGAGCGAGAAATTGGAGAGAGGTTAGGATGACTTTGGGAAACTGGTTCTGAACTTGGACTGATGAGGCGTAACGGTGGAGGGAGTTGAGATCCACGACTGACCTTGGGCAGTTTCGGAGGAGGTGGCAAAACTGGTTGAAATTGTTTAGATCGGGCTGTAATTCCCTCTGATTGTGAGTGAGAAACTTCAGAAATGGTAACCACAGTAGCATCTTTCTTCGTTGCTTCCTGAACGGAGGAGGGTAACTTTGGTGGAACATTATCACTTGGCTTGGAAGTAACAGCAGCAGCTGCCATCAATGGAGAAGGATCTTCACCGATGTATATATTTCGCTTGACTTCTTTATCATCAGGATCTTTTGCTTCAGGCGTACTGACTTTCTTGGCTGTATCTTGAGGAGTTCTCTCAACCACTGCTATTTCCGAAAGAGATTCTTCTTTTAAGGGAAGCATTTCTGGTGTGCTCGATCGCAGTGGAGTCATAACCACACCCCCTTCGGACATGCTATTCCTACGGCTGTCACCGTCTTCGCTGTAATCAGATGAAAATCCCCGAGGACGGAAGAGCTGGGGGAGTCCCTTGTGGGGGTCCAGCGGAGTGGGTGTGGCAATATCATCCTTTGAGTTGATATCGTTGGAAGCCTCTCCAATTTCCATGGACGCACTGCAAGAGTCATCATCTAGAGTTATCAAAAAGAGTAAATCAGTACAGTGAACCCTCCCCTTTAGTCTATTCATAGAAAGTTCTCCATTCAAACTGTATTATATTCACTAATCCAAGTCTTTCACTAGTCTAAAAGGGCTGCTATTCGGATTAGTGAATTCTTTACTGTCTGTGGGGAAAATCCTAGTTATATGTATGATACCTTTGTCTTCTTCGTGCTGTGAAGGCAAAGGAGGAAGATAAGGAGGAATGTGATCATATTCTTCATCTTCTGACGATAACGAAGGGGCCCTCAAGCGCCTCTTACTAGCCTCACCAAATGAGGCTGGGCCAGAATAGACATGGGAGGACTTTCGTGGCACAGGAAAGCGAGGAATGTTAGGATTGAGTGGGGATGACTCCACCTCCTTCAAGAACTCTGAGAGGTCGGCAAGGTCAACACCAAGGTTACCAAACGCTTGAGCCAGGTCAGATAAGTTGGGTTCTGTTCTGTTAGCTACAAGAGAAATATAGCTACCTCTCTTAATAAAAAGGTCACACTCAAGGTAATAATTCCAATTAATACACACCTGTCATCACCTAGAGCTTTTTTTATTAATAGTCACTGCTCATGCTCAGTGAATGCTGGCTTTTATACAGCGGTAGCAGACATTAAGTGTTAACTGAGACTCACCGTGAAGACAGTAGGAAGAAGTGGTTTTTGCCAGAGTAAGCAAGTAGCTTTTGAGGACGTCAGTCATCGTCTCGCACACGGTCGACTGCATTCCGTGCACTCCCAGTGGCTGACACACTCTACCCACCACCTTACGCAGAACCTGTCTCGCAAACTCTTCATTCATTTGGACAGAAACTGCACCGCAAAGAAGCACAATAAATAGGTGCGCTCTAATAAGAATTGATGCCGCGCGCGCCCAAAGCTAGCCACGCCCGGCCGCCCCCCCCCGGAATTGAATAACAGAAATACATACATGCATGAATAACAGATAGCATTGGTGCAGTGGTGTTAACAAGAGTTAATACATGTGATAATTTTTCACAGGGTCTTCTTGGATTCTTCAGCCTTGGTCACCTCTGGGACGTAAAATCCTTCAATACTGTCAAGAGGGACAATGTACCGAATGCAGTCTTCCTCACACACTTCGACTACTGGTCCTGTGTGAGACAATTCAAAGCTCTGCACAAATTTATTAATAACAAAAATTAAAACTGCGTTCTAGCAAGATTTGCCAGGGGCATTATAACAGTCTAACAGGACAAATGTCCAGGCAAAACTGTAACTTGTCCAGCCATGAAAAAGAAAGAAGTATTAGGTTATGCTTAAATATGTATGTATGCATGATGAACACAATTATTTTGTAAATATTTGTTTGTAAGTTTCCATAACACAGGCTGCAGTTCCAAAAATTGTTTATTGTAAAATAAGCTACTTACTTTGATGTACTTTGAGATGGCAGGGTACACACAGGAGGGAGCTATGATAATGGACAGCATGCTCCGCAAGGGGAACTCAGTGATTATAGCCCGTGAGCACTTAGGGAAGGTCCACATGCTATAGCCAGCGTCTTGCAGCATCCCTTCCTGTGCAGAGTTGGCACTTCCTGTAGTCAGACAACATCCGATAATACAGCGCTGGTTGGCTGGAGTGACCTGTAGAGAGGTACACAATTTCCTCATTCTACTCATTGGATGGTACCTGAAAGTATCCACCAGATATACTAGATTTTTTTGTATTAGATACTTAAGGGGAATTCCCCCACTCCATTTAAAGAACACAGCTTACTTTCTTGGGGTCATCATAATAGATGCCAAAGGTTTTGAGGTGAGGAGCTAGTCCTGATAGCTCTCGGAATGCTGCACCAGCGTTCTTGTAGGGTCCTCTGTACAACTTGTAGGCAACTCTTCCAGGAGCGGATAAGGGTGTCGATGTCCGGATACTTACGCTGTAGAAGAATCCGGCGTGTGTAAAAACCATAAGAATCACACACAGGATCACGACTAATACTACCACCACGTAGAACAACATATCCACGACACCTGCTGCGCTGAGGAAGAACTATATATTTCCGAATGAGAAAATTTCTCATGACGATCCGTAGCTAAGGTAGGCGGGGGTATCTCCGGACATGGGGTAACTTCGGACTTTCAACTTTTTTTCAGAAACTACAAAGATTGAGAGGCAGTCTTTATACCTGCAGTAACTATAACTGCTACTTGTTTAAATGCATGCTTAGCTAAACTCTTCTTCCACCGTTCTGGACTGCATCGTGCCCCGAAATCTATAATCGTCGAACTGAAACTTTACGTCACGATCTTGTGCATTTCAAGCAGGCCTGGTTGAACATCAAGAGAGCGCAGGAAAAAAGTGCATGTGTATCAGATAACCAAAGTCATCTCTCTCTAAAATATTTCATGTTGGGTTGCTAGCTAGCTCTATCAGAGATTTCTACCAGTAGTGTCCGGAGTTACCCCAAACCGCGATTTTATACTAGCTATGAATTTTGCCCGATAAGTTCACAAGAGTAAGTACTAAAATAATAACGCTTGGGGCCTTGATAGATGGAGAGTTCAGCTTCTTTTTGAACTTTATTGCTCGATCATAGCTGCTTCCATTCCAAAGTTATCCTTCCCAATTGAAAGTTCGTCCGGAGTTACCCCCGCCTACCTTACCCCATTTCCTCGCGCACGTGCCTTTTCAACCTTTCACCCCGTACACGATGACGTCATGTCACGTTTTCAATACAATATTGATTTCTAATTCTCTCAAGTTGACAAGAAGTGGACTTATTAGCTAGCTAAACTCACTTGAGTTCATTATTCTATCGGAGAAGAAGCTACAGTTTGTATTATCTGAAGATCCGGGAGCTATACGGAAAGATAAAAGGATATCAGAGGGTAAACGTCCATTGAATTTCCAGTTAGCCTTTCCAGCTAGTATTCCTAGCCTTTGTGCGACTTTTCTGACAAAGAACGTCTTGTTTTTCTATACAGAGGCAAACTAATTACCAGAAAATGAACAGAATTAGAAAAGTGAAGTAGATTTCCAAGTAAAGCATGAGTATTGGAAAATTTCAGCCTACTGCCTTCAACTCTAAAGCTTTCACAATGAACGAACACATTTCTGACACCAGCAGAGAGTTCAAAGTGAAAGCAGAGGGTTCAGTTCATGGTTTTTTGAATGGTTTTAATGATGCTGACCATAGAATACGATTGAACAAGAACTATCGGAGCGATCAAGACAATGACAAAGATGTCGCAAGCTTAAGTGATAGTGAACTGAAACAGTACATTCATATAGATGTCCATCCCAATGGAGGAGCCAGCACTGTTCATGTGTACCAGAAAGAGATTGAGCGATTGAGTCCAAGGGATAAGAAGAAACTAGCCTTGCTTTTCTTTCGTGAAGTTTTTAGCGAAGAGCCTGAATGTGTAGCTAAGCATGTGATGGGGATCGTACATGATGCAGCAGTTTACATGCCCGAGACAGTCAGCCACCTCTCTCTCACCCGACCTGATTTGGATGTGAAGGTAAGAAATGGGATGTTTAAAATTCCATACATGAGAACAGGGAATTTATAGTGGTTCACACACCAATGGTGAAATTTTTACCCATGAAAGTGTCCCACTTTCTGAATTGGTGCTTCAATAAAGTGCATATACTTCAAAAAAGTAAACTATTCTCTGAGGGTTCTCTGAAGAGGGGAAACCCCCCTTTCAACAATGCCACCATCCATCATCACATAAAACCTTGCACTTTAGGAACCTGAAAAGTATCGTAATCATACAAAGGGGGCCCTTAACACATCCATTCCTTATTATATAAAGTGCCCTTAAGAGGTTTAAGACTCACACATTGAAGGGAGTGCATGGTGCTATATTGGTGACTGATATAGGTTGTGATAACAATTGATTGGGGTTAAGCAACATGTATGTAACAATAAATAACTCAAACTTGTTCTAAAGTGGTGGAAGATTATGGCCGATTTATAATGAGACCATCTGTCTATTAAATTCACTCTACCGTGTCACAATAGCACCTATTCCAGCTACAGTCAGAATGTACCACCCTGTAATGAGACCACCTTTCTATTAAGGCCATTCCACCAGGTCCCAACAGCACCTATAGTGAAACAGACCACCCTGTAATGAGCCACTTCACGTCCTTATTCCAGCTACAGTAAAAAAGACCACCCGTCTCTATTAAGGCCACTCCACCATGTCCCAACAGCCAACTCTCTAAAGAGACCACCTCCCTATTAAGGCCAAACATTAAAATAAGCAGTGACCAGTAGCTACTGCTATAGCTAGCTCTGGAGTCACATGGCTAGTGACTTCCCTTGAGCAAGCTGTGGTGACTCTCAATTACCACTTGTTCCTGGCCCATAGGTGGCATGTTTCACTGTAAAATATTCTCGCGGTGTGATTTTAGGTGAGAGTGATGTCAGTGCAGCTTCTAAAGAAGTTGTGATTTGAGTGTGGTAGGTGCTAGCCTCTCCCATTTTTAGCGACATATTTGGGTGTAGCTCGTAACGGCTTTGTAGGGGTTGCTGGTAACTTCTTCATATTACTATTCCAGAGCAAGTAAGAGATTGATCACAAAGTGAATTTTGATGATATCATCAGCTGAAATGACTCAGACATAGAGTGATTATACTAATGGAATTCCACATCCTAAAAAATAGAAAATAACCTTGTTTTGTTTTTTAAATTTAAATAAAACAGGTCACCTGCATGCCAGGTTTTAGTATATACATGTCATATTGAATGCCTGAAAACGTTTGACATTGCGAGCTACAAGGACAGGAACAATGTGTGACTGCATGCAGTATAATGAATGTTATGACGTACAGTAACATCTGTCTAAATAGACCACTCTGTAATGAGAGGGTTTGAGACCATCTCTCAGCACCTATAGTGAGACCTGTCTAATCAGATCACCCTGTAATGAGACCACCTCTCTATTAAGACCACTCAACCTGTCCAATCAGATCACCCTGTAATGAGACCACCTGTCTAATAATGCCATTCCACCATGTCCACTATTAATGCCACTTGTTCCTGACCCATAAAGCAGGTAACAGTGTATACTGCTTAAGTTCCTCAATACTTAATGGTCCTTTGTTGGTTCACTTTATAATTAATCATGCGTCCAGGTACATTTCTCCCCAAAAAATCTAAATTTTAATGCCCTGCAATTAGAAGTGTCCTGATAAGTAAGTACTGCTATAGAGTGTTCATTATGTACATACATTGTGTTCTTGGACTCAACGTACTGTACATTGAAATGATCCTCTTATGTAAGCTATTTTTAATTTGATCCTCTCATTAAACTATGTTGATTACCGTCTGGAGGTAGCACATGAGTCACCCTCTGATATTGTGGTATACTAAGTGTGGACTATTCATATGTACATATGACTGTAGGTGGGTCATTTGAGAAAGTCAGAGATAGAAACATGCAAGATGAGGGAGTACGGAGAGAGGGCGGAGGCTGGCTATTCTCACGGGACTCTTCGCTGTGGACCCTTGCTCCAGATCAGTGTGGTGGGACAGGTCTCGGAGGAAAGCGGAGGATATTTCTCAGAGTTCCTAGGTGAGAGCAATCTGCTAGATTAATCCCCAGGGATCTCCCCTCAGTATATTTAGTTCCTAGCTGCTAGATGAATCCCCAGGGATCTCGCCTCAGTATATTTAGTTCTTATCTGCTTAATTAATTCCCAGGGATCTCCCCTCAATATATTTAAGTTTCTAGCTGCTAGATTGATCCTCAGGGATCTCCCCTCAATATGATATCTCTATAAGCACATTAATAAGAAGTTTCACATGAAGGAAATAAATACACTCAGGAAACTCAATTATTTGGACCTGTAAAAACAATTGTGTAGACTAGAGGATTGAATTTTCAGTTCTGTGAGTTAGCCATACCAAGCATGGCTTTTTCATTAAATTGTGCAGCCATATAAGTTTATGTTTATGTCCTAATAAGTGTATGTTATTATTTTGGATTGGGAAATCTGTAGCGTCAACATTGCATAAACCATTAAGTAACAGAGCAATACATTTAATACTGTCCATCTTTACTATGTTCAGATATGCTGGAGGAATGTCCATTTCTTGAGTTGACCCTGCCGTGGGGATCCCTCTCCTCGCTCAACCTAGCCCATCGTAGCGAAAGTGACGACGGTCCCATCGTGTGGGTGAGACCAGGGGAACAGCTCATCCCCACCGCCGAGACCTCGACTACTCCAAGAAAAAAGAGAATGTGAGTGCTGAGTCAGCATTAGTTATGTACAGTACATACATATAAGGAATCCGCGATGTTTTCAAGAGGCCAAAGAGTATTTTTGATGTGGTTATAAAAGTACTCTTCGTCTTGCTGGCCTTTCCATCCCAAGGGAAGGAAAGTGTCTGGTTTCCCAAGCCAAAATAGAGGACACTCTCACTCACTCACTACTCAAGTCTGACCCTAACATAGAACAAAAATGCAGTTTTAATAGCCGGCCATTTCATATAGCAAGGTGTTTGAAATTCAGTTTTACCGTGTATCAAATCAACTGCAATTTGTTCTAATTGATTTATGGTTTCACGGGTCCAAGATAGTGTCTCTAGGGCATACATACATACATGGCATATAAACTGTATTGAGACTAGGACATATATACACACCTACTATAGTGAGACTAGGGTATGCCGGTATATATATATTTAATATTATGACATGTGTAGGACGAATTCTGAGCTCCAGAGTCTCTTGTATGGTCCTCGCACGAATGAGAAAAGGGAGACTCTGTTTGAGGACCGTACCCGTTGCCATGCCGATCATGTGGGACAGGGAATGGATCAGCAGACCACGGCAGCTGTGGGTGTCCTTAAGGCCGTCAGATTTTCCAAGGATGATGATGACCTGAGTGAAATATCCAGGTATATAAAATAATAACTCTTGAGCAGAGAATACATCAGAAAGATCTATTTGCACCTTGATCATTCATTATGACTGCTATAACTTTCTCAATTCTTCAATTTTCAAAAAAAAAAAAAAAACAGCTCATAGAGTGGGTAATTAGCTCTCTGCTGGTGTAAAATTTGGTCAAGAATTAGAGCAGATATAGTGAATGATCAAGGAATCAAGCATACACAGATTTCAGTATTTGAAATACGTGTGTCAACAATTACGATGACGGCAGAGTCTTATCCCGTAGCTTTTATTAGGAATTTGGCTGGGGAAAGGCCTAGAAATTGGCTTGATGAATTAATTGGCCAGAAAGTAGGCTGTTTCTAGCACTGTGATTAGAGGGATGTCCTTATATGTCCCTGTAATCACGGTGCATATCATGGGCCACCCCTCATAATATGTACAATCTCTACTTTAGGGTATAATTTCAACCATCCCATGATCTGTATCATACCGAATTTTCCTTTTCTCTCGTTAGAGAACCGTCTAACTTGGAGACCAAAGATGTAGTGTGCTTCCATGCTGGAGATTTCACTGAGGTGGCCTACAAAATGCAACTAGACTTGTACGAACCCCCAATGTCACAGGTCAGTGATACTGCCATAGCAGCATTGTGTATGATGATAGTGTATGTCAAGTTATTCAATGAGCTTGCCACTTCTCAAACTGAAATTGTCCCAAGCTTAATGTGTTCTATAATGGTTGCACACCAAATTTCAGCCTAGTAATCATGAGTTATGGAGAACTATAATATGCCATTTGTCCCAAACTTCTGTCATGTGTTCTATAATGGTTGGACTATCTCCACACCAAATTTCAGCCCCAAGGCTACTAGTAATCATGAGTTATGGAGAACTATAATATGCCATTTGTCCCAAACTTCTGTCATGTGTTCTATAATGGTTGGACTATCTCCACACCAAATTTCAGCCCCAAGGCTACTAGTAATCATGAGTTATGGAGAGCTAAAGTATATGCCAATTATCCCAATTTTTTATCAACGTGATGGTTGCACCAAATTTCAGCACATAGGCTATCAGTAATCATGGAGATGATAAATGAATGCTTATATATAATATAATTTTATCTTGTCCCTTTTAGTGCCGGCAGTGGGTGGAAGAGGCCAAACTGAACCAGCTTCGACGCGATGGCATTCGTTATGCCAAATTCCGCTTGCGAGACAACGACGTGTACTTCATTCCCCGTAACATAATCCACCAGTTTCGTACCATTGCAGCATGCTCCAGCATAGCCTGGCATTTGAGGCTAAAAGACTACCATCGGAATGAGACCCGCTCCAATGATCACTGTAATCAAAAGGACGAGAGTATGTCCACAGATGATGGCGAAACCCAAACTCAGTCCCATTCTGAGAGCATGTCTAATTCCGGATCCAGTTCAGAATCAGATTCTGATTTAGATGTGGTTCCAGACCCAGACCGAAAAACAGCTGTGTCCAATAATATGAATGGAATAGGAGGTGATCATGCTGGGTCATCATCGGAAGACCATATCTCGTTTTCGTACTCTTCAGATGAGGAATTTCTTCCAGCAATGATGAAGAAAAAGAAACCGGTCACTACTCCCACATCCAATGCTAAAAAGAACCACGACAACATCAGAAGTAAGCTTTCTTCTCATAAGTCCACTGCATCTTCTACTCAAAATTTACTGAGTAAGGATATGGATTTTTTGCACGATTCGTCTCAGCTGGTGCCCATCGATAGGCCCAAATCCGAAGGGTTATCTTCTTCACAGGATATGAGTCCAACCATGTCTGTACATGCCAGGCACCCTCAGACCACCCCCGGCAATGGCAGGGGTCAGATGGAAGGGCGTGTCATCGCCAGTGGGAGTGGTGGGGGGAGGGAGGATCACGTCGATGCTTCTTCTTCTTCGCCTCCACATCCCTCCCCCTTCACACCTCATCGGGTTTACGAGAACAAGAAAAGAGACGATTCCCTCAGTTTGGAAAAGAAGCGAAGGAGATTGAGTTCCATGAATACCATCAGAAAACCAGCAGCTAACAGTATACAGAATCCGGAAGCCTTTCGGGATGGTTCTCCCTCAAGTTTGAATGCCTATTCCAACCAGACAGACAGTAATTGGCAAAAACATCGTGTCATGAAACACAGAGGAAAAATCTCGGCCATGGCAGGCTACAAGCCTCCCCCTTCTTCTTCACCTTCTCCTATTATGGGTGCCGTCAAGAGCCCCAAGAGCATGCTTAGAACTGGAAGCAATCAGTCTGTGAATCAACTCCCCACAAGTGGTGATGTCGATGCTGCCACACCTCCTCCTTCCAACAGTCCCAATAGGAAGGGAGAAATGCTGACTCAGCATAACCAGCAGGATCACAGGAGTTTGATCTCTGCAAGTAGTGAGTCAGAGAGTGAAGGGGAGAGGGAAATTGATCGAAAGTTTACTAAACCTAAAATTTCCAAAAAGAGACCAGATTCGTCATCAAAATCGACAAAGTTTACTGAGAGTAAGCCTCTTGTTCCAAAGAAAAGAGGTCGTCCGCCAAAGGCAAAGAAAAGTGCCAAGTCTGACAAGCAGGAGAAGAAAGTGCCGAAAGTTACCAAGAAACCTATAATAGAGACATCTGATAGTGAAGAGGACGACAATAGCAGTTTGCATGAAGTGACAAAAGAAGAGAAAATTACTGGGCCTGTCAAAGTGGCTCGAAAATATGCCCCACCCACTTCAACTACTGCAACTTCTGTTCTTTCTTCGTCTCTTAATCTCGATTCCAAACCATCAAAGGATGAGTCCCATTCCAAATCTTCGAAATCGAAACCATCACTCCATGGATCGACGATATGGGGCGATTCCGGTTACTTGAAATCCAGTAGCAGCGAAAGGAGTGAATCTAGTTCTTCTGAGTCAGAATCAGATGCTCCTTTTTCCAGAAAGAACCAGAAAGCAACAAAAAATGTGACTGCTAAACTCAACAGTGACGGGATGGAGGTGAGCAGTGATGAGGAGCGGAATCTGACTAAGAACAATGTTTCGTCTATCGAGAAAGAGCATTCGCCACTCACCTCACATCAAACTGCTGACTATACATCTTCAAAGACTCAAAATAGCACCAAACAAAAGATATCTGGTTCTCTTCCCGAGCACGAAAGTTCCCCCTCTAAATCCAAGCCTAAACATCACTCCCAGCCACCACCACTCAACTCCAACATTGAACACAAAGCTGCCAAGAAAAAGAAGAAGAAAAAGAAATCTCTTCACGATGACAATAAACGTGTATCGTTCTCACCTTCCCCTTCTCCTCAGCCATCAGCTAAGGTAACACCATTCACTGCTGCCAGGCTTCCAGTAACTTCAAGCACTCATGATCACGATGTGGATGACGATGCTAGAACCGAGTTTCCTAAAGCAGATAGTCTCAAAGTGAAGACAAGTTCCAGCAAAAAACATCATCGGAGAAAGAATGTGATATCAAGTGATTCAGATTCTGAAAGTGATAGTGCTGAGGAGAAATTTGCTAATTTTCTCAAGAGCACTTCTTCTCAAGCCAAGCTAAAAAATAGTAGCACTTTGCCAAGAGATGAATCGCACCCAAGAATTGAAAAGGGAGAAAAAGCGAAGAAGAAAGACCACCAAGTCAAAGAAAAAGAAAAAGAAAAAACTCGTGTAGCAAAGACTCAAAGAACAGAAAATGTTGTTCATGCATCTACTAATAACACTCTTTCTTCTAAACCTAAAGCTTCAATGGAAAAGAATCGAAATGGACAACATCCACTTACAAACCGAAAAAGACCTTTGCATTTGGACAATGAGGAGAGCAGTGGAGCATCAGCCGATAAAAAACTTCGTTTGGTAGACATTGATTTCACAGGTGGAAAACTAAAGAAGACCCAACAGCAGCAGCAGCAGCAGAACCTTCAGAAGAATGTGGCAGCAAGAACGTCTAAGCTCTCTCGTCTACAGAAGTTGCGTATTCAGTCACAGAAGAGGCACCATGGGGCATCTTTACAGCACACACCGCAGGCAATCACCAGTAAAGTCAAGTTGTCCCAGTCTACTGCTGCTGCTACATCAAATTCAATCTCGCCTCCCAAAAATTTGAAAGGGAATAATAATGAGTCTACAAGCAGTGTACCATCTAAGAGCTCGACTAACCATCAGAGGGTTATAACTAGTTCGCCAGCAAGGAGCTCAGCCAATCGTGAGAGTGCTGTCAATTCAATGAGCATAGACAGTAGCAATCATCCTAAACTAGATGAAAGGAAGATGAACAGATCTCCAGCTAATTCACAAGCAAAGAGTTCTTCATCAAGTTCGTTAAAAAATAATGATACTACAAAGTCTTTAGAGCCTGATAAGTCTACAGTGCAAGTTGTCAGTATGTCAGTCTCAAACAGCACACCTTCGAGTTCTGGAACCATTTCAAAGATCATTCAAGGAGAGAGAAAGAGCTACTCGCCTCTGAAGTCCATGGGGAAAATGATGCCGCTAATGAACGATGAACCGCACAAATCACAAAAGAAACGACACCATAAGCATCATGATGCTCCAATCAGAAATGAAACTTTGCACTCTTCAAGGCCACGAGAGTTTGAGAGTGGATCTGACGGCGGTGGTGATTACTATGCTGAGAAAGATGCCATCCTGGCTGCTAAGTTTCCACAGAAAAGGAACCACATACCATCAGCTGGTCAGGGGGGAGTGGGTGCTAAGGGCGTGGTCTCCAAACACCATCGAAGTGAGCACAGCTCAGGACAGAGTCACCATCCACATGCCAGAACTAACAGAACCATCTCATAAATCTCTTTCATAATGCTTAATCATTGCAGTTTTTGTTTGTTTCTTTATTTGTTGTTTTCTTCTTCTGATGTATTAGCTATTAATGTTGTGTTCAAGTGGAATTTTGATGAGAGTCTCAATCTCTGCTTTGGCCTGTGTACATGTACATCCATAGAAAAAAAGTAAGCCTTTAACTTCTGGAGTGGATTTAGCACTGACAAAGTACATGTACACTGCTCTGATAATAAAATAATTCCACAATATATATATATATTTTTGGTATTATTATAAATCTTTTGTGGCTGTTTTATTTTTAACCAGCCTTTTCCCATCGTTCCTGTAGTGATTGATCTCAAGATGGAACATTAATTTTTTTAAGTACAGGTGATTTACTAAAAGTTGAATAAAGAGTTGCAGATACAAAGAAACAGATATGGCTAAGTATTGTGTTCACTGAAAGTTATTGTAAAGTATTATATAAAGTATCAAGAAAATAACTCTAGCTAATAAGGCTAATACAGCTGTGTCTATCTAGAGTGAAAACTGAGATATGTACACACAATCAGTCGATCTTCAAATTTTTTACACTTCTATATTGTGTATAGGGTGCTAGCACACAAACCAATGCAAAGAGAAGAAGTGAAGAGAGCGATAAGCCAAGTTTTGCTCCACTGAGTCCATGTATATTACATTGAGTGATATTATCATTCATAGTCGCATTAAGCATCATATTATCCATATTATTTGTGGCATCACATCCATATTCACAACTTAAGGGTTGTGTGTTATCTTCCAACACATAAAATATCGAACTCAACATTGCCAGTACTGCTATGGTGATGATTCTACTGAGATGGGTACACTCTTCACAATTGTCATCGTCAGCATCACAGGGACCATCCATAGTCCCCCATGTATAGATGGCATAAAAGATGAAGTAAAGGCCGCCGACGAAAAATGTAAGTATTAAAGATGCTGTGCTTAAACTTCGAACACTTTGGCTGCAAGTTTGATCAATCATAACATCTATTGATGCATATAGAGAATTCAGTTGGATGATAACTGCACTCACATCAAGAATAATATGGTGCCATCGTGTGAAAGACTCGTAACCCATTTCTGGAAATCTTTGGAGGATTTCAGGAGTTATGAAAAAAAGCAATGTCGATATTCCAAGCGAGATCGATCGTGCGATTTTATTGTTTCGAACACACTCATCATTGCAGTCTTCATTATCGGTAATGTAGTCATTAATATTGCCACCATAATAGTTCAATATATTTCCGATAGTGAGCAGTACAATAGAAACACAGCGTAATGTACCAGTCTTGCAATCCTCTTTATCACAGCAATATTTCTTAAATGTATAACCAAGTGTAAAAATTGGCAAAACTAACAAGAAAATGACTCCAAGTATCACATAGAAAACGAGGGAGACTAATAATCCAGTTTTTCTGTCGCCACCACTTGATGATGCTATGGCAGCTGCATTTCTTATCACATCATTAAAAAGATCGGCTACAAAGATGAAGACATAAAGAAGTTTTGTTCCCTCGAATGAGTGTGACTGTTATAATAAATAAGAGTATAATTATTTTCAATCTGAGCTCCATTATCTTATTGTGACTTACTGATTCTCTCATTGCCACAATACTGAGCACCTTTGCTCAGTAAATACACTGGAAAGGATAAAGTATGCATCAATATTAACATGATTGCTATAGATAATGCACAAAACAACTGTCCTTTGTAATTCGGAAAGGAACCTAGCTATACAAAATCATTCCTGCTGGGTTCTGAAGCATTAATTTTGATGGACCAGGAAATTATGTTTAGATGTTGTTTGTTTTTAGCTAGCTAAAACAGATAGCTAGGGATGCCTTACTGTTTACAGAGAGCACTTTCATTTTCTAGAGTGCAGTTAATGCATAAATAATACTCATAGATATGACATAGATACAACATTAGATACTGATAGTTGTAGTTGGCTAAAAAAACACTATTAATGCTGTTTTCCTCATGGGACTTCATACCAGCAACACAATAGCTATAGCTACTTTCCTGCATTCAGTGTTAATGTTTTAACTATCTTGATCATGAGTTTTGTCCTTTTTTGGTCTGAATCAAATACATCTAGCTGGCTAGCTATGAATCACACATTCATCAATCACTTGCCGTATGTACAGCACTGCACACTTAATGATGATTAGGCTCTGCCATATTTTCCCTTTCATTCTATTCTTTTATTCTCAAAAAAAAGTTGGTAATTATTCCCCCCCCCCCCCCCCCCCCCCAAACCTCTAATTATTCCAGCAAGAAAGCCTAGTATTCCATCAAATTCTATAGTGTTTGTGACACAGTAAAATCATGTTGTGTTATTATTGTAACCTGATAGATGTTCTATTATAGCTAGTCATGCAGTGAGGATCCTTGTTGGAAAGAATGGAAAAACATATTATTGGGACAGGAATTCTCTGCATGCATTGCAAGAGTTCACCCTTATTGATAGAAAGATGCTGATCAGGAGATTCTTTAATTCTAGATGAGAGAGAAACATTCTGTGGTTCAAAAGAAGCAGCACACTGTAAAAATGAAAGTGTGTACTGCACACTAAATTGTCCCAATAGCTACACACACCAAAAACAAAAAAAGTGTGTGTATTGGGACAAAATGGTGTGCAGTAAACACTTTAGTTTTTACAGTGCACCTTTAGCTACTTCTCTTGACTCCCTTAGGTTCGTACCTTTCTTTTACATGCTAAATCAGATTCTCTATATACGTACCTATCTAGCAAACAACAGCTCTTGAACTGGAATATCTTCAGAAACCATTGCTACTATTCAGCAGGACGAAATGGTGTGCAGTAAACACTTTTGTTTTTATAGTGTAGCTAATTATTCCCCCAAACTTTCCAATTATTCTGGAATTATTCTATTATGCTACAAAGGTCTATTATTCTCAAAATTATGCTGGAATAATATGGCGGGGCCTAATGATGATGCTCTAGCTACCAGTAACCTAAACATTTGGAGCAACTGCCAATACTATATGTTCATAGTAGCTAGATATAGAGGTTGGTAGCTATATTTCAATGTTATCCTACACTTTTTCATAGCTAGCACCATCACTTTTTCTTTTTCTTTTTTTTTTTTGCATCAGCTTTAGCTATATAGCCAGCCAGCCAGCCAGCTAACACTACCTTATAATACACAAGGGAGGGCCATAGAGATTAACTGTAGCTATTTTAGATGCCTATCTATTCAAATGATTAAAGATAGCTATCAATAACTAGCTATATATGTTAGCTACCATGCACTTACGATCATACAACTCTTGAATCCAGGGTCAATTGCAACTCAGTAAATTGTACACACAATAAGTTGTATACTTGATAATTCTACAGGTCCTATGGCTAGCAATAAATGTTGCGAGCTCAAATATTTTATGATATTCATGACATCATGCATGTTAATGTTTCAGTCAAAACTAATTTTAGTTCAATAGTGGGTGTCTTATTCGGTGGAATGGAATGGAACGTTAAATTGAGCAATGGAGTTGAATGGAATGGAAGTTAAATTGAGCAATGGAATGGAATGGAAATGTTATGGGAATGTTAAATTGAGCATGCTATATAGCTAAGTAGTCTATAGTTTAGACCTCTCAACTAGCCCATACACCGTTCCATTCCCCATCATCAATTCAATGGCTCACATTGGCAACTCTCCAAACTGTCCATTTCTCAATTAGCTAGCTAAACTGAGCAGTATGTGACAGATTTGTACTTGTAATGATGTTATGGCTTAGAAACCAAGCTTTGATGGCCGTCCTCCGCATGGTTAGAGAATTGCAGTATTAGTTACAGATACTACAATCTTTCTTGGCCAATGGCCACCTTCTTCTGGTCCCTGGAGAATAAAAGAATAACATAGCTACTAATAGCTAATAGCACATAGCTAGTACCAACTAGAAAAAATTAACAATAAAAAGTTTCACCACTTCTGTCATGCTTTTTGTCATTCAGACCTTTTCTGTCACTGATGTGAGTGGGGGAGGGGGTCAAATAATATGGTGTGATTGAGCTATACTTTCTAGTGCTGGCCATTGCAAATTAAATTTACTTTTACATAACTGCAGTACTGTACGGTGTAATTGTATTGGAACATGCAGTCACTACAGTGCCATGTAACAATACATGGTATACTACAGTCAACAGTTAACTGAATGTAGCCATAGCTACCTGTGGCTGCAGTTAAAATTTTAATTTAGAAATGGAATTTAGTTAACAGTTAGCTACTAGTTACATGCCAAGCTTTATATATATATAGGTAGAGATCTGGCTGGAGCTAGTGTGTTGTATCCATTAAATCTGGGAGGGGGAGGGGAATAGAGCCCTCTGGCCCCATAGCCAGGTTAACCATTCCTCCACCTAGCTGTCATGCTAATGATGTTTGTAGGCAATATTATGCACAAGCAGCACAACCATAGCCAGCTATATTGAGCATCATACAGTAAGCCTACTGGTTAGCCTCGTACCCAGACCCATTCTTAAAAATTGGGCCTGGGTATGAGGCTAGCCTACTGGTGTACAGCAATTTACAAGGAGGAACTTAGCTCTGCCTAGTTAAGTGGTATGGGCTACATGACTGCATATAGTCTTTACTAAAGACTACATGGAGTGAAGACTTTAGCCCTTCCCCTTCCTCTTCCCCTTCACCCATAGCTGATACTAGACTGCATGCACAAGGCCTAATTTCCGTGCTATTAATATTTCGCGGTTTTTTGAATATCGACGACCCTTACCATATATACCACGCGCGCGGTCACATGACGAGATATATAAACGACGCGCGCGCTTATACCGCACCGCGCCGCGCGCGTTACCGCTCGCGCGATGTACTCATTAATTGGACGACCTTTACCAAAAATATCACACCAAACAGCCATCTTCCTATTGCTCAGAAAAATACAGTAGGCAGATTTATTGGGTTGGGCTATATATACCAGATTATCCATGCAAGTCAATCAGGCAACCCACCAGGCTATATTGACAAATGACTTTTATTTGACTAGTGATGTTCAAGCAACTAACAGGCGGTGAATTTCTTGTCAAAAGTAGTTAGCTAGTTAACTACAAGAACTTCTATAAAAATGCAAAAGATACTTTGTTTACTTTTAATGACAGTCCATCCAGGATAAGAAGTAGCTAAGCTATATTATTAGCTAGCTAGCTAAACAGATTCGTATCACATAACTAGTTATGTAGCTGTCAGAACTAGCTATCATGTGTGCCATTATCCAATTATGTAGCTATAGAATAGAATGATGTATAGCTAGCTACAGCCCACTCAATATCAGACATGTAGCGACACACACACAAATGAATGTTACTCTTTGCATAGCTAATGACTGCATTGGGGAATGTTCAGGAATTGTGCCTTTACACATGTTCAATTGTGTAGCACATCCTATAGACAATCAGAGGTGTGTAGTGCCACACATGATATAGTTTTGATAGTGTATCACTTACATATTAGCAATGGGAGATAACATAGCTAGCTAGTGAAATTCCATAGTATCCAAGAAGTCTTATTAGGTTTGGTCATGCTTGACCACCATACGTTATATAGTCTAGTCTAGCAGAATTGTGCTCGTCCTGCTTTGCAAGTTAAGATATAGCTATAGCTAGCAATTTAGAATAGTTGGGTCAGTGATAATTTGGTGTACCTGAGATTGACAATGGATGTAGGAGGTGAGTTTATAAGATGAATCAAACATAACAGCTAATAGATGTAGCTATACCTATTATGCACACAATGACTGATTGACAGTAGCTAGCTAGCTAGCTATAGCTTGCTGATATCTATGCATTTTTTGTTCTATATTGTTCAGTCCACACTTAGTTGGCTATAGCTAGATAGAGCAGCTAGCTAGTAGACTGAAGTAGGTGGCATAGAAAATTTATAGATAGCTAATTATTATCCATAATAGCAGGAATCCTGAGCATGCAGTCATTATCAAAATAATATTCACATATAGCTATATTGACTGTAGTTGGCTATATAATTTTTTAGATACTCTCAGGCTATAGTGAAAAGACTAAACCATAGCCATATTACACTGGAATGAGTACATTATACATAGGTACAGTGACTTGGAAAGACCACAGAAACCCGATCCTTTAATTAATGGAAGTAACACTATCCATATATATTTGCCCCTTGATCATTCACTATAACTTTCTCTCGATTCTTCAATTTTCAAATACCAGCAGAGAGTGTGAATGATCAGCTCTTTGTTGATGCATTAAACTAGAAATTTGATTAAGAATTGAGAAAGTTATAGTGAATGATCAAGAGACAAGGTGAATGCAAATAGATAATTATAATTATATACATATTATACTATACTTACTACAAGATATGGTGAATTAAAAATCAGCATGGGATGCACAACTTAACCGACTATAAATGGTCTTTTTAAGCAGAACAACAACAACAACAACAACAAAAACAGCGACCTTTAAGTAAGTGGAAGAAGTTTAAGAGGTGGGTGAATCGTACACTTCGTGGGGGCAGGGAAGCCGTAAATGAAGAGTTTGCAGGTCCACCACCACAATCACAACAACAGCTTCCACCACCAGAGAACTCATGATAGCAGACGCTGTAGCAAAATTTTATGAAGTGTTCGTTTTCCATTTTACAGTGCCTACTATTTTTTGTGTGCAATTAAGTATTGTAATTTGCTATGCATCATTAAGGATCAATTATTGCAAACTGTCTCTCATGATTGACTAGGAACATAAAATAATTTTTCAGTTAAACAATACTGCAACAAAGTAGCTAAATACTAAAAGCAGGGCCATAGGAAGCACAGTGGCCACGGATCCCATGGCCTCACCACTTTTTTTTTTTGACCAGGACTGGAAAAAGTTCATACCCTATTAGCCATGCACGATAGTCATAAAGCTGCTCAAAGGTCTTAACCACACCCCTAACCACACCCAAGGCTTAATTTTGCTTCCTACGGTCTTTGAAAGGATTTAGCTATGTAGGTGCAAGTATTACGTATGCAGATGGCCAACACTCATAGTGGCTGGTAAAGGACTCTCCACTAAAGGGACGAAATCAATACAAAGCCTCGATCCCTTTACTGCACTGAAAGTGAAATCATTGAGTCTCCTTTTCACCAAGAAATCTTTCTGGTCATTAATGGACTGCAGCAGGGAGAGGACAATCTTTTTGGCCACTAATGTACTGCAATCCATCCATGATAAGAACTATAGTAGCTATTAGGTAAACAGATTTGTATCATGTCAATAATTATCAGAATTACACATACTAGTTATACGTACATACATAGCTGTCAGAACTATAGCCATCATGTGCACCATCATATCCAATTGTGTATCTATAGGATAGGATCATATATATGTGCATAGACCCCTACACAATATCAGGCATGAATGCATAGTGACATACAGTGGCACACAAGTCATTGCACAAAGAGTACATTCATTTTGTGAGTGACTGGAGTGACACTACCTTTACATTACTGAAACATGTCTGCGCCATGTTCTAGTACATCCTACACAATAGACATTTCACAGCATATTAGCAATGGGGGGATATATAATCATACGTAAGTTAAGATTGATAATGTACTCATTAGCTAACAGTCGGCAGCCTGATAATCTGAATTTGGTGTTACAGACGTAGCTTCAGATTGACAATGGATGAAGGAGGTGAGTCTAGCTATAGCTAATAAGATGAATCTAATGCAAGTAGCTATAGGTTAAATGTTCAAAGTGCAAGGGATTCATAACTCATGAGAATGATTTAGAGGTATTTTGTTATACATAACTATGTAACCTCAGGGTTTTTATTTTATTTCACTGAGGCAAAATTGGGGTGATAGTTAAGCTATAACAGGGATGTACATAGCCAATTCTTAAGTGCCAAAGAGGGTCAGCAATGCTCTGGCAATGCAAACCTCTCTATTGATCACGTACTAATTTCTAAATTTTTCACTGAGGCGAGTGCCTCAGTTGCCTCAATGGTAGCTACTCCTCTGAACCTATAGAACAGTAGTTAATCAAGTTGCTTATTGTTAGGGACATAATCATGATAGGATTAATTTTCTGTCTAATTTTACACACCCTGAGCAAAGAGCATGTAAGTGCTCTGTTGGGATAAAGTGACGTCCATTACTTGACAACGATCCAGGACTTTCACCATCTCCTTGACAGCACCGTCCTTCACATTGCGTTGGATTGGGAGTTACCCACTCTTTACTGACAACAACCATCCTGAAATCTACAGGATACCTGCTAGAATTATACATCTATGAATTATTTATTACATGCACACAATGACTGAATAATAATAGCTAGCTTGCTAATGTGCATCTCTTGTTCTATATTGTCCCACACTAAGATTTTGCCACATAGCAGCTAGTAGACTGAAGGATAGGTGGCATAGCTACATGGCTTAATGCAACAATTTTTGGGATGAAAGGTTCCATGTGCATTTTATAGCTAGGTGTAACTCTTAGCCTCGGTCCCAGGCACTCTTTTGTGACCTGTTTAAAAGAGCAGTTGTTCCTCGGAATTTTAAGGCTTCCATTTATGTATTATTCTCTCCATATGTAAATGGTTCATTGAAAAATAATCTGAGCACCAAACAATATGAAGACAGTCTAGTTGAGCATAAATACTGCAGTAGCGAATGGTATGGAAAAACTAGATAAAAATAATAAAGAAAAGGAGAAAGGAATCTCACTCAGTAAACTTTCAGGTTATTGCCTGTATACTACATGCATGTGTAAGCAATAATACCAGGCTCTATTTTCAATAGAGCCTGGGGACAAGGCTAGATAACTCTGTGTTCATGATACCAACAAGGTCTATATATACCGATAAAACTTTACCTCACTACATATGATCATTTCTGTAGCCACTTATTAGCTAGACGTGGTGTAGATAATAGCAAAATCATTCCTTCATTTTGCATTGGTTAATTATCAATGTGGGATGCAACTGAACTTACCAGATACTCTTTTTAAGCAGGACAACAACAAGAACAACAAGAACAACAAGAACAACAAGAACAACAACAAGAAGAACCTTTAAGTAAGCGGAAGAAGATTACAAGATGGTTCAATCGTAAATTTAAGCTTCGTCAGGTCAGGGAAAGCATAAATGAGGAGTTTGCAGGTCCAAAACGATCAGACCCAGAACTACCTCCGCAACCACCTCCACAACCAGAAAACCCATGATAGCTGCCGTTGTAGCAGACTCTATAGCTATAGCTGTGAATTGTGTTCATTTTCATTGCTATACGACATGCTTAATTTCAACTAAGAACATGATTCAATGGAAATATTGTGCAGCAGACCAAATATCTAGTTATTAGCAAAAGGCCAAGGATTTATACCAGTATTATTATGAAGATGGACAGTCAGTGTTCAGGGACCAACACTTTGCAGTGGAACACTCTGATAAAGGACTCTCAAGAAAAGGGACAAAATAGCCTCAAGGTCAGCTTAGTCTCCTTTTCGGAGTCCTACCATTACCCAGCCTTTTGAGAGGTTCTTTTGTATAGAGCATAATAGCTACTTCCTTTGTTGAAAGGTTTGTCCTTCTTCACTAATCAGAGTGTCCTTTATTGGAGTTTCATTGCTACCCAACCAGCTGAAATACCTTAATATGTGCACCTCAGAGTCTTGATGCTGCATAGATGATATCGTGAATTTCTCCTCCATCAGTGCTGCAAGCATAGATGCTGCACCTTGAGTCGCATAGACTTCCACCTCTCTTCTGGCTCCATCAACTATACTCTCCAAGCTTCGAGCATAGCCATCAGCTTAGAATTGCTGAATCTGAGTTAAGGGATAAGTATGATAAGGCACTTAGCATAGTTCATACCTATTAATTATTATACCAATATATATTGCTGACAGGAGAGCGTTTTATAGATATAACTAGCTTCCTAATGAAGATATATGGAAGATATATTAAATATATATATTAAATATATCTTCATTAGAAAGCTAATCAACCACACAACACTCTCCTATCAGCAATGTTATGCGTGCGTTATCGACGTCAAGTACCCCTAGGCAACCATCAAAGAAACAGAGGAGCAGGTTGATGGTGGCCTCCTTGCCTGAAGCTTTACTGCAGATCAACCCTTGCTCTAGCTGAGAGTTGTAGGGGCTCGGCTGTTTCTGCAAGAAAGGTTTTGAATTTTTGCACTACTCAGTCGTTGCAGGTAATAATAGCTAGCAATGATGATATCAAAATTAATGATAATGCTTATTAAAGACTAAGGTAACCTGGTGGAAGGAAGAAGAGGTGAAAGAACTGGTGAAGTTTGTTTATTTGAAAGGATACAAGGATAAATGGCCAAGTTTTAAAACTTGTCATTGTTTCTGGATTGAAACTGTGGATTATCTTAGCAAGCAAATTCGAAGTTCACGGTCATGTAAGAATTTGATGTCTACATAATAAATTAGCTGTGATTATAAACTATTATAGCTGGTGGCTGTCGGAGCAAAATCCAAAAGGATTTAAAATTACGCTTCAGCAATCCTTCTGAAGCAGTGGATTACTATTTTCCACAAGGATTGCTCACTCTACTACCATCACCACGTGACAAGGATATTGACTTGGATAAGCTATTTCTGGAAACAACTGAGTCTCTAGCATTAGCTCACCCTGATGATCAACTGTCCTGAATCATTTCAAAGTTGTTTCAGAAACACGTTTTATCCTGTTCTGGTGTAATTATCCCTAGTGATTTCCTTCAGCTATCTTTGGCAGCTATGTTGAAGCTTAGTGAAGCAGGTCGAACAAATGTGGTGTACAATCTGGTGAAAGCCATTGGAACTAAGTGTCCAAACAGTGATGAATCCCGTCTACCTGTCACGAGGATGCCAATGGGACTGTTGGAACATTGTGTGAACTTTTACAGTTCAACTTGTGTACAGCAGGTATGAATGATGTAAACTCTTTAAAAAAGTTATGTATTGTTGCTGTTGTTGTTTTTGCTTGGTGAAGATTCGCTGCCCAGATGATTACCGGCAATGGTTGGTGTCTATGTTTTCATTGTTTGGAACCAAATGGGTAAAGCTATTCTGTGGGCCCATGTTTAAAGTTGAAGCAACAAATCAGGGTGATTCTACATATGCTTCTCCTGATTTGATGGACCCATTACAAGTAAGTGGTGGTTGTTTTGGTAATCATGATGTTACAACTATAAAACTTAGGCACGGGTAAACATTCCTGGACTTTCCGAGAGACAGTTGGAAAGAAATATAGCAGGCAGTGAAATGTCTACAGGATCACAGATTCAGGTACCATGTGTATTTATGATTAATACTATTATTATTTGGGAGAACAGATCAAGATGCTTGAAACTGCTCACCGAAGTAACCCCAACTGCAATTGGTGGCTGAAAGGTGATGGGTGTGATTTGGTTGCTGGTCTAGGGGAGTCAATGCGTTTGGAGTGGTCAGGTGATGTGGATTTGAATACTGGCAGTTTACAACAGTTGTACCAGTCATATCTTAATCTAGTTGCTTCCCTGACACCCGATGCTGTTGAAGATCTTAGAAAGTGTCGTGGTATTCTTTTGGAGGAGAAAGAGTTCCTTGTAAAAAGTATGTGTAATTATAAAGAAAATTTCTATGCATGCCTATTTTCTATTTTTAACTCTTCAGACTGCTGAGAAAACCTATAGTGAAAAAGCAAGGGAAGCCAAGTGTGGGACAAATGAATTGTTTTCTGCTGGATGGACAGTTGAAGAACTACAGAAGTTGATTGAAGAACGCCAACAAATTGTGGTCAATGTTGATGCACTGCTTGGCTACCTAGAAGGTGGTATGGAGGTGTCAAATCCTGCCCTGCTCTTGACCAACATCTGTCAGTGACTGACATCTTTCATTAGAGCTCTTTATCGCCACAAGCGCACTCCAGCCACCAATGTTTATGTGATGATGATTAGTAGTGAACAATGGCAGGTTAAACCATATGTGACAGTCGAGGGTAGAAATCAAACTTTATTCACGTTTTAGTCAAAGTTTACTTTTGTCATGACTGATGCTCTACAATAAAAATTTATGCTTTTCGAACTTTTTTTTTCAAAAGTAGAAAGCGTGAATAAAGTTTGATTTTTACCCTCGACTGTCACATATGCATTACCAATCCAGCTGCTTCCGTATGCCTCTATCAATGAGACCACCATGCATGGCTTGATTCGTGACATTTTGAAGACCACGAAGGCTAGAGGGATGAAAATTGTTGGTATGTTAGCAAGCACTTAGTACTGTGTAATAGAAGGAAGTGTTGCTTGAGCACAGTCGGCATGCATGGATCGAATAACCAGCAATAACTATGCATAGCCATAAATAGCCATGCATAACCATAACCATGATTGTATAATCATCAATCTGCATAACCAATAAATGGGATGTCTAAATTAAACTAGCAAGGAATGTACAATAACCAAAAAACTAAAATAATTCACACTTTGTTTTCCCTATATCTTGACGGGTCTAATTAGCTAAGGATCTGTGTTACTGTATTACTCATAATAATTTATGTACATGCAGTACTTGTATTAGTTCTGAGATGCATGAATAATTATCTGCAATCAAGCTTATGTGTATATTATAATGCCGAGTTGTTGGAGGGGGAGTGAGTCTTATAAACAAGTAATAATGAATAGTTATGTAACTGAGTCATGCACTTACAGCAACCATGTAGAGATCCCTTCATTCCTGGAAAGCCAATGATAACCATTTACTCCACTATTATTATTGCAACTATTAGATGTGCTGAGGGTTATATAGCACTTCAGTGCTTTTCATACTATCAAGGGAAAAGGTGCAAGAGGTGCGGCTCCAATAGCAAATGGCAATATATTATAGGAGAGTAGCTATTTGTAATGTAAATATATATATAGCTTGTATAATAAATTGAACATACACTTCAATGTTATAAACTATAGCACACTATACCGGTAGTCATGTGTGTCATCTTTTTTGGACCATTGAAGCTTCCTCTTTATCCTCTGTTCTGCTTCTTTGAACTGTACATGTCCTTTTGTCCTGAACTCATTAAGAGTGTCATCTTGGTCTCGATGTTTCCCCTTCCTAACTTTCTCTAGCAGATATTTAACCCTCGCTGAGAGAGTTGAAGGTTGCAGCTGTAGAAGCATTTAAGAAGGTATCATTATTTTCATGAATCACAACTCACCTGAATTGGGTTCTGTGGTATTAAAACTGACTTAAAGAATTGTAGCTCAAGAATCTATCATAGGACCAACTAGTAGCTAATAAGACAATCACTGTTTCATGCAACTTACATCACTGATGCTATGGCTAAATCCATCAGCAAATACATACTGCAGTGCTTCCTTTAGTTCTGGTATTCCAATGGACTCATACTCTTCCTTTGATGGAGTCAAAGTGGTGAGTTCTCTCATATTAATCATCTCATACAACACATGACCTGAAATAACTCAATCATTAACAATGGCAAGTAAGCTAGCTACTTAACTACCAAACATAATAACATCTATAAACTCTTCTCCGCGACTTGAGTATAGATCATAGCGATGTGTCCTGTATCCTAGCAATGTGTTCTCATATCCCCCTAGTCGACACACGTCCCCCTCCACAAAGATGTTCCCAGTGTGCACATGTCCAAGAGGGGGAAACCCCAGTCCATACAAGTACTCCATTGCCTGGTGAGGAATATGTGAATGAAGTGAGTGAGTTTTATCTACATTACATCACTTTACTGTTAGAATCTGATGGCTATAGCTTGCAATTTGTTGTGGAGTTAGCTGGTTACGTCTTTCTCTTTTGATTGCAGTCATCTTACTCTCCCAACCATCCATAGGTTTAGTCTGGTAGATAAACTGTCATTAAACTTGTGCTAACTACAGGATTAATACCATCGATCCTACCCTATATAAGAGATCCCTGAGGGAGCCCTCTTCCTGAAGAGGGTAGAGCATGAAGACCAGGTGATGTCCATTCACCTTACTGTACTCACACTCCACCAGTGGAAGGATTAAGGGACACTGTACAATGAAGTAATGTGTCAGTGGAAGCATAGATAATAGAGCACTCCGTGGATATGAAACGCCCGCGAATACGGATATTTCTCAGGACAATCATTGCAGTGTAACTAAGAAATCGCGAGATGTAACCAGGCAACCCTCCCAAGGCTGCAGCTAAGTTTGGGCTGCTGGAGCTTCTCATGAGCCTTGATTCAAGTCATTTCAGTGTGAAACTGTGGACAATACACAAGGTGACTAGTAGCAAAAATATAATTTGTTGTTTTTGCTTAGACCAAGCAGAGGGCCAGAATGATTTCCCTAGTAACAACTTTGTGTTAGATTTTCTTATAGCTACTGGATATCTATTGTAGAAGAATCTAGTTTGCATGGAGCTTCAATTCTTTATCAAATACTTGGAGAATCTAGTATTAACTCTAGTATTAACTCTGCCATTATTCATTTAGATTGTCCTTTTGTGGTTACACACTGGTGTTAGCAGTTTACTGCTATTTGTGTAACCCTTGTTTTCAAACATGAATTTATTTTTAAAAAAAGAAAAAAGTATAAGCTATGGAAAAAGAGTATTGGCACCTTTTCTAAAATTGAGGTCCTCCATTTTGTGTTAGATTATTTCAGAGAGTTATTGAATGATGCACTTAAACTGTGTGTATTATTGTAGTACACAGGTCAGTGTGCTTGGTGATCTTGTTAGCATAACATGCACAACTTTATAAGCACTCTTCCATCTAGCTACGACTGATCATCTGTGCACTACAACTGATCATCTGTGCACTACAACTTTACCCGATGAACATCAGCAGGTATTAACCACAGGTGCACCAACAATCTCAAGCTGTTCAAAAGATTATATGATGAATGTACATGTTCATCAATGTATGTGTGTGGTACAGCAATTTTTATTTGATAGAAGATTTTCAAACACCTTCTGGAAGCGCACCTGATGATGATATTGCTGTTTCCTATTGAACACAAGACTGTGGTGGTCTGCTGTTGGACATCTGCCCATTCACCTGGAGCATTATTCTTGCAAATCTCTTAGAATAACATTTTCATAAATTCTTGAATATCTGTCCTTTTTAACTTAAATTTAAGGATTTGTTTGAATAATATCACATTACTATGTACCCATAACCTAGCTACAGTATTATATAATCACTGATGACCATCCTGCTGTTGCAACTTACTTATAAAGTCTCTTCCTGGATGCAGCTATGAAAGTCCGTATTTTTAACGTAATTTTAATTAGCTATAGTATTCCGTAAATGGGCACTGCAATGATTAAACCTCAAGAAAATGAATATCCGGGAACGTTTCATATCCACTGAGTGCTCTATTATCTATGGTGGAAGTAACACTACATTGTACCTTACAATAACTATATATATAGCTATGTGTGAGCACACATGATACACACACCTGGGCAAGATCCTGAGTGAGTTCTGATAGAGCTTGAAAGAAAGCACTGAGATATATTGGACATGTCTGGGGTATCTTGGTCTGTAAGAATAGTAAGGTGTTATTAAAACATAAGTACATGTCATTATGAAATCATACAATAGTTTGCAGGTGAGTTGATCCTTTGTAACCTTCCTTGATCCAGATTCTCTCACTCCTTCGTCCTATCATTATAAGATATGTAGTCTAGCCAATCATTAAGTACCTGATATTATGTATTACATACAGCGTAGGCCATATACCTAATATCTCAGCTTCATAAGAACTTTGGATAGCAAACATTTCCTTAGCAGATGCTATGTTTTCAGGTGTTCTCCAGCTTGCAGTAGTTGGAGTAGGAACCATTTTATCTCTCTTCCTTTCATTTCTTGCTTTCTTTCCCCCCACTATTTTATCTCTCACTTGTTTAAGTAAATCATTAGTTCCAAGAGAAGATAAAGCCTATAATTAATTAAAGTAAACTATGGAAGGGATGAATGATTGAGCACTAACTTTAGGACTTAGCTGTCGAGTGGCCATGAACTGTGGAACATCTTCAATCTGAATAAATAAAGTGTGAACATCCAGATAAGGGAGGTTTCACTCTACAGTGTAGCATGAGTTACCTCTTCCATCAGAGCTATGTGATCCATCTTGCTTTTGCTGATATCAAAGATTTTTCTGAGAACTTCTCTCACTTCATCATCCTCCACTTTCTGATAGTCCTCATCAGTAGGGAACACATGCCCAGGCTCAAACCCACATGCCATTTCAAATATCACATGACCTGAAACCAGCTAGATAGCTATGTTATTCCAATGGGAAACCCCCATACCCTCCAATCTATATTGCACTCACCAAACATAATTCCATCAATCTGTCTCAAGCAATCTTCTTGTTCAATGTCTCGGTAAAGGTGTGTCCTATATCCTAGCAACACATTCTCATAGCCTCCTAGTTTAATGCCCTCTTCAGTGATGAAGATGTTTCCAGTGTGCACGTTACCCAGTGGAGGGAAACCAAGCTCATAAAGGTACAAGAATGCCTGTATATAACATCATTACAAATAGCCAATGGCTTTTATAGTAGCTAACACAACCTCTAATAGCTGACGTCCATACTCAAAAATTTCTTTCTTTTTAAGTGGTATTTTCAGATCATTTCCATATTTCTTGTCCCAATCTCTGTTAGGATCGTCATTCTATTACATGATTATATAAGGACTATGCAAGAGTTTACTAAAAGAAGTGACTAGCTAGTACCTTGGTTAGTGTGTCTCTCAGTGATCCTTTCTTTCTGAAAGGTTGAACAGTTAAAATATGACCATCATCAGTGACTTCCAACTTCAATATTGGATGAATATGACGATGCTGAAGTGAATAAGGTATACCACCTAGCTATAGAATCAGTATGCATATAGACCAACCTGACCAGCCTTCTTCAGTATTTCTTCTTCTACCTGGCTTATTGTGTCAGTATCTAACCTGATAGGACATTTCTTTGATACTGGAGTCTGCATATGATAGATACTACTATTAATGAAGTCATAATTATCATCTGAAGGTTGTAGCTTAACCTGAGTCAGTAAGATATAATGCTTGGAAGATTTATCACGTCCCTTGCTCCAATATTTCTGTAGCCTCGACCCTTATCATACAATAATAATTATGTAGCTATGTAGCTACTGCCACTGTGATACATGCATGCAGCATTGATACATGCCTTATCTTACCTATATAAGCATCACATTTTTTATGTTTTGGTACTTCTTCATAGTTGTGATGATTCTTATAGAAATTATGAAACTGGGTACTGGCCAACCCTGAATCAACCGAGCATAGAAGTTAATTAATGCATTGGGACGTTTTAGCTTACCTCGATCTTCTTCCTCTTCTTTTATTAAATTTCTGAGCTCACATGACTGATTACTTCCTTAAAATTTTTGCATCATAAGTGAAGAGAAACATAGATAGATTTAGTTATAGCTATAATTTCATCCATTATCAGCCAACCTTGTAAATTCTGAGTACCTATAGTGAATTAATTATTATTATGATCATACATGCAGTGTCATAATACCGTAATCGTATAAATTTTTGGAGGTTTAAAATTTCGTGATTTCCGGAGCTGTTCCTATAATAAAAAATTTCCGCAGGTCTAATTTTCGTAGTGGCTACCTTCTCGTGATTCGTGGCTACTACAGAGAAATCTAGATAGTCCCCCAAAAAGAAGAAAAGCTGAGCTGGCGACGCCACTCTAAAATCTAGAAGGCGAGACGTTTCGTTGTAGAAGAGAGACAGGTAACGGCCATGATCCCGGTAATGAAGCATGATACTTTCGTCTCACGGACTATCTGCTCCAGGTTTTTTTCCAGCTGCTATCGATATCGCATCGTACATGCATGCGCATCGTCATCATAGTACTAAGACTTCGTTTAGTATTTTCGAGGATTCTGATCGACTACGAAAAAAACGAAAATAAAACCCCATCGAAAATTTATACGATTAAGGTAATTATAATTCACACGTACGTCTGCAGCAACAGCAATGACGATAGCAGCAATAAATGAGGACCGTCATACTAACAAGTAGAACCACTAGGATGACTATGAGTGCCACAATACCTATTGTAAAGCACTACAGTGTGTGTGTGTGTGTGTGTGTGTGTGCATGAATTGAGAAATACAGTACTCATAATTGATAATTGTAAGTTCAACTGCATCATGCTACTAGCTGGCATGTGTATGATGTGCTAAATTAATTTGATGTGCACATCACTGCTTATTAGCTAACTTAAATAATATTCATAGCAGATATAATTATACCTTCCAATTCAAAATATTGATTATTTGACTGCATGGCAGTGAGGTATCAATGTCACAGATGTCCTGCAGTACACTTGGAATGGTGGCATTGCAACCAATGATGGTATTGTCACCTATAATACAATTTAAAACTGTTATTACATGTCATGACTGCAACTATCTTAAGAGGGGCAGAGTGACAAAAAAATGAAGTATTCAGGTAAGGTGAAGCAGGGCTATTTTGAACGGCGGGTAATTCCGTATTGTTCAAATATTTGAGCTCAATGTTGGAGGATATAATCTACTATAATTTGACCCTTCGGAATAGCCCCACCGTTCGGAATAGCCCGCTTTGCCTGACTACAACAGTGCATCATCTAGAGGTCTGGGGGCATTCCCCCAGATAGATTTTAGAGAGCTTAGTAGATCAAATCTGAGTTTTTGTATGTAGCTAGCTATGAAAAAGTAGTCAGGTTCATAGCCCAGCTTAACTGTGCATGATAAGGTACTACTTATAGATAGATGCATATGGCTGGCCTTTATGTTTGGCCGTTGCATTGCATATGCTTGATGGCCTGATACTGGATATTGCTAAAGCTCAGACTGGCTATATAAGGGTTGACTACTCACTTGTTTTCCCTTGTCCATAACTATATGCCACTAGATGTAGCAGTGGTATTAAAGCCAGAGCCACCATTTTAATATCACACCACGCCACTTACTTCTTTGCTTACTCTCGCGCGCGCGAATTTGGTGAGTTATAGTCAGGTTCATAGCCCAGCTTAACTGTGCATGATAAGGTACTACTTATAGATAGATGCATATGGCTGGCCTTTATGTTTGGCCGTTGCATTGCATATGCTTGATGGCCTGATACTGGATATTGCTAAAGCTCAGACTGGCTATATAAGGGTTGACTACTCACTTGTTTTCCCTTGTCCATAACTATATGCCACTAGATGTAGCAGTGGTATTAAAGCCAGAGCCACCATTTTAATATCACACCACGCCACTTACTTCTTTGCTTACTCTCGCGCGCGCGAATTTGGTGAGTTAAGCTAGGTAGCCCCGCCTATCAATTAACCACTGCGCTGCTAGTACCTAGCCTACCTGCAGGATCTAGGATATCCTGCATAACTGCATGGCTTATACTAGAGACACGTGGTCAACCAGCAGTCAGCTGCAGTCTAGCCAGACCTACCTATCAGGGAAAGACATTCTTTTCTGTCTGAGCCAGAAACCTGCAGTACCCAAGCCAGACAGCCAAGCATCCCTCTAGGTCCACAGTCACACCACCAGCCGCCATCATTTCTCCTACTGCCGTTACTCCTCCAGCTGCCATCATTCCACCTACCGCCGCTACTCCTCCAGCCGCCATCATTCCAGGTATTCCACCAGCTGCCGCACACCCACCAGCCACTCAGCCACCGGCAATCGGCCCACACGATGGTAAGTAACTAGCGTGCTATGATAGGCATACAAACTTAAACATAAACATAGCCAGTCCAGAACCTATAGCAGGTACAGCTTATAACATCTTTGCCGTCCAAGCTTAGTTTCCCCAGAGCCAGCAAGGACAACTGCTGAGTGAGCTCTCTTAGGCCTATGCATGCATCAAGGAGCCTTAACAATAGGTAGTATAGTGATTAGGGACCCTCTGCAGCCTCTTCAACCCAGCTTATGCCATCTCCTCCACTCGTACATAATCTCTTGCTACCAGCACGGCTTGTCAGCCTCATTGACAAGCTATAGCCAGCATCCCCATTGCCAGCATTGCCTTACCCTATTCTATCAACATAGCCAGCTGGCCTATTCTATGGCCACAGCCAGCTAGCATCCCCTTACGCCACCTACCAGCATTGCCCTGCCTGCACAAAACTAGTCTATTGTCGCAGCCAGCATCGCCCTTTCCTATCCTGTTGCCATAGCCAGCCAGCATTGCCCTATCCTATCCTATCCTTTCTATCACCACAGCCAGCCAGCTTAAAAGAGCGTCTGGTTACAAGATGGTTCAATCGTAAATTTAAGCTTCGTCAGGTCAGGGAAAGCATAAATGAGGAGTTTGCAGGTCCAAAAGCATCAGACCCAGAACTACCTCCGCAACCAGAGAACCCAGAACCACCTCCACAACCAGAGAACCCATGATAGCTGCCGTTGTAACAGACTCTATAGCTATAGGTGTGAATTGTGTTCATTTTCATTGCTATACGACATGCTTAATTTCAACTAAGAACATAAAAATTTCAATGGAAATAATTTATTGTGCAGCAGAGCAAATGTCAAGGATTTAGGTACCAGTATTATTATCATGAAGATGGACAGTCAGTGTTCAAGGACCAACACTTTGCAGTGGAACCCTCTGATAAAGGACTCTCAAGAAAAGGGACAAAATAGCCTCAAGGTCAGCTTAGTCTCCTTTTCAGAATCCTACTACAGTGGAACTTCCGAATAATGGACACACTTGGGACCCAGCCTTTTGAGAGGTTCTTTTGTATAGAGCATAATAGCTACTTCCTTTGTTGAAAGGTTTGTCCTTCTTCACTAATCAGAGTGTCCTTTATTGGAGTTTCATTGCTACCCAACCAGCTGAAATACCTTAACATGTGCACCTCAGAGTCTTGATGCTGCATAGATGATATCGTGAATTTCTCCTCCATCAGTGCTGCAAGCATAGATGCTGCACCTTGAGTCACACGGACTTCCACCTCTCCTCTGGCTCCATCAGCTATACTCTCCAAGCTCGAGCATAGCCATCAGCTTAGAGTTGCTGAATTTGAATTAAGGGATAAGGAACTTAGCATAGTTCGTACTAATATTGCTGACAGGAGAGCGTCTTATACATTTGTATGATTGATTATAACTAGCTTCCTAATGAAGATAAATATGGAAAATATATTAAATATAGGTATCTTCATTAGAAAGCTAATCAATGCTCTCCCGTCATTAATGTGTACTGTCTTCAGCCCCTTGCTACCCCTCAAATGGCTACCGCTCGATGTTCGTTCCTGCAGAAAGTGGGGGGAGCTAGCTATCATATGTGCGCGCGCAACATCTGTCTCGCGCCCCGCCCCTTTTGGAAGGGGCGTGGCTCGCAAGAGTACTAATTACTAATAATTATATGTAATTATCATGTGACTTGCATATAATCGATAGGTAGCTAGCTTCCTATTGTGAGCCTGCTAACTTACTAGCTATGGGACTGGATGATGAAGTGGCAGTGAGGCCGCGACTTTCCCGGGAAGATGAGTTCCACGCCAAGACTTCTACCCTCCTTCAGTTCAGAGCTCTGGTTAGTGACAGTATAAACATTTCCTCCTATCTCTCTCGTCATAGCCAGCCAAATAGACCAAAAACACTGTACCAGACCTTCTTATACTAACACAATAGTATCCTTATATTAGCATTTCCAGTTTATTTATGACCGGACATATCCACTTTATGGAGCCAGTGATTTTGTCCTGATAAAAATAAGACATTTTTGACTGGAATATCACATGTCCTACTGGTGATTCTGTCATTCCAATGATCTTCTCTACTTTATGTAGTTTCTGAAAGACTTGACTCTGCAATGGCGTTCGTGGCGTACCAACCTCTGCCAGTTCCTCACCCCCATCATCTTCATCCTCTTTGTGGGCATCATTCAAGTAGTCGTCAATAAGATACTTGCAGCCAAGGGTACCGCTGTCCCTGGAACAGAGATCCCGTTCCCACCTGCCAACCCTGGACGAATGCTGTCATGCCAACCGTAAGTCCTCAGAGAGAGAGAGAGAGAGAGAGAGAGAGAGAAAGAGAGAGAGAGAGAGAGTTTTCACTCATTACAGAGAGAGAGAGAGAGAGAGAGAGAGAGAGAGAGAGAGAGAGAGAGAGATATCTTCATTTTAGGGTGAGATCATTTTATGGAAAGCACCTGTATCACTTAGACCCTACCACTTACTAACATTCATTGGGTTTTAAAGTAAGTGTGAGGCTCATTCCAAGTATACATGCATGAGAGATATGTGCTCCCATACTCTAAGATGTGTGTCTGATATTGCACCTTGTATTGTGCCAAGCACGACATGTAATATCGAAACTACTTTCTCTTTAATTAGATATATCTCCAATGATTCTGACTCTGTTTTCGACTTTGATCTTCCTCACTACCCTAAAGAGTGTCGGAGAGAAGTCTTGAACTTTTTTGACGAGTTTCCACAGTGGCAGCAATATATGGATATGATTCAACTTATGCCCAACTTGACTAATGTTTCCAAAATGCTGAACCAAGGCTTGAGATTCCTGGAGGGTAGTTCCTACCAACCCTGTCAGGAGGTTCTTTTTGATTTGCCTTTCTATTATGTCGATGTGTAAGTCCTCAGTATTATTGTGTGTTTGGTGTATGCTCCTTTGGGTTTGTCCTTTGAGAGAACCTCTCTCTCCTTCCCTCCCTCCCGCCCTCCCTCCAAATATGCAACGAGAAGAACCTTTACTGCTTTCCATATTGTAGTAAGAACTAATAATGGCCCCAGTATACTCTACTCGAGGGCACTGTTGCATGTGTTGGCTAGAGGAGACTATGTGCATTATGCCCACAGTGTTTGAAGTATTATAGAGTATGGGACATCCAACCAAATCTTGCTGAGAACCCATCACATTCATGATCAGAGCCCTTATTTCTACTCTGTGCATGGCTAATCTTTAGTTGTATCAGGAAACCTTTGCCTTGATCAAAATGTGTTGTGTTTGGAATGCATTAGGTAGTGTTATTCTTTCACTTTCAGATCTCCAGGTGTGGGGAGAGATGTTTTGGGAAACTTGACATCACACAACATGAGCACAACCAAACAAGGACTTGTTGGTGAGTACAGTCACCATAGCAGTGGGCAGGGCTTAATCGTGGATGGAGCTTAATTATAGGTGGAGCTTAATTGTGGGAGGAGCATAATAGTTACTCTTATACCCAAGCCTAGTTTTGTTTTTTACAGGGAAGAAAAAGAAATACGTGTGAGTAAGAAGTAAACAGGTCATGCATACAGAGAGAGAGAGAGAGAGACTTGTACTATTCTGTCTTTGCAGGAAGTATGGTTCCCGATGAGTGGTATTATGAATTCTCTCTGAACTTCACCATTAAGACCAATAAGACCAACCTCAGCGCTCGATCAAGTGATACCTGCCCTGTACCAGTAAGTAATTTATGGAATAGGGGGAGGAGTATAGTGAGAATTGCGTAAATAATTCCAGCGAGCGAGCGCAGTGAGCAAGCTGACTCTCAGGTCATGACTCATTGAAATTGTAAAAAATATATATATCTAAGTCTACACTCCAAAATGCCCCAGGCGTACATACGGTACATACCTACATGTCCTGAACTAGTAGTGTTGTGTGGGTGCATAATGCTGTGCGGGTGCATAATGCGCATGCTCCAATTGTAATCAAGCTAGCTAGATTGTTTTCTACAGCCTTTTATCATAGAGGTGCTAGGTTTATCTAAGTGGTGCTTGTGGTAAGTATTTACAGCTTTCTATATATGGAGCTTCCCGGTTGGAACCACAACTTACGTGACTCTTATCTCTGACAGCAATATCAAGCACTGGAGCCTATCAGCTGCTCACTTGCTCACTATTAAATGCAGCACATTGCTATAGTAGTCGTTGTAGAGGCTCTAGGCTTATTGAAGTACTCTGTTACATATAAACTCAACAGTAAATAGTTGCACTGACTTGCTTGCTCGCTCGCTGTCAAAATTAATGTTGCACATTGCCCTAGTTATAATGCTGACAATGCCATAACTGCTTATAGGCGGATGTGAGTGATGAGGACTCCATTAAAGTGCCTTTATTCTGGAAAGTGGATGGCCGTGAAGAACTGAACAAGATACTAGCAGATGTATGTGTATGTATGTATGTATGTATGTATGTATGTATGTATGTATGAATGTTATGTATGTATGTATGTATGTATGTATGTCATAATGTCTTTATATGTTTGCAGATTGTGAAGGATTATAATGCACTGGCAAACTTATCAGCATCGTCCAGGGACCAATATGGAAGGTTAGTGTATCTTCACTTCATTCCTGACATTAATATAATACATGCATATATTGTTTCTGTGCTCCACTGAACGATGTAGAACTTACAGCGTGACACCTCTCTCTCAGGGTCAGTACAACAGGGTCATGGGTTACATCAAGAACAAGACATTAACCAAGGTATTGCCACCCACCAAGCACAAGAGTTAACATTCACTTCCATATTATGTAGCTAGAAATTAATTATATCTTTGGGAACCTTTATCTGAATGAGCTTGATATCAGTTATTTGATTCCAAGGGGTGGGCTAGTAGTCAACCATGTATTTTTATGCTTGCATGCTTGTAGGTACATAGTCGATAAGAGGGTTGATAAATACTGGATCAAATGTCTCTATTGTTACATTGTGACATTAAAGATAGTTCTATACATAGTCTTCCAATAGTCTTCCAATGCTTGATTTTGATCAGTATCATAATGAGCTTTTAAGAATACTAAAAACTCTCTCTACTGCAGCTGAAGAAAGCTGACAAAGAATTACCTTCTGCTGCTGCCCAGCTTGGCAATTTTTCTTAAAAGCATGTGGTGACATGTTACTCATGTGACATATGACTGTGCCTTGGTTTGTGTGTGGGTTTATGGTTGTTTCTATGGAAACCGAGCATAATTTTGAGCATAATACTTACATTACAGTGGCATAATAAAAGAAAAAAGTAGCATTGCTGGAATAGCATAATAAGAAAAAAATGAGCATAATTCAGAAGACCCTACCCACAGAATAGCTGATTTTAACTTTGTAGTTTAGTATGTGTGAGCTGTGGCCATGGGACAAGTCTGTTATCAACCTCAGTTTGTATGTCCTCATTGCCTCGGGTTGTACATACATACATACATACATACATACATACATACATACATACATACATACATACACACATACGTACATACATACATACATACATACATACATACATATATACATACATACGTACGTACGTACGTACGTACGTACGTACGTACATACATACATACATACATACATACATACATACATACATACATACATACATACATACATACATACATACAGTGACTCCAAGTCTTTGTCTCGTCCCCCCAGGTGAAGCCCCAGGGTGGTATCATGATTGACCATTACGATGTGACTCCATCGTCAGTGGACATCCACTACACCATTGTGGCCGACGAGCTAGCCATCTACAAGCTGCACTTTGCTGGAAACTCGAAGAAGGCGATTGGTAAAAACCTCAGCAAGATTGAGCTGGATGTGCATAGGAGGTGTGGTCTGTAAAGAGATAGAAAATATATGTAACACTATTGGTCGACTGTATAGTGATGTATAGTGCTCACAATAACAGTCAGTCACAGGACATTTTCCAGTCAAATTCTTCATTTTATCCGGTCATTTTCTGCCTTTGTCCGACTAAATTTTTCTATTATAGCTATACTCTTAAAAGTGCTATTAGATAATCATGTCTGGACAATACTAGAGTGTTACTGTGAACCCTGGATGCATCTTATGACAGATCTCATTGACCTGGGATAATACTGAATTTCCACTGATTTCAAACACCAGCTATACTTTTGTAATAGCAACAGGAAAAGGCCAGCTGAAGTGCAGTTTGCCTGGACAGCTGTGACAATAGCCCCATTCTTTCCTCAAAAAAAAATTTTTTTTCAAAGGTGGCCCGTCTAACCATTGAGCTGTATATGGCTAGTGAAATTGTATTATACCTGATAGAAATAACTGGTCACTTTACGACCATTTCTTAACAAATCTCAGAGTTTTAAGTATTAACAGGATACGATACTGAATGTCCCATTATAGTGACCAATCAATCATTTCTAGCTCTGCCAGTATATATGAATTATGAGAGTCAACACAATATGCGTAGTTATTGAAATCAGGAGGGCTAGGAGTGATAGGAATGCAGCTAAATTTTATGGCTATCCCTACTTCACTTTTTATTTAGAAGAAATTTTTTGTGCTCACTTGTAGTAATTTAATTTTGTGTAATATTCTGTAATTTACAGGAACTCCCTCATCAATATCGTTGACAATGCAATACTGAAGCAGCTGCTGAATGACACTGAGCTGGAGGACGGACCTCCTTTGATCACCACTTACATCATGCCCATCCCTTCTTTCCACCAAATGAACCTCACCATTGATATCTCGTCCTTCCTGGGAGGCGTCCTCTATCCCTTCGCTGCTTCCTTCCTCATTCCGGTCAGTCTTTTTATAGTGTAAGGTAATGCTGTTACTATAACTCTTCCTTGGAGGTCAAAGTACTGATAGTTTAAATAATACCTAAAGTAGCTCTTATGAGGAGGCATCTTCAATAAGGTCAGTCCCAAACTCTTACCATTTAATAATATTTATAATAACAAAGTAAATATAAGTTTCAGAACACACACACACACACACACACACACACACACAGACACACAGAGAGAGAGAGAGAGATGATTGTAGCTAATAATAGTAATCACAGATCCTTATTAAAAGGGCTCACTTTATTCGACTTCTTCTTCGCTCTACATATACTGATTATGAATTCAACTAGTACGATCAATATCAACAGAAGAACGGTTATCATGAACAGTAGCCTTGTTATACTGTTTCCTATTCTGTTGCACGCCTGATTGTTTGGGGTAGTGTTACTAGTGGTGTAACATCCTAAGGTAGAGTTGAAGCTCAATCGATTCGTAGTTAGGTCAGTAGCAAACGTGTCACATTCAAAGAAGCAGTCTAAAGGTTGGTGGTTGTCTGCTAGCAAATACAGTAGCAAGCAAACCACTGCCAGTACGAGCACGCCTATGTTGTGGATGGTGCGATATTTACCCTTGAGATCTAATGTATGCGAGTATTTCCCATTCGCTATCATGTGGAAAGCTCCAAGCAACCAGCTTATTATAAAGAATCCAATGCTAAGACCTTCATCAATGCTACTGCAGAATCCATCCGTTTGTGTGGTTATGGCAACAGCTGTGTAGAGAGTGTCTATTTTTATGATCGTGATTAGCATCTCGAGAGCATAGAACCAACGTGTTTCTTCAAGTAATCTGTAGCCACTCAATGTTTTTTTATTTGTTTCCAGTGATTTGTAGTCACTCAATGTTTTTTTATTAGTATCAGCAGATAGTTCAGTAATTTTATTTGCATCTGCTTCACTTGCATTTAAAGACTTTTCCTTCGATTTTTGACCAATATCTGACAATTCTTCATATTGTTTTGCGACGTTTTGAAAGCTGTGAGGAAGGATGTGGAAGATGAACAATGATAACCCTATTGTGATTGCAGCAGCAATTTTGTTATTTTCGATGCAGCGACTATCGCAACCCAGCACTTCTCCATATGTTAGTGTTATGTTGCTTATGTCATCACCATATGTGAATAACAATATTCCAATAACCTGAACAAATACTAGAAGTGCATGGAATCGTGTAATCCTTTTCTTTCTTGCCTTTTTTTCAATGAAATAATGATATATCACTACATGAACTAGTACTGGAAAAATCAGTAGAATGATAAACTTGAGGATGATAAGCATTGCCAGAGCAGCCCTTCCTGCCACTTGCTGGTTGACAGCAGTCAGGCTAATGATCTCTCTTATAATTGTGTATATCACATTAGCAAGTAGATAGAACAAGATAGTAAGCTTGTCTTCTGGTATTTCCTATAAAAAAATAATTAAAAACAGTGGTATTTTATTCTTATACAGTAGAATGAGTCAGTTTGGTGGCTCTTTGCTGCTCTAGCCTATGGATTCATATTGTAATATTAAATATAATGCTTACCATTATTGGTGGAGTATAGAATAGTGACGTAGTATCTTATGTGGGAGAGAGTCAGGCAATGGTCAGTTCAAGCTTTTGTTTACTTGCATTGTCAGCATCGTGCCCTTTTTAGGTAGTTTCGTATTCATAACTTATGCATGTGACCTGATGAGTAATTGTAATCATTAAATGCTAACTAGGGCAATGTGCAACATTAATTGACAGCAAGAGAGCGAGCAAGTGTTAATTCCTATAGGCTTTTAGAGATGATATTCCTTTGTGCTTCAAATCCTTGGGAAAATTTTGCTGTTGAGTTGTGTGCAGCTGCAGATATAAAAAGCTGTATTGCTTACCACATAGCACTTAGATAAACTGGAGTAAATTATTAGATAATGTTGTTACTATGTATACTCTTCCTAGGAGGTGTCTTCTATCCCTTTGCTGCCTCCTTCCTAATGATTAGGGAGGTCGATATTGAAGTACTGTATCAGTATCATAATTACAATAGCTCTTATGAGGCAGCGCAGCATCTTCAACAAGGTCACTCCCAAACTCTTATCAATTTCAGAATACATACACATACAAAGGTGTGTGTGTGTGTGTGTGTGTGTGTGTGTGTGTGTGTGTGTGAGAGAGAGAGAGAGAGAGAGAGAGAGAGAGAGATTTACATATGATTGTAGCCTAATAATAGTAATCACAGATCCTTATTAAAAGGGGTCAAATACACTTTTTTCGACTTCTTCTTCTTCATTCTGCACATACTGATTATGAATTCAACTAGTACGATCAATATCAACAGAAGAACAGTTATCATGAACAGTAGCCTTGTTATACTGTTTCCTATTTGGTTGCATGCCTGATTGTTCGGGGCAGTGTTACTGGTGGTGTAACATCCCAAGGTGGAGTTGAAACTCAATCGATTCATAGTTAGGTCAGTAGCAAACGTGTCACATCCAAAGAAGCAGTCTAAAGGTTGATGGTTGTCTGCTAACAAATACAGTGGCAGGCAAACCATTGCCAGTACGAGCACGCCTATGGAGTAGATACGGCAGGATTTACCCTGGAGGTCTATATGCGAGTATTTCCCATTCGCTATCATGTGGACGGCTCCAAGCAAACAGCTTATCACAAAGAACCCAATGCTAAGACCTTCATCAATGCTACTGCAGAATCCATCCGTTTGTGTGGTTATGGCAACAGCTGTGTAGAGAGTGTCTATTTTTATGATTGTGATTAGCATCTCGAGAGCATAGAACCAACGTGTTTCTTCAAGTAATCTGTAGCCACTCAATGTTTTTTTATTTGTTTCCAGTAATTTGTAGTCACTCAATGTTTTTTTATTAGTATCAGCAGATAGTTCAGTAATTTTATTTGCATCTGCTTCACTTGCATTTAAAGACTTTTCCTTCGATTTTTGACCAATATCTGACAATTCTTCATATTGTTTTGCGACGTTTTGAAAGCTGTGAGGAAGGATGTGGAAGATGAACAGTGATAATCCTATTGCGATTGCAGCAGCAATTTTGTTGTTTTCGACGCAGCGACTATCGCAACCCAGCACTTCTCCATACATCAGTGTTATGTTGCTTATGTTATCACCATATGTGAATAACAATATTCCAATAATCTGAACGATTACTAATAGCGTGTGGAATCGTGTGTTATTTTTTTCTCTTGCCTTTTTTTCAATGAAACAATGATATATCAATATATGAAGAATTCCAGGCAGAATCAGTAGAGTGGTGAACTTGAGGATGACAAGCATTGCCAGAGCAGCCCTCCCTCCTGCTGCTTGTGCTTCATCTTGCTGGTTGACAGTAGCCAGGCTAATGATCTCTCTTACAATCGTATATATCGCATCAGCAAGTAGATAGAACAAAATAGTGAGCTTGTCCTCTGGTATTTCCTATACAAAAATTGTGTGCAGCAAAAGAAGTGGTATCTTATAATCATAGAAAGAGAAAGAGAACATTTTATTAGTCAGTTTGGGTGGTTCTTTTGACTGTGATTATAGGCTAGCAAGCTGTTTTAGCCTATTACTATTGGCATTTTGTATTATAAATACTCACCATTGGTGTAGAGTATAGAGTTGAGACTATCTTGTGTAGTATCTTGTATGTGGGAGAGAGTCAGACAGTGGTCAGCCCAAGCTTTTGTTTACTTGCATCGTCAGCAACTTTCTTGAACAATGTCTTGCACGCCCTTTTTCGGTATTTTGATTATATTCATGACGTATGCATGTGACCTGATGAGTAATTGTATTCATGTATTGCTAGTTTTCAGACTATGCACGATCCTTGTGCATGTGGTGTTGGGCACACACAAATTTAGAGATTTTTTATAAACTTTTTTTTGACTTTCAATGTATAACGTAGCGACTATGGAGAAAGTTTTCAGGTAGTCACACCAGCTCTATTGACGCCTTTACTATTAAATTTTATGATTGCATTTCAAGCAGGAACTATATCAGTTTGAACTTTGAACTAGCTAAAACCCAGATGAAATGTAACCAAGTGCTGTGGCTAGCTAATGACAGGTAAAACATAGTATAGTGGAATGTATTCAATGATTGTTCTTATTTTGATTTAGTCTAAAGTTTAAATCCCTGCATGCGTTGAACTATGTGCACATTGTGGAAATGATTAACATTCAGTTCAGGAAAGCATAAGTAGGTGGAACTCTTGAGTTTCCTGTTTCAGCCAAAATTTAAAATTTTGCAAGTACCAAGAGAACTGAAGATTATATGCTGTAGTTGGTCATCTCTCAACCTCCCAAGAATTCTATATTCATGGTGTTCAATATTCATAGTATATTGAGGGTGGTTCTTCTATAGAAATAACAATGTTACTAACTTAAGATACATAGTAACTCTCTAATAGTGAACTGACTCTATTATAGGACACATGCACAGCTATAATATAAAAACTAACAGGTCAATGTGTAGCATTAGACAGGATCATTTCTTTCTGGGTCCTTTTCCTTTCGATAACCATGGCAAAATAATATTATAATCATAACCACTATGACATTGAAAGACATAAGACCTACTCTCAATCCGCTGTTTCCTATCACATTACAGCTCATTTCATTCATAGTTATGTCATCAGCAGCTTGCAAATCACATCCAAAGGCAGAGCCTAAGGGTTGGCTGTTATCAGCAAGCATGTATGTTATGATGCAAGGAATTAGCATTCCCGCTGCTGTTGCAATCTTGCAGCATGCCTCCTTTTCGTGCTTGAAATCGTGTGTAAGTGTGAGTTTGGCATACGCTATAACACTAGAGACTCCAGCTATGCATGTTAGTGTCACAAATATAATGCTTAAGGTCATTTCGGTTTGCCTCATTTCGGTTCGCTTATAGAATTCATCCGTTTGAACCATGATTGCAATGGCTGTGTACAAAGCATCTATCTTGATAACTACACTGATCATATTCAGAGCATATTTCCATCCATTATCTTTTTCATCATCCCATTCTAGTTTTTCAGCGAATTCCTTGATAATTGATTGGAATAAGAAGTAAATTAGAAGTGATAATCCCAGGGAAATCATAGCAGCAATCCTGTTGTTTGCATGACAGGTACTATCACATCCCAACTCCTCTCCATAATTTAGAGTTATGTAGTTTATGTTATCTCCATAAAAATACAAAAATGCTGCAATAGATTCGACGTGAACAAGGATTTTCTCATGTATTTTTTTTGTATTTGAAGATCAAAATTATAGCTGTTATGATCACTGGCATTCCAGCAAAACTGAAAAATACAGCAGTGGTTATCCCTGCATTTTTATGTACCATTGTAGCATTTGTAGCATTTGGAGAACCTGCTGTAACTGAATATTCACCAATGGATATCAATTCTTTTAGTATAGTATTCGCGATATCAGCAATAAAGAGAGTAAGTAACAGAATCTTATCTTCAGGGTGTGCATTTTGAACCTATGATTTTACAAATAATAATATATGGTACATATAATACATATGCACAAGTGCTGGTAACTTACTACGTACCATGGTGCCATTTTTGGGTTATTTGAGTTCAAATTTTGCAACTCAGATATCCCAAGAACGGGCTATTACTGGTGTGTATAGCTGGTGTGTTCCTACTAACAGTAATTTGCTTGCCACTCTATCTCCTGGCAGGCAACCACCAACCTTTTAGACTGATGCTACACATTTATTCAGTAACGCTATACCCAAAATGATCAGGGATACAACAGAAGAGCTAGGATGAATATGAGATGATTCATGTAATGCTACCATTTCTTAACTCTATGGTGGGCTAGCTATAGCTGCATTATGGTTGACTCACCGCCATTATCCACTCTATGGAACTTTTGGATCTCACAATTACTGTATTCTATGCTGGCTATGCTCTGTAGTAATTACTGAGAAATGACTGGTACCTGTGAGCTCAGAATTAGTTAGCAATCAAGGCACACCCCTTTTATGTTGTGACCAGGACACATCCCCATTACCTCTGGCATTAATGAATGGTGAATCCAATTATTAATGACTAAGTCAGCTATTGTGTAGTAGTACTTCCACAATATGGCAGGACTATTGGACCCAGTGGAGCATTAATAGTGTCAATGTGACCCATATCCTCTCTATCAACAATATGCTTATGGGTAGAATCCCATGGATGACTTTCATTGGTAATTCTTTAAGCACATTCCATCGTCCTTTTTCCCCTTCTCCTGATCCTTCCCTTCCCTTTCCTCCTGATCCTCTCCCCTTCCCTTCCCTCCTCTCGATCCTTCCCTTCCCTCCTCCCGCACATTAATGATGTAATAATACCAACTCATTATCTCATAATAATAATAAAGTGTATACATAAACAACAGAGAGAGAGAGAGAGAGAGAGAGAGAGAGAGAGAGAGAGATTTATGTACATGCACTCTATTAATGGGCATACATTTTGCTAAACTTCTGTATATGTTCATTTATTAAGAGGACATATATACTCTTTGTTAGTTTTCTTCTTTTTTCTGCACATACCGATTATAAATTCAGCTATTATGATCGACATTAAAAGAAGAACTACTATCATGAGAACAAGCCTTGTTATATCATTTCCTCTTCTGTTGCATGCCTGATCATTTCGAGTAATGTTACTGAATTGAGTTGTAGTTTGGTCAGTAACAAACATGTCGCATCCAAAGGAGCAGTCTAAAGGTTGCTGGTTGCCTGCCAGCAGATAGAGTGGCAGGCAAACTATTGCCAGTATGAGCACAGTAATAGAGTAGACACTGCGGGATTTACCCTGGAGATCTATATGTGAGTATTTCCCGTTGACTATCATGTGGATGGCTCCAAGCAAGCAGCTGATTGTTAAGAAACCAATGCTGAGACGTTCATCAATGCTATTGCAAAATCTATCAATTTGTGTCGTTATGGTAATAACTGTGTAGAGAGTGTCTATTTTTATGATTATGATCAGCATCTCAAGAGCATAAAACCAATGTGTGTTTTCAAAGAGTCTATAGCTGCTCAATTTTGTATTTGATGATTCTTCACACTCTTTACAGACATTGTGGAAGCCTTGAGGAAGGATGTGGAAGATGAACAATGATAATCCTATTGCGATTGGAGCAGCAACTCTGTTATTTTCGATGCAGTGACTATCGCAACCCAGCACTTCTCCATACATCAGTGTTACGTTGCTTATGTTATCACCATATGTGAATAACAATATCCCAATAACCTGAAGGATTACTAGAAGTGCATGGAATAGTGTAATCCTTTTCTTTCTCGCCTTTTCTCCAATAAAATAATGATATATCACTACATGAACTAGTCCTGGAAAAATCAGTAGAGTGATAAACTTGAGGATGATGAGCATTGCCAGAGCAGCCTTCCCTACCACTTGCATTTCATCTTGCTGGTTGACAGTAGCCAGGCTAATGATCTCTGTTACAATCGTGTATATTACATCAGCAAGTAGATAGAACAGGAGAGTAATCTTGTCCTCTGGTATTTCCTTTATAAGAAGAACCAGTTGGTACATAACTATCCAATTAAGACTAGTCAGTATGGTGACTCTGACTATCCATCTAGCTACCCTAGTCTATGGATGGATCTATATTGGCAGATAATGCTTACCATTGTTATAGAGACTCAGTGTAAAATTGAAGTCTTAGAGTATTAGAATCAAGACGTTGAGTGTAGAATTAAGGCTATCTTGTACAAGCTTTTGTGAACTTTCTGGATCATTATCTTGCATGCCCCTTTTTGGTCATATTCATGACTTAAATATGTGATTGGATGAGTGCACTGTGAAAACAAATGACCCATTTTTAGGTTATCAGAGTTCCAATTTGCAACTAAAAATAGGTTATTTGTATACATAGTGTATTGTTAACTGCACACTGGTGTTTACTGCACACCATTTTGTCCCAAAGCACACACTGTTTTTGTTTTTGGTGTGTGTATTGGGACAATTTAGTGTGCAGTACACACTTTCATTTCACTGTGTGGCACGTGATCCTAGAAAGTTAGTGCATGTATTAGTGAGGGTGCACACAAAATTTATAACTTTAGTGATTTCAATGTATTGATTAAGCAACTATGGAGAAATTCAGATCAATGCCAATACAGTACTGATACTAAGCACATGCCTTCACCATTCAAGATATTTATCAGTCATAATTGTATTTCAAAATCAGTTTGAACTTTGAACTACATAGGTAAAATCAGCTAAGTGTAATAGAGAGAGCTACCACTTTCTCTACATAATAAAATCACGTAATAGAGTTACTATGTGTAGTATTGGATTCTCACATCGTCTTGGCATCGGGTTTGGTCGAGGTCGAGCAACTGCCAATAAGGAGTGTTATTAGTGAGGCTATGACCAAAATAAGTGTGACAAGCATCAACCCGAGCCGCAGTCCGCTGTTCCCTCTCACATTGCAGCGAAGGTCATTTATCGTTGAGTTGGTGGTGTCTGTGTCGCACCCGAATGCACAGTCCAAGGGCTGAGAATTGTCCGAGAGTAGAAATATCGGAAAGCAGATGAGTAGCATCATAAGTACGCTGATGACGTAGAAATACTTGCTCTTGCTACTCGTGATTTTGTTGCACGAATGAATGCCATTCACAATCATATCAAAAACCCCATAGATGAGTCCTATGATGATGAAAGTAATGCTTATTCCCATGTCTATGATTCCACAGAATTCGTCAGTTTGAGTCATAATGGCTACAGCTGTGTACGATATGTCTATCTTAATAATACTGGACATCATGTCCAAAGTGGAACTCCAGCGTTTTTTCTTTCCTTTGTGGCCGATAACTTTAGCGACCTTTCGAAACGCAGGTGGGATAATGCTGAAGGTGAGTATCGCGATTCCCAGGGCGAGCGTGGCAGCAATGTTGTTGTGTCTGATGCACGAGCTATCACAGCCCAATTCTTCTCCGTAACTTCCAAGTATGTACCCGATGTTGTCACCATAGGCATACAGCAGTGTTCCTAAGAGCTGTAACAATATCAAGCACGATTTATACACAATTCTGTCCTTGGACTTGATTATTTTATAGATGATATAGATAACGGGGCAGACGCATAGGAAAATGAACATAGTGATGCTGTATAGAACCACAGTGGCGATCCCTGCTCTTCGTTTGTCACCATTGTTCAGTGTAGCAAGAAGGACGATCTCTCTCAGAATAGTGTTGATAATGTCAGCCAGGAATATCAGGAGAATAATAACGTTGTCTTCTGGCAGCCCCTAAAATATATGTGCATATGTATATCATTATTATTGTAAGAGATGAGAGATTGAGAGGCATGAGGTTTCTACTGGTTCACTAGCTGGTCATCTTCTTACCATTTCAAAGGAATTGCTGACCATATTTCAGTGTTTCAGGATGCACAGGATTAGCTATCTGACCAAAAAGTCATGACTTATGTTAAGTTTCTATTTCTCCCAATGTATAGGGACAGAACCATCCCATAGGTAATTCTCTGTCTCATTTTCTTAGTGAATTCTAACCTGCTCTATGGTGGTTATATATACATTGTGACTCACCATTATTGACTCTATGGAACTTTATGACTGAAAATAGAATCTTGATAGTGACTGTACTTGCTTTTCTATGCTATGCAGTAGCCTCGTTCCCCCAGGACCTTTTTGTGGGGGAGGTATGAGGCTATGCTAAGTAGCTATGATCTTATAAAAATCTTTTATCTTTTGATGCTTGAAATTAGTGATCAAGGCACGCCCCTTTTATGTTGTGACCAAGACACACCCCCATTACCTCTAGGAATGAATGAATCCAATAATTAATTATAATGAATATAATTATTGGTCTGTGACTAAGTCAGCAGGGCAGGACTGTTGCTCATGGACCCAATGTTGCCTATCTTTCTATCAAGGCCAATTCAATATGTTATGGGTAGAACCCTATGGATCACTTTATGGGTAGAACCCAATGGATGACTTTCATTGGTAATTCTTTAAGCACATTCCATTGTCCTTTTCCCCCTTCTCCCGATCCTTCCTTTCCCTCTCCTCCTAATCATCTTCCCTTCCCTCCACTTCCCTTCCCTCCTCTTCCCTTCCCTCCTCCAAATCCTTTCCTACTCCCTTCCTTATAAGGAAGAAGTTAAACCTGTGTCATAGCAACCTCCTTCGGGGGCCTAATTTCTGTATCATTTAAATCATTTACACTGATGGTGACTACTGTTAAGTAGTCAAAATATTTGTGCATCAAAAATATATAGATATATAAAACTGACCGATATAAAACTTAATTCTATATAAAACTTAATTCTATATAATTATATGTCAAATCAGGAGTTACATATATGCACGTAGCTCTTTCGCCGTTATTCTAGGTATCTCCTTCATTCTAGGTTTCTCCTTATTAAAAGGGCATATATACTCCTTGTTAGATGTCTTCTTTTTTTTGCACATGCTGAATATAAATTCAGCAATTAGGATCAATATAAACAGAAGAACTGCTGCCATGAGAGCAAGCCTTGTTATATCATTTGCTTTTCTGTTGCATGCCTGATGATTTTGAGTAGTGTTACTGTTCAATCGAGTCATAGTTAGGTTAGTAACAAATGTTTCACATCCGAAGGAGCAGTCTAAAGGTTGGTGGTTACCTGCCAGGAGATAGAGTGGCAGGCAAACTATTGCCAGTATGAGCACAGAAGTAGAGTAGACACGGCAGCAGGATTTACCCTGGAGATCTATATGTGAATATTTCCCGTTGACTATCATGTGGATGGCTCCAAGCAAACAGCTGATTGTTAAGAAACCAATGCTGATATGTTTATCAATGCTATTGCAAAATCTATCAGTTTGTATTGTTAGGGTAATAACTGTGTAGAGAGTGTCTATTTTTACGATTATGATCAGCATCTCAAGAGCATAAAACCAACGTGTGTCTTCAAAGAGTCTATAGCTGCTTAATTTTGTATCTGATGATTCTTTACACTCTTTACAGACATTGTGGAAGCCTTGAGGAAGGATGTGGAAGATGAACAATGATAATCCTATTGCGATTGGAGCAGCAATTTTATTATTTTCGATGCAATGACTATCGCAACCCAGCACTTCTCCATACATCAGTGTTACGTTGCTTATGTTATCACCATATGTGAATAACAATATTCCAATAATCTGGACAATTACTAAGACCATATGGAACCGTGTAATCTTTTTCTCTTTTGCCTTTTCTTCAATAAAATAATGATATATCACTACATGAACTAGTACTGGCAAAATCAGTGGAGTGATGAACTTGAGGATGATGAACATTGCCAGAGCAGCCTTCCCTACCACTTGCATTTTATCTTGCTGGTTGACAGTAGCCAGGCTAATGATCTCTCTTACAATCGTGTATATCACATCAGCAAGTAGATAGAACAAGATAGTAAGCTTGTCCTCTGGTATTTCCTTTACAAAAAGCTGAAAAAATATATATAACCAGTTGGTATCCTTTTATAGAATTAAGAGACATTTGAACTAGTTAGTTTGGTGACTCTTTGACTATGTAGCAAGCTCTATTGGCATTTTTGCCTCGGTACGTATTAATAGCGCGCACAATGATGCGCGGTGATGCGTATCGAACACGTGCATTAGCTAGCTCTCTAGTAGTCTCGTCCTCGAAGCTAGCTCTCTAGCTACTAGTCTAGCTAGCTGGCCAACACAACTTCAAGCTCTACTACAGTACTAAAAACAGACAGACAGGCTCAGGCTTGCAGTCACTACGCAGTAATGCTTCTTGTTTCCTTTCATTTCACGAAATGTTTTTTCCCTTATAAGTGTTATTAGCGAGGCTATGACCAAGATAAAACCTTGACTGTTCCCCTCATATCGTACTTGCTCGCTATTAGGTGCACCTTGCTTATAAGCGCATATTAACTGTCTTGCTGTTAGGCACGGTACTCACTGTTTAGCTGTTTGCTTCCTGTGGAAATATAAGCTCATAACAAGCGAGTATGGTATTGCAGCTAAGGTCGCATCTTAATAGTATATTTCAGTGTTTCAGGATGCACAGGATTGTCTGACCAAACCTTTCAAGACTTGTCTATGGAATGTCAGTGATGACTCATTCTAACGGGCTAGCTAACTATTATTGTTGACTCACCACCATTATCCACTCTATGGAACTTTATGACTGAAAATAGAAACTTTTTAAATCTCACAGTGACTGTACTTATGCTATGCAGTAGCCTTGTCAGCTATCTTCTGATGCTCGAAATTCAAATAGTGATCAAGATACGCCCCCTTTTATGTAGTCATCAAGACACAATGAATGAATGCAATTACTGGTCTACTCTCCTATTTCATACTTAATGGTGTAGTGACACCCAATCAATACCAGTTGACCTGAAATTTGATGAATTTGCACTACTTCTTTCTATTGTAATAGTGCCAGACCAACAGGGAAAATGGCCAATCAAGCTGCTGTTTTAATTTGTCATGTGTCATAATTAGCCCTCAATAGGTATCCATTGTTGTGTTGCAAGCATGACTTTTTTTATCCTCTCCCCCCAATTCACAGGTATTCATGTCATCAATCGTCAAAGATAAACAGGAGAAGCATCTGATCATGATGGAACAGAATGGACTCAATCGCTGGACCTACTGGCTCGTCACTTACACCTTTAACTACTTGCTCTACATTCCCATCGCCATAGAGATCATCCTCTTTTCACTCGTATTCCAACTCAGGCTCTTTATGCAGGTGGGTGTGGTTTTAGCTAAAGAGGTGTGGTATATAATGAGGTGGTGTGGTTTTGGCATATGAGATGAGTGTGGGTTTCAGGGTCCATTTCAGAATAATTCCCTTTGAGGCGGGCATTGACTTTGGTGTGGTCAGTGAGGTTAGACCTTTCCTTTCACTCGGGGAGTGTGGTCTTTAAGGAAATGGGTGTGACAGGGGTGTGGTTTAGGGAAATGGGTGTGGTCATAATTATACATTTGCTTGCAGACTCATCCTGTAGTGATCATCCTGACCTTTTTCCTATGGGGACATGCCGAAGTGGTTCTTGGTTTCTTCTTCAGCAACTTCTTCAACCGTCCCCGCACGGCCATTATCTTGGGCTACCTCCTTATCATTGTAGGGGTAATTGTGTCCCTCGTAATTGGAATGCTTCAGGTGAGGGGCCTCTCTCTCTCAATTACTTATTGTTCTCAATACTCAATGTGAAGCATTCAGCATAATGCCCTAGACCTAGACTGTTGTAACAGACTGGATTATTGCTTTATAGTCACATATATAGCAATGGACTATGTATCCAGGTTCTTCCCAGTGAAATACCACATTAAAGGATTTTGATATTCTTGTGGCTATTAAAATACATTGTTTTAACCACATGAAAAAAAATGGGCCCCATCAGAGTGGTGTTGCACCTCTCTAACACCCTTTGGGAAGAACCCTGGTATCATTGCTTCTTCTGGTGGGTACATCCCTAATAATTAACCTCTCAGATAAAATTACATCTATAAACCACTCATTTTACTTCATGTATCAATCATCGATCTACTCTTTTCTTATTTTTCTAGGTCTTTCCTATTGACAAGAATCCTTTGTTCGTCTACATGTTATACCCTCCTTTCGCCTTTTACCGTCTCCTTGACTACTTCCTAAATGCCTGCATCAACATGCGTTGCTACGGCATCGATATTTTGTCCCCTGCCAACGGACTGAATGTGGTCACTACTGGAATGTTGTACCTCGCTGGCATGACGATCGTCATCATGATACTGAGTGTCTATTTCTCCTATGTATTGCCTGGGGAGTATGGAGTAAGGAAATCTCCCTTTTTTCCCATCATCAGTAAGAAGTGTTAACATTTCTACTCTTTACAATTGTCAGCCTCTGATAAAGGACAGAACGAACCTCTGTACCTTTGAATATAAAAAAATAACTTCCAAAAGAGGACAATTTTTCTACAAAGGGGACAGAACGAACCTCTGTACATTTGAATATAAAAAAATAACTTCCAAAAGAGGACAATCTTTCTGCAAAGGACAAAAGGCTGGGTCCATCGTCAGTGTGTCCATTATTCAGAGGTTCCATTGACTTAGTTACTGTGACTATGAAATTTTTTTTTCACCTTTTTTTGCAGGTGTTTATAAGTGTCTCAAGTCTCTCAAAAAGAAGAAGAAGAAAGACACGCTGATTGATACTGAAGAGGATCGAGTGAGTATGGTAAAGTATTACCATCATACTTATTGTAAAGACTTAGTATTGCCATATATTTTAAATACAGTATTATCATTTTGAATGTGGTAAAGGATCACCTTTTTATTGGCATTTTGTACTGTAGCAATCGCCCCTGTTCACCAGAGTGGACTTTGAGAGTGAGGAAGATGACATGGATATAGACGTTCAAGCTGAAAGTAAGTTAACACTGTCTAAGCTGTTCATGTAGTCTAGGCCCAATAACAAGTCAATCGACCTGAAATTATATAGCACTGAATTTGCACCAAACGTCTTGTAATAGTGTTTGACCAACAGAATAATGGCTGGCCAAATTATAGTTTTCCTGGACATTTATCCTGATCAGACTTCCCTGCCCCTGTAATCACATGCATAATTAAGCTATTATAATAAATTCCCCCTGCCCCTGTAATTATATTCCCCCTGATTCCCCCTGCCCCTATAATTATAATTCCCCTGCCCCTGTAATTATAATTCCCCCTGCCCCTGTAATTATAAAACCCCCTGCCCCTGTAACATGCATAATTATATGGTTAATAGAGATGAACATTAAGGAGAATTTTCCAAACGACGCTCCCATGGTGATGTACAAACTGAGGAAAGAGTATCCAGGGTCAGGAGGGGGTCCTCCCTATGTTGCCGTCGACTCGATGTCTGTGGCTATTGACAGGGACGAGTGTTTTGGACTTCTGGGACCAAATGGTAAGAAAATAAAATAAAATAAAATCAGCTCCAAGTTCACTTGATTAAAGGAATTCACGTCATCTTCATAATTCTTGCTTTTTTGGTATTCTCAGCCAGTGCTTTGAAGTAATAATAATATGGCAATATTGTCTGGACGTAGTACCAGTACCTGATGATAGTCTTAACCCAGATAAAATTAATGGTGAAAATTGTCCAGAAAATTATCCACACACATATGTGGCTCACCTTTCTCTCTCACAGGTGCTGGAAAGACCACACTCATATCTGTTCTAACTGGTTTATACGAGCCCACCTCAGGCACTGCCTGCATAGCAGGTTACGACATAGCAACCGATATCGATGCCATCCACCACCATCTGGGAGTCTGTCCTCAGTTTGACATCCATCACGCTGACTTGACAGCCAAGGAGCATCTGCTGTTCTATGCCAGGTTGAAGGGGGCTAAGCGAAGCAAAGAAAAAGAAATTGTTGAGCGTGCCCTCAGACAGGTATGAGTCAATAGCTTGCTTAAAATGAGGACTATTTTTATACCAAACCACATTTTTTTTCACATGGAGGGAGGGAGGGAGGGAGGGCATACCTCCCTAAAGATGAAAGTCTTTATCTCTACTTACATTACATAGGTTAATCTCTATGATGCACGAGATCGAAAATCCAAGAACCTTAGTGGTGGCATGAAGCGACGTCTTTCCGTAGCCATGGCTTTCATTGGCAATCCTGACATTCTGATCCTGGATGAGCCCACTACAGGTTTGGACCCTGCCTCTCGCAGACAGGTCTGGGATGTCATAGAGAGAGTGAAGCAGGGAAGATCTGTGGTGAGTCTGCTGGGAAGAGGTATTTAGATGAGAGGGTGGGAGATTGGTTTCAAATACTGTAGAGATAGTGAAGCAGAGAGATCTGTGGTAAGTTTGTTGGGGTGGAGGGGGGGGGGGAGTGAGTGGGGAGTGGTTTCAAATGAGGCAGAGAAGATCTGTTGGGAAGTATTCAGTTGGGAAGAGGGAGGTGGTTTCAAATGCTTTAGAAGCAGGGGAGATTGTGGTAAGTCTGTTGGGAGCCAGGTATCTATGTGGTTTGGAATGCTGTAGAGACAGTGAATCAAAGTGAATTTAAGTTTTGATATTTTAAACACCAGCAGAGAGCGCTGGTGTCAAGTGAGTGCAAATAGGCTTTAGCTCTGATTGCTACTGGGCTATTTATAAACATCTTATCTTTGTCTAGATCTTGACAACTCACTCTATGGAGGAAGCTGACTACTTGTGCACCAGAATAGGAATCATGAATTTTGGAAAACTCCGGTGCCTTGGAACCCAAACACGACTCAAGACTCGATTTGGAACTGGCTACAAGCTGACTTTCAACTGTGCCCCAGGGCAGTCCAGGGAGGTGGAAAATTTTGTCCAGCTGAATATTCCCAATGCAGTGCATGTAGAAACCTTTGCAGGTGTGTGTATGAGTTTATGAAACTTACTTACTATGGCCAAGAAGTGGCAAAGAAACCCTTATCTTATCTGCTCTAACTTTCTCAATATTGACAAAATTTAACATTTATAACACCAGCAGAGAGCTGATCACCCACCCCATGAGCTGGTTTTTTTTGAAATTTGAGATTTAGAATGACTCCGTTCCTTGATATCTTGTGTCTTCATGATTGTATTTCTTTATGCTTGCCTGTCTTCAGACCTTATTAATTTTCTTTATGCTTGCCTATCTTCAGATACTTGCACTTTCAAGATGGAGAAGGAGCACTTGAAAGTGAGTGAGCTGTTTCCCACCATCAACCGAGAGAAAACTCGCTTGGGGATTTTGGACTGGGGGTTAAAAATGTCTACTCTTGAAGATGGTGAGTGAAATGCAATGGACATACTTGGGACCCAGCCTTCTGTCCTTTTTAGAGAAGTTGTCATTTCTCTATTGAGTGTAGCTAGATTGTCCATGTTGTCTTCTTTCAGAGTGTCCTTTTATCAAAGGTTCCACTGAAAGAATATTCACTGCTATAAGTCAATACTTAATTCCTCTCAGTACAATGCCTCAAGTAGCAGTATAATCTACTGTGTATGTGTTAGCTGGTACCCATTCATGCAGTTTTCCTGAAAATTGTGAACCAGCATGATGATCATCGGACACATACTGGTCGCTCTCTCCTGCCTGCCTGGTTACCATGCCTACATTGTCAGCGAAAAGCAGAGGACAATGAGTAGATGGTATAGGGATGATTATTAATTCTATAATTATAGCTACCTTTAATTAATCAATTTTATTATTTTTTTTAATGTTTTACTAATAAACCAGCAGAACATTGCATCCTTTCAGATAATTTTTTCTTTTCTTTGTGTGATCGTGAAAATATTATTTATTATTCAATTTGGCCACTTGATTGATCAAGGATTGTAGGAATGGAGAAATAGGCTTACAACAAAACAACCAGTAGCTTGTTGACAGGCAGTTGAATGCCAGTTAACCAGTGAGTTAAGTTGACCAGCAAAGTAATATTTAAAGTAATATTTGAGTATATACTTCTCAGTCCTTTTTCTTGCTCTGCATCTGCACATGGTAGCTAACTAGCTAGCTAGCTAGCTATAGAGCGTTGATGCACATGCACAGATTTGGCTATCAAAAAAAATGTGAGTATGCTGAATCATTTACGCACTACTGCTAAAATTGGGATCCAATACAAAATATTATTAGTTGTGACAATCCAGCAAGTTATGTGCAGCTGTTTCCATCGTTCTCATCATGAAGCTTCCATCTTCATTCCCATTTTCATTTTCATTCATCACTCTCATCATAAATCTTAGAAGGAAGGGTATAGATCCTATTAAAGTGTTTCCGATGTCGATAAACTATAGTTACGATTCCAATCACAACAACGTTTAGAAATAGAAAGGGAACGACCACGGCAGGTATGATATTGACGGGTTCGGACCCAATCATCCTAACTGATATAAATGCCAATTGATTTCTAAGTGTGTACTGCAAATTTCTACCAAAGTTAACCTGGGGGGGGGGGGGGGGGGGGGGGGGAATTTTTTTTTAAGCTATGTACTTGCCTGAAAATCAAGTATTAATAACTAACTCACAGTTACTGAGGCAAAATCCACACCAACCTCAGGGTCTCTTGACAAAACACATGTGAGCTGCATGAAATCATTGCCATTTATGAGCTACCCATCTAATCTAGCTATTGTATACATACATACATAAGTGGTTATGATTTTTTTATATTTTGTGTTTTGTTTTATTTATAATTTTTGACTCTTTTATGACAGTATTAGCTAATACTAAGTAAAACTCTAGAGTGCTTGTATAATAATAATTTATGACATATTATTATTTTCTACTAAGTTTTGTTTGTTTGTTTATTTGTTGTTGTTTTTGTTGTTAATGTCTCCACCTTATTATTATTATACCTGATTATCCTCTAAGGAAATGATATCGCAGGCTTCTCGTCCTATAAGAATCTTGATCTCTCTCCGATACACTACTCTCAAATTCTCTCCCTGCCAAGATCAAGGAAAAGAAGTCATAGTCCCAGCTTAGCCATGAGCCCTAGCCCTAGTCATGAGCCCTAGCCCTAGCTAGCCCTAGCTCTAGCTCCTAGCTCTAGCCATGAGCCCTAGCCCTAGCCCTAGCCCTAGCCCTAGCTCTAGCTCCTAGCTCTAGCCATGAGCCCTCACATCCACTTGGCTAGCTCTTATAATTTTCCCCTCACTCACTGTAGCTACTGATGGTGTAGTTATAATTACAGTAAAACCTGTGTGTAGCGACCACCTCCAGGCCACTAAAAGGTGGCCTCTTAATGGAGATGGTCTCAAAATCAATGGTACAAGCACTATTGGGACATAGCCAAGTGGTCTTTAAAGAGATGTGGTGTCTGAATAGGGTGGTCTCTTAATGGAGGTGGTCTCTCTTTACAGAGGTCAAAATCAATGGTACAAGCACTATTGGGGCATAGCCAAGTGGTCTTTAAAGAGATGTGGTCTCTGAATAGGGTGGTCTCTTAATGGAGGTGGTCTCTCTTTACAGAGGTCAAAATCAATGGTACAAGCACTATTGGGGCATAGCCAAGTGGTCTTTAAAGAGACGTGGTCTCTGAATAGGGTGGTCTCTTAATGGAGGTGGTCTCTCTTTACAGAGGTCAAAATCAATGGTACAAGCACTATTGGGGCATAGCCAAGTGGTCTTTAAAGAGACGTGGTCTCTGAATAGGGTGGTCTCTTAATGGAGGTGGTCTCTCTTTACAGAGGTCAAAATCAATGGTACCAGCACTATTGTGACATAACCAAGTGGTCTCTGAATAAAGTGGCTTCTTAATAGATTTTCACTTCACTCTAATATTATGTAACAATGTACATGCAATTTCAGCCTCACCACTTTGATTGGCTAGCTAGGATTCACTGGTGTAGGAACAGGCCCCCCAACTGAATTGGCAAGGAAAAATTAATAGCACAATTATTATCTATTAGTGTGCCCCTAAACCAAATCGTCTTCCTATGCTAATGTGATCATAGGATTATATACTCACACTTATCTCTATGATATACGGAGATGAGCCCATGGCTACTCTTTGAGTGAGAAGTATGAGGCCAGATGGGTCCTCTTTAACTGATAATGAAAGGTCAGGAGCTCTGAAGTCTGGAGGAGGGGCATTGTCCAGACGCAGCGTGTAATTGACGATTCTTTGAAAAGGCAATGGAGGAGTAATGCAGGAGAGATGAGTGTTATTCACAGCAGAGCAAGGAACCTAAGATTAAGAAAAATAACATTTGAGAATTTTTGGTAGATAACTATGCAAATTATAACATTGTGATTTCCCAAATCCTCTAAAACATAGTTACCTGCCCACTGAGGTCATGTCAGGTCTTCCATATATGGAAAGGGGGTGTAAAGTTGTAACTAAATACACTATTGGAAAGCTCTCAAAGAGAGCTCTCTTTTCAGACCTAAATCAAGCTTATAGGGGGTAGTATAATGAAGATATAATTATGGACATTTTAATTTTTATGAGGGTATTAAGCCTTGATTAATAACTATGGCTTCTCAAACAATAATAATAATAATAAAACATGAAGAATAAGAAGAAGAATGTGTAATAATTAATTTCTACCCATAAGGTTGCACGGACTTCCGAATAATAATACATGTAGCAATATACTCACTCACTGTCATTCCACCTGTGATTAATTGAGGGTGACGAGACACATCCAGATTCACTCCAGTGAAATTTACCTTTATTCCACCACTAAAATAAAAAAATTAAAAAAGCTACAGTGGAACCTTCAATACAACAAAAGACAGTCTAAAAGTACCCTATAAATAACCTCCAAAAGAGGATGACCTCTCACAAAGGACAAAAGGCTGGGTCCCAAGTGTGTCCATGAGGTGAAACATTATCACTTCATGTGTGCCACTTGACTACATGCTAAAACTTGCCTTCTGATGGAGTTTTTTGGATGTACAGAGATGAACCTAGGGTTGCTTCTGTACCGAAACTTGACTCCATTACCACGTATGGTTTGACCATCAATTTGTACCACCAGTGGAGTAGGAGAGGAGGAAGGGGAGATGGCACTAGTGCTGGTACAAGTTATCTGAATGGAAGTCCTCACCCTGCAATTGTGCAGTGATAAACACTAACAAACTGCAAGCCACAAACTCAACGACTCACATATCTCTGCATTCAAGTCCCCTTGCTTCATCTAGTGTGATTCTTGTGGAGGCTCCAATGTCCAATCCAGTGCCATTGATAGTCAACCTACTGCCACCTGCTATGGGGCCAAATGCTGGCTCCACACTGCTCACTGTAGGCAACACCACCATGAATCGGCCAGTGGTTATGCCAGAGCTATCCATGATAGAAACCTCCACTCTTTGCGGTCCTTCCTGCATACCTGATCCGGTCCGACAGAGGATCTGTCTTCCGGAAATATAATCCATATCGATTGGAATACAGGCCACTCCTCCAACAGTAATACTACTACCAGCTTCCATGAAATCAGCAAAATGCATTCCCAATGTTGTTCCAGTGATGACTATGAGCGTTCCTCCATCAGGAGGGCCGGAGGGTGGATGGAAACGATCGATCATGGGTCTTGGACACTCTCCTCGAATGGAGCATTGTTCATTCAAGCATCGGCAATCATAAAGAGTCACTGTTGGTTAATATTAGTATTGCCTTCACCTTGCCCCTTGATCATTCACTATAACTTCTATAACTTTCTCAATTCTTAACCAAATGTCTAATTTAATGCATCAACAGATCATTCACTCTCTCAGCTGGTGTTTGAAATTTGAAATTTGGTTAAGAATCGAGAAAGATAGCAGTTAGCTATAGTGTTAGCTATAGTGAATGATAGACTTTAGCTAATCATGACACTCTGAAAAACCTCGAGACCTTCAACCAAGGACAATTTAGCTATACCATTATTCGGCTGAATGCACTAATCTTGAGTACAATTTAAAAATATTTGATGCATGTTACTATCAATTGTGTTGATCCAGCAAGCTAGCTACACATCCAAAATTTAAATTAATATTATTCTCATGAAACATGAAAAAATATTGCCAAACTACTGGTACCTTTTATGGGTTTTGAAAGGAACTACTAACAGTTTCATATTGCAAGGTATAGAAGCTTACCATTTGTAGTATCAATTGTGTAATTATTCCCAGCAGCACTGCTCCAGATAACACTCAAATCAGTAAGTGTACTTCGAGCAGAAGTCATGAACTAAAGTATAAAAAAAAACAACTTATTTATAAAAAGTAGCAGTTACAGTTGCATGCGGTAGCTAGTTAGGTGCTGTACAGTATGGTTTCCGATAAGACAGGTGAGGGAGGTGCGAGAGTTTCTTCTAGCCCTGAAGACTGTGCCTCTAATGGAACACGTGTAGCTGTATCCAGGAACCTGTGAGTTATCATGTAAATCATGGTCAGTAAAGGAAATGTCTGAGTAAGCTCCTGAGTAGGTTTTTTTTTTTTTTTTTTTTTTTTTGGGATAAAACAGAATAAAGTTTTGAATAAAGTTTTGGAGGTAGCTAATGTGCTGATTGAAAGGAACCATTTTGAACAGTTACTTAAGTATTGATCGATAATATTATGTGTACCAAAAACAAAAACAAAATTATCGGAGATAATGTGTTGATTGCCATGTGTACTTTTAATTATGAGTGTCTATGCCAGAAATGGTGTTGATTTTCCATGACTACCTGCTGTGTTGTGAATGCCACCCAATCAGATGAGTGGCATTTTTTCTGATATTTTTTCCCAGATGAAGGCTAGAGTATTCTGGTCGAAACGTTGGTGGTTTGTTTCATAAGCTAATTTTATGAGAACTAATTCTATTGAATTTTTATCATGTTAGCTGAGAAAAATAAGCAGAATATTTCTGATCTCCTACTGTTCTCTATAGGGCATGGCTGATGTGTAGCTACACGGAAGAATCCTCCAAGAAGAAGACTAACCTCTCTGGTTAGGAGGTCACAAATGTTTGTCTTCCTTGTAATATTTTAAATTTTTTTTAATTCGCAAATGGACACATGTTCACTACTGATACATTTTCACCTCCAAAGAAATGATAACCTTTCTACAAGGGATGAAATGGTTGTCTCCAATAATATTATGTGTCCTTTATTCGAGGGCTCCACTGCATTATAGTGTATTATTAATTTTAGTACAATAGCTAATGTATATAGTGTATTATTAATTTTAGTACAATAGCTAATGTATATAGTGTACTATTAATTTTAGTACAATAGCTAATGATTTTCTCACAGTGGCTTGTAAATTTCTTGTGACGAGATGGAGCTCGGGTTGACGCCTAACTAGGAAGGTATAGTTTCTGCCATCTTCACGTGCATGGAGGAGGGATGGACACAGGTCTCGGGATGACCTTGTTGCATCAACCACCTTCAAGACATGAAAAGATAGGTGATGAGTGAAGTGTGTGTGTGAGAGTGAGAGAGAGAGAGAGAGAGAGAGAGAGAGAGAGAGAGAGAGAGAGAGAGAGAGAGAGAGAGAGAGAGAGAGAGAGAGAGAGAGAGAGAGAGAGAGAGAGAGAGAGAGAGAGAGAGAGAGAGAGAGAGAGAGAGAGAGATTTCACTCATTACAGAGAGAGAGAGAGAGAGAGAGAGAGAGAGAGAGAGAGAGAGAGAGAGAGAGAGAGAGAGAGAGAGAGAGAGATCTCAGCATAGTCAGCTACACTTTATACGTACTCTAAGAAAGTCACTGTTAGCAGAGCATTCTCTGGTAGTGTCCCTGCATGTTGTGTCAATGGCACACCATCCACAGACAAAGTCGATCTCAAGACACTGGATACAACTGGAACAAGCATGCATTGTCTATTCTATTTTGAGTAGTTTGTTATATTATTTACTTAAGACATACCTTCTGATGTCTCTACAAATCACTGTTGTTGTGGCAGCTAACTGCCTACCAATTGGTATATTCAGCAGTGAGTTTATAAAGCTAAAGTGCAGCACTATAAAGAGAGGAAAGCAACTCTAATCAGTGCACATGATTACTACTACAGAGCCTCCAATTCCAACCATACTGATTCTTTACTGAAATTTGACCAAAATTATAATGTACAGAAAAATACTGGCAAAATTCACCATACACATTTGATATTATCATTACTTACAAATGGCTGAAAATACAGAAAGTCATGGTAAAAATACTGTACTTTGTACTGAAATCAAAGTTCACAGGTTGGAGGCACTGCTACTAGCTACATAGCTACGTACAATTAATTATGACTGTGCATGTGACAAGCTTGTACAACTTTATATTGGCATCTAAATCCTCAGGTTTTCACAACCTGACAAGCTTGTGTCAAACTTGTAGCAACCTTGTATATATATCAAAGTTGTAACAAGTTTGTAATGAGTCTGGAGTTTCATGTAAGCTTGGCATTTTGTATGGGATATAAAGTGGAGCCACTGAAATTATCTTTTACAGAGAGGTGTCTATTATTTGGAGTGTCCATTATTTGGGGTCCCACTGTAGCCTATTATAACTATGGTACCAATATTTAGTTCGCTGTATTCACGAAGTTGGTTGATGATATTGCAGGAATATCTTGTCAATGGCTCGACTTCCACAGCAGGGACAGTGATGTTAAACCTTCCTTTGGAATCCTCAAATAAGCACATGTACATTTCATTTCTATGGAGGAGCACAGGCAACCCTGGGTCTTCAACTGTCACATTCACTAAAGTCTGTATTAAAAATATTTGACACTGGACCACCAACCTTTGTATTTATACAAAATAACCTCCAAAAGAGGACAACATTTCTATTAAGGACTCTACAACTGGGTCCCAAGTGCATGTGTCTAAGTTTCACTGTCATAAAAGAACTCACAATTTGTGGGCTTTGTAAGTCAATTGACGCAGGAGAAACCCTGATCCTTAAACATTTGTTAACATTGGATACTGGAGTGCTAGGGATCCACCTGGTGCTGCTGCTGGAGTCTCCATCCCTGCACTGCGTCCGTTGAGAACACTTGTTCTCCACCACACACCATCCACACATAGGGTTGCCAGCTGAAATACAGCTAGAGCAACTCAAGTGAGAGCAATCCACCACAAGAACTTTTATTACCTAAAGCATGTGGTAAATAGAGTAATGGGTAAGTTGATGTTGAGTCCTGCTACATCCTGTCCTGGTATGTATTATCCTGGTAGGTACATTACCAGTATGTACACTTACGAAGACAATAAATTATTAACACATTCTTGTAGACATGTAGTGTAGTTTGCCTTATTAATTTCAGTGGGACCTCCAAATAATGTGACCTAACCTTTGTCATTAGCTATAGAGACTTGGAGGTTATTTTTTTTTTGTTTTGTTTTTTTGTCTTTTTGTTTTTGTTTTTGTTGTTGTTGTTGTTGTTATTGTTGTTGTTGTTGTTGTTGTTGTTGTTGTTGTTGTTTGTGCATAGAGTGAACTAAGACAGATGTAGCATGGGCAACCACACCCACTGATAGGCTTTTAAAGGTACTACTCCTATAGCTAATAAGTTTGTCCTCTTTCAGAGTGTCCTTTATTGGAGGTTCCACTGTATTAATACATACTTCAGAGTCAGTGGATGCCAGGATGAAATCTAGTCCACTTTGCCAATGCATTGCATGTACTTGAGATGAAATTCGTTGGACGTCAAAAATAGAGTCGATTGCAAGTCTTGAATTGGTATCATTGATGAGAAACTATTTACAAAAGTGAAAGATATTAATTAACAATATCAGCTCCATTTTGTTATGCTGGTTCGGCCTGCAGCCAGGATTTAGAAAAGGGGGGGGGGGGGGGTGGCTCAAGAGGATCAGATTATTGTATTATTTTTCATTCTGCATGCTAAATACATTGTAAGCTTATGATTAATTCGGCAAATTAGCTAAACTATAAAATTATCAAAGGGGAGGGCTCAAGCCCACTGAGCTGCCTACTGGCTAGTGGTACCTTTCCAATGAAAAATCCGGATCTTCTATAAGCAATGATAACAAAAGAGATATTCCATACTTTTAGAGCCACTGCTGCTGTTATTTCACTTGAGCTGTAGCCTAAATTAATAATAGTCGATGTAGACAGTCTTGTTGGTTGGTAAGCATATGACAGTCCAATCCCTCGAAAAGAATTGAAGTCACAGCGTCCTACAGGCTAGAATTAAATTACAATGTTTAATTGAAGCTTAAATTGTATACCATGAACAGGCCCTTATTTCTATTAGGCCTGGAGATACCAGTATGTAACCTATACTTATTTACCTGGAAATCAGAACATGTATGACCCACGCGTCTCCATGGAAATTGAACTTGCCCCCATGCAGCTGTACACTCGTTATATCTCCTGTCCATTGTGGCATCTATATCAGCTATTTTAATGACACACACGGCGTTGTCCAAAATATCTTGAGGACGACACTTTGAGATAACGATACTCGCCCCTGATGTACCAGCGAAGTTCTCTACCAATGAAACATCACAGATCCTATCATTTTCATCATTAGAAGGGTCACCCCCACAGGTGAATGTTTCCTCATACAAAGCTTGGAAAGAGCACCGCGATACTCCTGCACAACCAGACGCATGACACACCCTCATGACTTTGAGAGCATATGGAGTATGATCAAACACAATGAAGTAGGTATAATTTCCACTCAATAACCCCCTATAGATTTTTCGATTAAGATTAGCAGCAGTTATATGAAATTGCTGAGAACGCAAGAATGTATTGGCTTCTGAGTAACCATATTGTCTCAATATGATAGTACCGTCATTGCCACCAAAAGGGAGAGTTATATTGGTCAAATAGAAAGTGTATCCTGCAGTAAACACGTTCACATAATCTCTGTTGCCAAGTGGAAAACCTCGTGTAGCTATGATATTATTCAAGTTATTGGTGTTGAAGATTGTACAAGAGATCTGACTGCACACCACCAGCCGCTCAGCAACAGTTTCAATATCTATGTCAACAGCAGGATTCGGTAGATTGACAGTTTCTTGAAGGACTAGGTCTCTGTTTAGTCTAAAGAGTCGGTTGCCTGCAGCAACAAAGGTCCTTCCCTGACTGTCCGCTCGAAAAATTCGGGATGCTTCGGGCAGCGAAAATCTCTGGACGGTGCAGTGAGACGGTAAAATTAATTCTATTATGACAAACCAAAAAAATACAGTTCTATCCATAGTACAGACGGCTTCTTCATGATTACTGTTTGCGCGCGGCGTATGTATGGAGTCGCTTATACGCATGCGCTAGATCCAAGCGCGCGTGCGCGTGTGGTTTAGTTTTTTGCGCATGCGCAGCGTGCATAATTAGAGCTGGCCAAACAAAATTATAGCTATGGAAATCGTAATAATTTTATCTTCTTTATTAGTGTTACCGTCTCACTGCATTGTCCGCACATTTCGTACAGGTACAACACAGATCCAAGGCTTTCAAGTCAACAGTCAGGGAAAAGTATTTATTGCTGCAGAGAACACACTCTACATGTTAAACAGTGATCTATCCTATCGATCATATGCCACTATTCTACGTCCAGCTATTGGCATCTCCATCAGTTCTAGTGGGCAAGAGTTGGTGGTCTGTCATGCTTTCTCCTGTACTGTGTATGAAACTCGAAACTTGAGGGTCATAGTTAGTGCAGACATAACATTTGACGAACTTGATTACGTGGCCATGTTAACTGCAGCCGACACTTACTATGTAGCCAGGTTGACCATCCCTTTGATTGGAAGTAATGGCAGAATCCTGTTACGACAGTACAATTTTGAAAGCAGAGAAACCATACGTTCTCGTGAATTTCAGACAAATAAAGCTGGATTTGATAGGATTATGTTCGGTGGATTTTCAAGTGGAGGCTATACCTACTTTGTTGTACTTGATCGTTTTCCTAAATCTCTCAGATTCATGAGGGTGTGTCATGTGACTCAATGCACTGGAGCGTGTTCTTTCGATGCAGTTTATGAGGAGAATTTCTCATGTGGGGGTGTAGTCACTAATAATGCCAGTGATCGGATCTGTGGTGTATCAGCGGTGGAGAATTTCGCTGGTTACTCGGGGGTCAGTGTGGTTATAACAAGGTGTCATACTAGGAGTGTATCAGATAATGTCGTGTGTGTCTTCAGGCTATTTGATCTAGACAATATTATGCAAAGGAGGTACTTTGATTGCCTGAGTGGCAACGGGGTTGTCCAATCAGCATGGAGAGATGATATTCTTCCGTGCAGTTGGGATAATGGGACAACACGATTTCAAGTAAGTGACTGTTTGTTTGTTCGTTTGTTTGTTTGTTTGTTTGTTTGTTTATTTGTTTGTTTATTTGTTTGTTTGTTTGTTTGTTTGTTTGAATAGCTATTATAATAGCTCAATGGAACAATGGGTTGAGGTGATTTTTAGGGAGGTTAAAATAGGTGGTTAAAAATAGGTGCTGTTGGGACATAGTGGGGTGGTCTTAGCCTATTAGGTGCTGTTGGGACATGGTGGAGTGACCTTTAGTTTCATTAGCAAATCAAAGCTTTGTCATAATTGGTTATGTAAAGATGAAATTAAAATCATTTTCAGAGTGAAAATTTGAGTCACATGTACAGGTAATAGTCATGGCTAGCGAGTAGAATCTGACACCATCTTTTTCAAATCGTGTTCTTTCTTTAGCCAGGTTGTCCTCCTTTGGAGGTTTTTTTTTATTAGATTGCCCTTTGCTTCAAAGTGTCTTTCACTATAGGCTTAAATTACTGTTTGCATGCTCCTCAAGAAAAGAAAAATCACGTGCTATCTTTTAATATATAGCCCATGGATCTCTGCAACCATGGTTTCTCTCCAGGGAGGGGACTAGGTGGTGGTCTTCATCCGACTGATAGACTGCCACAAGTTGTTGGTTCAGTTATCGCAAGTCTGGGAGAGACATCTCATACAATCACAGCGTCGATACCTCTTACAATGGGGAGTGACTCTTTAATCTTCATCGCTTATACTAAATACATACACTACATTGGAAAGGTAAAAGTATAGCTTTAGAGTAAGTAGCTACATAAGGACAGTGACTCCAGTGCCTCCAAATGTATGTGTATATGCATATAATTATGCAAAAATTATGATCAGTATCAAAATATGCAATATTGTTAGAATTATAGTTGGGGTAAAAATTCCACTGTGGTATACTATGCTGAATGATCCTATGTCACCTGATAATCATGTGTTATATAGCTACACCCATGTCCACAGTTCTGATTCTTCTAAATGAAAAATTCTAGCTAGCTAATCTAGCTTTAATATGCAGATCTGGGTGTCTTAGTTGCTACTTGGAGGAAATGCTTCAGTAGGGATTCTAAGAATACAGTATTCCATCATTATCTTCCTGTCCTTTTCTAGCTACTATGATGTAGCTAGCTGGCTATTATTTTTTACATCATCGCTTTTTTTAAAAACAGTTGTTGATCCTCAATACCACTACCACACTCCGCACCACCGATTTGTTTGATGTGCAAATAGTTTCCTCTCCAGTGAAGTCACTGCAGTGGCAGAGTGGGATGAACCATGTTCTTGCAGCTTCTAACAATGAGGTGACAGTGACACTATACTATTTACTTTTCAAGCATTAATCGATAAATAATTATTTCTTCCACAAACAAGTGTATGTAAAATGAGACCTTAAGACAGCAATAATTTCCACAAAACAAATTCAATGCAGGGGGAAAAAAATTAAAAGGCTATAATACGTAGGGTTAGCTAGTCTGTACTTTTACCTATAGCAGTTTCTGTGAACAAACATTCAATAATGATCTCTACATCACTATACCTCCCACCAAGCTGCTTTAATTCTTCATGTCAGTGCAAAAGTGTTCTGCTTGGTTTAGGCAGTGATGTTGAAGGCAGCATAATTTTGATGCTTGTTCACAGAAACTGTTATAGGTAAAAGTACAGACTAACCCTACATGACCTTTTATTTAGCATACATTTTTTCCCTTCACTTGTTTTCTTTTTATATGACCTTTACTTACTGTATCAACTTAATAGTTTACTTGCAAATGAAATGGCTGACATAGTATCGTAAAAGTCGTTTGATATGAGTTATTCAGGAGTGAATAGCTAGTTATTACATTCTTTAGATATTCATGGTTCCCTTAGAAGAATGTGCCACCAATTCAAACTGCTTTAGCTGCATTACTGAGGACAACCCTCTGTGTGGATGGTGTGTGGTGGAGAACAAGTGTTCCCGACAGTCACAGTGCAGGGATGGATACTCCACCAGAAGCATCAGGTGGTTCGGAAGCAGTGGCCTATCATCTAACATCAATGAGAAGTGCATCTCAATTACAGTGACACCTGCTAATATTGTCGTACGAAATGCACAACCCGTGAGTTATTCATGATACGTAGCTACTGTATAGCTGCTGAAGAAAAGGCCTCCTACAAAGGGTGCTAGAAACCAAGTTTCCAAAAGTATTTGGAGAGATTGATAGAACTTCGTATAGTCACAGTACGTAGCTGGTAGTGGAACATATCACATAGTGCTTCGTCATGGCCACACAATGAGAGGAGAAAATGTTGTCACGAGGCCCCGTACAGCTGTAATAATTTCCCTGAAATCAGCAAGAAATTATCACAATTAAAGACTTACTGGAGTCTTGTAGTGCAAAAAATTGAAAACTAGCTAAAGGGTATTGCAGTATTCTCATGTATAATAATTAACTAATAATGTGTAGCTTGCAAACTTTACGAGCAGCAGTTTTTTACATTTTGCACCATGGCTAGCTACAGTAATATTACATTAATTTTTATAATGAAATTAATCGATTCATTTCTTCCGATTCAGTTGAGCGTAACAGTTCTGGGTCCAGGACTTCCGGCTCTTCTTTATAGAAATGAAATATACCTGTGTCGTTTAGAAGACTTTAAGGGAAGGTTCGTCATCAATGTCCCAGCAATGGTGGTTGAAGAATCAAGAAGATACTCCTGTGATATTACTGATGAGCTGCGTGCATATGAAAATCTCGTTTCTGGTATAACTAGCTAGCTAGCTAATGGCCACAATAATAATTAAGATACATTATGCATATTTTTTTAAATGTCCATATTAGGGCTAGGGCTAGGGCTAGGGGGCTATAATAATGAATACAACCTTTTGTCCCTATAGTAGAGAGACTGCCCTCTTTAGGAGGTTTTTTTTTGTATAGAGTGTACGTTGTACGGTACTACCTGCAGTAGTTACTTAGCTAACTCTCATTGCCTTTCTTCTTCCTTTTTCCTTTAGTATTGCACTTCAGTTTTTTGAGCTCAGTAATTACTGTGCCATTTGGCAGGACAGAAAATGTCACATCGACAATAAGATGTGATATTCTTGATAGGTAAACGTGCATAATGAACCTACTACTTATGACTACTAACGTACATACTTATCATCATCAGCTGTAGTAGGTGTTTTGAAGCCAGAGGCATTTGTAAGTGGTGTTCATTTGCCAAGAGGTGCATAGTAAGGACTGATGTTACTTGTTCAGAGGTAAAAATCACTCTTAGTTTATTGTACTGGACATGCATGTGACATGCATGTGACATTCCAAGGTATAATTTATAGCTAATGCTATAGAATTATAATTCAATCAGCCAAGTGGTAGCCATGTTATTTCTCTAGACTTAATGAAAATTCTTATGTCCTGGCTACAGTGGTTGGACTGTAGCTAAGAAGAAGTGGTATGGAATCTTTTAACTGATTTCTACCTAAGAATGTCATATGTACCAAGGAGAATAGCCAGTCAACTATTACCCCTATAGTAATAATCATCTCATAATCATCACAGGTCTATGGCTCAAGATGTCCAACACTTGACATTGAGAAAGGAGCAAACAATTACACTCTTCAAATTCGACACCAATCTGAAATCACGTTCACCACCAGAAATTTAGTAAGGAAAATCATTAGCTATGTTCTTCTTCAGAACAGCAATTATTAATACTATTGGGTTAGTGAAGTGAATCTCATGTAGAAAAGTATCTATTGGGATCATAGTGTAATCACTTTCTGTGACAACAGAAGCTATTTCATAAGAAGATCATTATTTAGTGCATGAGTGCCAATTGCCATCTGCATTTTTAAAAGGTAAATCCAGAATACAATATGGTCATCATCAACCCACATACAAAGCATACACTATGAATTAGCTATGACTTATAATCATGACCTTTAACCTTTGTTCAGTTCCCTGGTTACCGCTACATGTGTGTGATTAGAAACAGAATGTTCAATGCTACAAGGAACAATGAAACATCTCTCACTTGTCAAGTTAGAAATCATAATGTAAGTATAATAGCTATAGCTATTATAATATACAATGTCATAGAATTCATGCATCCTAAAAAATCATACACTCTTCTCTCACCATGCATGATCTGTAGCTCCAAATAACTTCTGGTACTGATTTTGAAGTGATTGATATTGGTGTTACTTGGAACGGGACTAGGTTTCAGAATGACAGGATTGAAACCGTCAACGCTCCAAGTGGTGAGGAAACTAACTAGCTACACTTGTAGTACAGCTGGGGCTATAGCTAGGCTAGCTATGTGTTTGTGCTGAGATAGCAAACTCTCTATCTACACACTGCTTCTCCCCAAAGGTGTTTACTTGACTTGTATATAATGTAGCCTTTTATTTTTTATTTTATTATTATAATTTTTTCAGTTACTCTCTATGACTGCCGGCGCTTGGACACACAATATTGTTCTAAGTGTATCGGACGACGAAGCACACTGGGAATCAAGTGTGGATGGTGTGCCCACCCAACTTCAACTTGCTTCTTCCCTGAAGAATGCAGACAGCAGCCTGCTCCTTTGATCACTAGTAAAGGACAGTGTCCAGCTCCTGTGATTACAGGGTTCTCTCCTTCCTCTGGCCCTCCTGATGGAGGGACTATCCTTACCATCAGAGGAAGAGACTTAGGTGTGGTATTTAGCGATTTCATGGAAGCTGGTGGCAGCATCACAGTTGGAGGAGTGATATGCACTCCATTCAACATGAATTACATCTCTGGAGTGCAGGTGCTCTGTCGGACTGGATCAGGAATGGGAGAAGGAGCACAAAGAGTGGAGGTTAATCTCATGAGAGATGCAGGAATAAGCACAAGCAGACTGGATGGTTTCATGGTGGTGTTGCCTACAGTGAGCAGTGTGGAGCCAGCATTTGGCCCCATAGCAGGTGGCAGTAAGTTGACTATCAATGGCACTGGATTGGACATTGGTACCTCAACAAGAATCACACTAGATGAAGCAAGGGAACTTGAATGCAGGGACATGTGAGTCATTGAGTTTGTAGCTTGCTGTTTATCAACTGCACAATTGCAGAGTGAGGACTTCCACTCAGATAACTTGTACCAGCACTAACACCTCCTCCCTTTCCTCCTCTCCTACTCCACTGGTGGTGCACATTGATGCTCAGAACATCCGAGGAAGTGGAGTTCAGTTTCAATACAGAAATAACCCTAGATTCACTTCGATTTATCCAAAAAATACCATTAAAAGGTGAGTCTGATATAATTATTGTATTGTATCTGGGTAGCTAACAAATTCGAAATAAATATTATTTAGTGGTGGAATAACAGTTAATTTCACTGGGGTTGACCTGGATGTATCTCAGAACCCTCAACTTATCATTTATGGAGTGATGGTGAGTTGTCATAAAGTTGAACCTCCGAATAATGGACACACTTAGTCTTGGGATCTATACAACCTTTCGTCTTAGAGGTAGAGAGGTTATCCTCTTTCGAGGTTATTGAAAGTGGATAATTATCATGCAAAGGTAGATGTCCTATGTTGAGAGGTTTGGAGTGGGAGTTTCCATGTATAATAGTCATTGCTATTACCCACTGATCTCTTTATACTTTTCAGAGTCCTTGCTACAATGTGGATCCAATGTCTCTTTCTTGTATTACTCCAAAGCTACCTTTTGACAAACTGGACACTGTCAACTACACACTGCATCTGGACCGTGCTCCTCCTCCTGATTTCACTGCTCCTGACCTTCGATTGTCAGTCAGAAAGGACCCCTCTGATTTAGAGCTTCTCACTGAGAACGTAGCTAGGGGTTCAGTTTCAGTGATTGTGACCATAAATGTAAGTAGGGTAGATAAGGATAGCTATCTTTTATTGCTAGCCCTCAGTCCTAAAATAATGAAAGTCTTCCATGATACCATAATGCCCTTATCTATCCTAACTCTATAGTGCATGCACTGCAAAGACACATGCAGAGCTGCTATATAGAAACATATTATTGTTAGAAGATTTTAGAACTTTTATCATGGAATATGGATAGGCTGTCAGGGTTAATTTCATCTACTGGGGGGGGGGGGGGGGGGGGGGGGGGGGGTGGGGGGGAAGCTTCCCCCCCCCCAGATTTTTTTATGTTGATAAGGTTTATATAGCTATACTTAGTGAAAGAAATGTAATCCCCTCCCTAATAGAGTATTGGAATTAACCAACAATGAGTCCTCCAAAATATTTTCTTTCGTGCTCCGCATTCACTTGATACTCTGATTACTATATCACTACCTCAAAATTTAATCAAAAACCACAATTGCTGGTGTTTTAAAAGTGAAATTTGATCAATAATTGAGAAAGCTAGAGCAGATGATCTAGGCTTGAAAGCTAAGTTGGTAGCTAGTTATAATTGTTAAATTGTTCACTGTCTTTATACTTTACACTTCACCACTAATAATGCTTCTCTCCTTCCAGGGACGAAATCTGACATCTGTAGAGACGAGGGAGATAAGAATTCTTGTTGGAAACGAGTATTGCAGGATCCTCTCAATTAATGATAATCAGGTAGCTATGGCTTGAAGCAGTCTAGAGCTTGTAATAAAGTAAAACTCTATCGACATGATTCTGTGCAGCTAACGTGCATATTAGCATCAGGAGATCCTCAGTCTGGGACTAATACTGCCAGAGTCACTGTGAGTCAATGGAAACAGCTAGCTAGCTATTAGCTATGGTGGGACCTCTGAATAGCTAATGGGACACACTTGAGACCCAAACTTTCATTCTTTGTAGAAAGGTCGTCCTTTAGAGAAGCTTGTCCCCCTTTCAGAGTGTATCAGAGGTTCCACTGTAGTCAGAAAGATTCTGTAGGTGTTGCTAATCATGTGACCATTAACAAGTTATATCTCTCAAAGTGGCAAACCCGGTAATATCTATAACTAACTTCCCATTTACTATAGCTAATTAATGTAGCTAAAGTACACTATCATTATAATGATTATATAGGTTACCATTGGAAGACATTTGAGTTATGTACTTGATGAGAAATTAGCCTTTATTTCTGGTTCTGTCGATGATACTGCTCTTCTTCAAGTGATCTTACCTGTTGCTATTATCTCTTTCCTGTTGATAAACATTGTTATCCTGGTCATAATCGTTACTAGGCACTATAAGAAGCACTTTAAACTCCACTTTAGTCCTTCAGCAGTTACATTAGAATGTTCAGCTAGTGAGAAATACAGAGAACATAGATACTAATTATTGCTAGCTAAAAATCATTCCTTAAAATTTAATGACTAATAATTTGTGGCCTCTATAGCTATTGCTACTGTATAATGATTCTATATACACAGGATTATAATTGTAATAAAGTGAATAATGGACACACTTGGAACCAACACCAGCTAACCCTTTATTACTTTGTGTAGAAAGGTTTTCCTCTTTTGGGGGTCATTTTGTATAGAGCAAAGGTATTTTAGATTGTCCTCTTTATCAAAGGTTTCACTGCAGATAGGGAGAGGGTTGCTTGCAGGTTAATATTTTGACAGAGAACAGGGGCGTGGCTCCATTAATTGTGGTTTGAATAATGACGACCCTTTCCTTCTAAATCATACTACTACAATTAATGCACATCAACAAACGATAATTATTCATAATACAAAACACAGATAATTGTGATCATGACAATGAGCAGCGTGATTTGGTTCTTTGGGAGGAGGGGGCAGGTTGAGAAGAATCTTCATGAGGAAAGGAGGGGTTAAGTGGAGGACCTGCAAAATATAAATTTTGATTAAACAGCAGGTTTGTGGGCATGAACCACATACTATTCTACAAGAGTGACACGTTAATTTCACAATACTGATCAGACTGATCGAGGGACTAACCTGTTTGATGTGGAGGGGAAGGAGAACTAGTGACCATGTGCAGTTTTTCTAAGTGAGATGGAGAGAGACATTGATGAATTCCACATCTCAAACATCAATCCACACACTTACCTCTCCTGATGGTGATGGCTATCTCTGTGTGACCAGTTTTGTCGAGTGCTGTAGCCAGACTTTCCCAGCTGGGAGGACCACTTGTTTTGAAGACGTTGTCATCGCCCCTTAACCATACTCCAACCATGTCATCAGGAAGGCTCGTCATTCTCTTCAAATTGTTGAAATCCAATCCGAGAGCTGTCCCCAATGTTATCACCTCATCATTGTTCAAGGCCTTTAGTAATGAAGACACCTGAAAATGGTCAACTGTTCCCAGAGAACTTTGAGCGGCTGAAGTGTACATAGTGTATGTGAGAATAGAGGGAGGGGAGAATTATTGATTCATATATCTATTACTGTACTCTTTAGTGGTTTTTAGTGAGGTTGGGGGCCCCTATTCCTAACCCTATTGATAATTAGTACAATACTCACCAGCTTTAGGACTGTCAGTTGTTGTTTTGGTAGAAAGATTCACCACTAACTCCAAGGTTGCCTGTCCCTTTCCAACGTCATTCTCACAGCTGATGTGGTAAGTTCCACTGTCATCCACGATCACTCTACAAAAGGTGATGGTGCCACCTTCGACCTTGAATCGTTTGGTTGCAGCCCCGCCTCTTTCCTTGGTTAGAGTGTGTCGAACATCTTCATCCAATGGAGGGTAGCAGTCCACGGAGAATTGGACAGTGGGAGTGGTCCCAGCTACAGCCTCAATGTAATCCAACTCAAGATTATATTTTGGTGAACCTGCACAGAGGAAGGAAAGTGTATCACGTTAATATTAGGTATTTAAATCAAAACTCACATTGGACTTGGAGGTTGAATGAAGCATGACCTTTGCCGATGGCATTGGAGGAGCTGATGACATACCTCCCTGCATCTCTCCTTTTCACTTTTCTGAAGCAAATATTACTCCCTTGGATGAAGACATTGTCTTGGCGAAAAGGTTGGCCATCTTCCCTGGATAAGGAGTGTTGGGAAATGTCCCTGAGGGGAGGCTCACATGATACCATCCACTGGACGTCCTGGTCACAGCCTTCCTTCACTTTCACATCACCAGGTAAGGAGTAGACTGGAGGACCTACAATCAAGTACATCAGACATGAACAATCCAAACTAATACAACCATCTTCACTGCACTTACTCAAACCAAACCAGTACAGCCCACGATCTGGTAAAGGGTAGCTTCCATCCGGACACTTGAGTATGTATTGTTGGCTCCCCACTTCCACCACCTTATGGATTTTTCTGCACTTATCGCAAATCAGACTAAGGTTGTACTTCATCTTTTTCTCGTCATAGTTTAGGGTCTTGGTAGCCTGCTTTAGTCCATCCTGAAGCACTGCTCGAACTCGGTTGCAAACTGCCTTCTTGGAGAAATCTTCGATTCTCTTAGTTACAGGATCAGGACAGCACCTCACCTCCAGGTGGGTGGTCACGAACTTGAGGGTGATGGTGTCTTCATAGGTGCCAAACTGGAACGATACCTGGTCACGGGAAATCTTATCGATGTCCAGGTTCCAATTGATCTTCCCCTCTTCTTCGTGAGTGAGGATGTAATGGACGAGGACCCCAAATGCCCCCTTAGGGCAATGGCCACACTCAAACGTGAAGGCTAGGGACTGGATGTCTGTCTGCTTCTCCTCCAGGGTGGACTCTGAGAGGTGGTTCAAGACGCAGGGAATAAAATACTTTTCCACTTCAGCTTGACGATCGTGGAAAGGAGCAACTATGCGCAGTTCCTTCAGGAGCTCGATCACCTCCTTAGGGGTGAGATTCGAAACATGCGATTCGAAATGAAAGTCTACGAACGAATATATCCCCTTCTGTACTTCTGAATCATCTGCCATGGTGCCACCTCGCTTAAAGCTATTCACGATCAGATCCGTCACCAGATTGAAGAGGGCTTGTGGTTCTTTGACGATCACGTCTTTCAGACCCTTTGTGGGGAAGTAGCGGATTTGTCCGATCCTGCTGTGGAGGAATTGGAGCAGATGATCTACTTCTCCTTCGTTAATTCCATACTGAGAAACAGCTTGAGTGAACTCTTTGCGCTGAAGAAAAGGCTGACTGGAGTCTTGGAGTTCCAGGCTGGCAAGGAGATAGCTGAGGGGAAATCGGATACGAAACTCTTCACGAGAACGTATGAACTGGAGGACACGCGATCGAATATCTCCAAAGACTTCACCTTCACATGTATTATCAATAGCAAATATCGCTTGTTTCTTCTCCGGATAGGCATAAACGACCAAGTCGTCGTACTTGTGCTCCTTGATGAGTGACTTGATTTCATCATCGATTTCTGCTATCTTCCTGTTGACGACAGCTTCTTTCTTTACCTTGTCTTCCAAATCCACTGTGGTGGCTTCGTCTCGGACGACTGCAGGTCCACAAACCTCTTTCACGAGGCAGTCTTTGTGGGTGCCTGCTATGAAGACGTACGGCTTGTGCTTGGCAACGGAGGTGTCTGTCCTCATGGCGTCGATGCTGGATAACGTCTGCAGGAGAGCTTCCCTGATGGTCAGGGATGAGGTGTAGCAGTTGTCCTCACTCCCGTCTTCCTTTCGATAACTTATTCTAAAGTAATCAGTCAATTTGACATTCAAAGGGAAGAGAAAGACAAAGATGGCAAGACCAGCTACCAAAAGAGGGAGTAATTCTTGGAACTCTATCTGGCCACCTGTGTCCGACAGGTACAAAGAAATCCTATTCTCCAGAAATGGACGAATGCTCGTGAATTTTCCTTCGATTTTCAGGATCTTTCGAACATTAGCCAAAGTGCTTGGTGGTGGTGAATCATGTCGACTGCTTCCGTTATTGTACTTCGTTGGTCCTTGGGGGTCACCGACACTCTCACCCTCTTCAAATGTGACAAAACACTTCACACCCATCTGTCGCAGACAGCTGATGCCGAATTCGACTGTGTTCCAGTCATCGTTGTTGCCTATGTTGGCAGCGTGCATGGAGGCTTTGTCGTCAACAACATCGACAGCAATGATGCCATTCATGACACCAGTGGAGGGAGAAGCCTTCAGCAGCTTCTCTATCAGAGGAAGTTTCAAGAGTCGAGCAATGAGCGTGGATTTTCCCGAACCAGGAAGGCCTACGAACACCAGGTGTGCCAGTAATCTGTCGATGGATCCACTTCTCTTGATATGCTTTTCAATTTGTTTAAAGAATTCTTGAATCTCATCAGACTCAGCAGGTGCTATGATAATTAAAGTATTCTAATTATAACCACCCATATAATATCTAAACCACCAACTGTCATATATTCCAATGCAAGTTATCAAAACTATGAATGCAACTTACCATTGTCATCAGGAGGAGGAGGGTTGGAGGAGGCAGACAGAGGGGAAGGTTCAGGGGGAGTAGCTAAAGGAAATGAATACAAAGATGAAGAATTAAACATCATTCAGCAGCCATGACTCTTTCCCTCCACCACTAGTACCATATTCAGTTCTAACTTGAAGTACTAACTCATTTCAATGCCAACAATGCTCAAGAATGGACAAAACAACTTTAAATTTTGGTCAAAATGGGTTATTACACACCTGGCACACTCCTTAGACAATGTTAACTGTCTCACAGAGAAAGAGAAAATTTTTCTGAGCAGAATGGTCCTTACTTTAGAACTATAGCACCTTCCCTTCAAAAGTTATACCTGTTTTTAACATTAATTAATTTCACCTACTTTTAATTAACCACTAATTACTTCCTAAGGGCTATTAATTATATCGCTACCAAGCGAACACCGTTATTTTAGCTCTGGGCTATTATCTATATTTAGAACATGTACTGCTACATTATCTAATTAGTGCTAAGTGGTTGAACATCTCTATACTTACAATCAAGTTGCCTGAGGGCTAATTCTCGCTTGTCTAGTTCTTTATCAATAGCAAGAATCTCTTGTTTGTCATTATTGATCGATGTCTCCAACCCCTGAACCAGCCTCTGCAGGGATTGTTTCCTATCTGAAGACAGGGAGGGCTGAGCAAGCTCCCTCTTCCACTTAGCTATCCTCTGCACACATGAAACACACATCAGGTATGGACTGGGCCACATGCCACGCCCTCATCACACCACTGCTACACTCATCACTCACCTGTTCCCAGCCCTCTATCACCCTCTGACCCCCTGCCTTCTCCTGTGAGGAGTGAGAGAGAGAAGGTGAGACAACCATACAACCAACACACAAAGACAGCCATCATGCACCACAAAAAAAACCACCACATGCACAGCATGTGAGCTACGGCTTCCAAACATGGAGAATGTGTAGAGTAAATCATGCTCTATAAGATCAAGGGGTCCACGAGTCACTATGCCCCGCCCACTTCCCTCGGCAGACTCGTGAGCAAGTACAATAGCCTGAAAAAAGTTGAGCAGGGGTCTAGTATGCAAGCCATTTGAGCTGCAAACTCCAAAGGTGGAGAATCTTCGTTATTTTTAATGCTTAATAGAGTCTAGGGGTGCATGAGTTGATGGACCTCACACACTTCCCCCGGCAGACATGTCAAGGAATTTTGCTGAGTCAGCATATTGCCATAGAAATTGACAGGGGTCTAGTAGCCGGTAGCAGACATGCCAGATGAGGTGTGCCCGTGAAACATTGGGGCACATATGCTGGAGGTAGCTGCTTTAAGGTTGAGTAGTCCAGCATTCCAACAAACAACCCATCCCTGCATACGAGCACCCCCCATTCTTTATACACTGTTGCTATGTAATGGCCTACTGTTGCTATGGGCCTAAGGTGCTGGCAGTGACTGTCTAGAGGGTCTTGTTGGAGATACTGGACCAACACAACAACACAGCAGCTATTTTCATAACAACTCACCTCCTCTAACTTCTCAATAGTAGCATTCTGGACCCACTGTATGTGAGGAAACAAACCGAGTCACGACAGCCATGTTAGAATAGCAATGGACTAAGCTAGTAGTATAGCTATAGAGAGACCTGTGACTAAAGTAACAAAAGTAACTATACATTAAAGCTTTCAATGATCATAGAATGAACTACAGCTGCCCTTTAGTCGCGCGCCTAGATCTAGCTAGCTAGCTATAATCTGCGCATGTACATGTTAGCTATAATCTGCGCATGTTAAATAGAACACCATTAAGTATTAAACTAACCTTATGTGTCGACATCTCTTTCTTTACGCCCCAATCCTTGATCTCTAAAAATAGTTCTCATCCAAAAAAGGAATTAGCTCCTACTACCGAGTATCTAATTATAAACCAGGATAGGACTCTGGGGAGGGGTGGGGACTGTCCCTTAATATAGATTGTCACTTGGCCACTCCCTTTCCTGTATGGCGTGTGATGAATAACAGTGACTATCATGTATCAAAAAAAAATGTGCTAGTAAAAAAAAAAGTACAAGGAAAATTCATTATTAATGCTGTGATAAAATCAATGAAAGTTGAGACCAAACAGTTAGTTAGAGTTGAGTGGATGATCCAGTCAGTTTAAGGATGCCCTCAAACTGGTGTGCTCTGTTTTGAAGACCAGCATTGCGAAGATTGGTCAAAAACTACATACGAGTGAAAAGGAAACAATCATTAGTTAGGCATGATCATTGTCACAGGCACAGGGGGATCACAGTGTCCCAACTGTTCTCAGGAATCTCCCCCCTCACAACTAGCCTCACGGAGCCACGCCATGAGAGGAGTCAAGGGTGAAAGGGCTGGCTCAGCGAGACTACCGGTCTACAATATGAACAGGGAAGTAGCTAATAGCCCTAGGCTATGATTGTACCGGCTCATAGTAGCGCATGGCGTATCTGAGGAGTTCACGAGTAGCACTGTCTGTGCTGAAACCTCCTGTCTTCTTCATCTGCTGCTGCTGGTACTGCATGAAGTAGAAAGTGTGTAGATCAGCACTGACTTCAAATTGGTTACTCTTTGCTTTCTTTGGGGACGTATGTATGTATGCATTGGAAGACTCACTTCTGACAACTGTCTGAGGTAATACTGCATAGCATCCTCAGGGATCCTAGGCAGCTGCTTGACGTCACGGTAGTACTTCTTGACCTTTGTCTTGTAGCCCTGGACTTCTTTATTGTATAGCAGTTTACTGGTGGGAGAATCCTGTCAGAGTGAGAGGATTAAGGAAATCATTACTCCACTGGTTAGTGATTCATCTTAGTCATACAGTCCAGAGATGATGACTATATATTCACTTACAATGTTCAGTCTGATTTCTGCACTGGAGCATCCATCAATGAAAGCCTAAACAAATAAGATATAGTAATTGACCTCGTACATTGTACAACTGAATTTTGGTTAGCCAAGACTGATTCATCTTTTCCTATTCCCTCACCTAAGACTGTGAGCTATGTACCTCATTACTCCCTCACCTGTGCCACCACTGAGAGGCAAGCGTCCACTGTGTGGGACTTATTAATGTCGAAGACAAACTCGGGGTTCTTTATCATGTTCACCCAAAACCGAAGGGAGAAGGCATTGTTTTTCTACGTATGGACCACATCTGGGTCCACTATTTTGTAGTTTTCTGCCTCATCGTCGAGGAAGTCGAAGATGTATTTGATAGCCATGGGAACTGCATCTGCCCCTGGGGCATAGCCCACAGGCACCTGTAAGTTAACAGTATAATCATGGCATGAAAATATCAAATGTATGATCACGTAACATGCATGTACATGTAAAATACATGTAAGACTAGGTAACATTATGTAACATGCATGTATGACTATATGATTAGGTAACATCATGTATGATCATGTAACATGTAACATGACATACAACTATGTAACATGCATGCATGTATGTATATGTAACATGCATAGTGTTGGACTTGCCTGGACTCCAGGGGACTGGGGGAAAGCAGCTGGAAACATGGTTGTGGGGGAGGATGGAGGGTGAGTAATGGAGAACAGAGCATTGAACAGCTCATCCACAAAATTTTGAAGGATATTCTGAAAAGAAGAGGGGAAAGGAATCGAGTACAGAACATAAGGTGTTAAATGATAATCTCTCTCTCTCTCTCTCTCTCTCTTTCTCTCTCTCTCTCTCTCTCTCTCTCTCTCTCTCTTTCTCTCTCTCTCTCTCTCTCTCTCTCTCTCTCTCTCTCCTTTCTCTCATGTCTGTACTTTTGTTGAAAGCATTCTTGGCAGGTATATCTCTGACACCGTTTTCTTGTTGTTAAGGAAGGGCGATCTCTTAGGGTCTTCAATGTCCACCTGCTTGAAGAGATGCCACACCCTTGAACCATCCTCTGCCTCGGATAGTGCCCGTTACCGTGGTGAACGGGTGGAGATTATACTGCCCGGATAGTCATACACTACAGAATCACACGAAAGGACATAATTGATAGGGTTCTCCCCATGCAAGCCAGAAAAAAATATGCAAGCATGCAACAGATCGGGCAATCTTTGTGGAATGTATATTTTTTAAACCTTACTGCTTCCAAGCTATACAGTATGGTCCAGTATGTGCATACACACCTCTGCCTGGTGGAGGGTGGTCGCGGCGAGATCTGATGCGAAACATGGCCCCTTCCTGGACCCAGTAGTGCCTGAGTGTGTTGATCCTCTTCCAGCCGTCCTCCACGACTGTGGAGTGGTCTTCGTCCCGCAGGATCACGGTCTCTGAAGGAGACTTCAAGTACTCTGGGTGAAAGACATAAAGCATTCAGTCCAATGCTTGAATTGAATTAACAACCTTCCCTAATATCTGTAGGAGACAGAATTACAGGATTCTGTGGGGAATTTCTCAGCATTGAAGACCCTTTTAGAACCTTTGATGGTAGTAACTATCCTCAGGCCATTACATCACTAGCTGACCTTGCAGAGTAGGTTTGAAGCACAGGCACGAGTTTCTTCCAGATTTTGCCTGTCTCCAGTTTCATCCAACAACCGAGTTGTAGCATTGAAGAAAACACCTAATTATAAAGAGCAGTAATCTTAATTACATGCATTATGTATCTGATGGGTCTGTGTACACAGATGGTGACATAATACAGTTTCACTGTATCTTACCCGTAGGAAGAAAGCATGCCAATCCTGTCCAGTGAGGTTGTAAAGGTCACGTGATAAGAGGGCTCATTGGAGGTTTGTGATTGAAGTTTGTCTGACCGACAGGAACTCCATTCCAACCCCCTGAAATGTGAAATGGGGACACCTCTGTATACAGTGGCCAATCCAAAGTGTCCTATCTTAACTGTACAGTCATCATGCAGAAAGATGTCTGGGTGGGTGTGGTTAAGGGGTGTGGTTATTCCATAAAATGGTCTGATGAAATACGGAGTGAAAGATTCAAAGGATACTGTTTGATTTGAGATCTCTGTGGATGATATTCTTAGCATGCAAGTAACTGCAAATGAGGGAATATTGTGAATACGGTGTAACATAATTAGAATCCGACTTACTCGACCCCCTGAGCAGTCTGTCTAGCGATGTTTATGAGTTGGTACATCTCGAAGTGCGTCTCCATGACGTGAAGGTGTCTGTAGAGGGTGGAGCCATCACACCACTGGGTCACTATGGTGATCTGGGGGAGAGATGTCCAGCCCATGAACGAGAGAATGTTCGCATGCCTAGTCTTCCTGCAAAAGGATTGAGGAGTAACATTACAATTTTTTATGGGAGAGAATTTTTATGGTTCCAAAAGTAGCAAATAAAAATGAGGTTACTTCTTTATACTTCAGTGATCCATAACTCGTTGTTTAGGGCCGAAATTTGGAACAGGTGCATTTATACACAGGTGGCTTAAAAGTATGCAATCAGTGTCTATGATTCCAATAATGGTGGTCCCATGATCAGCACATTCCATTATTCATATCTTATTATGTCTCCTTTATCACGTCAACAGTGCACAAGGGAGTAGGCATGTCTGTACATAAAGGGGTGGAGTTCTAACCTACAGTACCACCAACCTTAGCACGCCCACTTCATTCTTGAAGGCTAGTAACTGTTGCTCTGTGGGATTTGTCACGTTCAGTTTCTTCACAGCTACTGGCCCTGAAGGGATGTCAATGTCATGCAACATGCAACATTACCAAAACATTTCATAATCTGAAAATACTGTGCATGACTGGATGGACCTTACCATGCCATTTCCCCTTGAAGACAGTACCAAACGACCCAGACCCTATCTTGTTCCCTATTTCTACGTCTCGGTAAGGGATTTCCCAAACATCTGTAGAATCTCGATTGGATTTCTAGAACATGAGGAATAAAACACCCTCAGCTAAAGTGTCAAAGTTCAAGTGGGTGAATGCACCCCTTCTCAATATGGACCCTGAATACAATAATTTCATACTTCATAAGGACACCTCTCTAATCAGGACACTTCTCTAATCAGGACACTTTCAGAGGAGGTTATATCTTTATTTCAGGGATTACTTAATACACATGGTAGTCTCAGTTAACCACTTTTACTTATCAGAGAGAGGAATTCCACTGTAAACTGAATAATTTATATAATCATACTTTCTTTGTCTTTTCGTCTGTGGCGACCTTTCCTCTGCGTTTTCTAAGATGGGGCAATGTGCTACTGTGGTAGGACATGCTCCCTCCTCCCGAGTGTTGACTCCCAGTGACACTCCCATTAGTGGAAGTCACGTCAGTGTTGGAAACAGATTGCTCGTCGTCCCCAAGAGCTCCAGGACTGGGATTAAGACTCTCTGACATGATAGAAAAATGTTCCCCAGATGAACTACACTTAGAGAGTATAAACCATTTGCATCAAAAATAAATAACTAAATAACTAAATTCCATCATGATTAAAATTAAGAATTTTCTCCTAGTACCTTTTCAGAGATGATCTCTTTGTTCGTTCACTGGTCCCCAAGTGCCTGGAAGAGATGATCTCTTTGTTCATTCACTGGTCCCCACATGCCTGTCAGAGATGATTTCTTTGTTCGTTCACTGGTCCCCACGTGCCTGGAAGAGATGATCTCTTTGTTCATTCACTGGTCCCCACATGCCTGTCAGAGATGATCTCTTTGTTCATTCACTGGTCCCCACGTGCCTGGAAGAGATGATCTCTTTGTTCGTTCACTTGTCCCCATGTGCCTGGAAGAGATGATCTCTTTGTTCATTCACTGGTCCCCACATGCCTGTCAGAGATGATCTCTTTGTTCGTTCACTGGTCCCCACGTGCCTGGAGGTGGTCCAAGCTAGCCTATGGACAGCAGAGAGGGCAAATAAATGAATAAAAAATATAAAAAAATTTCAGAGGAGGTTGCAATCAAATGAACTACACCACAAATATTATCATGTGAGCTGATTAGAATACATACATGGTTTTTAGAAGAGGTCAAAGTGCATGTAGACTCCCTATTATTAATGATGTAATGAACTGCTATGCTCTGATTAAGTGTCACCCTAATTAGATCCAACCTCTCCTGCTGAGAAGTTCAATAATACGAATGTCATGTGGAGTTAATCTGTCCGGCCATGCACTAATTAGAGGCCACCTGAAATCCAATTAAGAACTCTTTCATTATAAGTGCTTACTCAGCAATTTGATAATTACACCATCATGTGAGTTAATTGGAGTATGTGATTAACATTAGAGGAGGTCAAAATCAAATAAAGCATAAACAATTGAGGGAGGAATCCTTCCTCTTCAAGTGAGAGGTCAACAAAGATTCTGATTATAGTGAAAAACACTACTAGTTTTTTGGCCCATTAAAAAGACATGAAATGTTAATGGACCTATGAAATCACCCATGAAAATTATTCATGGAGAAAAAAAACTGCTATGAAAATCATGTGGAATTTTTTCTCATATGAAAATAGCATGAGAACACAATGGTGGCCATGGAAAGGACATGAAAATGACATGTGAAATATTTTTTCATTGGTAATTCACAGCCTTTTCATTCCTTTTTCACATACACCCGTGCTATGAAATGTTAACGTTTCATGGGGTACAACACATGAAAAATCTAGTTTTCATGGAGTTTTCATGAGTTCCAAACCAGTAGTGAAAAACAACTCTGCATTAGGTTGAGAAATTCTCCATTATTATTATTAGGTAGAGCAATAATATGTGTGTAATGTTCCTGCATTAGAGGTTGATCAAGAAATCTAATTAAGATCCCTCCATTAGAGGTGACAGCTAAATTTTTTAAATTAGAGACTGATTAATTACGAACTCATTATCACATGTACAAATTCATCACAGTACCTGCTGAAGTCATCTGTGTGCTACTTATTGATGTGTCCACTCTCCCGGTCTAGTGAGGAGGTCACATGACTATCTATTTCCAGGTTGTTGGTGATGGCAAGCAAAGCATCCAGAGATAGGCTTAGGTAGATTATGCCAGCATAATTTTGGGAATAATCGGGACTTCCTGGAATCAAGCATAATGCCAGAATAATGGGGAATATTTTGAGCATAATGAGAATAATTGGAGCTTCTGCAAGCCTGAAAACAAAGACTTTTGTCACTCTCTACTGCCTGAAGTAGTTTCTTGCTACACTGTGACAGTGTCTAGCCATAGCTACCATACCTAAGACCTGAATCATGAGTACATAATATGGACAACTACATGCAGCTGTTAGTTTATGGCAATGGCTAAGCTACTTCTAGCTCTGCTACTGCTACCAACAGTTGGACTGGGAAAGCATAAACATTAGCTTATTTAAGAATAATAGTGGGGAATAATTGGTGCATTTAAGGGAATAATTGGTGCATTTGAGGGAATAATTGGTGCATTTGAGGGAATAATTGGTGAATTTAAGGGAATAATTGGTGCATTTTAGGGAATAATTGGTGCACTTAAGGGAATAATAGGTAGCATTGTGGAATAGAATCACTGGAGAAATCTTAGCATAATCTACCTAAGCCTACCCAGAGATATGTGGTGCACTATAATCTGAAGCTCCCTGACGTATATGTGGGGATTGTTGGCTGGATATACAGAACAAAGATCGATCCCATTTCCATCCTTTATCCCTACCCTTGTCTCCTTACTCTTTTGAGCAATGGTCATCCCTAGATTTTTTTCATTTCAGGGAAATGTTATCTCTTTCATACAACACTGTAATGGAATTAGCTGTATCAACATGTGGTTGGAAGCTACTCAAGTGTGATTGACCACCACTTAGTGGTGTGTACAACAGCTGATTTTCCTCCTACATTGTGTAGTGTTACACATAAGGTTATATTTCAGTTGCCAAAATATTTTCACTATCTCGGTCATGGTTGGACTTAGGGGTATAGCTCTTATGCATTTAAAGGTTCTAGTGGTATGTATGAAGGTGGTATGAAGCCTAGAATTTCAACGAAAATTTTCGTGGTTTTTTATTTTTGTGCTGAATCAATGCCCTTGAAGTGATCAAAAATGACCATTGATCAGCAGTCATTTCCAGCTCTGGTCTGATTTGCTCACCTGAGAGAGTATCTCACCTCTCCTGTTATGACATCCACGGGTCCCTTCTCCAGCTGGTTCTTGACTTCTTTGTACAGCAAATAGAGTGGCTGTCCAGTGTGCTCCTGCAGGGAATTATGCATGTATCGGTGAAATAAATTCAGCACTGACACTGGATCTCTTGAGCTAGATGATGGCACTGTAGCTGGAATAGGTGCTGTTGGGACATGGTGGAGTGGTCTTAATAGAGAGGTGGTCTCATTACAGGGTGGTCTGATTAGACGTACCATGATGTATCCTTGGAGTCAGAAGGCCAGCCAGTTGGTGAGCGTTCTCTCAGCTATGAACTCGAGGAGGAGCTTTGGGTTGGGATTGGACACTGTCTTCCTTATCAACTGTGTCAGCAGCTTCTTTCAGCACTCTGAAAGAGGCAATAACCATCATAAAAATGGGACTAGGTGGTTGCTATGGATAGGTTCCTATGTACTTGTATATTCCTTGTCCACTTGTACGTTCCTATATATCTTTGGACTCTGGTATATTATATCCCGGGGGTATATTCCCTGGTATATCTCTTGTATTTCTGGTATATCCCTTGAATATTTCTGGTATATCTCTTGAATATCTCTCTGGTATATTTCTAGTATATCTCTTGAATATCTCTAGTATATTTCTAGCATATCTCTGGTATATTTCTGGTAATTATATTATTTCTTGCACTGTATTATGTCCATGGAGAAAAATTTAAAGGCTGTAAGAATCATCATGGACAGTTTGTTAGTTTTGACTTACTGAGTGGCATAGTCCAGTCTGCCATGCAGAGCCACGATGAGTAGGGATCCAACGGTGGACTTGTCTCGGATAGTGAAGGACCTCTGTTCAGTGTCTGGATGAAAAGCAGGAGGATCTTTTGGTCATTCATGAGGTCACCAAAAATCTTGAATGGCTCTCTCCATTTGAGGTTTCTTGTGGGATGGAAGCTAGGAGAGGAATAAATATTACAAGCAAAGAGTTAGCAATGGTGTAGAGGTGATTGTTACCTTTACTCTGGCCATCCATGTATAATCCATGGACAGGGCTTACTATCTTAGTGAAGGGCTGTAAAGTATTCATCGTTCAAAGTATCTCTGGCCATGCATAAGTCAACAACTTGCCACACCCCCCATCAGGTCCGTCTGCAGCTCGGCTAAACCTGAGAGAGCAAAGAGTCAAATAAATGATTCACAGAACCTACGTAGTAAACAATTTATTAATGTCATACTTTAGCTCACTATAGCCGTGTTTACACACGCGCCCAACCCCGGTTGCCGGATTCCAATCCACCTAATTGATATGGGTTGGGCTACCCGGATTGGAATCCGGGTTGGTACCATTCACACGTGAAGCGAATCCGGGTCCAATCCGGGTTAGAACCCCCGTGTAAACAGGGCTTATGATTACTAAACAAAAACAAACAAACAAACAAACAAACAAACAAACAAATAAACAAACAGCAGCAAAACAAAAACTGCAAATAATCCCAAACTTCTCATAATGGTTGGACTGTCTCCACACCAAATTTCTGCCCCAAGGCTACTGTTCGTTTGGTTATTTATAATTCTAATCATACTCACCTAACTAGCACTCCCTTGCCACACTCGACTCGAGTCTCTCCAGCTCCATCATCAGCTGATCATATCTTGTGGAAGAACACAGTGCACAGGACGATAGATACAGCCACACACACACGATGATCGGACCCGCAAACACTGGGATCAAGATGATCAGCAAGTTTGGAGTGGTACTGATTGTTATCACCCCTGCAGAAGTGCTGAAGAATCTGACATGAACCATGACAGTGAGGTCTGTGTCTTTAGAGAGATCACCTGGGTCACTCACCTCACACAAAAGAGTCTGTAGAAACAGAAATATTTAACCATCTGTAAGCAAAACTGCATGCTACAGCAGACGCTCCTATGTGGGATAAAACATTCGTGGTTTCACGGTTTTGTGCATGAAATCTGTTAGTGTCAGGTGTCAGAGCATAATGTGATGTAACATAATGCATGAAAATCATGACCTTAATGTGACTAGAAATCATGCAAGCTCTTACATTATTGTCAGTAGACCTGAACATTGGAACACACACACACTCTCAGTCATAAGGAGCGATCAACACTAGCAGTGAAGAGAAATCCATCACCTTAAAAATAAGCTTACATGTACCATCATATGTCAAGATATCCCATCAGATCAATTCTTAAGGTCACTCTGGGCTCAAACATCAAAAAATAAGGATTGGGGTGGATTGTCATCGTCAGGTTTAAGTCTAGAAGAGAGAGCCCTCTGGGAATTGCAAGAAAGAGAGGTTCGATAAATAATTGGGTGTGTCTCTAATGCTACGTCACCTCCTCCAGGTAGTAGGTAGAGGAGAAGGAAGTTATCTTACCAGTCTCTCTCTGGTGGAAGAGGAGGAACATTGGTAAGACCAGGAGAGGAACAAGTCAAAGCATTGGAGGAGGGGCTTGCCCCCTTATGGTGAAATCTAGATGAGTGGTGGTAGGAGTAGACACACTAATAGAGTGCTGTAGTCTCATCTTCTGTGAAGTAAGGTGTGGCAGACAATGAGTATGTCTCCAAGATCATGATTCACTAATTACTCTCCTGAATAATGTACAAACCTTTGGACCACTCATTTCACAGGAGATACAAAAGGTCCTAACATGAATTTGGAGGGAGAGTTGCGAATTGCATCTCCATGAACGATTCCAGCTTGCTGGCGTAGCCGACCCTTTACCAACCACGAGCGCGCGAGGTAGTGGGTTGGTAAGGGTCGGTCGTCGGAACACCAGATCTAGACAGACAGCTAGCTGAGCTGACAGGTAGGTGCGCGCGTAGCCAGGATTTTATCATAGGGCTAGGGGGTGCTAGCAAGAAAAAAATATCCGCGCGCTTACGCTCGGAAAATTTTTATCCAGCCACGCCCACTTTCCCACTAAACCGCGCCCACTTGATGCGACCTTTGAACTAATAGTAGCGTTAGCAGAAGTAGTTAGCAAGAGTATTTTTTACAGTTTAGCTTAATTTGAGCTTGGTGGATCTGGGAGAAAATTATTAAGTAAGTACGTAGATCGTCTGTTAATAATTAGGTAACTATTACACATCCGGTGCAGCTTAAAGGGGGTGCTCGAGCCCCCTGAGCCCCTCCCTGGCTACGCGCCTGCGTAGATAGATAGAGTCGCTAATCTCACGCGCGCGCACATTATGCATGAAAAGAGTTCTTCAAAAACTATTATCTTTTTCAATTTTTGATGCAATGTCCTTGCGGTTTACCAAAGAGTCTCTCAGGGCTATGCAGAGGTGGGTCCATGATGGTGGTTCACTCCCTTTCCCCTTGAACCATTGATCTACGACTTCCTTCACACACTGCTTCACATCAGAAGGATTGTTTGTCTTTATGACATCGATGTCTGAGTCAGGCAATCCAAGGGCCTCTGCAAGGTCATCCCATTCCTTTGTTATGCCCTGCAGTGCTAGCCTCACATCACGACGACCTTCATTAAAAAAAAATATATGATAATTATTCTATCAATGGCATAGATAATCCACTCACTAGGAGGACCACCCTTCTGACAAGATTCAGGTTGTTTTTCTGGTTCTGAGGGAATTACTGAGAGTTCCAAAGTTGCCTGCCCTATTCCAACATCATTCTCACAGCTTATTGAATACATTCCACTATCTGCCTCAGTCACTCTACGAAAGATGATGGTGCCATCTTCAACCTTGAATCGCTTAGTGGCTGTCCCGCCTCCTTCCTTTGTTAGAGTGTGTCGAACACCTTCATCCAATGGACAGACAGAGAATCGGACAGTGGGTGTGGTCCCAGCTGCAGCCTCGATATAATCCGACTCGAGAGTGTATTCTGGCAAGCCTGCATCGAGGGAGGAAGATAGTGAATGAACAGATATTACACAATTGCTATGATGTAACTCACATTGGACTTGGAGGTTGAATGAAGCATGACCTTTGCCGATGGCATTGGAGGAGCTGATGACATACTTCCCTGCATCTTTCCTTTTCACTTTTCTGAAGCAAATATTACTCCCTTGGATGAAGACATTGTCTTGGCGAAAAGGTTGGCCATTTTCCCTGGATAAGGAGTGTTGGGAATGGTCGAGTGGAGGTTCACATGATACCATCCACTGGACGTCCTGGTCGAAGCCTTCCTTCACTCTCACTTCAACAGGTAAAGAATAGACTGGAGGACCTGCAATCAAGTACATCAGACATGAACACTCCACATCAATAGAACCATCTACCACTTACTCAGCCCAAACCAGTACAGCCCACCATCTGGTAAAGGGTAGTACCCCTTTGGACACTTCAAAATGTGTCGGTCATCTACTTCAACAACTCGATGGATATTCGTACACTTCTCACAGAGCAGTCCAAAGCTGTATTTTGTCTTTTTCTCGTCATAGTGCAGGTTCTTTGTAGCTTGCTTGATGCCCTCACGAAGAACTACACGAACATGGTTGCAAACTGCCTTTATGGAGAAAGCCTCTGTTCTTTCAGCTATTGAATTAGGATAACACTTCACCTCCAGGTGGGTGGTCATGAACTTGAGGGTGATGGTGTCTTCATAGGTACCAAACTGGAAAGATACCTGATCTCGGCATATCTTGTCAACATCCAGGTTCCAATAGATCTCCCCTTCTTCTTTGTGAGTGAGAATGTAATGGATGAGGACCCCAAATGCTCCCTTTGGGCAATGGCCACACTCAAACATGAAGGCTAGGGACTGGATGTCTGTCTGCTTCTCCTCCAGGGTGGACTCTGAGAGGTGGTTCAAGACGCAGGGGATAAAATACTTTTCCACTTCAGCTTGACGATCGTGGAAAGGAGCAACTATGCGCAGTTCCTTCAGGAGCTCGATCACCTCCTTAGGAGTGAGATTGGAAATATGTGAATCAAAACGAAAGTCTACGAACGAATATATCCCCTTCTGTACTTCTGAATCATCTGCCATGGTGCCACCTCGCTTAAAGCTATTCACGATCAGATCCGTCACCAGATTGAAGAGGGCTTGTGGTTCTTTGACAATCACGTCTTTCAGACCCTTTGTTGGGAAGTAGCGGATTTGTCCGATCCTGCTGTGGAGGAATTGGAGCAGATGGTCTACTTCTCCTTCGCTGATTCCATACTGGGAAACAGCTTGAGTGAACTCTTTGCGCTGAAGAAAAGGCTGACTGGAGTCTTGGAGTTCCAGGCTGGCAAGGAGATAGCTGAGGGGAAATCGGATACGAAACTCTTCACGAGAACGTATAAACTGGAGGACACGCGATCGAATATCTCCAAAGACTTCACCTTCACATGTATTATCAATAGCAAATATCGCTTGTTTCTTCTCCGGATAGGCATAAACGACCAAGTCGTCGTACTTGTGCTCCTTGATGAGTGACTTGATTTCATCATCGATTTCTGCTATCTTCCTGTTGACGACAGCTTCTTTCTTTACCTTGTCTTCCAAATCCACTGCGGTGGCTTCGTCTCGGACGACTGCAGGTCCACAAACCTCTTTCACGAGGCAGTCTTTGTGGGTGCCTGCTATGAAGACGTACGGCTTGTGCTTGGCAACGGAGGCGTCTGTCCTCATGGCGTCGATGCTGGATAACGTCTGCAGCAGAGCTTCCCTGATGGTCAGGGATGAGGTGTAGCAGTTGTCCTCACTCCCGTCTTCCTTTCGATAACTTATTCTAAAGTAATCACTTAATTTGACATTCAAAGGGAAGAGAAAGACAAAGATGGCAAGACCAGCTACCAAAAGAGGGAGTAATTCTTGGAACTCTATCTGGCCACCTGTGTCCGACAGGTACAAAGAAATCCTATTCTCCAGAAATGGACGAATGCTCGTGAATTTTCCTTCGATTTTCAGGATCTTTCGAACATTAGCCAAAGTGCTTGGTGGTGGTGAATCATGTCGACTGCTTCCGTTATTGTACTTCGTTGGTCCTTGGGGGTCACCGACACTCTCACCCTCTTCAAATGTGACAAAACACTTCACACCCATCTGTCGCAGACAGCTGATGCCGAATTCGACTGTGTTCCAGTCATCGTTGTTGCTTATGTTGGCAGCGTGCATGGAGGCTTTGTCGTCAACAACATCCACAGCAATGATGCCATTCATGACACCAGTGGAGGGAGAAGCCTTCAGCAGCTTCTCTATCTGAGGAAGTTTCAAGAGTCGAGCAATGAGCGTGGATTTTCCCGAACCAGGGAGGCCTACGAACACCAGGTGTGCCAGTAATCTGTCGATAGATCCACTCCTCTTGATGTGGTTTTCAATTTGTTTGAAGAATTCTTGAATCTCGTCTGACTCAGCAGGTGCTATGATAATTAAAGTATTCTAATTATAACCACCCATATAATATCTAAACCACCAACTGTCATAATGCAAGTTATCAAAACTATGAATGCAACTTACCATTGTCATCAGGAGGAGGGTTAGAGGAGGCAGATAGAGGGGAAGGTTCAGGGGGAGTAGCTAAAGGAAATGAATACAAAGATGAAGAATTAAACATCATTCAGCAGCCATGACTCTTTCCCTCCACCACTAGTACCATATTTAGTTCTAACTTGAAGTCTAACTCATTCCAATGCCAACAATGCTCAAGAATGGACAAAATAACCTTTAAATTTTGATCAAAATGGGTTATTACACACCTGGCACACTCCTTAGGCAATGTTAACTGTCTCACAGAGAAAGAGAAAATTTTTCTGAGCAGAATGGTCCTTACTTTAGAACTATAGCACCTTCCCTTCAAAAGTTATACCTGTTTTTAACATTAATTAATTTCACCTACTTTTAATTAACCACTAATTACTTCCTAAGGGCTATTAATTATATCGCTACTGAGCGAACACCGTTATTTTAGCTCTGGGCTATTATCTATATTTAGAACATGTACTGCTACATTATCTAATTAGTGCTAAGTGGTTGAACATCTCTATACTTACAATCAAGTTGCCTGAGGGCTAATTCTTGCTTGTCTAGTTCTTTATCAATAACAAGAATCCTTTGTTTGTGGTTATTGATCAATGTCTCCCACTCCTGAACCTGCTCCTGCAGGTATTGTTTCCTATCTGAAGACAGGGAGGGCTGAGCAAGCTCCCTCTTCAACCAAGCTATCTCCTGCACACATGGAACACACATCAGGTATGGACTGGGCCACATGCCACGCCCTCATCACACCACTGCTACACTCATCACTCACCTGTTCATAGTGCTCTATCCCCCACTGATAGGCTGCCTTCTCCTGTGAGGAGTGAGAGAGAGAAGGTGAGACAACCATACAACCAACACACAAAGACAGCCATCATGCACCACAAAAAAAACCACCACACGCACAGCATGTGAGCTACGGCTTCCAAACATGGAGAATGTGTAGAGTAAATCATGCTCTATAAGATCAAGGGGTCCATGAGTCACTATGCCCCGCCCACTTCCCTCGGCAGACTCGTGAGCAAGTACAATAGCCTGAAAAAAATTGAGCAGGGGTCTAGTATGCAAGCCATTTGAGCTGCAAACTCCAAAGGTGGAGAATCTTCGTTATTTTTAATGCTTAATAGAGTCTAGGGGTGCATGAGTTGATGGACCTCACACACTTCCCCCGGCAGACATGTCAAGGAATTTTGCTGAGTCAGCATATTGCCATAGAAATCGACAGGGGTCTAGTAGCCGGTAGCAGACATGCCAGATGAGGTGTGCCCATGAAACATTGGGGCACATATGCTGGAGGTAGCTGCTTTAAGGTTGAGTAGTCCAGCATTCCAACAAACAACCCATCCCTGCATACGAGCACCCCCCATTCTTTATACACTGTTGCTATGTAATGGCCTACTGTTGCTATGGGCCTAAGGTGCTGGCAGTGACTGTCTAGAGGGTCTTGTTGGAGATACTGGACCAACACAACAACACAGCAGCTATTTTCATAACAACTCACCTCCTTTAACCGCTCAACAGTAAGATTCTGGAGCCACTGTATGTGAGGAAACAAACCGAGTCACAACAGCCATGTTAGAATAGCAATGGACTAAGCTAGTAGTCTAGCTATAGAGAGAGACCTGGGACTAAAGTAACAAAAGTAACTATACATTAAAGCTTTCAATGATCATAGAATGAACTACAGCTGCCTTTAGTCGCGCGCCTAGAGATCTAGCTAGCTAGCTATAATCTGCGCATGTACATGTTAGCTATAATCTGCGCATGTTAAATAGAAAACCATCAAGTATTAAACTAACCTCATATTTCGACATCTCTTTCTTTACGCCCCAATCCTTGATCTCTAAAAATAGTTCTCATCCAAAAATGGAATTAGCTCCTACTACCGAGTATCTAATTATACCAGGATAGGACTCTGGGGAGGGGTGGGGACGGTCCCTTAACATAGATTGTCACTTGGCCACTCCCTTTCCTGTATGGCCGGCCGGCCGGCTGGTGTGATGAATAACAGTGACTATCATGTATCAAAAAAAAAATGTGCTAGTAAAAAAAAAAAAGTACAAGGAAAATTCATTATTAATGCTGTGATAAAATCAATGAAAGTTGAGACCAAACAGTTAGTTAGAGTTGAGTGGATGATCCAGTCAGTTTAAGGATGCCCTCAAACTGGTGTGCTCTGTTTTGAAGACCAGCATTGCGAAGATTGGTCAAAAACTACATACGAGTGAAAAGGAAACAATCATTAGTTAGGCATGATCATTGTCACAGGCACAGGGGGATCACAGTGTCCCAACTGTTCTCGGGAATCTCCCCCCTCACAACTAGCCTCACGGAGCCACGCCATGAGAGGAGTCAAGGGTGAAAGGGCTGGCTCAGCAAGACTACCTCACAACGAGGTCTACAATATGAACAGGGAAGTAGCTAATAGCCCTAGGCTATGATTGTACCGGCTCATAGTAGCGCATGGCGTATCTGAGGAGTTCACGAGTAGCACTGTCTGTGCTGAAACCTCCTGTCTTTTTCATCTGCTGCTGCTGGTACTGCATGAAGTAGAAAGTGTGTAGATCAGCACTGACTTCAAATTGGTTACTCTTTGCTTTCTTTGGGGACGTATGTATGTATGCATTGGAAGACTCACTTCTGATAACTGTCTGAGGTAATACTGCATAGCATCCTCAGGGATCCTAGGCAGCTGCTTGACGTCACGGTAGTACTTCTTGACCTTTGTCTTGTAGCCCTGGACTTCTTTATTGTATAGCAGTTTACTGGTGGGAGAATCCTGTCAGAGTGAGAGGATTAAGGAAATCATTACTCCACTGGTTAGTGATTCATCTTAGTCATACAGTCCAGAGATGATGACTATATATTCACTTACAATGTTCAGTCTGATTTCTGCACTGGAGCATCCATCAATGAAAGCCTAAACAAATAAGATATATAGTAATTGACCTCGTACATTGTACAACTGAATTTTGGTTAGCCAAGACTGATTCATCTTTTCCTATTCCCTCACCTAAGACTGTGAGCTATGTACATCATTACTCCCTCACCTGTGCAACCACTGAGAGGCAAGCATCCACTGTGTGTGACTTATTAATGTCAAAAACAAACTCGGGGTTCTTTATCATGTTCACCCAAAACCGAAGGGAGAGGGCATTGTTTTTCCATGTATGGACCACATCTGGGTCCAGTATTTTGTAGTTTTCTGCCTCATCGTCGAGGAAGTCAAAGATGTATTTGATAGCCATGGGAACTGCATCTGCCCCTGGGGCATAACCCATAGGCACCTGTAAGTTAACAGTAAAATTTGCATGAAATTTCAAATGTATGATCATGTAACATGCATGTACATGCAAAATATATGTAAGACTATGTAACATTATGTAACATGCATGTATGACTATGTAATACAAGTGAGCGCAAAAAATTTCTTCGAAATAAAAAGTTAAGTAGGGATAGCCTAAAGTCTAACTGGGCTGTATAATGTACTGCAGCCTCGTATGAAAACAATCCCTACATTTACATTCACTGCCTATGGGCTGTTGTAAAAGTAGGGATTATTTTCAAACGAGGCTGTAGTACATTCAGCCCAGTTAGATTTTAGGCTATCCCTACTTAACTTCTTATTTCGAAGAAATTTTTTGCGCTCACTTGTTTCTATCCTTTTTTTAGTGTTGAGAATTGAGGGTGGCAGTATTGATTCTCACTTCAACTGAGAGTATGCAGTGATTATTATTATTTGATATGAGGCTACAGTACAGTACTATAGTCTATATAAAGCCAGCTCTACATAAACCTATCTTTTTTCTTTTGTAGGCATGAGCATCTGTACTGCAATGCAGCAAGGAGTGTCAGGAAGATCATCAGATAAATAAATAGCGAGCTAAACGATTAAACTGAAGACCTAAGGCTGCACTGTAGCTGGCCACATGTGCACTTATATGTGGCTCCGCCCCCTACCGACGTGCACTTCAAAATGGCGTAGAAAGATTAGCTGAGTGCTATATCACTGATTTGTGAAGTAGCGCTTTAGTCAAAACTAATAGCAAAAGATCAGCCTCTAGGTGCCGCTCTAAGAGATGGCCAAAGCAGAATTTTGATGACTATAGCCAGTAAGTCGGTACGTCGATCTTATACATTATTATTATTATCCATATAAAGAAAAAGAACAAAAGTCAATTTTAGACATCGTTTTTTTCTTATGTTAGCGAATGCATTTTTGGTTTTTGAACATTCTCCTCTCTTCTTTTTAGATGTAATAATTCACTGTAGCCTTCTGAGAACCTGTAGAGTAAGGGTAGAAGAGAAAGAAGAGTTTTTAGTTTGTACAGTCCTATGACCTTTGACCTGCCATCCCTACTTAGAGAGTGCTACCGCACTCTCTGATATAATTATGATTAGGTAACATCATGTAACATGTAACATGACATACAACTATGTAACATGCATGCATGTATGTATATGTAACATGCATAGTGTTGGACTTGCCTGGACTCCAGGGGACTGGGGGAAAGCAGCTGGAAACATGGTTGTGGGGGAGGATGGAGGGTGAGTAATGGAGAACAGAGCATTGAACAGCTCATCCACAAAATTTTGAAGGATACTCTGAAAAGAAGAATCGAGTACAGAACATAAGGTGTTAAATGATAATCTCTCTCTCTCTCTCTCTCTCTCTCTCTCATGTCTGTACTTTTGTTGAAAGCATTCTTGGCAGGTATATCTCTGACACCATTTTCTTGTTGTTAAGGAAGGGCGATCTCTTAGTGTCTTCAATGTCCACCTGCTTGAAGAGATGCCACACCCTTGAACCTTCCTCTGCCTCGGATAGTGCCCGTTGCCATGGTGAATGGGTGGAGATTATACTGCCCGGATAGTCATACACTACAGAATCACACGAAAGGACATAATTGATAGGGTTCTCCCCATGCAAGCCAGAAAAAAATATGCAAGCACGCAACAGATCGGGCAATCTTTGTGGAATATATATTTTTTAAACCTTACTGCTTCCAAGCTATACAGTATGGTCCAGTATGTGCATACACACTTCTGCCTGGTGGAGGGTGGTCGCGGCGAGATCTGATGCGAAACATGGCCCCTTCCTGGACCCAGTAGTGCCTGAGTGTGTTGATCCTCTTCCAGCCGGCCTCCACGACTGTGGAGTGGTCTTCGTCCCGCAGGATCATGGTCTCTGAAGGAGACTTCAAGTACTCTGGGTGAAAGACATAAAGCATTCAGTCCAATGCTTGAATTGAATTAACAACCTTCCCTAATATCTGTAGGAGACAGAATTACAGGATTCTGTGGGGAATTTCTCAGCATTGAAGACCCTTTTAGAACCACATAGATTCTTTGATGGTAGTAACTATCCTCAGGCCATTACATCACTAGCTGACCTTGCAGAGTAGGTTTGAAGCACAGGCACGAGTTTCTTCCAAATTTTGCCTGTCTCCAGTTTCATCCAACAACCGAGTTGTAGCATTGAAGAAAACACCTAATTATAAAGAGCAGTAATCTTAATTACATGCATTATGTATCTGATGGGTCTGTGTACACAGATGGTGACGTAATACAGTTTCACTGTATCTTACCCGTAGGAAGAAAGCATGCTAATCCTGTCCAGTGAGGTTGTAAAGGTCACGTGATAAGAGGGCTCATTGGAGGTTTGTGATTGAAGTTTGTCTGACCGACAGGAGCTCCATTCCAACCCCCTGAAATGTGAAATGGGGACACCTCTGTATACAGTGGCCAATCCAAAGTCTCCTATCTTAACTGTACAGTCATCATGCAGAAAGATGTCTGGGTGGGTGTGGTTAAGGGGTGTGGTTATTCCATAAAATGGTCTGATGAAATACGGAGTGAAAGATTCAAAGGATACTGTTTGATTTGAGATCTCTGTGGATGATATTCTTAGCATGCAAGTAACTGCAAATGAGGGAATATTGTGAATACGGTGTAACATAATTAGAATCCGACTTACTCGACCCCCTGAGCAGTCTGTCTAGCGATGTTTATGAGTTGGTACATCTCGAAGTGCGTCTCCATGACGTGAAGGTGTCTGTAGAGGGTGGAGCCATCACACCACTGGGTCACTATGGTGATCTGGGGGAGAGATGTCCAGCCCATGAACGAGAGAATGTTCGCAAGCCTAGTCTTCCTGCAAAAGGATTGAGGAGTAACATTACAATTATTGTGGGAGAGAATTTTTATGGTTCCAAAAGTAGCAAATAAAAATGAGGTTACTTCTTTATACTTCAGTGATCCATAACTCGTTGTTTAGGGCCGAAATTTGGAACAGGTGCATTTATACACAGGTGGCTTAAGGGTGCTTGCAACCCTCCGCCCACGCATGGTTGCTAGGGGAGTATAACTCCAGAGCTGTTTAGAGCAGCAATAAGCAAAATATCCTAGCTATACAGTACCATGTCACTACCACACACACCAAAAATTTTAAATATTGCCTAATTTTCGTGGGTGCTATGAACGACTTTGCTAATGCCTGTAATTCTCAGGAACTGTTGGACTTACTTGGATTTTTTTTTCTCTCAGACACCTTCTATCTGTATTCTACAACATAACATTGAGTTTTTCTGAATTTCAATATTAATTTTTTGTTTATTCTTATTTTTTCATGCCCGACCTTGTGATTTGAGAAGTTTAAGCTAGATATAGAAAAAAACTAACTGTTACATTGATCACCTTAACTTATGAAAGCTGCATGCAAAAAATGAGCTGATTCGAACCAGTGATTCCTGAGATGTACGATGTAATCAAAATTTTATGGTTTAAGGTATTTTAGCCACACCATGCCCCACCCCCTCTTAATAACTAATACATAGTGTGTAGATTGATCCTATCTGAAGATAAGACTATAAAATTATCCAACTAGCTGCAGTATAAGTGCAGGACAACCTTTTCAAACTCTAGAAATAGAAGCACGGGCGTTGCTATTGCAAGCACCCTTAAAAGTATGCAATCAGTGTCTATGATTCCAATAATGGTGGTCCCATGATCAGCACATTCCATTATTCATATTCTATTATGTCTCCTTTATCAGGTCAACAGTGCATAAGGGAGTAGGCATGTCTGTACATAAAGGGGGTGGAGTTCTAACCTACAGTACCACCAACCTTAGCACGCCCACTTCATTCTTGAAGGCTAGTAACTGTTGCTCTGTGGGATTTGTCACGTTCAGTTTCTTCACAGCTACTGGCCCTGAAGGGATGTCAATGTCATGCAACATGCAACATTACCAAAACATTTCATGATCTGAAAATACTGTGCATGACTGGATGGACCTTACCATGCCATTTCCCCTTGAAGACAGTACCAAACGACCCAGACCCTATCTTGTTCCCTATTTCTACGTCTCGGTAAGGGATTTCCCAAACATCTGTAGAATCTCGATTGGATTTCTAGAACATGAGGAATAAAACACCCTCAGCTAAAGTGTCAAAGTTCAAGTGGGTGGTGAATGTACCCTTCTCAATATGGACCCTGAATACAATAATTTCATACTTCATAAGGACACCTCTCTAATCAGGACACTTCTCTAATCAGGACACTTTCAGAGGAGGTTATATCTTTATTTCAGGGATTACTTAATACACATGGTAGTCTCAGTTAACCACTTTTACTTATCAGAGAGAGGAATTCCACTGTAAACTGAATAATTTATATAGTCATACTTTCTTTGTCTTTTCGTCTGTGGCGACCTTTCCTCTGCATTTTCTAAGATGGGGCAATGTGCTACTGTGGTAGGACGTGCTCCCTCCTCCCGAGTGTTGACTCCCAGTGACACTCCCATTAGTGGAAGTCACGTCAGTGTTGGAAACAGATTGCTCGTCATCCCAAGAGCTCCAGGACTGGGATTAAGACTCTCTGACATGATAGAAAAATGTTCCCCAGATGAACTACACCTAGAGAGTATAAACCATTTGCATCAAAAATAAATAACTAAATAACTAAATAAAATAGATCCTTCCATCATGATTAAAATTAAGAATTTTCTCCTAGTACCTTTTCAGAGATGATCTCTTTGTTCGTTCATTGGTCCCCAAGTGCCTGGAAGAGATGATCTCTTTGTTCATTCACTGGTCCCCACATGCCTGTCAGAGATGATCTCTTTGTTCGTTCACTGGTCCCCACGTGCCTGGAAGAGATGATCTCTTTGTTCGTTCACTGGTCCCCACATGCCTGTCAGAGATGATCTCTTTGTTCGTTCACTGGTCCCCACGTGCCTGGAAGAGATGATCTCTTTGTTCATTCACTGGTCCCCACATGCCTGTCAGAGATGATCTCTTTGTTCGTTCACTGGTCCCCACGTGCCTGGAAGAGATGATCTCTTTGTTCATTCACTGGTCCCCACATGCCTGTCAGAGATGATCGCTTTGTTCGTTCACTGGTCCTCACATGCCTGGAAGAGATGATCTCTTTGTTCATTCACTGGTCCCCACGTGCCTGTCAGAGATGATCTCTTTGTTCGTTCACTGGTCCCCACGTGCCTGGAAGAGATGATCTCTTTGTTCATTCACTGGTCCCCACATGCCTGTCAGAGATGATCTCTTTGTTCGTTCACTGGTCCCCACGTGTCTGGAAGAGATGATCTCTTTGTTCATTCACTGGTCCCCACATGCCTGTCAGAGATGATCTCTTTGTTCGTTCACTGGTCCCCACGTGCCTGGAAGAGATGATCTCTTTGTTCATTCACTGGTCCCCACATGCCTGTCAGAGATGATCTCTTTGTTCGTTCACTGGTCCCCACATGCCTGGAAGAGATGATCTCTTTGTTCATTCACTGGTCCCCACGTGCCTGTCAGAGATGATCTCTTTGTTCGTTCACTGGTCCCCACGTGCCTGGAAGAGATGATCTCTTTGTTCATTCACTGGTCCCTACATGCCTGGAAGAGATGATCTCTTTGTTCGTTCATTGGTCCCCAAGTGCCTGGAAGAGATGATCTCTTTGTTCATTCACTGGTCCCCACATGCCTGTCAGAGATGATCTCTTTGTTCGTTCACTGGTCCCCACGTGCCTGGAAGAGATGATCTCTTTGTTCATTCACTGGTCCCCACATGCCTGTCAGAGATGATCTCTTTGTTCGTTCACTGGTCCCCACGTGCCTGGAAGAGATGATCTCTTTGTTCATTCACTGGTCCCCACATGCCTGTCAGAGATGATCTCTTTGTTCGTTCACTGGTCCCCACGTGCCTGGAAGAGATGATCTCTTTGTTCATTCACTGGTCCCCACATGCCTGTCAGAGATGATCGCTTTGTTCGTTCACTGGTCCCCACATGCCTGGAAGAGATGATCTCTTTGTTCATTCACTGGTCCCCACGTGCCTGTCAGAGATGATCTCTTTGTTCGTTCACTGGTCCCCACGTGCCTGGAAGAGATGATCTCTTTGTTCATTCACTGGTCCCCACATGCCTGTCAGAGATGATCTCTTTGTTCGTTCACTGGTCCCCACGTGTCTGGAAGAGATGATCTCTTTGTTCATTCACTGGTCCCCACATGCCTGTCAGAGATGATCTCTTTGTTCGTTCACTGGTCCCCACGTGCCTGGAAGAGATGATCTCTTTGTTCATTCACTGGTCCCCACATGCCTGTCAGAGATGATCTCTTTGTTCGTTCACTGGTCCCCACATGCCTGGAAGAGATGATCTCTTTGTTCATTCACTGGTCCCCACGTGCCTGTCAGAGATGATCTCTTTGTCCGTTCACTGGTCCCCACGTGCCTGGAAGAGATGATCTCTTTGTTCATTCACTGGTCCCTACATGCCTGGAAGAGATGATCTCTTTGTTCATTCACTGGTCCCTACATGCCTGGAAGAGATGATCTCTTTGTTCGTTCACTGGTCCCCACGTGCCTGGAGGTGGTCCAAGCTAGCCTATCGACAGCAGAGAGGGCAAATAAATAAATTTAAAAATAAAAAAAAAGATTTCAGAGGAGGTTGCAATCAAATGAACTACACCACAAATATTATCATGTGAGCTGATTAGAATACATACATGATTTTTAGAAGAGGTCAAAGTGCATGTAGACTCCCTATTATTAATGATGTAATGAACTGCTATGCTCTGATTAAGTGTCACCCTAATTAGATCCAACCTCTCCTGCTGAGAGGTTCAATAATACGAATGTCATGTGTCCGGCCATGCACAAATTAGAGGCCACCTGAAATCCAATTAAGAACTCTTCATTATAAGTGCTTACTCAGCAATTTGATAATTACACCATCATGTGAGTTAATTGGAGTATGTGATTAACATTAGAGGAGGTCAAAATCAAATAAAGCATAAACAATTGAGGGAGGAATCCTTCCTCTTCAAGTGAGAGGTCAACAAAGATTCTGATTATAGTGAAAAACACTACTAGTTTTTTGGCCCATTAAAAAGACATGAAATGTTAATGGACCTATGAAATCACCCATGAAAATTTTTCATGGAGAAAAAAAACTGCTATGAAAATCATGTGGAATTTTTTCTCATATGAAAATAGCATGAGAACACAATGGTGGCCATGGAAAGGACATGAAAATGACATGTGAAATATTTTTTCATTGGTAATTCACAGCCTTTTCATTCCTTTTTCACATACACCCGTACTATGAAATGTTAACGTTTCATGGGGTACATGGGGTGGGCTTATTTAAGAATAATAGTGGGAATAATTGGTGCATTTAAGGGAATAATTGGTGCATTTGAGGGAATAATTGGTGCATTTAAGGGAATAATTGGTGCATTTAAGGGAATAATAGGTACCATTTTGGAGCATCGTGGAATAGAATCACTGGAGAAATCTTGAGCATAATCTACCTAAGCCTATCCAGAGATATGTGGTGCACTATAATCTGAAGCTCCCTGACGTATATGTGGGGATTATATACAGAATAAAGATCGATCCCATTTCCATCCTTTATCCCTGCCCTTGTTTCCTTACTTTTTGAGCAATGTGTCATCCCTACATTTTTTTTTCATTTCAGGGAAATGTTATCTCTTTCATACAACACTGTAATGGAATTAGCTGTATCAAAATGTGGTTGGAAGCTACTCAAGTGTGATTGACCACCACTTAGTGGTGTGTACAACAGCTGATTTTCCTCATACATTGTGTAGTGTTGCACATAAGGTTATATTTCAGTTGCCAAAATATTTTCACTATCTCGGTCATGGTTGGACTTAGGGGTATAACTCTTATGCATTTAAAGGTTCTAGCGGTATGTATGAAGGTGGTATGAAGCCTAGAATTTCAACGAAAATTTTCGTGGTTTTTTTTTTTTGTGCTGAATCAATGCCCTTGAAATGATCAAAAATGACCATTGATCAGCAGTCATTTCCAGCTCTGGTCTGATTTGCTCACCTGAGAGAGTATCTCACCTCTCCTGTTATGACATCCACTGGTCCCTTCTCCAGCTGGTTCTTGACTTCTTTGTACAGCAAATAGAGTGGCTGTCCAGTGTGCTCCTGCAGGGAATTATGCATGTATCGGTGAAATAAATTCAGCACTGACACTGGATCTCTTGAGCTAGATGATGGCACTGTAGCTGGAATAGGTGCTGTTGGGACATGGTGGAGTGGTCTTAATAGAGAGGTGGTCTCATTACAGGGTGGTCTGATTAGACGTACCATGATGTATCCTTGGAGTCAGAAGGCCAGCCAGTTGGTGAGCATTCTCTCAGCTATGAACTCGAGGAGGAGCTTTGGGTTGGGATTGGACACTGTCTTCCTTATCAACTGTGTCAGCAGCTTCTTTCAGCACTCTGAAAGAGGCAATAACCATCATAAAAATGGGACTAGGTGGTTGCTATGGATAGATTCCTATGTACTTGTATATTCCTTGTCCACTTGTACGTTCCTATATATTTTTGGACTCTAGTATATTATATCCCGGGGGTATATTCCCTGGTATATCTCTTGTATTTCTGTGAATATTTCTGGTATATTTCTAGTATATCTCTTGAATATCTCTCTGGTATATTTCTATCTCTTGAATATCTCTAGTATATTTCTAGTATATCTCTGGTATATTTCTGGTAATTATATTATTTCTTGCACTGTATTATGTCCATGGAGAAAAATTTAAAGGCTGTAAGATTCATCATGGACAGTTTGTTAGTTTTGACTTACTGAGTGGCATAGTCCAGTCTGCCATGCAGAGCCACGATGAGTAGGGATCCAACGGTGGACTTGTCTCGGATAGTGAAGGACCTCTGTTCCTCCAGTGTCTGGATGAAAAGCAGGAGGATCTTTTGGTCATTCATGAGGTCACCAAAATCTTGAATGGCTCTCTCCATTTGAGGTTTCTTGTGGGATGGAAGCTAGGAAAGGAATAAATATTACAAGTAAAGAGTTAGACGAATACAGAACCATTAAACTTTAAGGATCACACAAATCTACACAAAGTTTCTTCAGACAGTTCTCCATTGTAGTATATGACTGGACATCTAATCTAACATGGTCATTATTGTCCTGATAAAATTAATTAAAGACAGAGCAATTTTGACTAGACGATGTCTTGCTATCGATGTGTCTTGTATTATCCATGTAATGTCATATATTCAATAGATTTCTAGTACTGTCCAATGGTGTAGAGGTGATTGTTACCTTTACTCTGGCCATCCATGTATAATCCATGGACAGGGCTTACTATCTTAGTGAAGGGCTGTAAAGTATTCATCGTTCAAAGTATCTCTGGCCATGCATAAGTCAACAACTTGCCACACCCCCATCAGGTCCGTCTGCAGCTCGGCTAAACCTGAGAGAGCAAAGAGTCAAATAAATGATTCACAGAACCTAGTAAACAATTTATTAATGTCGTACTTTAGCTCACTATAGCCGTGTTTACACATGCGCCCAATCCAGGTTGAGATTCAATCCGGATTCCAATCCACCTAATTGATATGGGTTGGGCTACCCGGATTGGAACCGTTCACACGTGAAGCGAATCCGGGTCAAATCCAGGTTAGAAACCCCGTGTAAACGGGGCTTATGATTACTAAACAAAAATAAACAAACAAACAAACAAACAAACAAACAAACAGCAGCAAAACAAAAACTGCAAACAATCCCAAACTTCTCATAATGGTTGGACTGTCTCCACACCAAATTTCTGCCCCAAGGCTACTGTTCGTTTGGTTATTTATAATTCTAATCATACTCACCTAACTAGCACTCCCTTGCCACACTCGACTCGAGTCTCTCCAGCTCCATCATCAGCTGATCATATCTTGTGGAAGAACACAGTGCACAGGACGATAGATACAGCCACACACACACGATGATCGGACCCGCAAACACTGGGATCAAGATGACCAGCAAGTTTGGAGTGGTACTGATTGTTATCACCCCTGCAGAAGTGCTGAAGAATCTGACGTGAACCATGACAGTGAGGTCTGTGTCTTTAGAGAGATCACCTGGGTCACTCACCTCACACAAAAGAGTCTGTAGAAACAGAAATATTTAACCATCTGTAAGCAAAGACTGCATGCTACAGCAGACGCTCCTATGTGGGGTAAAACATTCATGGTTTCACGGTTTTGTGCATGAAATCTGTTAGTGTCAGGTGTCAGAGCATAATGTGATGTAACGTAATGCATGAAAATCATGACCTTAATGTGACTAGAAATCATGCAAGCTCTTACATTATTGTGTCAGTAGACCTGAACATTGGAACACACACACTCTCGGTCACAAGGAGCAATCAACACTAGCAGTGAAGAGAAATCCTTCACCTTAAAAATAAGTTTACATGTACCATCATATGTCAAGATATCCCATCAGATTAATTCTTAAGGTTTACTTGGTCACTCTGGGCTCAAACATCAAAAAACAAGGATTGGGGTGGATTGTCATTGTCAGGTTTAAGTCTAGAAGAGAGAGCCCTCTGGGAATTGCAAGAGAGAGAGGTTCGATAAAAACAATTGGGTGTGTCTCTAATGCTACATCACCTCCTCCAGGTAGTAGGTAGAGGAGAAGGAAGTTATCTTACCAGTCTCCAGTGGAAGAGGAAGAACAAGTCAAAGCATTGGAGGAGGGGCTTGCCCCCTTATGGTGAAATCTAGATGAGTGGTGACCGACTGGAAGGAGTAGACACACTAAGAGTGCTGTAGTCTCAGCTTCTGTGAAGTAAGGTGTGGTAGACAATGAGTATGTCTCCAAGATACTTATAACAAGCATGATTCACTAATTACTCTCCTGAATAATGTACAAACCTTTATATAGTTTTGGACCACTCATTTCACAGGAGATACAAAAGGTCCTAACATGAATTTGGAGGGAGAGTTGCACCTAACTTCATCTCCATGAGCGATTCCAGCTTGCTGGCGTAGCCGACCCTTCACCAACCACGAGGGAGGTAGTGGGTTGGTAAGGGTCGTCGGAACACCAGAGTCGCTAATCTCACGCGCGCGCACATTATGCATGAAAAAAGTTCTTCAACAACTATTATCTTTTTCAATTTTTAATGCAATGTCCTTGCGATTTACTAAAGAGTCTCTCAGGGCTGTGCAGAGGTGAGTCCATGATGGTGGTTCACTCCCTTTCCCCTTGAACCATTGATCTACGACTTCCTTCACACACTGCTTCACATCAGAAGGATTGTTTGTCTTTATGACATCGATGTCTGAGTCAGGCAATCCAAGGGCCTCTGCAAGGTCATCCCATTCCTTTGTTATGCCCTGCAGTGCTAGCCTCACATCACGACGACCTTCATTAAAAAAATATATGATAATTATTCTATCAATGGCATAGATAATCAACTCACTAGGAGGACCACCCTTCTGACAAGATTCAGGTTGTTTTTCTGGTTCTGAGGGAATTACTGAGAGTTCCAAAGTTGCCTGCCCTATTCCAACATCATTCTCACAGCTGATTGAATACATTCCACTATCTGCCTCAGTCACTCTACGAAAGATGATGGTGCCATCTTCGACCTTGAATCGCTTGGTGGCTGCCCCGCCTCCTTCCTTTGTTAGAGTGTGTCGAACACCTTCATCCAATGGAGGGCAGACAGAGAATTGGACAGTGGGTGTGGTCCCAGCTGCAGCCTCGATATAATCTGACTCGAGAGTGTATTCTGGCAAGCCTGCATTGAGGGAGGAAGACAGTGAACGAACAGATATTACACAATTACTATGATGTAACTCACATTGGACTTGGAGGTTGAATGAAGCATGACCTTTGCCGATGGCATTGGAGGAGCTGATGACATACTTCCCTGCATCTCTCCTTTTCACTTTTCTGAAGCAAATATTACTCCCTTGGATGAAGATATTGTCTCGATGACAAGGTTGGCCATCTTCCCTGAATAAGGAGTAGTCCCTGAGGGGAGGCTCACATGATACCATCCACTGGACGTCCTGGTCACAGCCTTCCTTCACTTTCACATCACCAGGTAAGGAGTAGACTGGAGGACCTGCAATCAAGTACATCAGACATGAACAATCCAAACTAATACAACCATCTTCACTGCACTTACTCAAACCAAACCAGTACAGCCCACGATCTGGTAAAGGGTAGCTTCCATCCGGACACTTGAGTATGTATTGTTGGCTCCCCACTTCCACCACCTTATGGATTTTTCTGCACTTATCGCAAATCAGACTAAGGTTGTACTTCATCTTTTTCTCGTCATAGTTTAGGGTCTTGGTAGCCTGCTTTATTCCATCCTGAAGCACTGCTCGAACTCGGTTGCAAACTGCCTTCTTGGAGAAATCTTCGATTCTCTTAGTTACAGGATCAGGACAGCACCTCATCTCCAGGTGGGTGGTCATGAACTTGAGGGTGATGGTGTCTTCATAGGTGCCAAACTGGAACGACACCTGGTCACGGGAAATCTTATCGATGTCCAGGTTCCAATTGATCTTCCCCTCTTCTTCGTGAGTGAGGATGTAATGGACGAGGACCCCAAATGCCCCCTTAGGGCAATGGCCACACTCAAACGTGAAGGCTAGGGACTGGATGTCTGTCTGCTTCTCCTCCAGGGTGGACTCTGAGAGGTGGTTCAAGACGCAGGGAATAAAATACTTTTCCACTTCAGCTTGACGATCGTGGAAAGGAGCAACTATGCGCAGTTCCTTCAGGAGCTCGATCATCTCCTTAGGGGTGAGATTCGAAACATGCGATTCAAAATGAAAGTCTACGAACGAATATATCCCCTTCTGTACTTCTGAATCATCTGCCATGGTGCCACCTCGCTTAAAGCTATTCACGATCAGATCCGTCACCAGATTGAAGAGGGCTTGTGGTTCTTTGACGATCACGTCTTTCAGACCCTTTGTGGGGAAGTAGCGGATTTGTCCGATCCTGCTGTGGAGGAATTGGAGCAGATGGTTTACTTCTCCTTCGTTAATTCCATACTGAGAAACAGCTTGAGTGAACTCTTTGCGCTGAAGAAAAGGCTGACTGGAGTCTTGGAGTTCCAGGCTAGCAAGGAGATAGCTGAGGGGAAATCGGATACGAAACTCTTCACGAGAACGTATGAACTGGAGGACACGCGATCGAATATCTCCAAATACTTCACTCTCTTTTGTGTTATCGATAGCGAATATCGCTTGTTTCTTATCCGGATAGGCATAAACGACCAAGTCGTCGTACTTGTGCTCCTTGATGAGTGACTTGATTTCATCATCGATTTCTGCTATCTTCCTGTTGACGACAGCTTCTTTCTTTACCTCGTCTTCCAAATCCATGGTGGTGGCTTCGTCTTGGACGACTGCAGGTCCACAAACCTCTTTCACGAGGCAGTCTTTGTGGGTGCCTGCTATGAAGACGTACGGCTTGTGCTTGGCAACGGAGGTGTCTGTCCTCATGGCGTCGATGCTGGATAATGTCTGCAGCAGAGCTTCCCTGATGGTCAGGGATGAGGTGTAGCAGTTGTCCTCACTCCCGTCTTCCTTTCGATAACTTATTCTAAAGTAATCAGTCAATTTGACATTCAAAGGGAAGAGAAAGACAAAGATGGCAAGACCAGCTACCAAAAGAGGGAGTAATTCTTGGAACTCTATCTGGCCACCTGTGTCCGACAGGTACAAAGAAATCCTATTCTCCAGAAATGGACGAATGCTCGTGAATTTTCCTTCGATTTTCAGGATCTTTCGAACATTAGCCAAAGTGCTTGGTGGTGGTGAATCATGTCGACTGCTTCCGTTATTGTACTTCGTTGGTCCTTGGGGGTCACCGACACTCTCACCCTCTTCAAATGTGACAAAACACTTCACACCCATCTGTCGCAGACAGCTGATGCCGAATTCGACTGTGTTCCAGTCATCGTTGTTGCCTATGTTGGCAGCGTGCATGGAGGCTTTGTCGTCAACAACATCGACAGCAATGATGCCATTCATGACACCAGTGGAGGGAGAAGCCTTCAGCAGCTTCTCTATCAGAGGAAGTTTCAAGAGTCGAGCAATGAGCGTGGATTTTCCCGAACCAGGGAGGCCTACGAATACCAGGTGTGCCAGTAATCTGTCGATGGATCCACTCCTCTTGATGTGCTTTTCAATTTGTTTAAAGAATTCTTGAATCTCGTCTGACTCAGCAGGTGCTATGATAATTAAAGTATTCTAATTATAACCACCCATATAATATCTAAACCACCAACTGTCATATATTCCAATGCAAGTTATCAAAACTATGAATGCAACTTACCATTGTCATCAGGAGGAGGAGGGTTGGAGGAGGCAGACAGAGGGGAAGGTTCAGGGGGAGTAGCTAAAGGAAATGAATACAAAGATGAAGCATTCAGCAGCCATGACTCTTTCCCTCCACCACTAGTACCATATTCAGTTCTAACTTGAAGTACTAACTCATTTCAATGCCAACAATGCTCAAGAATGGACAAAACAACTTTAAATTTTGGTCAAAATGGGTTATTACACATATTGCACACTCCTTAGACAATGTTAACTGTCTCACAGAGAAAGAGAAAATTTTTCTGAGCAGAATGGTCCTTACTGTAGAACTATAGCACCTTCCCTTCAAAAGTTATACCTGTTTTTAACATTAATTAATTTCACCTACTTTTAATTAACCACTAATTACTTCCTAAGGGCTATTAATTATATCTGCTACTGAGCGAACACAGTTATTTTAGCTCTGGGCTATTATCTATATTTAGAACATGTACTGCTACATTATCTAATTAGTGCTAAGTGGTTGAACATCTCTATACTTACAATCAAGTTGCCTGAGGGCTAATTCTGGCTTGTCTAGTTCTTTATCAATAGCAAGAATCCTTTGTTTGTAGTTATTGATCAATGTCTCCCACTCCTGAACCTCCTCCTGCAGGGATTGTTTCCTATCTGAAGACAGGGAGGGCTGAGCAAGCTCCCTCTTCAACTTAGCTATCTCCTGCACACATGGAACACACATCAGGTATGGACTGGGCCACATGCCACACCCTCATCACACCACTGCTACACTCATCACTCACCTGTTCATTGTATTCTATCAACCACTGACACTCTGCCTTCCTCTGTGAGGAGTGAGAGAGAGAAGGTGAGACAACCATACAACCAACACACAAAGACAGCCATCATGCACCACAAAAAAAACCACCACACGCACAGCATGTGAGCTACGGCTTCCAAACATGGAGAATGTGTAGAGTAAATCATGCTCTATAAGATCAAGGGGTCCATGAGTCACTATGCCCCGCCCACTTCCCTCGGCAGACTCGTGAGCAAGTACAATAGCCTGAAAAAAATTGAGCAGGGGTCTAGTATGCAAGCCATTTGAGCTGCAAACTCCAAAGGTGGAGAATCTTCGTTATTTTTAATGCTTAATAGAGTCTAGGGGTGCATGAGTTGATGGACCTCACACACTTCCCCCGGCAGACATGTCAAGGAATTTTGCTGAGTCAGCATATTGCCATAGAAATCGACAGGGGTCTAGTAGCCGGTAGCAGACATGCCAGATGAGGTGTGCCCATGAAACATTGGGGCACATATGCTGGAGGTAGCTGCTTTAAGGTTGAGTAGTCCAGCATTCCAATAAACAACCCATCCCTGCATACGAGCACCCCCCATTCTTTATACACTGTTGCTATGTAATGGCCTACTGTTGCTATGGGCCTAAGGTGCTGGCAGTGACTGTCTAGAGGGTCTTGTTGGAGATACTGGACCAACACAACAACACAGCAGCTATTTTCATAACAACTCACCTCCTCTAACTTCTCAATAGTAAGCTTCTGGACCCACTGTATGTGAGGAAACAAACCGAGTCACAACAGCCATGTTAGAATAGCAATGGACTAAGCTAGTAGTCTAGCTATAGAGAGAGACCTGAGACTAAAGTAACAAAAGTAACTATACATTAAAGCTTTCAATGATCATATCTTAGAATGAAATACAGCTGCCCTTTAGTCGCGCGCCTAGATCTAGCTAGCTAGCTAGCTATTAATCTGCGCATGTACATGTTAGCTATAATCTGCGCATGTTAAATAGAAAACCATTAAACTAACCTCATTTGTCGACATTTCTTTCTTTACGCCCCAATCCTTGATCTCTAAAAATAGTTCTCATTCAAAAATGGAATTAGCTCCTACTACGGAGTATCTAATTATAAACCAAAATAGGACTCTGGGGAGGGGTGGGGACGGTCCCTTAATATAGACTGTCACTTGGCCACTCCCTTTCCTGTATGGCCGGCTGGTGTGATGAATGACAGTGACTATCATGTATCAAAAAAAAAATAATGTGCTAGTAAAAAAAAAGTACAAGGAAAATTCATTATTAATGCTGTGATAAAATCAATGAAAGTTGAGACCAAACAGTTAGTTAGAGTTGAGTGGATGTTTAAGGATGCCCTCAAACTGGTGTGCTCTGTTTTGAAGACCAGCATTGTGAAGATTGGTCAAAAACTACATACGAGTGAAAAGGAAACAATCATCAATGAAAGCCTAAACAAATAAGATATAGTAATTGACCTCGTACATTGTACAACTGAATTTTGGTTAGCCAAGACTGATTCATCTTTGCCTATTCCCTCACCTAAGACTCTGAGCTATGTACCTCATTACTCCCTCACCTGTGCAACCACTGAGAGGCAAGTGTCCACTGTGTGAGATTTATTAATGTCGAAGACAAACTCGGGGTTCTTTATCATGTTTCACCCAAAACCGAAGGGAGAGGGCATTGTTTTTCCACGTATGGACCACATCTGGGTCCACTATTTTGTAGTTTTCTGCCTCATTGTCGAGGAAGTCGAAGATGTATTTGATAGCCATGGGAACTGCATCTGCCCCTGGGGCATAGCCCATAGGCACCTGTAAGTTAACAGTATAATTATGTCATTATTTTGGACTGTATGACCATGTAACATGCCTGTACATGCAAAGACTATGTAACATGTATGTAAAATTTTGTAACATGCATGCATGTAGGTAACATATCATGTAACATGTAACACTATTATGTACATGTTACATGCATAGTGTTGGACTTGCCTGGACTCCAGGGGACTAGGGGAAAGCAGCTGGAAACATGGTTGTGGGGGAGGATGGAGGGTGAGTAATGGAGAACAGAGCATTGAACAGCTCGTCCACAAAATTTTGAAAGATATTCTGAAAAGAAGAGGGGAAAGGAATCGAGTACAGAACATAAGGTGTTAAATGATAATCTCTCTCTCTCTCTCTCTCTCTCTCTCTCTCTCTCTCTCTCTCTCTCCTCTCCTCTCCTCTCTCTCATGTCTGTACTTTTGTTGAAAGCATTCTTGGCAGGTATATCTCTGACACCATTTTCTTGTTGTTAAGGAAGGGCGATCTCTTAGGGTCTTCAATGTCCACCTGCTTGAACACCCTTGAACCATCATATTAATACACAGGTGGCTTAAAAGTATATTCATTGAATTGGAATGCAATCAGTGTCAATAATGGTGGTCCCATGACCAGCATATTCCATTATTCATGTCTTCTTTATCACGTCAACAGTGCACAAGGGAGTAGGCATGTCTGTACATAAAGGGGGTGGAGTTCTAACCAACAGTACCACCAACCTTGGCACGCCCACTTCATTCTTGAAGGCTAGTAACTGCTGTCTGTGGGATTTGTCACATTCAGTTTCTTCACAGCTACTGGCCCTGAAGGGATGTCAATATCATGTATCATGCAGCATTACCAAAACATTTCATAATCTGAAAATACTGTGCATGACTGGATGCTGTTTCCCCTTGAAGACAGTACCAAACGATCCAGACCCTATCTTATTCCCTATTTCTATGTCTTGGTAAGGGATTTCCCAAACATCTGTAGAATCTCGATTGGATTTCTAGAACATGAGGAATAAAACACCCTCAGCTAAAGTGTCAAAGTTCAAGTGGGTGAATGCACCCCCAATGTGGACACCCTGAAAACAATAATTTCATACTTCATAAGGACACCTCTCTAATCAGGACACTTCTCTAATCAGGACACTTTCAGAGGAGGTTATATCTTTATTTCAGGGATTACTTAATACACATGGTAGTCTCAGTTAACCACTTTTACTTATCAGAGAGAGGAATTCCACTGTAAACTGAATAATTTATATAGTCATACTTTCTTTGTCTTTTCGTCTGTGGCAACCTTTCCTCTGCGTTTTCTAAGATGGGGCAATGTGCTACTGTGGTAGGACGTGCTCCCTCCTCCCGAGTGTTGACTCCCAGTGACACTCCCATTAGTGGAAGTCACGTCAGTGTTGGAAACAGATTGTTCGTCATCCCAAGAGCTCCAGGACTGGGATTAAGACTCTCTGACATGATAGAAAAATGTTCCCCAGATGAACTACACCTAGAGAGTATAAACCATTTGCATCAAAAATAAATAACTAAATAACTAAATAAATAGATCCTTCCATCACGATTAAAATTAAGAATTTTCTCCTAGTACCTTTTCAGAGATGATCTCTTTGTTCGTTCACTGGTCTCCACGTGCCTGGGAGAGATGATCTCTTTGTTCGTTCACTGGTCCCCACGTACCTGGAAGAGATGATCTCTTTGTTCGTTCACTGGTCCCCATGTGCCTGTCAGAGATAATCTCTTTGTTCGTTCACTGGTCCCCACGTGCCTGTCAGAGATGATCTCTTTGTTCGTTCACTGGTCCCCACGTGCCTGTCAGAGATGATCTCTTTGTTCGTTCACTGGTCCCCACATGCCTGTCAGAGATGATCTCTTTGTTCGTTCACTGGTCCCCATGTGCCTGTCAGAGATGATCTCTTTGTTCATTCACTGGTCCCCACGTGCCTGGAAGAGATGATCTCTTTGTTCATTCACTGGTCCCCACATGCCTGTCAGAGATGATCTCTTTGTTCGTTTACTGGTCCCCATGTGCCTGGAAGAGATGATCTCTTTGTTCATTCACTGGTCCCCACATGCCTGTCAGAGATGATCTCTTTGTTCGTTCACTGGTCCCCACGTACCTGGAAGAGATGATCTCTTTGTTCGTTCACTGGTCCCCATGTGCCTGTCAGAGATGATCTCTTTGTTCGTTCACTGGTCCCCACGTGCCTGGAGGTGGTCCAAGCTAGCCTATGGACAGCAGAGAGGGCAAATAAATAAATTTAAAAAAAAAAAAGATTTCAGAGGAGGTTGCAATCAAATGAACTACACCACAAATATTATCATGTGAGCTGATTAGAATACATACATGGTTTTTTGAAGAGGTCAAAGTGCATGTAGACTCCCTATTATTAATGATGTAATGAACTGCTGAGCTGATTAGAATACATACATGGTTTTTAGAAGAGGTCAAAGTGCATGTAGACTCCCTATTATTGATGATGTAATGAACTGCTATGCTCTGATTAAGTGTCACCCTAATTAGACCCAACCTCTCCTGCTGAGAGGTTCAATAATACGAATGTCATGTGGAGTTAATCTGTCCGGCCATGCACAAATTAGAGGCCACCTGAAATCCAATTAAGAACTCTTTCATTATAAGTGCTTACTCAGCAATTTGATAATTACACCATCATGTGAGTTAATTGGAGTATGTGATTAACATTAGAGGAGGTCAAAATCAAATAAAGCATAAATAATTGAGGGAGGAATCCTTCCTCTTCAAGTGAGAGGTCAACAAAGATTCTGATTATAGTGAAAAACACTACTAATTTTTTGGCCCATTAAAAAGACATGAAATGTTAATAGACCTATGAAGTCACCCATGAAAATTTTTCATGGAGAAAAAAAACTGCTATGAAAATCATGTGGAATTTTTTCTCATATGAAAATAGCATGAGAACACAATGGTGGCCATGGAAAGGACATGAAAAGGACATGTAAAATATCTTTTCATTGGTAATTCACAGCCTTTTCATTCCTTTTTCACATACACCCGTGCTATGAAATGTTAACGTTTCATGGGGTACAACACATGAAGAATCTAGTTTTCATGGAGTTTTCATGAGTTCCAAACTAGTAGTGAAAAACAACTCTGCATTAGGTTGAGGAATTCTCCATTATTATTATTAGGTAGAGCAATAATATGTGAGTAATGTTCCTGCATTAGAGGTTGATCAAGAAATCTAATTAAGATCCCTCCATTAGAGGTGACAGCTAAATTTTTTTAATTAGAGACTGATTAATTACGAACTCATTATCACATGTACAAATTCATCACAGTACCTGCTGAAGTCATCTGTGTGCTACTTATTGATGTGTCCACTCTCCCGGTCTAGTGAGGAGGTCACATGACTATCTATTTCCAGGTTGTTGGTGATGGCAAGCAAAGCATCCAGAGATAGGCTTAGGTAGATTATGCCAGCATAATTTTGGGAACAATCGGGACTTCCTGGAATCAAGCATAATGCCAGAATAATGGGGCATATTTTGAGCATAATGAGAATAATTGGAGCTTCTGCAAGCCTGAAAACAAAGACTTTTGTCACTCTCTACTGCCTGAAGTAGTTTCTTGCTACACTGTGACAGTGTCTAGCCATAGCTACCATACCTAAGACCTGAATCATGAGTACATAATATGGACAACTACATGCAGCTGTTAGTTCATGGCAATGGCTAAGCTACTTCTAGCTCTGCTACAGCTACCAGCAGTTGGACTGGGAAAGCATAATCATTAGCTTGGACCACTCATTGCAGGAGACACAAACCTTTTATGAATTTGAAGGGAGAGTTCCTCATAGGACAGTTTCTCCACCCCTTCTACGTCTAACTTCGACCATAGATATAAGAGACTTGTGATCGTGCATGCATCATGTAGTCTCGAGAAACTATGGCGCCGACCCTTTATCCTTTGATAAGGAAGGTAAAGGTCGACGTCGCCGTAAGACTAATCTCTCGCCCGCGCCATCCATCAAGTCGTCGATCGACACATGCTTTTTTCCTTCCCTATTATGCTATGCTCCAATGCCAGAACCCCTGCCCTATTATGCTCAACAAAAAAGCCTATTATTGGTATAAGTAATGCATAATTGCAGCCTTTCATCATAATTTTATCAGCAGCAAGTTAGTTTGCTGGAACATTTAAGCAGCAGAAGACAGTTGTAATAGTTACCACCACCAATTACATAGGTGGCTGCTCTAATTCAGCAGTTTATACAAAGGAACTCAAGAGTCGACATCAATACCTCTATATCTGCCAACCCCTGGAAGTAAAAATCCCCTATTATGCCAGCATTGTGCTGGCATTAAGGTTCAACCCATTATGCCCAAAACTATGCCGGCATAATTTGCATGTCCCTAGTCATGATCACATGTCAATATGTGCAACAAAAATTAATACCAATAATACAGCACAGAGTTTCAATGCACGAGTTAGTGTCAACCTTCTCTTCAGCTTCTGATCAACCTTATCATCTGCATAGAAGCAAAACAAAGAATGTCAATGGAGATTGGGTCACAACTAGTTCCCATGGTGGTTTAGTTATACCCAAGGGGACAGTCCCAGTGTAAATACTGTGAGGTGGCACAGGTCAACAAGCCTCGTACTCGGTGGGGAATGCAAGGGCCTTAAAGGAACCTAGAAATGAAAAGGTATTCACAGTACCTGGATTCATCCCTCTAAGTTATAGCAAGCTAGTAAGGAATTTGAGATAAGTATATTATTTGTCTCCACAGTCCTACCAAAGAGAAGCTATTACCTTATAGTAGTAAGCAGCGACGTCTTTCAGCAGGTTGAGGGGAAGTCTTGAGTGGAGAATCTGCAAAGTGTGAAATGGACAATATCTACATAGCACAATGGAGCACAATATTATTAATTTTTAGTGCAGAGCAATTAATGTATTATCTTATCTCCTTACATATTACACTAAACTCACTAGTATGTTGAGATGAAGGAGGATCACTGGTCACAATCACGTGAAGTTTCTCTAAACGAGACAATAGTTTAAAGTAGCTAGTGGCAATATCACATGTAACATACCTTTCTTGATTTTGTTGGCAATGTCTGTGTGACCAGTTTCATTGAGTGCTGCTGCCAGACTTGACCAGCTGGGAGGACCACTAGTCTCACCAACAGCGTCATCGCCCCTCAACCATCCTGCAATCATGTCTTCGGGAATCGTGTCCATCTTCTTCAGTTTTACATAAGATAGTCCAAGAGCCGTCCCCAAGATTATCGTCTCCTTTCTGTCCAAATCTGTGATTGCCTTACAGACTTGAAAATGGTCAGTCATCTCTAGAAGACTTTGAGTGGCTATATGATATATCATATGAAGTGCTAGGTGAATTATAGATGAACGAACGAACCTGTTTGAGGATCACAAGTAGTTGTGGTAGAAGGATTCACCACCAACTCCAAGGTTGCCTGTCCCACTCCAACGTCATTCTCACAGCTGATTGAATATCTTCCTCCATCTGTCTCAGTCACTCTCCGAAAGCTGATGATGTCATCTTCTACTTCAAATCGCATGGTGGCTGCCCCGCCTCCTTCCTTGGTCAGAGTGTGTCGAACACCTTCATCCAATGGAGGGAAACAGTCCACAGAGAATTGGACAGTGGGCGTGGTCCCAGCAGTAGCCTCAATGTAATGTGACTTGAGGGCATATTTTGGTGAGCCTGCATGGAGGGAGGAAGGTATATAACTCATATTCATTAGATGCAAAGAATGAACTCACATTGGACTTGGAGGTTGAATGAAGCATGACCTTTGCCGACGGCATTGGAGGAGCTGATGACATACTTCCCTGCATCTTTCCTTTTCACTTTTCTGAAGCAAATATTACTCCCTTGGATGAAGATATTGCCTCGATGACAAGGTTGGCCATCTTCCCTGAATAAGGAGTGGTCCCTGAGGGGAGGCTCACATGATACCATCCACTGGACGTCCTGGTCACAGCCTTCCTTCACTTTCACATCACCAGGTAAGGAGTAGACTGGAGGACCTACAATCAAGTACATCAGACATGAACAATCCAACCATCTTCACTGCACTTACTCAAACCAAACCAGTACAGCCCACGATCTGGTAAAGGGTAGCTTCCATCCGGACACTTGAGTATGTATTGTTGGCTCCCCACTTCCACCACCTTATGGATTTTTCTGCACTTATCGCAAATCAGACTAAGGTTGTACTTCATCTTTTTCTCGTCATAGTTTAGGGTCTTGGTAGCCTGCTTTATTCCATCCTGAAGCACTGCTCGAACTCGGTTGCAAACTGCCTTCTTGGAGAAATCTTCGATTCTCTTAGTTACAGGATCAGGACAGCACCTCACCTCCAGGTGGGTGGTCACGAACTTGAGGGTGATGGTGTCTTCATAGGTGCCAAACTGGAACGATACCTGGTCACGGGAAATCTTATCGATGTCCAGGTTCCAATTGATCTTCCCCTCTTCTTCGTGAGTGAGGATGTAATGGACGAGGACCCCAAATGCCCCCTTAGGGCAATGGCCACACTCAAACGTGAAGGCTAGGGACTGGATGTCTGTCTGCTTCTCCTCCAGGGTGGACTCTGAGAGGTGTTTCAAGACGCAAGGAATAAAATACTTTTCCACTTCAGCTTGACGATCGTGGAAAGGAGCAACTATGCGCAGTTCCTTCAGGAGCTCGATCATCTCCTTAGGGGTGAGATTCGAAACATGCGATTCAAAATGAAAGTCTACGAACGAATATATCCCCTTCTGTACTTCTGAATCATCTGCCATGGTGCCACCTCGCTTAAAGCTATTCACGATCAGATCCGTCACCAGATTGAAGAGGGCTTGTGGTTCTTTGACGATCACGTCTTTCAGACCCTTTGTGGGGAAGTAGCGGATTTGTCCGATCCTGCTGTGGAGGAATTGGAGCAGATGGTCTACTTCTCCTTCGTTAATTCCATACTGAGAAACAGCTTGAGTGAACTCTTTGCGCTGAAGAAAAGGCTGACTGGAATCTTGGAGTTCCAGGCTAGCAAGAAGATAGCTGAGGGGAAATCGGATACGAAACTCTTCATGAGAACGTATGAACTGGAGGACACGCGATCGAATATCTCCAAATACTTCACTCTCTTTTGTGTTATCGATAGCGAATATCGCTTGTTTCTTATCCGGATAGGCATAAACGACCAAGTCGTCGTACTTGTGCTCCTTGACGAGTGACTTGATTTCATCATCGATTTCTGCTATCTTCCTGTTGACGACAGCTTCTTTTTTTACCTCGTCTTCCAAATCCATGGTGGTGGCTTCGTCTTGGACGACTGCAGGTCCACAAACCTCTTTCACAAGGCAGTCTTTGTGGGTGCCTGCTATGAAGACATACGGCTTGTGCTTGGCAACGGAGGCGTCTGTCCTCATGGCGTCGATGCTGGATAACGTCTGCAGGAGAGCTTCCCTGATGGTCAGGGATGAGGTGTAGCAGTTGTCCTCACTCCCGTCTTCCTTTCGATAACTGATCCTGAAACAATCAGTCAATTTGACATTCAAAGGGAAGAGAAAGACAAAGATGGCAAGACCAGCTACCAAAAGAGGGAGTAATTCTTGGAACTCTATCTGGCCACCTGTGTCCGACAGGTACAACGAAATCCTATTCTCCAGAAATGGACGAATGCTCTTGAATTTTCCTTCGATTTTCAGGATCTTTCGAACATTAGCCAAAGTGCTTGGTGGTGGTGAATCATGTCGACTGCTTCCGTTATTGTACTTCGTTGGTCCTTGGGGGTCACCGACACTCTCACCCTCTTCAAATGTGACAAAACACTTCACACCCATCTGTCGCAGACAGCTGATGCCGAATTCGACTGTGTTCCAGTCATCGTTGTTGCCTATGTTGGCAGCGTGCATGGAGGCTTTGTCGTCAACAACATCAACAGCAATGATGCCACTCATGACACCAGTGGAGGGAGAAGCCTTCAGCAGCTTCTCTATCAGAGGAAGTTTCAAGAGTCGAGCAATGAGCGTGGATTTTCCCGAACCAGGGAGGCCTACGAACACCAGGTGTGCCAGTAATCTGTCGATGGATCCACTCCTCTTGATGTGGTTTTCAATTTGCTTGAAGAATTCTTGAATCTCGTCTGACTCAGCAGGTGCTATGATAATTAAAGTATTCTAATTATAACCACCCATATAATATCTAAACCACCAACTGTCATATATTCCAATGCAAGTTATCAAAACTATGAATGCAACTTACCATTGTCATCAGGAGGAGGAGGGTTAGAGGAGGCAGATAGAGGGGAAGGTTCAGGGGGAGTAGCTAAAGGAAATGAATACAAAGATGAAGAATTAAACATCATTCAGCAGCCATGACTCTTTCCCTCCACCACTAGTACCATATTCAGTTCTAACTTGAAGTACTAACTCATTCCAATGCCAACAATGCTCAAGAATGGACAAAATAACCTTTAAATTTTGATCAAAATGGGTTATTACACACCTGGCACACTCCTTAGACAATGTTAACTGTCTCACAGAGAAAGAGAAAATTTTTCTGAGCAGAATGGTCCTTACTGTAGAACTATAGCACCTTCCCTTCAAAAGTTATACCTGTTTTTAACATTAATTAATTTCACCTACTTTTAATTAACTACTAATTACTTCCTAAGGGCTATTAATTATATCACTACTGAGTGAACACCGTTATTTTAGCTCTGGGCTATTATCTATATTTAGAACATGTACTGCTACATTATCTAATTAGTGCTAAGTGGTTGAACATCTCTATACTTACAATCAAGTTGCCTGAGGGCTGATTCACGCCTGACTAATTCTCTATCAATAGCAAGAAGGTCTTGTTTGCGGTTATTGATCGATGTCTTCCTCCACTGAACCCTCCTCTGCAGGTATTGTTTCCTATCTGAAGACAGGGAGGGCTGAGCAAGCTCCCTCTTCCACTCAGCTATCACCTGCACACATGGAACACACATCAGGTATGGACTGGGCCACATGCCACGCCCTCATCATACCACTGCTACACTCATCACTCACCTGTTCCCAGTCCTCTATATAACTCTGATAGGATGCCTTCACCTGTGAGGAGTGAGAGAGAGAAGGTGAGACAACCATACAACCAACACACAAAGACAGCCATCATGCACCACAAAAAAAAACCACCATGAGCTGCAAACTCCAAAGGTGGAGAATCTTCGTTATTTTAATGCTTAATAGAGTCTAGGGGTGCATGAGTTGATGGACCTCACACACTTCCCTCGGCAGACATGTCAAGGAATTTTGCTGAGTCAGCATATTGCCATACAAACCGACAGGGGTCTAGTAGCCGGTAGCAGACATGCCAGATGAGGTGTGCCCATGAAACATTGGGGCACATATGCTGGAGGTAGCTGCTTTAAGGTTGAGTAGTCCAGCATTCCAATAAATAACCCATCCCTGCATACGAGCACCCCCCATTCTTTATACACTGTTGCTATGTAATGGCCTACTGTTGCTATGGGCCTAAGGTGCTGGCAGTGACTGTCTAGAGGGTCTTGTTGGGGATACTGGACCAACACAACAACACAGCAGCTATTTTCATAACAACTCACCTTCTCTAACAGCTCAACAGCAGCATTCTGGACCCACTGTATGTGAGGAAACAAACCGAGTCACAACAGCCATGTTAGAATAGCAATGGACTAAGCTAGTAGTCTAGCTATAGAGAGAGACCTGGGACTAAAGTAACAAAAGTAACTATACATTAAAGCTTTCAATGATCATAGAATGAAATACAGCTGCCCTTTAGTCGCGCGCCTAGATCTAGCTAGCTAGCTATAATCTGCGCATGTACATGTTAGCTATAATCTGCGCATGTTAAATAGAAAACCATTAAGTATTAAACTAACCTCATTTGTCGACATCTCTTTCTTTACGCCCCAATCCTTGATCTCTAAAAATAGTTCTCATCCAAAAATGGAATTAGCTCCTACTACCGAGTATCTAATTATAAACCAGGATAGGACTCTGGGGAGGGGTGGGGACGGTCCCTTAATATAGATTGTCACTTGGCCACTCCCTTTCCTGTATGGCATGTGATGAATAACAGTGACTATCATGTATCAAAAAAAAAAAAAAAAAATGTGCTAGTAAAAAAAAAAGTACAAGGAAAATTCATTATTAATGCTGTGATAAAATCAATGAAAGTTGAGACCAAACAGTTAGTTAGAGTTGAGTGGATGTTTAAGGATGCCCTCAAACTGGTGTGCTTTGTTTTGAAGACCAGCATTGCGAAGATTGGTCAAAAACTACATACGAGTGAAAAGGAAACAATCATTAGTTAGGCATGATCACTGTCACAGGCACAGGGGGATCACAGTGTCCCAAGTGTTCTCGGGAATCTCCCCCCTCACAACTAGCCTCACGGAGCCACGCCACGAGAGGAGTCAAGGGTGAAAGGGCTGGCTCAGCGAGACTACCTCACAACGAGGTCTACAATACTTACAGATCTTTTGTCTGTAATCATAACTCATTCAGGGTAAAGCCCCTAGCTAGAGTTGAACAGGGAAGTAGCTAATAGCCCTAGGCTATGATTGTACCGGCTCATAGTAGCGCATGGCGTATCTGAGGAGTTCACGAGTAGCACTGTCTGTGCTGAAACCTCCTGTCTTCTTCATCTGCTGCTGCTGGTACTGCATGAAGTAGAAAGTGTGTAGATCAGCACTGACTTCAAATTGGTTACTCTTTGCTTTCTTTGGGGACGTATGTATGTATGCATTGGAAGACTCACTTCTGACAACTGTCTGAGGTGATACTGCATAGCATCCTCAGGGATCCTAGGCAGCTGCTTGACGTCACGGTAGTACTTCTTGACCTTTGTCTTGTAGCCCTGGACTTCTTTATTGTATAGCAGTTTACTGGTGGGAGAATCCTGTCAGAGTGAGAGGATTAAGGAAATCATTACTCCACTGGTTAGTGATTCATCTTAGTCATACGGTCCAGAGATGATGACTATATATTCACTTACAATGTTCAGTCTGATTTCTGCACTGGAGCATCCATCAATGAAAGCCTAAACAAATAAGATATAGTAATTGACCTCGTACATTGTACAACTGAATTTTGGTTAGCCAAGACTGATTCATCTTTTCCTATTCCCTCACCTAAGACTGTGAGCTATGTACCTCATTACTCCCTCACCTGTGCCACCACTGAGAGGCAAGCGTCCACTGTGTGGGACTTATTAATGTCGAAGACAAACTCGGGGTTCTTTATCATGTTCACCCAAAACCGAAGGGAGAAGGCATTGTTTTTCCACATATGGACCACATCTGGGTCCACTATTTTGTAGTTTTCTGCCTCATCGTCGAGGAAGTCGAAGATGTATTTGATAGCCATGGGAACTGCATCTGCCCCTGGGGCATAGCCCATAGGCACCTGAAATTAACAGTATAATCATGGCATGAAAATATCAATTGTATGATCATGTAACATGCATGTACATGCAAAATACATGTAAGACTAGGTAACATTATGTAACATGCATGTATGACTATATGATTAGGTAACATCATGTATGATCATGTAACATGTAACATGACATACAACTATGTAACATGCATGCATGTATGTATATATAACATGCATAGTGTTGGACTTGCCTGGACTCCAGGGGACTGGGGGAAAGCAGCTGGAAACATGGTTGTGGGGGAGGATGGAGGGTGAGTAATGGAGAACATAGCATTGAACAGCTCATCCACAAAATTTTGAAGGATATTCTGAAAAGAAGAGGGGAAAGGAATCGAGTACAGAACATAAGGTGTTAAATGATAATCTCTCTCTCTCTCTCTCTCTCTCTCTCTCTCTCTCTCTCTCTCTCTCTCTCTCTCTCTCTCTCTCTCTCTCTCTCCTCTCCTCTCCTCTCTCTCATGTCTGTACTTTTGTTGAAAGCATTCTTGGCAGGTATATCTCTGACACCATTTTCTTGTTGTTAAGGAAGGGCGATCTCTTAGGGTCTTCAATGTCCACCTGCTTGAAGAGATGCCACACCCTTGAACCATCCTCTGCCTCGGATAGTGCCCGTTGCCGTGGTGAATGGATGGAGATTATACTGCCCGGATAGTCATACACTACAGAATCACACGAAAGGACATAATTGATAGGGTTCTCCCCATGCAAACCAGAAAAAAATATGCAAGCACGCAACAGATCGGGCAATCTTTGTGAAATATATATATTTTTTAAACCTTACTGCTTCCAAGCTATACAGTATGGTCCAGTATGTGCATACACACCTCTGCCTGGTGGAGGGTGGTCGCGGCGAGATCTGATGCGAAACATGGCCCCTTCCTGGACCCAGTAGTGCCTGAGTGTGTTGATCCTCTTCCAGCCGGCCTCCACGACTGTGGAGTGGTCTTCGTCCCGCAGGATCACGGTCTCTGAAGGAGACTTCAAGTACTCTGGGTGAAAGACATAAAGCATTCAGTCCAATGCTTGAATTGAATTAACAACCTTCCCTAATATCTGTAGGAGACAGAATTACAGGATTCTGTGGGGAATTTCTCAGCATTGAAGACCCTTTTAGAACCACATAGATTCTTTGATGGTAGTAACTATCCTCAGGCCATTACATCACTAGCTGACCTTGCAGAGTAGGTTTGAAGCACAGGCACGAGTTTCTTCCAGATTTTGCCTGTCTCCAGTTTCATCCATCAACCGAGTTGTAGCATTGAAGAAAACACCTAATTATAAAGAGCAGTAATCTTAATTACATGCATTATGTATCTGATGGGTCTGTGTACACAGATGGTGACATAATACAGTTTCACTGTATCTTACCCGTAGGAAGAAAGCATGCCAATCCTGTCCAGTGAGGTTGTAAAGGTCACGTGATAAGAGGGCTCATTGGAGGTTTGTGATTGAAGTTTGTCTGACAGACAGGAACTCCATTCCAACCCCCTGAAATGGGGACACCTCTGTATACAGTGGCCAATCCAAAGTGTCCTATCTTAACTGTACAGTCATCATGCAGAAAGATGTCTGGGTGGGTGTGGTTAAGGAGTGTGGTTATTCCATAAAATGGTCTGATGAAATACGGAGTGAAAGATTCAAAGGATACTGTTTGATTTGAGATCTCTGTGGATGATATTCTTAGCATGCAAGTAACTGCAAATGAGGGAATATTGTGAATACGGTGTAACATAATTAGAATCCGACTTACTCGACCCCCTGAGCAGTCTGTCTAGCGATGTTTATGAGTTGGTACATCTCGAAGTGCGTCTCCATGACGTGAAGGTGCCTGTAGAGGGTGGAGCCATCACACCACTGCGTCACTATGGTGATCTGGGGGAGAGATGTCCAGCCCATGAACGAGAAAATGTTCGCATGCCTAGTCTTCCTGCAAAAAGATTGAGGAGTAACATTACAATTTTTTATGGGAGAGAATTTTTATGGTTCCAAAAGTAGCAAATAAAAATGAGGCTACTTCTTTATACTTCAGTGATCCATAACTCGTTGTTTAGGGCCGAAATTTGGAACAGGTGCATTTATACACAGGTGGATTAAAAGTATGCAATCAGTGTCTATGATTCCAATAATGGTGGTCCCATGACCAGCATATTCCATTATTCATATCTTATTATGTCTCCTTTATCACGTCAACAGTGCACAAGGGAGTAGGCATGTCTGTACATAAAGGGGGTGGAGTTCTAACCTACAGTACCACAAACATTAGCACGCCCACTTCATTCTTGAAGGCTAGTAACTGTTGCTCTGTGGGATTTGTCACGTTCAGTTTCTTCACAGCTACTGGCCCTGAAGGGATGTCAATGTCATGCAACATGCAACATTACCAAAACATTTCATGATCTGAAAATACTGTGCATGACTGGATGGACCTTACCATGCCATTTCCCCTTGAAGACAGTACCAAACGACCCAGACCCTATCTTGTTCCCTATTTCTACGTCTCGGTAAGGGATTTCCCAAACATCTGTAGAATCTTGATTGGATTTCTAGAACATGAGGAATAAAACACCCTCAGCTAAAGTGTCAAAGTTCAAGTGGGTGGCTTCTCAATATGGACCCTGAATACAATAATTTCATACTTCATAAGGACACCTCTCTAATCAGGACACTTCTCTAATCAGGACACTTTCAGAGGAGGTTATATCTTTATTTCAGGGATTACTTAATACACATGGTAGTCTCAGTTAACCACTTTTACTTATCAGAGAGAGGAATTCCACTTTAAACTGGTCATATAGTCATACTTGTTTTCTAAGATGGGGCAATGTGCTACTGTGGTAGGACGTGCTCCCTCCTCCCGAGTGTTGACTCCCAGTGACACTCCCATTAGTGGAAGTCACGTCAGTGTTGGAAACAGATTGCTCGTCATCCCAAGAGCTCCAGGACTGGGATTAAGACTCTCTGACATGATAGAAAAATGTTCCCCAGATGAACTACACCTAGAGAGTATAAACCATTTGCATCAAAAATAAATAACTAAATAACTAAATAAAATAGATCCTTCCATCACGATTAAAATTAAGAATTTTCTCCTAGTACCTTTTCAGAGATGATCTCTTTGTTCATTCACTGGTCCCCATGTGCCTGGAAGAGATGATCTCTTTGTTCATTCACTGGTCCCCACATGCCTGTCAGAGATGATCTCTTTGTTCGTTCACTGGTCCCCACATGCCTGTCAGAGATGATCTCTTTGTTCGTTCACTGGTCCCCACATGCCTGTCAGAGATGATCTCTTTGTTCGTTCACTGGTCCCCATGTGCCTGGAAGAGATGATCTCTTTGTTCATTCACTGGTCCCCACGTGCCTGGAAGAGATGATCTCTTTGTTCATTCACTGGTCCCCACATGCCTGTCAGAGATGATCTCTTTGTTCGTTCACTGGTCCCCACGTGCCTGGAAGAGATGATCTCTTTGTTCATTCACTGGTCCCCACATGCCTGTCAGAGATGATCTCTTTGTTCGTTCACTGGTCCCCACGTGCCTGGAGGTGGTCCAAGCTAGCCTATGGACAGCAGAGAGGGCAAATAAATAAGTTTAAAAAAAAAAGATTTCAGAGGAGGTTGCAATCAAATGAACTACACCACAAATATTATCATGTGAGCTGATTAGAATACATACATGGTTTTTAGAAGAGGTCAAAGTGCATGTAGACTCCCTATTATTAATGATGTAATGAACTGCTATGCTCTGATTAAGTATCACCCTAATTAGATCCAACCTCTCCTGCTGAGAAGTTCAATAATACGAATGTCATGTGGAGTTAATCTGTCCGGCCTTGCACAAATTAGAGGCCACCTGAAATCCAATTAAGAACTCTTTCATTATAAGTGCTTACTCAGCAATTTGATAATTACACCATCATGTGAGTTAATTGGAGTATGTGATTAACATTAGAGGAGGTCAAAATCAAATAAAGCATAAACAATTGAGGGAGGAATCCTTCCTCTTCAAGTGAGAGGTCAACAAAGATTCTGATTATAGTGAAAAACACTACTAGTTTTTTGGCCCATTAAAAAGACATGAAATGTTAATGGACCTATGAAATCACCCATGAAAATTTTTCATGGAGAAAAAAAACTGCTATGAAAACCATGTGGAATTTTTTCTCATATGAAAATAGCATGAGAACACAATGGTGGCCATGGAAAGGACATGAAAATGACATGTAAAATATTTTTTCATTGGTAATTCACAGCCTTTTCATTCCTTTTTCACATACACCCGTGCTATGAAATGTTAACGTTTCATGGGGTACAACACATGAAGAATCTAGTTTTCATGGAGTTTTCATGAGTTCCAAACTAGTAGTGAAAAACAACTATGCATTAGGTTGAGAAATTCTCCATTATTATTATTAGGTAGAGCAATAATAATGTGTGTAATGTTCCTGCATTAGAGGTTGATCAAGAAATCTAATTAAGATCCCTCCATTAGAGGTGACAGCTAATTTTTTTAAATTAGAGACTGATTAATTACGAACTCATTATCACATGTACAAATTCATCACAGTACCTGCTGAAGTCATCGTGTGCTACTTATTGATGTGTCCACTCTCCCGGTCTAGTGAGGAGGTCACATGACTATCTATTTCCAGGTTGTTGGTGATGGCAAGCAAAGCATCCAGAGATAGGCTTAGGTAGATTATGCCAGCATAATTTTGGGAATAATCGGGACTTCCTGGAATCAAGCATAATGCCAGAATAATGGGGCATATTTTGAGCATAATGAGAATAATTAGAGCTTCTGCAAGCCTGAAAACAAAGACTTTTGTCACTCTCTACTGCCTGAAGTAGTTTCTTGCTACACTGTGACAGTGTCTAGCCATAGCTACCATACCTAAGACCTGAATCATGAATACATAATATGGACAACTACATGCAGCTGTTAGTTTATGGCAATGGCTAAGCTACTTCTAGCTCTGCTACTGCTACCAGCAGTTGGACTGGGAAAGCATAATCATTAGCTTATTTAAGAATAATAGTGGGAATAATTGGTGCATTTAAGGGAATAATTGGTGCATTTAAGGGAGTAATTGGTGCATTTTAGGGAATAATTGGTGCATTTGAGGGAATAATAGGTAGCATTTTGGAGCATTGTGGAATAGAATAACTGGAGAAATCTTGAGCATAATCTACCTAAGCCTATCCAGAGATATGTGGTGCACTATAATCTGAAGCTCCCTGACGTATATGTGGGGATTGTTGGCTGGATATACAGAACAAAGATCGATCCCATTTCCATCCTTTATCCCTACCCTTGTCTCCTTACTTTTTTGAGCAATGGTCATCCCTACATTTTTTTTCATTTCAGGGAAATGTTATCTCTTTCATACAACACTGTAATGGAATTAGCTGTATCAACATGTGGTTGGAAGCTACTCAAGTGTGATTGACCACCACTTAGTGGTGTGCACAACAGCTGATTTTCCTCCTACATTGTGTAGTGTTACACATAAGGTTATATTTCAGTTGCCAAAATATTTTCACTATCTCGGTCATGGTTGGACTTAGGGGTAGAGCTCTTATGGATTTAAAGGTTCTAGTGGTATGTATGAAGGTGGTATGAAGCCTAGAATTTCAACGAAAATTTTCGTGTTTTTTTTTTTTTGTGCTGAATCAATGCCCTTGAAATGATCAAAAATGACCATTGATCAGCAGTCATTTCCAGCTCTGGTCTGATTTGCTCACCTGAGAGAGTATCTCACCTCTCCTGTTATGACATCCACTGGTTCCTTCTCCAGCTGGTTCTTGACTTCTTTGTACAGCAAATAGAGTGGCTGTCCAGTGTGCTCCTGCAGGGAATTATGCATGTATCGGTGAAATAAATTCAGCACTGACACTGGATCTCTTGAGCTAGATGATGGCACTGTAGCTGGAATAGGTGCTGTTGGGACATGGTGGAGTGGTCTTAATAGAGAGGTGGTCTCATTACAGGGTGGTCTGATTAGACGTACCATGATGTATCCTTGGAGTCAGAAGGCCAGCCAGTTGGTGAGCAATCTCTCAGCTATGAGCTCGAGGAGGAGCTTTGGGTTGGGATTGGACACTGTCTTCCTTATCAACTGTGTCAGCAGCTTCTATCAGCACTCTGAAAGAGGCAATAACCATCATAAAAATGGGACTAGGTGGTTGCTATGGATAGGTTCCTATGTACTTGTATATTCCTTGTCCACTTGTACGCTCCTATATATCTTTGGACTCTGGTATATTATATCCCGGGGGTATATTCCCTGGTACATCTCTTGTATTTCTGGTATATCCCTTGAATATTTCTGGTATATTTCTAGTATATCTCTTGAATATCTCTCTGGTATATTTCTAGTATATCTCTTGTATATTTCTAGTATATCTCTGGTATATTCTGGTAATTATATTATTTCTTGCACTGTATTATGTCCATGGAGAAAAATTTAAAGGCTGTAAGATTCATCATGGACAGTTTGTTAGTTTTGACTTACTGAGTGGCATAGTCCAGTCTGCCATGCAGAGCCACGATGAGTAGGGATCCAATGGTGGACTTGTCTCGGATAGTGAAGGACCTCTGTTCCTCAAGTGTCTGGATGAAAAGCAGGAGGATCTTTTGGTCATTCATGAGGTCACCAAAAATCTTGAATGGCTCTCTCCATTTGAGGTTTCTTGTGGGATGGAAGCTAGGAAAGGAATAAATATTACAGGCAAAGAGTTAGCAATGAATACAGAACCATTAAACTTTAAGGATCACACAAATCTACACAAAGTTTCTTCAGACAGTTCTCCATTGTAGTATATGACTGGACATCTAATCTAACATGGTCATTATTGTCCTGATAAAATTAATTAAAGACATAGAGCAATTTTGACCAGACGATGTCTTGCTATCGATGTGTCTTGTATTATCCATGTAATGTCATATATTCAATGGATTTCTAGTACTGTCCAATGGTGTAGAGGTGATTGTTACCTTTACTCTGGCCATCCATGTATAATCCATGGACAGGGCTTACTATCTTAGTGAAGGGCTGTAAAGTATTCATCGTTCAAAGTATCTCTGGCCATCCATAAGTCAACAACTTGCCACACCCCCCATCAGGTCCGTCTGCAGCTCGGCTAAACCTGAGAGAGCAAAGAGTCAAATAATGATTCACAGAACCTAGTAAACAATTTATTAATGTCATACTTTAGCTCACTATAGCCGTGTTTACACACGCGCCCAACCCCGGTTGCCGGATTCCAATCCACCTAATTGATATGGGTTGGGCTACCCGGATTGGAATCCGGGTTGGTACCATTCACACGTGAAGCGAATCCGGGTCCAATCCGGGTTAGAACCCCCGTGTAAACGGGGCTTATGATTACTAAACAAAAACAAACAAACAAACAAACAAACAAACAAACAAATAAACAAACAGCAGCAAAACAAAAACTGCAAACAATCCCAAACTTCTCATAATGGTTGGACTGTCTCCACACCAAATTTCTGCCCCAAGGCTACTGTTCGTTTGGTTATTTATAATTCTAATCATACTCACCTAACTAGCACTCCCTTGCCACACTCGACTCGAGTCTCTCCAGCTCCATCATCAGCTGATCATATCTTGTGGAAGAACACAGTGCACAGGACGATAGATACAGCCACACACACGATGATCGGACCCGCAAACACTGGGATCAAGATGACCAGCAAGTTTGGAGTGGTACTGATTGTTATCACCCCTGCAGAAGTGCTGAAGAATCTGACGTGAACCATGACAGTGAGGTCTGTGTCTTTAGAGAGATCACCTGGGTCACTCACCTCACACAAAAGAGTCTGTAGAAACAGAAATATTTAACCATCTGTAAGCAAAGACTGCATGCTACAGCAGACGCTCCTATGTGGGGTAAAACATTCATGGTTTCACGGTTTTGTGCATGAAATCTGTTAGTGTCAGGTGTCAGAGCATAATGTGATGTAACGTAATGCATGAAAATCATGACCTTAATGTGACTAGAAATCATGCAAGCTCTTACATTATTGTGTCAGTAGACCTGAACATTGGAACACACACACTCTCGGTCATAAGGAGCGATCGACACTAGCAGTGAAGAGAAATCCATCACCTTAAAAATAAGTTTACATGTACCATCACATGTCAAGATATCCCATCAGATCAATTCTTAAGGTCACTCTGGGCTCAAACATCAAAAAACAAGGATTGGGGTGGATTGTCATCGTCAGGTTTAAGTCTAGAAGAGAGAGCCCTCTGGGAATTGCAAGAGAGAGAGGTTCGATAAACAATTGGGTGTGTCTCTAATACTACGTCACCTCCTCCAGGTAGTAGGTAGAGGAGAAGGAAGTTATCTTACCAGTCTCTCTCTGGTGGAAGAGGAGGAACATTGGTAAGACCAGGAGAGGAACAAGTCAAAGCATTGGAGGAGGGGCTTGCCCCCTTATGGTGAAATCTAGATGAGTGGTGGTAGGAGTAGACACACTAATAGAGTGCTGTAGTCTCATCTCATCTTCTGTGAAGTAAGGTGTGGCAGACAATGAGTATGTCTCCAAGATCATGATTCACTAATTACTCTCCTGAATAATGTACAAACCTTTGGACCACTCATTTCACAGGAGATACAAAAGGTCCTAACATGAATTTGGAGGGAGAGTTGCGAATTGCATCTCCGGCTCCATGAGCGATTCGATTCCAGCTTGCTGGCGTAGCCGACCCTTTACCAACCACGAGCGCGCGAGGTAGTGGGTTAAGGGTCGTCGGTCGGATCGCGGAACACACCAGAGTCGAGTCGCTAATCTCACGCGCGCGCATATTATGCATGAAAAGAGTTCTTCAACAACTATTATCTTTTTCAATTTTTGATGCAATGTCCTTGCGGTTTACCAAAGAGTCTCTCAGGGCTGTGCAGAGGTGGGTCCATGATGGTGGTTCACTCCCTTTCCCCTTGAACCATTGATCTACGACTTCCTTCACACACTGCTTCACATCAGAAGGATTGTTTGTCTTTATGACATCGATGTCTGAGTCAGGCAATCCAAGGGCCTCTGCAAGGTCATCCCATTCCTTTGTTATGCCCTGCAGTGCTAGCCTCACATCACGACGACCTTCATTAAAAAAATATATGATAATTATTCTATCAATGGCATAGATAATCCACTCACTAGGAGGACCACCCTTCTGACAAGATTCAGGTTGTTTTTCTGGTTCTGAGGGAATTACAGAGAGTTCCAAAGTTGCCTGCCCTATTCCAACATCATTCTCACAGCTGATTGAATACATTCCACTATCTGCCTCAGTCACTCTACGAAAGATGATGGTGCCATCTTCAACCTTGAATCGCTTGGTGGCTGCCCCGCCTCCTTCCTTTGTTAGAGTGTGTCGAACACCTTCATCCAATGGACAGACAGAGAATCGGACAGTGGGTGTGGTCCCAGCTGCAGCCTCGATATAATCCGACTCGAGAGTGTATTCTGGCAAGCCTGCATCGAGGAGGAAGACAGTGAATGAACAGATATTACACAATTGCTATGATGTAACTCACATTGGACTTGGAGGTTGAATGAAGCATGACCTTTGCCAAAGGCATTGGATGAGCTGATGACATACCTCCCTGCATCTCTCTTTTTCACTTTTCTGAAGCAGATATTACTCCCTTGGATGAAGACATTGTCTTGGCGAAAAGGTTGGCCACCTTCCCTGGATAAGTAGTGTTGGGAATGGTCCCCGAGTGGAGGCTCACATGATACCATCCACCGGACATCCTGGTCACAGCCTTCCTTCATTCTCACTTCATTAGGTAAGGAGTAGACTGGAGGACCTGCAATGAAGTACATCAGATATGAACACTCCACATCAATAGAGCCCAAATCAGTACAGCCCACTCATGCTTTATTACAATGGTACATTGATCAGACTGAATGAGGGACTAACCTGTTTGATGTGGAGTGGAAGGAGAACTAGTGACCATGTGCAGTTTTTCTAAGTGAGAGAGAGAGACATCGATGAATTCCACTTCTCAACATCAATCCACACATTTACCTCTCCTGATGGTGATGGCTATCTCTGTGTGACCAGTTTTGTCGAGTGCTGTAGCCAGACTTTCCCAGCTGGGAGGACCACTTGTTTTGATGACGTCGTCATCGCCCCTTAACCATGTTCCAACCATGTCATCAGGAAGGCTCGTCATTTTCTTCAACTTGTTGAAAGCCAATCCGAGAGCTGTCCCCAATTTTATCACCTCATCATTGTTCAAGTCTTCTAGTAATGAAGACACCTGAAAATGGTCAGCTGTTCCCAGAGGACTTTGAGTGGCTAAAGTGTACATAGTGTATGTGAGGATAGAGGGAGGGGAGAATTTCTGAGACATCTGTTACTGTAATCTTCAGTGGTTTTTAGTAAGGTTGGGGGGGGGGGGGGAACACATAAGCCACACCCACAGTCATGCCCAAAAATCAAAACCATCCTCTGACGGCTATCAATGATAATAGTCAAGATCCTGGCTGGACCAGTGGGTGCAGTCATAAAGTATTCATAATGTAAATATTCACATGTTATTGGAATGTATATAGGCCCAGTGAGTGTGGTCACAGATAATTATATTCATTATGGGTTATTGGAATGCACAAGAATGAATTATTAGAGCCATGAAGTTTTTTCTTCAACTTAGTAAAATCAGGGAATGGCCAGTCCTGCAGTATTCAGGCTTGTGAATGCACACATGCTAGCAACCCTAAACCCATGGCCCTGAAGTATATTGACCAGATGGTGTCAAATGATGGGGGCGGCCATTGATAATTAGTACAATACTCACCAGCTTTAGGACTGCCAGTTGCTGTTGTGGTAGAAGGATTCACCACTAACTCCAAGGTTTCCTGTCCCTTTCCAACATCATTCTCACAGCTGATATGGTAAATTCCACTATCTGCCTCCATCACTCTACGAAAGGTGATGACGCCATCTTCTACATTAAATCGTTTGGTGGCTGCCCCACCTCCTTCCTTGGTTAGAGTGTGTCGAAAACAATCATCCAATGGAGGGTAGACAGAGAATCGAACAGTGGAAGTGGTCCCAGCTTCAGCCTCTATATAATCTGACTCAAGAGTATATTCTGGTAAGCCTGCATGGAGGAAGGAGACGTTAATAATAAAATTTTAAAAAAGGAAAGAAAAAACAAAACAAAACAAAAACTCACATTGGACTTGGAGGTTGAATGAAGCATGACCTTTGCCAATGGCATTGGAGGAGCTGATGACATACTTCCCTGCATCTCTCCTTTTCACTTTTCTGAAGCAGATATTACTCCCTTGGATGAAGATATTGTCTCGATAACAAGGTTGGCCATCTTCCCTGGATAAGGAGTAGTCCCTGAGGGGAGGCTCACATGATACCATCCACTGGACGTCCTGCTCACAGCCTTCCTTCACTTTCACATCACCAGGTAAGGAGTAGACTGGAGGACCTACAATCAAGTACATCAGACATGAACAATCCAAACTAATACAACCATCTTCACTGCACTTACTCAAACCAAACCAGTACAGCCCACGATCTGGTAAAGGGTAGCTTCCATCCGGACACTTGAGTATGTATTGTTGGCTCCCCACTTCAACCACCTTATGGATTTTTCTGCACTTATCGCAAATCAGACTAAGGTTGTACTTCATCTTTTTCTCGTCATAGTTTAGGGTCTTGGTAGCCTGCTTTATTCCATCCTGAAGCACTGCTCGAACTCGGTTGCAAACTGCCTTCTTGGAGAAATCTTCGATTCTCTTAGTTACAGGATCAGGACAGCACCTCACCTCCAGGTGGGTGGTCATGAACTTGAGGGTGATGGTGTCTTCATAGGTACCAAACTGGAACGATACCTGGTCACGGGAAATCTTATCGATGTCCAGGTTCCAATTGATCTTCCCCTCTTCTTCGTGAGTGAGGATGTAATGGACGAGGACCCCAAATGCCCCCTTAGGGCAATGGCCACACTCAAACGTGAAGGCTAGGGACTGGATGTCTGTCTGCTTCTCCTCCAGGGTGGACTCTGAGAGGTGGTTCAAGACGCAGGGAATAAAATACTTTTCCACTTCAGCTTGACGATCGTGGAAAGGAGCAACTATGCGCAGTTCCTTCAGGAGCTCGATCACCTCCTTAGGGGTGAGATTCGAAACATGCGATTCGAAATGAAAGTCTACGAACGAATATATCCCCTTCTGTACTTCTGAATCATCTGCCATGGTGCCACCTCGCTTAAAGCTATTCACGATCAGATCCGTCACCAGATTGAAGAGGGCTTGTGGTTCTTTGACGATCACGTCTTTCAGACCCTTTGTGGGGAAGTAGCGGATTTGTCCGATCCTGCTGTGGAGGAATTGGAGCAGATGGTCTACTTCTCCTTCGTTAATTCCATACTGAGAAACAGCTTGAGTGAATTCCTTGCGCTGAAGAAAAGGCTGACTGGAGTCTTGGAGTTCCAGGCTAGCAAGGAGATAGCTGAGGGGAAATCGGATACGAAACTCTTCACGAGAACGTATGAACTGGAGGATACGCGATCGAATATCTCCAAATACTTCACTCTCTTTTGTGTTATCGATAGCGAATATCGCTTGTTTCTGTTTCTTATCCGGATAGGCATAAACAACCAAGTCATCGTACTTGTGCTCCTTGATGAGTGACTTGATTTCATCATCGATTTCTGCTATCTTCCTGTTGACGACAGCTTCTTTCTTAACCTCGTCTTCCAAATCCACTGCGGTGGCTTCGTCTCGGACGACTGCAGGTCCACAAACCTCTTTCACGAGGCAGTCTTTGTGGGTGCCTGCTATGAAGACGTACGGCTTGTGCTTGGCAACGGAGGTGTCTGTCCTCATGGCGTCGATGCTGGATAACGTCTGCAGCAGAGCTTCCCTGATGGTCAGGGATGAGGTGTAGCAGTTGTCCTCACTCCCGTCTTCCTTTCGATAACTTATTCTAAAGTAATCACTTAATTTGACATTCAAAGGGAAGAGAAAGACAAAGATGGCAAGACCAGCTACCAAAAGAGGGAGTAATTCTTGGAACTCTATCTGGCCACCTGTGTCCGACAGGTACAACGAAATCCTATTCTCCAGAAATGGACGAATGCTCGTGAATTTTCCTTCGATTTTCAGGATCTTTCGAACATTAGCCAAAGTGCTTGGTGGTGGTGAATCATGTCGACTGCTTCCGTTATTGTACTTCGTTGGTCCTTGGGGGTCACCGACACTCTCACCCTCTTCAAATGTGACAAAACACTTCACACCCATCTGTCGCAGACAGCTGATGCCGAATTCGACTGTGTTCCAGTCATCGTTGTTGCCTATGTTGGCAGCGTGCATGGAGGCTTTGTCGTCAACAACATCGACAGCAATGATGCCATTCATGACACCAGTGGAGGGAGAAGCCTTCAGCAGCTTCTCTATCAGAGGAAGTTTCAAGAGTCGAGCAATGAGCGTGGATTTTCCCGAACCAGGAAGGCCTACGAACACCAGGTGTGCCAGTAATCTGTCGATGGATCCACTTCTCTTGATGTGCTTTTCAATTTGTTTAAAGAATTCTTGAATCTCATCAGACTCAGCAGGTGCTATGATAATTAAAGTATTCTAATTATAACCACCCATATAATATCTAAACCACCAACTGTCATATATTCCAATGCAAGTTATCAAAACTATGAATGCAACTTACCATTGTCATCAGGAGGAGGGTTAGAGGAGGCAGATGAAGGGGAAGGTTCAGGGGGAGTAGCTAAAGGAAATGAATACAAAGATGAAGAATTAAACATCATTCAGCAGCCATGACTCTTTCCCTCCACCACTAGTACCATATTCAGTTCTAACTTGAAGTACTAACTCATTTCAATGCCAACAATGCTCAAGAATGGACAAAACAACTTTAAATTTTGGTCAAAATGGGTTATTACACACCTGGCACACTCCTTAGACAATGTTAACTGTCTCACAGAGAAAGAGAAAATTTTTCTGAGCAGAATGGTCCTTACTTTAGAACTATAGCACCTTCCCTTCAAAAGTTATACCTGTTTTTAACATTAATTAATTTCACCTACTTTTAATTAACCACTAATTACTTCCTAAGGGCTATTAATTATATCGCTACTGAGCGAACACCGTTATTTTAGCTCTGGGCTATTATCTATATTTAGAACATGTACTGCTACATTATCTAATTAGTGCTAAGTGGTTGAACATCTCTATACTTACAATCAAGTTGCCTGAGGGCTAATTCTCGCTTGTCTAGTTCTTTATCAATAGCAAGAATCTCTTGTTTGTTGTTATTGATGTCTGTCTCCCACACCTGAACACTCCCCTGCAGGGATTGTTTCCTATCTGAAGACAGGGAGGGCTGAGCAAGCTCCCTCTTCCACTCAGCTATATCCTGCACACATGGAACACACATCAGGTATGGACTGGGCCACATGCCACGCCCTCATCACACCACTGCTACACTCATCACTCACCTGTTCATTGTGCTTTATCCTCCTCTGATGGGATGCCTTCTCCTGTGAGGAGTGAGAGAGAGAAGGTGAGACAACCATACAACCAACACACAAAGACAGCCATCATGCACCACAAAAAAAACCACCACACGCACAGCATGTGAGCTACGGCTTCCAAACATGGAGAATGTGTAGAGTAAATCATGCTCTATAAGATCAAGGGGTCCATGAGTCACTATGCCCCGCCCACTTCCCTCGGCAGACTCGTGAGCAAGTACAATAGCCTGAAAAAAATTGAGCAGGGGTCTAGTATGCAAGCCATTTGAGCTGCAAACTCTATTTTTAATGCTTAATAGAGTCTAGGGGTGCATGAGTTGATGGACCTCACACACTTCCCCCGGCAGACATGTCAAGGAATTTTGCTGAGTCAGCATATTGCCATACAAACCGACAGGGGTCTAGTAGCCGGTAGCAGAAATGCCAGATGAGGTGTGCCCATGAAACATTGGGGCACATATGCTGGAGGTAGCTGCTTTAAGGTTGAGTAGTCCAGCATTCCAACAAACAACCCATCCCTGCATATGAGCACCCCCCATTCTTTATACACTGTTGCTATGTAATGGCCTACTGTTGCTATGGGCCTAAGGTGCTGGCAGTGACTGTCTAGAGGGTCTTGTTGGAGATACTGGACCAACACAACAACACAGCAGCTATTTTCATAACAACTCACCTCCTCTAACTCCTCAATAGTAAGAATCTTGAGCCACTGTATGTGAGGAAACAAACCGAGTCACAACAGCCATGTTAGAATAGCAATGGACTAAGCTAGTAGTCTAGCTATAGAGAGAGACCTGGGACTAAAGTAACAAAAGTAACTATACATTAAAGCTTTCAATGATCATATCATAGAATGAAATACAGCTGCCTTTAGTCGCGCGCCTAGAGATCTAGCTAGCTAGCTATAATCTGCGCATGTACATGTTAGCTATAATCTGCGCATGTACATGTTAGCTATAAATCTGCGCATGTTAAATAGAAAACCATTAAGTATTAAACTAACCTCATATTTCGACATCTCTTTCTTTACGCCCCAATCTTTGATCTCTAAAAATAGTTCTCATCCAAAAATGGAATTAGCTCCTACTACTGAGTATCTAATTATAAACCAGGATAGGACTCTGGGGAGGGGTGGGGACGGTCCCTTAATATAGATTGTCACTTGGCCACTCCCTTTCCTGTATGGCCGGCTGGTGTGATGAATAACAGTGACTATCATGTATCAAAAAAAAAAAAAAAAAATGTGCTAGTAAAAAAAAAAGTACAAGGAAAATTCATTATTAATGCTGTGATAAAATCAATGAAAGTTGAGACCAAACAGTTAGTTAGAGTTGAGTGGATGTTTAAGGATGCCCTCAAACTGGTGTGCTCTGTTTTGAAGACCAGTATTGCGAAGATTGGTCAAAAACTACATACGAGTGAAAAGGAAACAATCATTAGTTAGGCATGATCATTGTCACAGGCACAGGGGGATCACAGTGTCCCAACTGTTCTCGGGAATCTCCCCCCTCACAACTAGCCTCACGGAGCCACGCCACGAGAGGAGTCAAGGGTGAAAGGGCTGGCTCAGCGAGACTACCTCACAACGAGGTCCACAATACTTACAGATCTTTTGTCTGTAATCATAACTCATTCAGGGTAAAGCCCCTAGCTAGAGTTGAACAGGGAAGTAGCTAATAGCCCTAGGCTATGATTGTACCGGCTCATAGTAGCGCATGGCGTATCTGAGGAGTTCACGAGTAGCACTGTCGGTGCTGAAACCTCCTGTCTTCTTCATCTGCTGCTGCTGGTACTGCATGAAGTAGAAAGTGTGTAGATCAGCACTGACTTCAAATTGGTTACTCTTTGCTTTCTTTGGGGACGTATGTATGTATGCATTGGAAGACTCACTTCTGACAACTGTCTGAGGTAATACTGCATAGCATCCTCAGGGATCCTGGGCAGCTGCTTGACGTCACGGTAGTACTTCTTTGTCTTGTAGCCCTGGACTTCTTTATTGTATGGCAGTTTACTGGTGGGAGAATCCTGTCAGAGTGAGAGGATTAAGGAAATCATTACTCCACTGGTTAGTGATTCATCTTAGTCATACAGTCCAGAGATGATGACTATATATTCACTTACAATGTTCAGTCTGATTTCTGCACTGGAGCATCCATCAATGAAAGCCTAAACAAATAAGATATAGTAATTGACCTCGTACATTGTACAACTGAATTTTGGTTAGCCAAGACTGATTCATCTTTGCCTATTCCCTCACCTAAGACTCTGAGCTATGTACCTCATTACTCCCTCACCTGTGCCACCACTGAGAGGCAAGCGTCCACTGTGTGAGATTTATTAATGTCGAAGACAAACTCGGGGTTCTTTATCATGTTTCACCCAAAACCGAAGGGAGAGGGCATTGTTTTTCCACGTATGGACCACATCTGGGTCCACTATTTTGTAGTTTTCTGCCTCATCGTCGAGGAAGTCGAAGATGTATTTGATAGCCATGGGAACTGCATCTGCCCCTGGGGCATAGCCCATAGGCACCTGTAAGTTAACAGTATAATTATGTCATTATTTTGGACTGTATGACCATGTAACATGCCTGTACATGCAAAGACTATGTAACATGTATGTAAAATTTTGTAACATGCATGCATGTAGGTAACATATCATGTAACATGTAACACTATTATGTACATGTTACATGCATAGTGTTGGACTTGCCTGGACTCCAGGGGACTAGGGGAAAGCAGCTGGAAACATGGTTGTGGGGGAGGATGGAGGGTGAGTAATGGAGAACAGAGCATTGAACAGCTCGTCCACAAAATTTTGAAGGATATTCTGAAAAGAAGAGGGGAAAGGAATCGAGTACAGAACATAAGGTGTTAAATGATAATCTCTCTCTCTCTCTCTCTCTCTCTCTCTCTCTCTCTCTCCTCTCCTCTCCTCTCCTCTCTCTCATGTCTGTACTTTTGTTGAAAGCATTCTTGGCAGGTATATCTCTGACACCATTTTCTTGTTAGGGAAGGGCGATCTCTTAGGGTCTTCAATGTCCACCTGCTTGAACACCCTTGAACCATCATATTAATACACAGGTGGCTTAAAAGTATATTCATTGAATTGGAATGCAATCAGTGTCAATAATGGTGGTCCCATGACCAGCATATTCCATTATTCATGTCTTCTTTATCACGTCAACAGTGCACAAGGGAGTAGGCATGTCTGTACATAAAGGGGGTGGAGTTCTAACCAACAGTACCACCAACCTTGGCACGCCCACTTCATTCTTGAAGGCTAGTAACTGCTGTCTGTGGGATTTGTCACATTCAGTTTCTTCACAGCTACTGGCCCTGAAGGGATGTCAATATCATGTATCATGCAGCATTACCAAAACATTTCATAATCTGAAAATACTGTGCATGACTGGATGCTGTTTCCCCTTGAAGACAGTACCAAACGATCCAGACCCTATCTTATTCCCTATTTCTATGTCTTGGTAAGGGATTTCCCAAACATCTGTAGAATCTCGATTGGATTTCTAGAACATGAGGAATAAAACACCCTCAGCTAAAGTGTCAAAGTTCAAGTGGGTGAATGCACCCCCAATGTGGACACCCTGAAAACAATAATTTCATACTTCATACGGACACCTCTCTAATCAGGACACTTCTCTAATCAGGACACTTTCAGAGGAGGTTATATCTTTATTTCAGGGATTACTTAACCAACATAAGAGGCTTTTACTTATCAGAGAGAGGAATTCCACGGTAAACTGAATAATTTATATAGTCATACTTTCTTCGTCTTTTCGTCCGTGGCGACCTTTCCTCTGCGTTTTCTAAGATGGGGCAATGTGCTACTGTGGTAGGACGTGCTCCCTCCTCCCGAGTGTTGACTCCCAGTGACACTCCCATTAGTGGAAGTCACGTCAGTGTTGGAAATAGATTGCTCGTCATCCCAAGAGCTCCAGGACTGGGATTAAGACTCTCTGACATGATAGAAAAATGTTCCCCAGATGAACTACACCTAGAGAGTATAAACCATTTGCATCAAAAATAAATAACTAAATAACTAAATAAAATAGATCCTTCCATCATGATTAAAATTAAGAATTTTCTCCTAGTACCTTTTCAGAGATGATCTCTTTGTTCGTTCACTGGTCCCCATGTGCCTGGAAGAGATGATCTCTTTGTTCGTTCACTGGTCCCCACGTGCCTGTCAGAGATGATCTCTTTGTTCGTTCACTGGTCCCCACGTGCTTGGAAGAGATGATCTCTTTGTTCATTCACTGGTCCCCACATGCCTGTCAGAGATGATCTCTTTGTTCGTTCACTGGTCCCCACGTGCCTGTCAGAGATGATCTCTTTGTTCGTTCACTGGTCCCCACGTGCCTGTCAGAGATGATCTCTTTGTTCGTTCACTGGTCCCCACGTGCCTGGAAGAGATGATCTCTTTGTTCATTCACTGGTCCCCACATGCCTGTCAGAGATGATCTCTTTGTTCGTTCACTGGTCCCCACGTGCCTGGAAGAGATGATCTCTTTGTTCATTCACTGGTCCCCACATGCCTGTCAGAGATGATCTCTTTGTTCGTTCACTGGTCCCCATGTGCCTGGAAGAGATGATCTCTTTGTTCATTCACTGGTCCCCACATGCCTGTCAGAGATGATCTCTTTGTTCGTTCACTGGTCCCCACGTGCCTGGAAGGAATGATCTCTTTGTTCGTTCACTGGTCCCCACATGCCTGTCAGAGATGATCTCTTTGTTCGTTCACTGGTCCCCATGTGCCTGGAAGAGATGATCTCTTTGTTCATTCACTGGTCCCCACATGCCTGTCAGAGATGATCTCTTTGTTCGTTCACTGGTCCCCACGTGCCTGGAAGGAATGATCTCTTTGTTCGTTCACTGGTCCCCACATGCCTGTCAGAGATGATCTCTTTGTTCGTTCACTGGTCCCCATGTGCCTGGAAGAGATGATCTCTTTGTTCGTTCACTGGTCCCCACGTGCCTGGAGGTGGTCCAAGCTAGCCTATGGAGAGCAGAGAGGGCAAATAAATAAATAAATTTAAAAAAAAAAAAAGATTTCAGAGGAGGTTCCAATCAAATGAACTACACCACAAATATTATCATGTGAGCTGATTAGAATACATACATGGTTTTTAGAAGAGGTCAAAGTGCATGTAGACTCCCTATTATTAGACTATAGCTAGTCACAATCAAGGAATCTCATTGGTCCATTTGGTGAATTCTATTCACTTAGAATCACGCCTTATGGCACTTAGAATCACGCCTTACAGCACTTAGAATTCACTTGCCCTAGGTAAATCCGGTAAAGATGGTCATTCCAATTGGTCCAATTCTAGCAACGCATCGCGGTGGCCACGGTTATTGTTTCTAGGTGTGCTCTGATTCATGTTTGTTGCATTTAAAAACCATAGTTATTGTTTCCAAGTGCGTATTGAGGTAAGTTAAACAACTCCAGTGATTGGCTATAGTCTAAATAAGTTAGACACCTCGACCAACGGGATCTACGGTCTGTTTAGAAACCTTCGGGCCCTTAGTAGCGCCCTCGCTGCGCTCGGGACGCTACAGCCCAGGGCTCTCAGGTTTCTAAATAGACCGTAGATACCTTGGTCTCGTTGTCTAACTATTATTTAATGATGTAATGAACTGCTATGCTCTGATTAAGTGTCACCCTAATTAGATCCAACCTCTCCTGCTGAGAAGTTCAATAATACGAATGTCATGTGGAGTTAATCTGTCCGGCCATGCACAAATTAGAGGCCACCTGAAATCCAATTAAGAACTCTTTCATTATAAGTGCTTACTCAGCAATTTGATAATTACACCATCATGTGAGTTAATTGGAGTATGTGATTACCATTAGAGGAGGTCAAAATCAAATAAAGCATAAACAATTGAGGGAGGAATCCTTCCTCTTCAAGTGAGAGGTCAACAAAGATTCTGATTATAGTGAAAAACACTACTAGTTTTTTGGCCCATTAAAAAGACATGAAATCACCCATGAAAATTTTTCATGGAGAAAAAAAACTGCTATGAAAATCATGTGGAATTTTTTCTCATATGAAAATAGCATGAGAACACAATGGTGGCCATGGAAAGGACATGAAAATGACATGTAAAATATTTTTTCATTGGTAATTCACAGCCTTTTCATTCCTTTTTCACATACACCCGTACTATGAAATGTTAACGTTTCATGGGGTACAACACATGAAGAATCTAGTTTTCATGGAGTTTTCATGAGTTCCAAACTAGTAGTGAAAAACAACTCTGCATTAGGTTGAGAAATTCTCCATTATTATTATTAGGTAGAGCAATAATATGTGAGTAATGTTCCTGCATTAGAGGTTGATCAAGAAATCTAATTAAGATCCCTCCATTAGAGGTGACAGCTAAATTTTTTTAATTAGAGACTGATTAATTACGAACTCATTATCACATGTACAAATTCATCACAGTACCTGCTGAAGTCATCTGTGTGCTACTTATTGATGTGTCCACTCTCCCGGTCTGGTGAGGAGGTCACATGACTATCTATTTCCAGGTTGTTGGTGATGGCAAGCAAAGCATCCAGAGATAGGCTTAGGTAGATTATGCCAGCATAATTTTGGGAATAATCGGGACTTCCTGGAATCAAGCATAATGCCAGAATAATGGGGCATATTTTGAGCATAATGAGAATAATTGGAGCTTCTGCAAGCCTGAAAACAAAGACTTTTGTCACTCTCTACTGCCTGAAGTAGTTTCTTGCTACACTGTGAGTGTCTAGCCATAGCTACCATACCTAAGACCTGAATCATGAATACATAATATGGACAACTACATGCAGCTGTTAGTTTATGGCAATGGCTAAGCTACTTCTAGCTCTGCTACTGCTACCAGCAGTAGGACTGGGGAAGCATAATCATTAGCTTATTTAAGAATAATAGTGGGAATAATTGGTGCATTTGAGGGAATAATTGGTGCATTTGAGGGAATAATTGGTGCATTTGAGGGAATAATTGGTGCATTTGAGGGAATAATTGGTGCATTTGAGGGAATAATTGGTGCATTTGAGGGAATAATTGGTGCATTTGAGGGAATAATTGGTGCATTTGAGGGAATAATTGGTGCATTTAAGGGAATAATTGGTGCATTTGAGGGAATAATTGGTGCATTTGAGGGAATAATTGGTGCATTTGAGGGAATAATAGGTAGCATTTTGGAGCATTGTGGAATAGAATCACTGGAGAAATCTTGAGCATAATCTACCTAAGCCTATCCAGAGATATGTGGTGCACTATAATCTGAAGCTCCCTGATGTATATGTGGGGATTGTTGGCTGGATATACAGAACAAAGATCGATCCCATTTCCATCCTTCATCCCTACCCTTGTCTTCTTACTTTTTTGAGCAATGGTCATCCCTACATTTTTTTTTCATTTCAGGGAAATGTTATCTCTTTCATACAGACACTGTAATGGAATTAGCTGTATCAACATGTGGTTGGAAGCTACTCAAGTGTGATTGACCACCACTTAGTGGTGTGTACAACAGCTGATTTCCCTCCTACATTGTGTAGTGTTACACATAAGGTTATATTTCAGTTGCCAAAATATTTTCACTATCTCGGTCATGGTTGGACTTAGGGGTAGAGCTTTTATGCATTTAAAGGTTCTAGTGGTATGTATGAAGGTGGTATGAAGCCTAGAATTTCAACGAAAATTTGCGTGGTTTTTTATTTTTGTGCTGAATCAATGCCCTTGAAATGATCAAAAATGACCATTGATCAGCAGTCATTTCCAGCTCTGGTCTGATTTGCTCACCTGAGAGAGTATCTCACCTCTCCTGTTATGACATCCACTGGTCCCTTCTCCAGCTGGTTCTTGACTTCTTTGTACAGCAAATAGAGTGGCTGTCCAGTGTGCTCCTGCAGGGGATTATGCATGTATCGGTGAAATAAATTCAGCACTGACACTGGATTTCTTGAGCTAGATGATGGCACTGTAGCTGGAATAGGTGCTGTTGGGACATGGTGGAGTGGTCTTAATAGAGAGGTGGTCTCATTACAGGGTGGTCTGATTAGACAGGTTTCACTGTAACTGGAATAGGTGCTGTTGGGACACGGTGGAGTGGTCTTAATAGAGAGGTGGTCTCATTACAGGGTGGTCTGATTAGATAGGTTTCACTGTAACTGGAATAGGTGCTGTTGGGACATGGTGGAGTGGTCTTAATAGAGAGGTGGTCTCATTACAGGGTGGTCTGATTAGACAGGTTTCACTGTAACTGGAATAGGTGCTGTTGGGACACGGTGGAGTGGTCTTAATAGAGAGGTGGTCTCATTACAGGGTGGTCTGATTAGACGTACCATGATGTATCCTTGGAGTCAGAAGGCCAGCCAGTTGGTGAGCATTCTCTCAGCTATGAACTCGAGGAGGAGCTTTGGGTTGGGATTGGACACTGTCTTCCTTATCAACTGTGTCAGCAGCTTCTTTCAGCACTCTGAAAGAGGCAATAACCATCATAAAAATGGGACTAGGTGGTTGCTATGGATAGGTTCCTATGTACTTGTATATTCCTTGTCCACTTGTACGTTCCTATATATCTTTGGACTCTGGTATATTATATCCCGGGGGTATATTCCCTGGTATATCTCTTGTATTTCTGGTATATCCCTTGAATATTTCTGGTATATTTCTAGTATATCTCTTGAATATCTCTCTGGTATATTTCTAGTATATCTCTTAGTATATTTCTAGTATATCTCTGGTATATTTCTGGTAATTATATTATTTCTTGCACTGTATTATGTCCATGGAGAAAAATTTAAAGGCTGTAAGATTCATCATGGACAGTTTGTTAGTTTTGACTTACTGAGTGGCATAGTCCAGTCTGCCATGCAGAGCCACGATGAGTAGGGATCCAACGGTGGACTTGTCTCGGATAGTGAAGGACCTCTGTTCCTCCAGTGTCTGGATGAAAAGCAGGAGGATCTTTTGGTCATTCATGAGGTCACCAAAATCTTGAATGGCTCTCTCCATTTGAGGTTTCTTGTGGGATGGAAGCTAGGAAAGGAATAAATATTACAAGCAAAGAGTTAGCAATGAATACAGAACCATTAAACTTTAAGGATCACACAAATCTACACAAAGTTTCTTCAGACAGTTCTCCATTGTAGTATATGACTGGACATCTAATCTAACATGGTCATTATTGTCCTGATAAAATTAATTAAAGACAAAGCAATTTTGACCAGACGATGTCTTGCTATCGATGTGTCTTGTATTATCCATGTAATGTCATATATTCAATGGATTTCTAGTACTGTCCAATGGTGTAGAGGTGATTGTTACCTTTACTCTGGCCATCCATGTATAATCCATGGACAGGGCTTACTATCCTAGTGAAGGGCTGTAAAGTATTCATCGTTCAAAGTATCTCTGGCCATGCATAAGTCAACAACTTGCCACACCCCCCATCCGGTCCGTCTGTAGCTCGGCTAAACCTGAGAGAGCAAAGAGTCAAATAAATGATTCACAGAACCTAGTAAACAATTTATTAATGTCATACTTTAGCTCACTATAGCCATGTTTACACACGCGCCCAACCCCGGTTGCCAGATTCCAATCCACCTAATTGATATGGGTTGGGCTACCCGGATTGGAATCCGGGTTGGTACCATTCACACGTGAAGCGAATCCGGGTAGAATCCGGGTTAGAACCCCCGTGTAAACGGGGCTTATGATTACTAAACAAAAACAAACAAACAAACAAACAAACAAACAAATAAACAAACAGCAGCAAAACAAAAACTGCAAACAATCCCAAACTTCTCATAATGGTTGGACTGTCTCCACACCAAATTTCTGCCCCAAGGCTACTGTTCGTTTGGTTATTTATAATTCTAATCATACTCACCCAACTAGCACTCCCTTGCCACACTCAACTCGAGTCTCTCCAGCTCCATCATCAGCTGATCATATCTTGTGGAAGAACACAGTGCACAGGACGATAGATACAGCCACACACACACGATGATCGGACCCGCAAACACTGGGATCAAGATGACCAGCAAGTTTGGAGTGGTGTTATCACCACTGCAGAAGTGCTGAAGAATCTGACGTGAACCATGACAGTGAGGTCTGTGTCTTTAGAGAGATCACCTGGGTCACTCACCTCACACAAAAGAGTCTGTAGAAACAGAAATATTTAACCATCTGTAAGCAAAAACTGCATGCCACAGCAGACGCTCCTATGTGGGGTAAAACATTCGTGGTTTCACGGTTTTGTGCATGAAATCTGTTAGTGTCGGGTGTCAGAGCATAATGTGATGTAACGTAATGCATGAAAATCATGACCTTAATGTGACTAGAAATCATGCAAGCTCTTACATTATTGTGTCAGTAGACCTGAACATTGGAACACACACACTCTCGGTCACAAGGAGCGATCAACACTAGCAGTGAAGAGAAATCCTTCACCTTAAAAATAAGTTTACATGTACCATCATATGTCAAGATATCCCATCAGATTAATTCTTAAGGAATACTTGGTCACTCTGGGCTCAAACATCAAAAAACAAGGATTGGGGTGGATTGTCATTGTCAGGTTTAAGTCTAGAAGAGAGAGCCCTCTGGGAATTGCAAGAGAGAGAGGTTCGATAAACAATTGGGTGTGTCTCTAATGCTACATCACCTCCTCCAGGTAGTAGGTAGAGGAGAAGGAAGTTATCTTACCAGTCTCCAGTGGAAGAGGAAGAACAAGTCAAAGCATTGGAGGAGGGGCTTGCCCCCTTATGGTGAAATCTAGATGAGTGGTGACCGACTGGAAGGAGTAGGCACACTAAGAGTGCTGTAGTCTCATCTTCTGTGAAGTAAGGTGTGGCAGACAATGAGTATGTCTCCAAGATCATGATTCACTAATTACTCTCCTGAATAATGTAAAAACCTTTGGACCACTCATTTCACAGGAGATACAAAAGGTCCTAACATGAATTTGGAGGGAGAGTTGCACCTAACTTCATCTCCATGAGCGATTCCAGCTTGCTGGCGTAGCCGACCCTTTACCAACCACGAGGGAGGTAGTGGGTTGGTAAGGGTCGTCGGAACACCAGAGTCGCTAATCTCACGCGCGCGCACATTATGCAGTTCTTCAACAACTATTATCTTTTTCAATTTTTAATGCAATGTCCTTGCGATTTACTAAAGAGTCTCTCAGGGCTGTGCAGAGGTGGGTCCATGATGGTGGTTCACTCCCTTTCCCCTTGAACCATTGATCTACGACTTCCTTCACACACTGCTTCACATCAGAAGGATTGTTTGTCTTTATGACATCGATGTCTGAGTCAGGCAATCCAAGGGCCTCTGCAAGGTCATCCCATTCCTTTGTTATGCCCTGCAGTGCTAGCCTCACATCACGACGACCTTCATTAAAAATAATATGATAATTATTCTATCAATGGCATAGATAATCCACTCACTAGGAGGACCACCCTTCTGACGAGATTCAGGTTGTTTTTCTGGTTCTGAGGGAATTACTGAGAGTTCCAAAGTTGCCTGCCCTATTCCAACATCATTCTCACAGCTGATTGAACACATTCCACTATCTGCCTCAGTCACTCTACGAAAGATGATGGTGCCATCTTCAACCTTGAATCGCTTGGTGGCTGCCCCGCCTCCTTCCTTTGTTAGAGTGTGTCGAACACCTTCATCCAATGGACAGACAGAGAATCGGACAGTGGGTGTGGTCCCAGCTGCAGCCTCGATATAATCCGACTCGAGAGTGTATTCTGGCAAGCCTGCATCGAGGGAGGAAGACAGTGAATGAACAGATATTACACAATTGCTATGATGTAACTCACATTGGACTTGGAGGTTGAATGAAGCATGACCTTTGCCAAAGGCATTGGAGGAGCTGATGACATACCTCCCTGCATCTCTCTTTTTCACTTTTCTGAAGCAGATATTACTCCCTTGGATGAAGACATTGTCTTGGCGAAAAGGTTGGCCACCTTCCCTGGATAAGTAGTGTTGGGAATGGTCCCCGAGTGGAGGCTCACATGATACCATCCACCGGACATCCTGGTCACAGCCTTCCTTCATTCTCACTTCATTAGGTAAGGAGTAGACTGGAGGACCTGCAATGAAGTACATCAGACATGAACACTCCACATCAATAGAGCCCAAATCAGTACAGCCCACTCATGCTTTATTACAATGGTACATTGATCAGACTGAATGAGGGACTAACCTGTTTGATGTGGAGTGGAAGGAGAACTAGTGACCATGTGCAGTTTTTCTAAGTGAGAGAGAGACATCGATGAGTTCCACTTCTCAACATCAATCCACACACTTACCTCTCCTGATGGTGATGGCTATCTTTGTGTGACCAGTTTTGTCGAGTGCTGTAGCCAGACTTTCCCAGCTGGGAGGACCACTTGTTTTGATGACGTCGTCATCGCCCCTTAACCATGTTCCAACCATGTCATCAGGAAGGCTCGTCATTTTCTTCAACTTGTTGAAAGCCAATCCGAGAGCTGTCCCCAATTTTATCACCTCATCATTGTTCAAGTCTTCTAGTAATGAAGACACCTGAAAATGGTCAACTGTTCCCAGAGAACTTTGAGTGGCTAAAGTGTACATAGTGTATGTGAGGATAGAGGGAGGGGAGAATTTCTGAGACATCTGTTACTGTAATCTTCAGTGGTTTTTAGTAAGGTTGGGGGGGGGGGGGGAACACATAAGCCACACCCACAGTCATGCCCAAAAATCAAAACCATCCTCTGACGGCTATCAATGATAATAGTCAAGATCCTGGCTGGACCAGTGGGTGCAGTCATAAAGTATTCATAATGTAAATATTCACATGTTATTGGAATGTATATAGGCCCAGTGAGTGTGGTCACAGATAATTATATTCATTATGGGTTATTGGAATGCACAAGAATGAATTATTAGAGCCATGAAGTTTTTTCTTCAACTTAGTAAAATCAGGGAATGGCCAGTCCTGCAGTATTCAGGCTTGTGAATGCACACATGCTAGCAACCCTAAACCCATGGCCCTGAAGTATATTGACCAGATGGTGTCAAATGATGGGGGCGGCCATTGATAATTAGTACAATACTCACCAGCTTTAGGACTGCCAGTTGCTGTTGTGGTAGAAGGATTCACCACTAACTCCAAGGTTTCCTGTCCCTTTCCAACATCATTCTCACAGCTGATATGGTAAATTCCACTATCTGCCTCCATCACTCTACGAAAGGTGATGACGCCATCTTCTACATTAAATCGTTTGGTGGCTGCCCCACCTCCTTCCTTGGTTAGAGTGTGTCGAAAATAATCATCCAATGGAGGGTAGACAGAGAATCGAACAGTGGAAGTGGTCCCAGCTTCAGCCTCTATATAATCTGACTCAAGAGTATATTCTGGTAAGCCTGCATGGAGGAAGGAGACGTTAATAATAAAATTTTAAAAAAGGAAAGAAAAAACAAAACAAAACAAAAACTCACATTGGACTTGGAGGTTGAATGAAGCATGACCTTTGCCAATGGCATTGGAGGAGCTGATGACATACTTCCCTGCATCTCTCCTTTTCACTTTTCTGAAGCAGATATTACTCCCTTGGATGAAGATATTGTCTCGATAACAAGGTTGGCCATCTTCCCTGGATAAGGAGTAGTCCCTGAGGGGAGGCTCACATGATACCATCCACTGGACGTCCTGCTCACAGCCTTCCTTCACTTTCACATCACCAGGTAAGGAGTAGACTGGAGGACCTACAATCAAGTACATCAGACATGAACACTCCAAACTAATACAACCATCTTCACTGCACTTACTCAGACCAAACCAGTACAGCCCACGATCTGGTAAAGGGTAGCTTCCATCTGGACACTTGAGTATGTATTGTTGGCTCCCCACTTCAACCACCTTATGGATTTTTCTGCACTTATCGCAAATCAGACTAAGGTTGTACTTCATCTTTTTCTCGTCATAGCTTAGGCTTTTGGTAGCTTGTACGATTCCATCCTGAAGCACAGCTCGAACTCGGTTGCAAACTGCCTTCTTGGAGAAATCTTCGATTCTCTTAGTTACAGGATCAGGACAGCACCTCACCTCCAGGTGGGTGGTCATGAACTTGAGGGTGATGGTGTCTTCATAGGTGCCAAACTGGAACGATACCTGGTCACGGGAAATCTTATCGATGTCCAGGTTCCAATTGATCTTCCCCTCTTCTTCGTGAGTGAGGATGTAATGGACGAGGACCCCAAATGCCCCCTTAGGGCAATGGCCACACTCAAACGTGAAGGCTAGGGACTGGATGTCTGTCTGCTTCTCCTCCAGGGTGGACTCTGAGAGGTGGTTCAAGACGCAGGGAATAAAATACTTTTCCACTTCAGCTTGACGATCGTGGAAAGGAGCAACTATGCGCAGTTCCTTCAGGAGCTCGATCACCTCCTTAGGGGTGAGATTCGAAACATGCGATTCGAAATGAAAGTCTACGAACGAATATATCCCCTTCTGTACTTCTGAATCATCTGCCATGGTGCCACCTCGCTTAAAGCTATTCACGATCAGATCCGTCACCAGATTGAAGAGGGCTTGTGGTTCTTTGACGATCACGTCTTTCAGACCCTTTGTGGGGAAGTAGCGGATTTGTCCGATCCTGCTGTGGAGGAATTGGAGCAGATGGTCTACTTCTCCTTCGTCAATTCCATACTGAGAAACAGCTTGAGTGAATTCCTTGCGCTGAAGAAAAGGCTGACTGGAGTCTTGGAGTTCCAGGCTAGCAAGGAGATAGCTGAGGGGAAATCGGATACGAAACTCTTCACGAGAACGTATGAACTGGAGGATACGCGATCGAATATCTCCAAATACTTCACTCTCTTTTGTGTTATTGATAGCGAATATCGCTTGTTTCTTATCCGGATAGGCATAAACGACCAAGTCGTCATACTTGTGCTCCTTGATGAGTGACTTGATTTCATCATCGATTTCTGCTATCTTCCTGTTGACGACAGCTTCTTTCTTTACCTCGTCTTCCAAATCCACTGCGGTGGCTTCGTCTCGGACGACTGCAGGTCCACAAACCTCTTTCACGAGGCAGTCTTTGTGGGTGCCTGCTATGAAGACGTATGGCTTGTGCTTGGCAACGGAGGTGTCTGTCCTCATGGCGTCGATGCTGGATAACGTCTGCAGCAGAGCTTCCCTGATGGTCAGGGATGAGGTGTAGCAGTTGTCCTCACTCCCGTCTTCCTTTCGATAACTTATTCTAAAGTAATCACTTAATTTGACATTCAAAGGGAAGAGAAAGACGAAGATGGCAAGACCAGCTACCAAAAGAGGGAGTAATTCTTGGAACTCTATCTGGCCACCTGTGTCCGACAGGTACAACGAAATCCTATTCTCCAGAAATGGACGAATGCTCGTGAATTTTCCTTCGATTTTCAGGATCTTTCGAACATTAGCCAAAGTGCTTGGTGGTGGTGAATCATGTCGACTGCTTCCGTTATTGTACTTCGTTGGTCCTTGGGGGTCACCGACACTCTCACCCTCTTCAAATGTGACAAAACACTTCACACCCATCTGTCGCAGACAGCTGATGCCGAATTCGACTGTGTTCCAGTCATCGTTGTTGCCTATGTTGGCAGCGTGCATGGAGGCTTTGTCGTCAACAACATCGACAGCAATGATGCCATTCATGACACCAGTGGAGGGAGAAGCCTTCAGCAGCTTCTCTATCAGAGGAAGTTTCAAGAGTCGAGCAATGAGCGTGGATTTTCCCGAACCAGGGAGGCCTACGAACACCAGGTGTGCCAGTAATCTGTCGATGGATCCACTCCTCTTAATGTGCTTTTCAATTTGTTTAAAGAATTCTTGAATCTCATCAGACTCACCAGGTGCTATGATAATTAAAGTATTCTAATTATAACCACCCATATAATATCTAAACCACCAACTGTCATATATTCCAATGCAAGTTATCAAAACTATGAATGCAACTTACCATTGTCATCAGGAGGAGGGTTAGAGGAGGCAGATAGAGGGGAAGGTTCAGGGGGAGTAGCTAAAGGAAATGAATACAAAGATGAAGAATTAAACATCATTCAGCAGCCATGACTCTTTCCCTCCACCACTAGTACCATATTCAGTTCTAACTTGAAGTCTAACTCATTTCAATGCCAACAATGCCCAAGAATGGACAAAACAACTTTAAATTTTGGTCAAAATGGGTTATTACACACCTGGCACACTCCTTAGACAATGTTAACTGTCTCACAGAGAAAGAGAAAATTTTTCTGAGCAGAATGGTCCTTACTTTAGAACTATAGTACCTTCCCTTCAAAAGTTATACCTGTTTTTAACATTAATTAATTTCACCTACTTTTAATTAACCACTAATTACTTCCTAAGGGCTATTAATTATATCGCTACTGAGTGAACACCGTTATTTTAGCTCTGGGCTATTATCTATATTTAGAACATGTACTGCTACATTATCTAATTAGTGCTAAGTGGTTGAACATCTCTATACTTACAATCAAGTTGCCTGAGGGCTAATTTTCGCTTGTCTAGTTCTTTATCAATAGCAAGAATCTCTTGTTTGTGGTTATTGATCAATATCTCCCTCAACTGAACCCTCTCCTGCAGGTATTGTTTCGTATCTGAAGACAGGGAGGGCTGAGCAAGCTCCCTCTTCCACTTAGCTATCCTCTGCACACATGGAACACACATCAGGTATGGACTGGGCCACATGCCATGCCCTCATCACACCACTGCTACACTCATCACTCACCTGTTCATAGTCCTCTATCCCCTCCTGATAGTCTGCCTTGTCCTGTGAGGAGTGAGAGAGAGAAGGTGAGACAACCATACAACCAACACACAAAGACAGCCATCATGCACCACAAAAAAAACCACCACACGCACAGCATGTGAGCTACGGCTTCCAAACATGGAGAATGTGTAGAGTAAATCATGCTCTATAAGATCAAGGGGTCCATGAGTCACTATGCCCCGCCCACTTCCCTCGGCAGACTCGTGAGATAGTACAATAGCCTGAAAAAAATTGAGCAGGGGTCTAGCATGCAAGCCATTTGAGCTGCAAACTCCAAAGGTGGAGAATCTTCGTTATTTTTAATGCTTAATAGAGTCTAGGGGTGCATGAGTTGATGGACCTCACACACTTCCCCCGGCAGACATGTCAAGGAATTTTGCTGAGTCAGCATATTGCCATAGAAATCGACAGGGGTTTAGTAGCCAGTAGCAGACATGCCAGATGAGGTGTGCCCATGAAACATTGGGGCACATATGCTGGAGGTAGCTGCTTTAAGGTTGAGTAGTCCAGCATTCCAACAAACAACCCATCCCTGCATACGAGCACCCCCCATTCTTTATACACTGTTGCTATGTAATGGCCTACTGTTGCTATGGGCCTAAGGTGCTGGCAGTGACTGTCTAGAGGGTCTTGTTGGAGATACTGGACCAACACAACAACACAGCAGCTATTTTCATAACAACTCACCTCCTCTAACTCCTCAATAGTAAACTTCTGGACCCACTGTATGTGAGGAAACAAACCGAGTCACAACAGCCATGTTAGAATAGCAATGGACTAAGCTAGTAGTCTAGCTATAGAGAGAGACCTGGGACTAAAGTAACAAAAGTAACTATACATTAAAGCTTTCAATGATCATAGAATCAAATACAGCTGCCTTCAGTCGCGCGCCTAGATCTAGCTAGCTAGCTATTCTGCGCATGTACATGCTAGCTATAATCTGCGCATGTTAAATAGAAAACCATTAAGTATTAAACTAACCTCATTTGTCGACATCTCTTTCTTTACGCCCCAATCCTTGATCTCTAAAAATAGTTCTCATCCAAAAAAGGAATTAGCTCCTACTACCGAGCATCTAATTATAAACCTGGATAGGACTCTGGGGAGGGGTGGGGACGGTCCCTTAATATAGATTGTCACTTGGCCACTCCCTTTCCTGTATGGCCGGCTGGTGTGATGAATAACAGTGACTATCATGTATCAAAAAAAAAAAAAAAAAAAAATGTGCTAGTAAAAAAAAAAAGTACAAGGAAAATTCATTATTAATGCTGTGATAAAATCAATGAAAGTTGAGACCAAACAGTTAATTAGAGTTGAGTGGATATTTAAAGATGCCCTCAAACTGGTGTGCTCTGTTTTGAAGACCAGCATTGCGAAGATTGGTCAAAAACTACATACGAGTGAAAAGGAAACAATCATTAGTTAGGCATGATCATTGTCACAGGCACAGGGGGATCACAGTGTCCCAACTGTTCTCGGGAATCTCCCCCCTCACAACTAGCCTCACGGAGCCACGCCACAGAGGAGTCAAGGGTGAAAGGGCTGGCTCAGCGAGACTACCTCACAACGAGGTCTACAATACTTACAGATCTTTTGTCTGTAATCATAACTCATTCAGGGTAAAGCCCCTAGCTAGAGTTGAACAGGGAAGTAGCTAATAGCCCTAGGCTATGATTGTACCGGCTCGTAGTAGCGCATGGCGTATCTGAGGAGTTCACGAGTAGCACTGTCTGTGCTGAAACCTCCTGTCTTCTTCATCTGCTGCTGCTGGTACTGCATGAAGTAGAAAGTGTGTAGATCAGCACTGACTTCAAATTGGTTACTCTTTGCTTTCTTTGGGGACGTATGTATGTATGCATTGGAAGACTCACTTCTGACAACTGTCTGAGGTAATACTGCATAGCATCCTCAGGGATCCTAGGCAGCTGCTTGACGTCACGGTAGTACTTCTTGACCTTTGTCTTGAAGCCCTGGACTTCTTTATTGTATAGCAGTTTACTGGTGGGAGAATCCTGTCAGAGTGAGAGGATTAAGGAAATCATTACTCCACTGGTTAGTGATTCATCTTAGTCATACAGTCCAGAGATGATGACTATATATTCACTTACAATGTTCAGTCTGATTTCTGCACTGGAGCATCCATCAATGAAAGCCTAAACAAATAAGATATAGTAATTGACCTCGTACATTGTACAACTAAATTTTGGTTAGCCAAGACTGATTCATCTTTTCCTATTCCCTCACCTAAGACTGTGAGCTATGTACCTCATTACTCCCTCACCTGTGCCACCACTGAGAGGCAAGTGTCCACTGTGTGAGATTTATTAATGTCGAAGACAAACTCGGGGTTCTTTATCATGTTTCACGCAAAACCGAAGGGAGAGGGCATTGTTTTTCCACATATGGACCACATCTGGGTCCACTATTTTGTAGTTTTCTGCCTCATTGTCGAGGAAGTCGAAGATGTATTTGATAGCCATGGGAACTGCATCTGCCCCTGGGGCATAGCCCATAGGCACCTGTAAGTTAACAGTATAATTATGTCATTATTTTGGACTGTATGACCATGTAACATGCAAAGACTATGTAACATGTATGTAAAATTTTGTAACATGCATGCATGTAGGTAACATATCATGTAACATGTAACATGATGTACAACTATTATGTACATGTTACATGCATAGTGTTGGACTTGCCTGGACTCCAGGGGACTGGGGGAAAGCAGCTGGAAACATGGTTGTGGGGGAGGATGGAGGGTGAGTAATGGAGAACAGAGCATTGAACAGCTCGTCCACAAAATTTTGAAGAATGCTCTGAAAAGAAAAGGAATCGAGTTCAGAACATAAGGATAAATTCTCTCTCTCTCTCTCTCTCTCTCTTGTCCATACTTTTGTTGAAAGCATTCTTGGCAGGTATATCTCTGACACCATTTTCTTGTTGTTAAGGAAGGGCGATCTCTTAGGGTCTTCAACGTCCACCTGCTTGAAGAGATGCCATACCCTTGAACCATCCTCTGCCTCAGATAGATAGTGCCTGTTGCCATGGTGAATGGGTGGAGATTGTACTGCCAGGATAGTCATACACTACAGAGTTATAGGGAATCACAAGAAAGGACGTAATTGATATAACAATAGGGTTCTCCCCATGCTGGTCTCATCAGCTAGAAAAAAACATGCAAGCATACAACAGATCAAGAATTTTTGTGGGTTGAAATTAATTTATTAAAAAATTTACTGCTTCAAATGGCTATACAGTATGGTCCAGTATGTGCATACACACTTCTGCCTGGTGGAGGGTGGTCACAGCGAGTTCTGATGCGAAACATGGCCCCTTCTTGGACCCAGTAGTGCCTGAGGGTTTTGATTCTATTCCAGCCGGCCTCCACGACTGTGGAGTGGTCTTCGCCCAAGGATTGTGGTCTCTGAAGGAGATTTCAAGTACTCTGGATGAAAGATATAAAGCAAATAAATCAAGATGAAGCATTCAGTCCAATGCTTAGATTGAATTAACAACCTTCCCTAATATCTGTAGGAGACAGAATTACAGGATTCTGTGGGGAATTTCTCAGCATTGAAGACCCTTTTAGAACCACATAGATTCTTTGATGGTAGTAACTATCCTCAGGCCATTACATCACTAGCTGACCTTGCAGAGTAGGTTTGAAGCACAGGCACGAGTTTCTTCCAGATTTTGCCTGTCTCCAGTTTCATCCAACAACCGAGTTGTAGCATTGAAGAAAACACCTAATTATAAAGAGCAGTAATCTTAATTACATGCATTATGTATCTGATGGGTCTGTGTACACAGATGGTGACGTAATACAGTTTCACTGTATCTTACCCGTAGGAAGAAAGCATGCTAATCCTGTCCAGTGAGGTTGTAAAGGTCACGTGATAAGAGGGCTCATTGGAGGTTTGTGATTGAAGTTTGTCTGACCGACAGGAGCTCCATTCCAACCCCCTGAAATGTGAAATGGGGACACCTCTGTATACAGTGGCCAATCCAAAGTCTCCTATCTTAACTGTACAGTCATCATGCAGAAAGATGTCTGGGTGGGTGTGGTTAAGGGGTGTGGTTATTCCATAAAATGGTCTGATGAAATACGGAGTGAAAGATTCAAAGGATACTGTTTGATTTGAGATCTCTGTGGATGATATTCTTAGCATGCAAGTAACTGCAAATGAGGGAATATTGTGAATACGGTGTAACATAATTAGAATCCGACTTACTCGACCCCCTGAGCAGTCTGTCTAGCGATGTTTATGAGTTGGTACATCTCGAAGTGCGTCTCCATGACGTGAAGGTGTCTGTAGAGGGTGGAGCCATCACACCACTGGGTCACTATGGTGATCTGGGGGAGAGATGTCCAGCCCATGAACGAGAGAATGTTCGCATGCCTAGTCTTCCTGCAAAAAGATTGAGGAGTAACATTACAATTTTTTATGGGAGAGAATTTTTATGGTTCCAAAAGTAGCAAATAAAAATGAGGTTACTTCTTTATACTTCAGTGATCCATAACTCGTTGTTTAGGGCCGAAATTTGGAACAGGTGCATTTATACACAGGTGGCTTAAAAGTATGCAATCAGTGTCTATGATTCCAATAATGATGTCTATGATTCCAATAATGGTGGTCCCATGATCATAACATTCCATTATTCATATCTTATTATGTCTCCTTTATCACGTCAACAGTGCACAAGGGAGTAGGCATGTCTGTACATAAAGGGGGTGGAGTTCTAACCTACAGTACCACCAACCTTAGCACGCCCACTTCATTCTTGAAGGCTAGTAACTGTTGCTCTGTGGGATTTGTCATGTTCAGTTTCTTCACAGCTACTGGCCCTGAAGGGATGTCAATGTCATACAACATGCAACATTACCAAAACATTTCATGATCTGAAAATACTGTGCATGACTGGATGGACCTTACCATGCCATTTCCCCTTGAAGACAGTACCAAATGACCCAGACCCTATCTTGTTCCCTATTTCTACGTCTCGGTAAGGGATTTCCCAAACATCTGTAGAATCTCGATTGGATTTCTAGAACATGAGGAATAAAATACCCTCAGCTAAAGTGTCAAAGTTCAAGTGGGTGAATGCACCCCTTCTCAATATGGACCCTGAATACAATAATTTCATACTTCATAAGGACACCTCTCTAATCAGGACACTTTCAGAGGAGGTTATATCTTTATTTCAGGGATTACTTAATACACATGGTAGTCTCAGTTAACCACTTTTACTTATCAGAGAGAGGAATTCCACTGTAAACTGAATAATTTATATAGTCATACTTTCTTTGTCTTTTCGTCTGTGGCGACCTTTCCTCTGCATTTTCTAAGATGGGGCAATGTGCTACTGTGGTAGGACGTGCTCCCTCCTCCCGAGCGTTGACTCCCAGTGACACTCCCATTAGTGGAAGTCACGTCAGTGTTGGAAACAGATTGCTCGTCATCCCAAGAGCTCCAGGACTGGGATTAAGACTCTCTGACATGATAGAAAAATGTTCCCCAGATGAACTACACCTAGAGAGTATAAACCATTTGCATCAAAAATAAATAACTAAATAACTAAATTAAATAGATCCTTCCATCATGATTAAAATTAAGAATTTTCTCCTAGTACCTTTTCAGAGATGATATCTTTGTTCGTTCACTGGTCCCCATGTGCCTGGAAGAGATGATCTCTTTGTTCATTCACTGGTCCCCACATGCCTGTCAGAGATGATCTCTTTGTTCGTTCACTGGTCCCCATGTGCCTGGAAGAGATGATCTCTTTGTTCATTCACTGGTCCCCACATGCCTGTCAGAGATGATCTCTTTGTTCGTTCACTGGTCCCCACGTGTTTGGAAGAGATGATCTCTTTGTTCGTTCACTGGTCCCCACGTGCCTGGAAGAGATGATCTCTTTGTTCGTTTACTGGTCCCCACGTGCCTGGAAGAGATGATCTCTTTGTTCGTTCACTGGTCCCCACGTGCCTGGAAGAGATGATCTCTTTGTTCGTTCACTGGTCCCCACGTGCTTGGAGGTGGTCCAAGCTAGCCTATGGACAGCAGAGAGGGCAAATAAATAAATAAATAAAATAAAAAAGATTTCAGAGGAGGTTGCAATCAAATGAACTACACCACAAATATTATCATGTGAGCTGATTAGAATACATACATGGTTTTTAGAAGAGGTCAAAGTGCATGTAGACTTCCTATTATTAATGATGTAATGAACTGCTATGCTCTGATTAAGTGTCACCCTAATTAGATCCAACCTCTCCTGCTGAGAAGTTCAATAATACGAATGTCATGTGGAGTTAATCTGTCCGGCCATGCACAAATTAGAGGCCACCTGAAATCCAATTAAGAACTCTTTCATTATAAGTGCTTACTCAGCAATTTGATAATTACACCATCATGTGAGTTAATTGGAGTATGTGATTAACATTAGAGGAGGTCAAAATCAAATAAAGCATAAACAATTGAGGGAGGAATCCTTCCTCTTCAAGTGAGAGGTCAACAAAGATTCTGATTATAGTGAAAAACACTACTAGTTTTTTGGCACATTAAAAGACATGAAATGTTAATGGACCTATGAAATCACCCATGAAAATTTTTCATGGAGAAAAAAAACTGCTATGAAAATCATGTGGAATTTTTTCTCATATGAAAATAGCATGAGAACACAATGGTGGCCATGGAAAGGACATGAAAATGACATGTAAAATATTTTTTCATTGGTAATTCACAGCCTTTTCATTCCTTTTTCACATACACCCGTGCTATGAAATGTTAACGTTTCATGGGTTACATGGGGTGGGCTTATTTAAGAATAATAGTGGGAATAATTGGTGCATTTGAGGGAATAATTGGTGCATTTGAGGGAATAATTGGTGCATTTGAGGGAATAATAGGTAGCATTTTGGAGCATTGTGGAATAGAATCACTGGAGAAATCTTGAGCATAATCTACCTAAGCCTATCCAGAGATATGTGGTGCACTATAATCTGAAGCTCCCCTGATGTATATGTGGGGATTATATACAGAACAAAGATCGATCCCATTTCCATCCTTTATCCCTACCCTTGTCTCCTTACTTTTTTGAGCAATGGTCATCCCTACATTTTTTTTCATTTCAGGGAAATGTTATCTCTTTCATACAACACTGTAATGGAATTAGCTGTATCAACATGTGGTTGGAAGCTACTCAAGTGTGATTGACCACCACTTAGTGGTGTGTACAACAGCTGATTTTCCTCCTACATTGTGTAGTGTTACACATAAGGTTATATTTCAGTTGCCAAAATATTTTCACTATCTCGGTCATGGTTGGACTTAGGGGTAGAGCTCTTATGCATTTAAAGGTTCTAGCGGTATGCATGAAGGTGGTATGAAGCCTAGAATTTCAACGAAAATTTTCGTGGTTTTTTATTTTTGTGCTGAATCAATGCCCTTGAAATGATCAAAAATGACCATTGATCAGCAGTCATTTCCAGCTCTGGTCTGATTTGCTCACCTGAGAGAGTATCTCACCTCTCCTGTTATGACATCCACTGGTCCCTTCTCCAGCTGGTTCTTGACTGCTTTGTACAGCAAATAGAGTGGCTGTCCAGTGTGCTCCTGCAGGGAATTATGCATGTATCGGTGAAATAAATTCAGCACTGACACTGGATCTCTTGAGCTAGATGATGGCACTGTAGCTGGAATAGGTGCTGTTGGGACATGGTGGAGTGGTCTTAATAGAGAGGTGGTCTCATTACAGGGTGGTCTGATTAGACGTACCATGATGTATCCTTGGAGTCAGAAGGCCAGCCAGTTGGTGAGCATTCTCTCAGCTATGAACTCGAGGAGGAGCTTTGGGTTGGGATTGGACACTGTCTTCCTTATCAACTGTGTCAGCAGCTTCTTTCAGCACTCTGAAAGAGGCAATAACCATCATAAAAATGGGACTAGGTGGTTGCTATGGATAGGTTCCTATGTACTTGTATATTCCTTGTCCACTTGTACGTTCCTATATATCTTTGGACTCTGGTATATTATATCCCGGGGGTATATTCCCTGGTATATCTCTTGTATTTCTGGTATATCCCTTGAATATTTCTGGTATATTTCTAGTATATCTCTTGAATATCTCTCTGGTATATCTCTTGAATATCTCTAGTATATTTCTAGCATATCTCTGGTATATTTCTGGTAATTATATTATTTCTTGCACTGTATTATGTCCATGGAGAAAAATTTAAAGGCTGTAAGATTCATCATGGACAGTTTGTTAGTTTTGAAAAGCAGGAGGATCTTTTGGTCATTCATGAGGTCACCAAAATCTTGAATGGCTCTCTCCATTTGAGGTTTCTTGTGGGATGGAAGCTAGGAGAGGAATAAATATTACAAGCAAAGAGTTAGCAATGAATACAGAACCATTAAACTTTAAGGATCACACAAATCTACACAAAGTTTCTTCAGACAGTTCTCCATTGTAGTATATGACTGGACATCTAATCTAACATGGTCATTATTGTCCTGATAAAATTAATTAAAGACATAGAGCAATTTTGACCAGACGATGTCTTGCTATCGATGTGTCTTGTATTATCCATGTAATGTCATATATATATGCCGGATTCCAATCCACCTAATTGATATGGGTTTGGCTACCCGGATTGGAATCCGGGTTGGTACCATTCACACGTGAAGCGAATCCGGGTCGAATCCGGGTTAGAACCCCCGTGTAATCGGGGCTTATGATTACTAAACAAAAACAAATAAACAAACAAACAAACAAATAAATAAACAAACAGCAGCAAAACAAAAACTGCAAACGATCCCAAACTTCTCATAATGGTTAGACTGTCTCACACCAAATTTCTGCCCCAAGGCTACTGTTCGTTTGGTTATTTATAATTCTAATCATACTCACCTAACTAGCACTCCCTTGCCACACTCGACTCGAGTCTCTCCAGCTCCATCATCAGCTGATCATATCTTGTGGAAGAACACAGTGCACAGGACGATAGATACAGCCACACACACACACGATGATCGGACCCGCAAACACTGGGATCAAGATGACCAGCAAGTTTGGAGTGGTACTGATTGTTATCACCCCTGCAGAAGTGCTGAAGAATCTGACGTGAACCATGACAGTGAGGTCTGTGTCTTTAGAGAGATCACCTGGGTCACTCACCTCACACAAAAGAGTCTGTAGAAACAGAAATATTTAACCATCTGTAAGCAAAGACTGCATGCTACAGCAGACGCTCCTATGTGGGGTAAAACATTCATGGTTTCACGGTTTTGTGCATGAAATCTGTTAGTGTCAGGTGTCAGAGCATAATGTGATGTAACGTAATGCATGAAAATCATGACCTTAATGTGACTAGAAATCATGCAAGCTCTTACATTATTGTGTCAGTAGACCTGAACATTGGAACACACACACTCTCGGTCACAAGGAGCAATCAACACTAGCAGTGAAGAGAAATCCTTCACCTTAAAAATAAGTTTACATGTACCATCATATGTCAAGATATCCCATCAGATTAATTCTTAAGGTTTACTTGGTCACTCTGGGCTCAAACATCAAAAAACAAGGATTGGGGTGGATTGTCATTGTCAGGTTTAAGTCTAGAAGAGAGAGCCCTCTGGGAATTGCAAGAGAGAGAGGTTCGATAAAAACAATTGGGTGTGTCTCTAATGCTACATCACCTCCTCCAGGTAGTAGGTAGAGGAGAAGGAAGTTATCTTACCAGTCTCCAGTGGAAGAGGAAGAACAAGTCAAAGCATTGGAGGAGGGGCTTGCCCCCTTATGGTGAAATCTAGATGAGTGGTGACCGACTGGAAGGAGTAGACACACTAAGAGTGCTGTAGTCTTAGCTTCTGTGAAGTAAGGTGTGGTAGACAATGAGTATGTCTCCAAGATACTTATAACAAGCATGATTCACTAATTACTCTCCTGAATAATGTACAAACCTTTATATAGTTTTGGACCACTCATTTCACAGGAGATACAAAAGGTCCTAACATGAATTTGGAGGGAGAGTTGCACCTAACTTCATCTCCATGAGCGATTCCAGCTTGCTGGCGTAGCCGACCCTTCACCAACCACGAGGGAGGTAGTGGGTTGGTAAGGGTCGTCGGAACACCAGAGTCGCTAATCTCACGCGCGCGCACATTATGCATGAAAAAAGTTCTTCAACAACTATTATCTTTTTCAATTTTTAATGCAATGTCCTTGCGATTTACTAAAGAGTCTCTCAGGGCTGTGCAGAGGTGGGTCCATGATGGTGGTTCACTCCCTTTCCCCTTGAACCATTGATCTACGACTTCCTTCACACACTGCTTCACATCAGAAGGATTGTTTGTCTTTATGACATCGATGTCTGAGTCAGGCAATCCAAGGGCCTCTGCAAGGTCATCCCATTCCTTTGTTATGCCCTGCAGTGCTAGCCTCACATCACGACGACCTTCATTAAAAAAATATATGATAATTATTCTATCAATGGCATAGATAATCAACTCACTAGGAGGACCACCCTTCTGACAAGATTCAGGTTGTTTTTCTGGTTCTGAGGGAATTACTGAGAGTTCCAAAGTTGCCTGCCCTATTCCAACATCATTCTCACAGCTGATTGAATACATTCCACTATCTGCCTCAGTCACTCTACGAAAGATGATGGTGCCATCTTCGACCTTGAATCGCTTGGTGGCTGCCCCGCCTCCTTCCTTTGTTAGAGTGTGTCGAACACCTTCATCCAATGGAGGGCAGACAGAGAATTGGACAGTGGGTGTGGTCCCAGCTGCAGCCTCGATATAATCTGACTCGAGAGTGTATTCTGGCAAGCCTGCATTGAGGGAGGAAGACAGTGAATGAACAGATATTACACAATTGCTATGATGTAACTCACATTGGACTTGGAGGTTGAATGAAGCATGACCTTTGCCGATGGCATTGGAGGAGCTGATGACATACTTCCCTGCATCTCTCCTTTTCACTTTTCTGAAGCAAATATTACTCCCTTGGATGAAGATATTGTCTCGATGACAAGGTTGGCCATCTTCCCTGAATAAGGAGTAGTCCCTGAGGGGAGGCTCACATGATACCATCCACTGGACGTCCTGGTCACAGCCTTCCTTCACTTTCACATCACCAGGTAAGGAGTAGACTGGAGGACCTGCAATCAAGTACATCAGACATGAACACTCCACATCAATAGAACCATCTACACTGCACTTACTCAGCCCAAACCAGTACAGCCCACCATCTGGTAAAGGGTAGCTTCCATCTGGACACTTGAGTATGTATTGTTGGCTCCCCACTTCAACCACCTTATGGATTTTTCTGCACTTATCGCAAATCAGACTAAGGTTGTACTTCATCTTTTTCTCGTCATAGCTTAGGCTTTTGGTAGCTTGCACGATTCCATCCTGAAGCACAGCTCGAACTCGGTTGCAAACTGCCTTCTTGGAGAAATCTTCGATTCTCTTAGTTACAGGATCAGGACAGCACCTCACCTCCAGGTGGGTGGTCATGAACTTGAGGGTGATGGTGTCTTCATAGATGCCAAACTGGAACGATACCTGGTCACGGGAAATCTTATCGATGTCCAGGTTCCAATTGATCTTCCCCTCTTCTTCGTGAGTGAGGATGTAATGGACGAGGACACCGAATGCTCCCTTAGGGCAATGGCCACACTCAAACATGAAGGCTAAAGACTGGATGTCTGTCTGCTTCTCCTCCAGGGTGGACTCTGAGAGGTGGTTCAAGACGCAGGGAATAAAATACTTTTCCACTTCAGCTTGACGATCGTGGAAAGGAGCAACTATGCGCAGTTCCTTCAGGAGCTCGATCACCTCCTTAGGAGTGAGATTCGAAACTCGTGACTCAAAATGAAAGTCTACGAACGAATATATCCCCTTCTGTACTTCTGAATCATCTGCCATGGTGCCACCTCGCTTAAAGCTATTCACGATCAGATCTGTCACCAGATTGAAGAGGGCTTGTGGTTCTTTGACGATCACGTCTTTCAGACCCTTTGTGGGGAAGTAGCGGATTTGTCCGATCCTGCTGTGGAGGAATTGGAGCAGATGGTCTACTTCTCCTTCATTAATTCCATACTGAGAAACAGCTTGAGTGAACTCTTTGCGTTGAAGAAAAGGCTGACTGGAGTCTTGGAGTTCCAGGCTAGCAAGGAGATAGCTGAGGGGAAATCGGATACGAAACTCTTCACGAGAACGTATGAACTGGAGGACACGCGATCGAATATCTCCAAATACTTCACTCTCTTTTGTGTTATCGATAGCGAATATTGCTTGTTTCTTATCCGGATAGGCATAAACGACCAAGTCGTCGTACTTGTGCTCCTTGATGAGTGACTTGATTTCATCATCGATTTCTGCTATCTTCCTGTTGACGACAGCTTCTTTCTTTACCTCGTCTTCCAAATCCATGTTGGTGGCTTCATCTTGGACGACTGCAGGTCCACAAACCTCTTTCACGAGGCAGTCTTTGTGGGTGCCTGCTATGAAGACGTACGGCTTGTGCTTGGCAACGGAGGCGTCTGTCCTCATGGCGTCGATGCTGGATAACGTCTGCAGGAGAGCTTCCCTGATGGTCAGGGATGAGGTGTAGCAGTTGTCCTCACTCCCGTCTTCCTTTCGATAACTTATTCTAAAGTAATCAGTCAATTTGACATTCAAAGGGAAGAGAAAGACAAAGATGGCAAGACCAGCTACCAAAAGAGGGAGTAATTCTTGGAACTCTATCTGGCCACCTGTGTCCGACAGGTACAAAGAAATCCTATTCTCCAGAAATGGACGAATGCTCGTGAATTTTCCTTCGATTTTCAGGATCTTTCGAACATTAGCCAAAGTGCTTGGTGGTGGTGAATCATGTCGACTGCTTCCGTTATTGTACTTCGTTGGTCCTTGGGGGTCACCGACACTCTCACCCTCTTCAAATGTGACAAAACACTTCACACCCATCTGTCGCAGACAGCTGATGCCGAATTCGACTGTGTTCCAGTCATCGTTGTTGCCTATGTTGGCAGCGTGCATGGAGGCTTTGTCGTCAACAACATCGACAGCAATGATGCCATTCATGACACCAGTGGAGGGAGAAGCCTTCAGCAGCTTCTCTATCAGAGGAAGTTTCAAGAGTCGAGCAATGAGCGTGGATTTTCCCGAACCAGGGAGGCCTACGAACACCAGGTGTGCCAGTAATCTGTCGATGGATCCACTCCTCTTGATGTGCTTTTCAATTTGTTTAAAGAATTCTTGAATCTCATCAGACTCAGCAGGTGCTATGATAATTAAAGTATTCTAATTATAACCACCCATATAATATCTAAACCACCAACTGTCATATATTCCAATTCCAATGCAAGTTATCAAAACTATGAATGCAACTTACCATTGTCACCAGAAGGAGGAGGGTTAGAGGAGGCAGACAGAGGGGAAGGTTCAGGGGGAGTAGCTAAAGGAAATGAATACAAAGATGAAGAATTAAAACATCATTCAGCAGCCATGACTCTTTCCCTCCACCACTAGTACCATATTCAGTTCTAACTTGAAGTACTAACTCATTTCAATGCCAACAATGCTCAAGAATGGACAAAACAACTTTAAATTTTGGTCAAAATGGGTTATTACACACCTGGCACACTCCTTAGACAATGTTAACTGTCTCACAGAGAAAGAGAAAATTTTTCTGAGCAGAATGGTCCTTACTTTAGAACTATAGCACCTTCCCTTCAAAAGTTATACCTGTTTTTAACATTAATTAATTTCACCTACTTTTAATTAACCACTAATTACTACCTATTAATTATATCTCTACTGTACTGAGCGAACACCGTTATTTTAGCTCTGGGCTATTATCTATATTTAGAACATGTACTGCTACATTATCTAATTAGTGTTAAGTGGTTGAACATCTCTATACTCACAATCAAGTTGCCTGAGGGCTGATTCACGCCTGACTAATTCTTTATCAATAGCAAGAATCTCTTGTTTATAGTTATTGAACAATGTCTCCCACCCCTGAACCTCCTCCTGCAGGGATTGTTTCCTATCTGAAGACAGGGAGGGCTGAGCAAGCTCCCTCTTCCACTCAGCTATATCCTGCACACATGGAACACACATCAGGTATGGACTGGGCCACATGCCACGCCCTTATCACACCACTGCTACACTCATCACTCACCTGTTTACAGCCCTTTATCCTCCTCTGATGGGATGCCTTCCACTGTGAGGAGTGAGAGAGAGAAGGTGAGACAACCATACAACCAACACACAAAGATAGCCATCATGCACCACAAAAAAAACCACCACACGCACAGCATGTGAGCTACGGCTTCCAAACATGGAGAATGTGTAGAGTAAATCATCTATAAGATCAAGGGGTCCATGAGTCACTATGCCCCGCCCACTTCCCTCGGCAGACTCGTGAGCAAGTACAATAGCCTGAAAAAAATTGAGCAGGGGTCTAGTATGCAAGCCATTTGAGCTGCAAACTCCAAAGGTGGAGAATCTTCGTTATTTTTAATGCTTAATAGAGTCTAGGGGTGCATGAGTTGATGGACCTCACACACTTCCCCCGGCAGATATGTCATTGCTGAGTCAGCATATTGCCATAGAAATCGAAAGAGGTCTAGTAGCCGGTAGCAGACATGCCAGATGAGGTGTGCTCATGAAACATTGGGGCACATATGCTGGAGGTAGCTGCTCCAGCATTCCAATAAACAACCCATCCCTGCATACGAGCACCCCCCATTCTTTATACACTGTTGCTATGTAATGGCCTACTGTTGCTATGGGCCTAAGGTGCTGGCAGTGACTGTCTAGAGGGTCTTGTTGGAGATACTGGACCAACACAACAACACAGCAGCTATTTTCATAACAACTCACCCCCTGTAATTGCTTAATAGTAAGCTTCTGGAGCCACTGTATGTGAGGAAACAAAACGAGTCACAACAACCATGTTAGAATAGCAATGGACTAAGCTAGTAGTCTAGCTATAGAGAGAGACCTGGGACTAAAGTAACAAAAGTAACTATACATTAAAGCTTTCAATGATCATATCATAGAATGAAATACAGCTGCCCTTTAGTCGCGCGCCTAGATCTAGCTAGCTAGCTATAATCTGCGCATGTACATGTTAGCTATAATCTGCGCATGTTAAATAGAAAACCATTAAGTATTAAACTAACACCATTTGTCGACATCTCTTTCTTTACGCCCCAATCCTTGATCTCTAAAAATAGTTCTCATCCAAAAATGGAATTAGCTCCTACTACGGAGTATCTAATTATAAACCAGGATAGGACTCTGGGGAGGGGTGGGGACGGTCCCTTAATATAGATTGTCACTTGGCCACTCCCTTTCCTGTATGGCGTGTGATGAACAACAGTGACTATCATGTATCAAAAAAGAAAAAAAAAAGTGCTAGTAAAAAAAAAAAGTACAAGGAAAATTCATTATTAATGCTGTGATAAAATCAATGAAAGTTGAGACCAAACAGTTAGTTAGAGTTGAGTGGATGATCCAGTCAGTTTAAGGATGCCCTCAAACTGGTGTGCTCTGTTTTGAAGACCAGCATTGCGAAGATTGGTCAAAAACTACATACGAGTGAAAAGGAAACAATCATTAGTTAGGCATGATCATTGTCACAGGCACAGGGAGATCACAGTGTCCCAACTGTTCTCGGGAATCTCCCCCCTCACAACTAGCCTCACGGAGCCACGCCACGAGAGGAGTCAAGGGTGAAAGGGCTGGCTCAGCGAGACTACCTCACAACGAGGTCTACAATACTTACAGATCTTTTGTCTGTAATCATAACTCATTCAGGGTAAAGCCCCTAGCTAGAGTTGAACAGGGAAGTAGCTAATAGCCCTAGGGAATGATTGTACCGGCTCATAGTAGCGCATGGCGTATCTGAGGAGTTCACGAGTAGCACTGTCTGTGCTGAAACCTCCTGTCTTCTTCATCTGCTGCTGCTGGTACTGCATGAAGTAGAAAGTGTGTAGATCAGCACTGACTTCAAATTGGTTACTCTTTACTTTCTTTGGGGACGTATGTATGTATGCATTGGAAGACTCACTTCTGACAACTGTCTGAGGTAATACTGCATAGCATCCTCAGGGATCCTAGGCAGCTGCTTGACGTCACGGTAGTACTTCTTGACCTTTGTCTTGTAGCCCTGGACTTCTTTATTGTATAGCAGTTTACTGGTGGGAGAATCCTGTCAGAGTGAGAGGATTAAGGAAATCATTACTCCACTGGTTAGTGATTCATCTTAGTCATACAGTCCAGAGATGATGACTATATATTCACTTACAATGTTCAGTCTGATTTCTGCACTGGAGCATCCATCAATGAAAGCCTAAACAAATAAGATATAGTAATTGACCTCGTACATTGTATAACTGAATTTTGGTTAGCCAAGACTGATTCATCTTTTCCTATACCTAAGACTGTGAGCTATGTACCTCATTACTCCTTCACCTGTGCCACCACTGAGAGGCAAGCGTCCACTGTGTGGGACTTATTAATGTTGAAGACAAATTCGGGGTTCTTTATCATGTTCACCCAAAACCGAAGGGAGAAGGCATTGTTTTTCCACGTATGGACCACATCTGGGTCTGCTCCCACTGGAAACAGAACCGATCCTGCTGTCCACCTGTGAGGGCGGGGCATTCTGGTCTAGCGAGGGAGAGGACAAGGAGGAATGGTGCAGCATGTGGTCGCTCCGCAGATAGTGAGAAGGGACGTCCCCAGGAATGTAGCTTGCCTCGGAGCCTATAGCTGATACTGGTGGTGTACTCATCCCAGAACTATGTATGTATGTATGTATGTATGTATGTATGTATGTATGTATGTATGTATGTATGTATGTATGTATGTAAAGATATTAAAAATATTCTCAGTTTTTGGTTCCAACCTGTTTGGTTCCAGTATGGAGGATGTGGGGGTGACAGCCCCCATGGTGCGGATGTGAGGAGAGGTACTTCTAGTGAAGCGTGGGTCGTCTCCCTTGTGGTCTCTGGAGTTGGAAGCACTGGATGCAGTGCTGGAGTTGAAGATAGATGGAGTGGAGATCGAACACACTTACTAGCTAAATTACAGTGGAACCTCTGATGATGGATGCTATTGAAGAGGACAAACCTCTCGACAAAGGACGAAAGGATGGGTCTTATGAGTGTCCAAATTTGCTGCCAAATATAAACACACTGAATTTAGTATGCTTATAGTCTCATGGTAAGGGATGCTCAGTGATATGATAATCCTAGGGTGGACATACCCATATTCTTAACGTCCAATATCTTCATTATACTACCCCCCATAAGGATTTAGGTCTCAAAAACCTCCAATGCATGGTGTACTTAATTACCACCTCATCCCCCCCCCTCCTCATATACAGAAGACTTCAATAATGAAGATATGGACGTTTAAATATATTTTGTGGATATGTCCACCCTTAAGGGTGTTGATTGTGTACCTATGGGAAGGTTGGTTCTGATCTGGAGGACTGTCTGACCTGGTATGTTAGGATAGGCAGATTTGGAGGACATGGTGGGGAGAGGGGGGGTTGGTGTTACCGAGGGAGGAGTGAGGACCGCAGATGGTGGGTTTTGACCAGAGAGAATCCTGTAGGATAGTCCATTGAAAGTCATTCAGTTCAGTGACACCATAATATGAATAGCTTAAGACTGGAAGTGATCACAGTAATTATTCAAGTCTTGACTTAATTTCATACCGAGCATAGAGAATGTCTTCATCCAGGATTTTTGGACTACAACATTGGTGGTAGCGATACCCACAGATCTCATACCTGCGCTGCATAATTAAATGTATGGTAAAGGGTCACCATGCCATATCATGACCTTTGACCTACCATCCCAGTGTGATAAAACTGGTAAAGGGTAGACAACCTCATATACTATTATACTGTACTACAGCATATGCACTGGTATAGAGGATCTACACTCACTTGAAGCCTTACATTGCAGTATTGCCAAGTAATGAATATTTTCCTCACCCATATAAGGAACATGACCTACATCCATCCACAGAGCAACAAATGTAGAGGAACTTACAAAGTTGTGATGATTGGTTGGGTCCAAGGTGTTTCCAGCTCTGTACTCCACATAAACCTGCAGAATTAATAAATATCAACACTAAAGTGTGAGTATGGGGAGAGGGGGAGGGAGGGGAGGGGGAAAGGGAGGGGAGGGAGGGGGAGGGGAGGAGAGGGAGGGGGAGGGGAGAGGGAGGGAAGGTGAGGAAGGGAGGGGAGAGGGAGGGAAGGGAGGGGGAAGGAGAAGGGAGGGAGATTAGTACAATACTTGCCTCTTGTCCCCCAAGAAGGGCAGTGCTAGTGTTCCAGTCGACCATGAATTTAGGTTTATCAGCAAAAGGCACACATTGAGTGGTGGTCAGGTCTCGCGTTGTTATTGCTTTCTTCAGAGCTTGTTTGATGGTTTGATTAGTCTTCACATGAACCTACAAGAAATCATTATAATCTCTCAATAGTAGAGAAGTTGCATTATCCACTGTGAAAAGCTCTCAGTGTGGATTCTTATGGGATTAGGAAAAAGGTGTCCTAATTAGAGATGTCCTGGATACAGAGGTGTAGAGGTGTCCTGATTAAAGAGGTGTCCTAATTAGAGATGTCCTGGATAGAGAGGTGTAGAGGTGTCCTGATTAAAGAGGTGTCTTAATTAGAGATGTCCTGGATACAAAGGTATCCTGATTAAAGAGGTGTCCTAATTAGTGTCCTGGATACAGAAGTGTCCTGATTAAAGGTGTCCTAATTAGAGATGTCCTGGATGCAGAGGTGTCCTGATTAAAGAGGTGTCCTAATTATAGAGGAGTTTGAATTCCTGAGTAGAGGTGTCCTGAATAGAGAAGTGTCTTAGTTAGAGAGGTATGTGTTCTACTTACATGTCCTTTGACCTTCTGGGAGGAAAACCTTGATGAGACATCCGGGACTGGAACTGGGGGGACGAGGAAGACTGGGATGGAACTGGAATCAGCGAGATGCTGGAGGTGGAGGTGAGGGGTGGATGTGTCTTCATCATGGCAGATCCAGGTCATCAGTGATGGACTGGCTTACAGAACCATGGAGGGGTGTTGAACTGGCAGCAAGTGCTGAAGTGGAAATAGGTGGATATCATGATTTACATAACTGCATAGATTGTATAGGATCAGGTTTCTTAGGTCCTTGTAAATCACTACCTATTTCTACAAGTTATTAGAAGCTGCCAGACTTTAAGGATTTCACAGTGAACTCTGACCCCCAGCCCTGCTGTTGCTAGGCAATGTGTGTGTGGGTCAAACAGCAGGACAGGAGGCAAGTGTGGAAAGTCGTTTTCCAATAATTTTTCTTGTAAGTATTTTATGGGTGGAGCCATCAAAATTTGAGTGGTCAGGTACATAGATTAGTACTGTCACTTATCAGAGAGTGCGGTAGCACTCTCTATAGCTATGTAGGGATGACTCGGACGGCCGCGCGCGCCGCCTATAGACTAATACAAAAGTGAAATTCCAGTTCCCCCACTTAGACCTAACAAAAGCTACTGTGAATGATTATCCAGCCTACTAGAGCCTACTACAATGTGCAGACCAAGTTTCAGGACCAGGGAGCTTACCGTTTCAGAAATACGACAAGCAGGTAAATCGCTATATTCTTCTTCTTCTCTATTATTATTATTATTATTCTTCTTCTTATTATTCTTCTTAGACAACCATATCTCTCGAACCACTCAAGCTACAGCTATGATTTCTGGACAAATCCACTCCAAATTCTACCAACTACGATCTTTTCTACTCGTTGATCCTCGAAAGAGTCGATGAAAAAGGAGACACTAAGGAGCACAGCACTCGACTAATTCAATTAGGAAGCCATCTTTTCTATAATACGCATGCGCATGTATTTGATATCCAATTATTCGAAATTATAATATTATTCAGCTGCCTCTAGCTAGCTAGCTATATGTAGCTAGAATAGTGATAATGATGATAGACTACTGTATCGACTCGGGGATTTAGATTCAACAAGGTAGACTCTATTTCAGCATCTTCTACCTCCACCTTGACTCGTTGATAATGATTGGGCTGGTATGCTATTGGAGAACTATTCTTCTTTCATCTGTCCCTGCATACACATAGAAGAATGAACTCTATACATAGCTAAAACCATAAAAGAGAGGAAAAAAGACCAGGAACAAGTAAGGGAAAAAGCATTTCGTGAAATGAAAAAAAGATGTAGGGATGACCACTGCTCAAAAAAGTAAGGAAACAAGAAGGATGGAAATGGGATCAATCTTTGTTCTGTATATCCAGCCAACAATCCCTACATATACGTCAGGTAACTTCAGATTATAGTGTAGTAATGTGTGTATATGTAGGGATTGTTGGCTGGATATACAGAACAAAGATTGATCCCATTTCCATCCTTCTTGTTTCCTTACTTTTTTGAGCAGTGGTCATCCCTACATCTTTTTTTCATTTCACGAAATGCTTTTTCCCTTACTTGTTGCAAAGTGTGGTGACTGGCACAATTGATTACATGGTGCATACATGCTTCCATGTCCTTCTTTTTGTGCATGCAGCTATGACTGTGTTCCCAGAACAAGGCACAATTATCCTCACCATGCCACAGCCTGTCTGAGACAGCACTACTGTAGGATGGTTGTCCATAAGGAATGAGAAACACATAGCATGATTTGAGAACTTCTGTACTTTTTGGTGCCTAGAAAATTCACGATCTTTACAATTTCATTTGAGCATGCAATATAAAACTTACATCAGATCCATGATTGGTTGCTAGGACAGTAGGTATCTAGGTATCTCAGCACAGAGATTCAGAAGTATAGAACACCCAAAAAGTGGGAGTGGCTGAGGAGGCGGAGTCCCACACTGAATAAGGTTGCATGGGAAGGTATTACGGTGGACTGTGAGTATGTCTCCAAGATACACCAATGTTATTCACTCACTAATTTCTATTTTAGTGATGTATTTTGACCTCTAGTTTGGACCACTCATTGCATGCAGGAGACACAAACCTTTTATGAATTTGAAGGGAGAGTTCCTCATAGGACAGTTTCTCCACCCCTTCTACGTCTAACTTCGACCATAGATATAAGAGACTTGTGATCGTGCATGTATATGTCTCGAGAAACTATGGCGCCTCCCCTTTACCCAGCTTCCTTTGATAAGGAAGGTAAAGGTCGACGTCGCCGTAAGACTAATCTCTCGCCCGCGCCATCCATCAAGTCGTCGATCGACGAGTAGACATGCTTTTTTCCTTCCCTATTATGCTAGCTATGCTCCAATGCCAGAACCCCTGCCCTATTATGCTCAACAAAAAAGCCGGTATAAGTAATGCATAATTGCAGCCTTTCATCATAATTTTATCAGCAGCAAGTTAGTTTGCTGGAACATTTAAGCAGCAGAAGACAGTTGTAATAGTTACCACCACCAATTACATAGGTGGCTGCTCTAATTCAGCAGTTAATACAAAGGAACTCAAGAGTCCACATCAATACCTCCATATCTGCCAACCCCTGGAAGTAAAAATCCCCTAATACAGTATTCCATCATTATCTCGCTGTCCTTTTCTAGCTAGCTACTATGATGCAGCTAGCTGGCTATTATTTTTTACATCATCGTTTTTTTTAAAACAGTTTTTGATCCTCAATACCACTACCACACTCCACACCACCGATTTGTTTGATGTGCAAATAGTTTCCTCTCCAGTGAAGTCACTGCAGTGGCAGAGTGGGATGAATCATGTCCTTGCAGCTTCTAACAATGAGGTGACAGTGACACCATACTATTTACTTTTCAAGCATTATTCGATAAATGATTATTTCTTACACAAACAAGACCTTAAGACAGCAATAATTTCCACAAAACAAATTCAATACAGGGAAGAAAAAAATTAAAAGGCCATAATACGTAGGGTTAGCTAGTCTGTACTTTTATCTATAGTAGTTTCTGTGAACAAACATTATGTTGTCTTCAATAATGATCTCTACATCACTATACCTCCCACTAAGCTGCTTTAATTCTTCATGTCAGTGCAAAAGTGTTCTGCTTGGTTTAGGCAGTGATGTTGAAGGCAGCATAATTTTTATGCTTGTTCACAGAAACTGTTATAGGTAAAAGTACAGACTAACCCTACATGGCCTTTTATTTAGCATATATTTTTTCCCTTCACTTGTTTTCTTTTATATGACCTTTATTTACTGTATCAACTCATGTTTAGTTAATAGTTTACTTGCAAATGAAATTTTTAAAATGGCTGACATAGTATCGTAAAAGTCGTTTGATATGAGTTATTCAGGAGTGAATAGCTAGTTATTACATTCTTTAGATATTCATGGTTCCCTTAGAAGAATGTGCCACCAATTCAAACTGCTTTAGCTGCATTACTGAGGACAACCCTCTGTGTGGATGGTGTGTGGTGGAGAACAAGTGTTCCCGACAGTCACAGTGCAGGGATGGATACTCCACCAGAAGCATCAGGTGGTTCGGAAGCAGTGGCCTATCATCTAACATCAATGAGAAGTGCATCTCAATTACAGTGACACCTGCTAATATTGTCGTACGAAATGCACGACCCGTAAGTTATTCATGATAAGTAGCTACTGTATAGCTGCTGAAGAAAAGGCCTCCTACAAAGGGTGCTAGAAACCAAGTTTCCAAAAGTATTTGGAGAGATTGATAGAACTTCGTATAGTCACAGTACGTAGCTGGTAGTGGAACATATCACATAGTGCTTTGTCATGGCCACACAATGAGAGGAGAAAATGTTATCACGAGGCCCCGTACAGCTGTAATAATTTCCCTGAAATCAGCAAGAAATTATCACAATTAAAGACTTACAGGAGTCTTGTAGTGCAAAAAATTGAAAACTAGCTAAAGGGTATTGCAGTATTCTCATGTATAATAATTAACTAATAATGTGTAGCTTGCAAACTTTACGAGCAGCAGTTTTTAACATTTTGCACCATTGCTAGCTACAGTAATATTAACAACTATACATTAATTTTTATAATGAAATTGATCGATTCATTTCTTCCGATTCAGTTGAGCGTAACAGTTCTGGGTCCAGGACTTCCGGCTCTTCTTTATAGAAATGAAATATACCTGTGTCATTTAGAAGACTTTAAGGGAAGGTTCGTCATCAATGTCCCAGCAATGGTGGTCGAAGAATTAAGAAGATACTCCTGTGATATTAATGATGAGCTGCGTGCATATGAAAATCTCGTTTCTGGTATAGCTAGCTAGCTAATGGCCACAATAATAATTAAGATACATTATGCATATTTTTTAAATGTCCATATTAGGGCTAGGGCTAGGGCTAGGGGGCTATAATAATGGATACAACCTTTTGTCCCTATAGTAGAGAGACTGCCCTCTTTTGGAGGTTTTTTTTTGTATAGAGTAGCGATTCCGGAAGCCATACATTTCCTGAAACTTTTGGCCGGCCAGCGCAGCCTGACGGTTATAGAAGCGCTTGATGTTTAGATATCATTAGCTAGCTTATAACAAGGCCTACCTGCTGGTGTGGGTTAACCAAGGAACAGGTGAAGCACATAGATGTTATACAGATTTACCGTTTTCCCCATATAAATCTCCGTAGAACTAAAAATCAACGGCGCTAACTGTGAACATAACACACTGGTTCATTTGGTGTTTGAGTAGTTAGTACATTTATTAAGCTGCTGCTGGATATGAGTTAAGCGTTCATGTGTTGATTGATCTTTGAGATAGAGCTAGTTATATGTGGGCATGTCTTGCTTCCGGAATCACTATAATAGAGTGTACGTTGTACGGTACTACCTGCAGTAGTTACTTAGCTAGCTCTCATTGCCTTTCTTCTTCCTTTTTCCTTTAGTATTGCACTTCAGTTTTTTGAGCTCAGTAATTACTGTGCCATTTGGCAGGACAGAAAATGTCACATCGACAATAAGATGTGATATTCTTGATAGGTAAACGTGCATAATGAACCTACTACTTACGTATAACTACTAACGTACATACTTATCATCATCAGCTGTAGTAGGTGTTTTGAAGCCAGAGGCATTTGTAAGTGGTGTTCATTTGCCAAGAGTTGCATAGTAAGGACTGATGTTACTTGTTCAGAGGTAAAAATCACTCTTAGTTTATTGTACTGGACATGCATGTGACATGCATGTGACATTCCAAGGTATAATTTATAGCTAATGCTATAGAATTATAATTCAATTAGCCAAGTGGTAGCCATGTTATTTCTCTAGACTTAATGAAAATTCTTATGTCCTGGCTACAGTGGTTGGACTGGAGCTAAGAAGAAGTGGTATGGAATCTTTTAACTGATTTCTACCTAAGAATGTCATATGTACCAAGGAGAATAGCCAGTCAACTATTACCCCTATAGTAATAATCATCTCATAATCATCACAGGTCTATGGCTCAAGATGTCCAACACTTGACATTGAGAGAGGTGCAAACAATTACACTCTTCAAGTTCGACACCAATCTGAAATCACGCTCACCACCAGAAATTTAGTAAGGAAAATCATTAGCTATATGTTCTTCTTCAGAAGAGCAATTATTAATACTATTGGGTTAGTGAAGTGAATTTCATGTAGAAAAGTATCTATTGGGATCATAGTGTAATCACTTTCTGTGACAACAGAAGCTATTTCATAAGAAGATCATTATTTAGTGCATGAGCTCTTTTTCTGGAGTGCCAATTGCCATTTGCATTAAAAAAAAAGCAAATCCAGAATACAATATGGTCATCATCAACCCACATGCAAAGCATACACTATGAATTAGCTATGACTTATAATCATGACCTTTAACCTTTGTTCAGTTCCCTGGTTACCGCTACATGTGTGTGATTAGAAACAGAACGTTCAATGCTACAAGGAACAATGAAACATCTCTCACTTGTCAAGTTAGAAATCATAATGTAAGTATAATAGCTATAGCTATTATAATATACAATGTCATAGAATTCATGCATCCTAAAAAATCATACACTCTTCTCTCACCATGCATGATCTGTAGCTCCAAATAACTTCTGGTACTGATTTTGAAGTGATTGATATTGGTGTTACTTGGAACGGGACTAGGTTTCAGAATGACAGGATTGAAACCGTCAACGCTCCAAGTGGTGAGGAAACTAACTAGCTACACTTGTAGTACAGCTGGGGCTATAGCTAGGCTAGCTATGTGTTTGTGCTGAGATAGCAAACTCTCTATCTACACACTGCTTCTCCCCAAAGGTGTTTACTTGACTTGTATATAATGTATATGTGATCAGAAAGCTGTCCTATAACAGGAGAGAAACATTACTACATTACTGTATTACTGCATTACTGCATTACTGCATTACTGTATTACTGTATCACTGCATTACTGCATTACTGCATTACTGCATTACTGCATTACTGCATTACTGTATCACTGCATTACTGCATTACTGCATTACTGCATTACTGCATTACTGTATCACTGCATTACTGCATTACTGCATTACTGCATTACTGCATTACTGCATTACTGCATTACTGTATTACTGCATTACTGTATCACAGTGAAAGATTCTACTGTATCTATTATTTTTGCCATTATTATCCCCAGCTAGCTAACTATAGCTACACAGCTAACTATAGCTACACAGCTAACTATAGCTACACAGCTAACTATAGCTACACAGCTAACTATAGCTACACAGCTAGAGCTGTAGCCTTTTAGTATTATTATTTCATTATTATAATTTTTTCAGTTACTCTCTATGACTGCCGGCGCTTGGACACACAATATTGTTCTAAGTGTATCGGACGACGAAGCACACTGGGAATCAAGTGTGGATGGTGTGCCCACCCAACTTCAACTTGCTTCTTCCCTGAAGAATGCAGACAGCAGCCTGCTCCTTTGATCACTAGTAAAGGACAGTGTCCAGCTCCTGTGATTACAGGGTTCTCTCCTTCCTCTGGCCCTCCTGATGGAGGGACTATCCTTACCATCAGAGGAAGAGACTTAGGTGTGGTATTTAGCGATTTCATTGAAGCTGGTGGCAGCATCACAGTTGGAGGAGTGATTTGCACTCCACTCAACATGAATTACATCTCTGGAGTGCAGGTGCTCTGTCGGACTGGATCAGGAATGGGAGAAGGAGCACAAAGAGTGGAGGTTAATCTCATGAGAGATGCAGGAATAAGCACAGGCAGACTGGATGGTTTCATGGTGGTGTTGCCTACGGTGAACAGTGTGGAGCCAGCATTTGGCCCCATAGCAGGTGGCAGTAGGTTGACTATCAATGGCACTGGATTGGACATTGGAACCTCCACAAGAATCACACTAGATGAAGCAAGGGGACTTGAATGCAGAGACATGTGAGTCATTGAGTTTGTGGCTTGCTGTTTATCACTGCACAATTGCAGAGTGAGGACTTCCACTCAGATAACTTGTACCAGCACTAACACCTCCTCCCCTTCCTCCTCTCCTACTCCACTGGTGGTGCACATTGATGCTCAGAACATCCGAGGAAGTGGAGTTCAGTTTCAATACAGAAATAACCCTAGATTCACTTCAATTTATCCAAAAAACACCATTAAAAGGTGAGTCTGATATAATTATTGTATTGTATCTGGGTAGCTAACAAATTCGAAATAAATATTATTTAGTGGTGGAATAACAGTTAATTTCACTGGGGTTGACCTGGATGTATCTCAGAACCCTCAACTTACTATTTATGGAGTGATGGTGAGTTGTCATAAAGTTGAACCTCTGAATAATGGACACACTAAGTCTTGGGATTCATATAACCTTTCGTCTTTTGTAGAGAAGGTTGTCCTCTTTTCGAGGTTATTGAGAGTGGATAAGTAATATTTAGTTCACTCTTTTCTAGCTCTAAGTGTTTTAATGCACCATGCATTAAAACACATGGAGCTAGAATAGAGTGATCTAAAAATTTTAGTGCTGATCACATGACTTGTGACCAATCAAATTCCAGTTGGTCCTTACACAACCCTAGCCCTAGCTAGCCTAGCCCTAGCCTAGTACCTAGCAAGCTCTGACATACTTTGGTTCAGTAAGAATGCTTTAATTTAATGATATTCAAAAAAATAAACGAGGTAAATTCCTGAGTTTTTCCTGTTTGAAACCCAATGTAATAAGTGAAATGCTAAAGTCTATAAAAGAAAATATTGAGACATGTACTTACTGTAAGCACTAGGGACTGAGGCTGGAAGGTCATAGTCCTAGTGGATCTTCCACTAGGCTCCTATGTACCTTCAGCACAGTTACCCAAGTGTGCACTAAACATTTAGTGCACATAAAAGTGTGCTTTATGAGATTTAAAGTACACTTTTCAGAGGATCTGATTGGTCACAAGTCATGTGACCAGCACTAATTATCATGCAAAGGTAGATGTCCTATGTTGAGAAGTTTGAAGTGTCCTTTATTGTTTCCATGTATAATAGTCATTGCTATTACCCACTGATCTCTTTATACTTTTCAGAGTCCTTGCTACAATGTGGATCCAATGTCTCTTTCTTGTATTACTCCAAAGCTACCTTTTGACAAACTGGACACTATCAACTACACACTGCATCTGGACCATGCTCCTTCTCCTGATTTCACTGCTCCTGACCTTCAATTGTCAGTCAGAAAAGACCCCTCTGATTTACAGCTTCTCACTAAAAATGTAGCTAGGGGTTCGGTTTCAGTGATTGTGACCATAAATGTAAGTGGGGTAGTCATGGAACACTTTCTTGCAAGTGCTAGAATAACTCCTCACTGTTTTATCTACCCTAAACTAGTCAGCTCTATTGTGCATGCACTGCAAAGACAGTCATTTATAACAATAGCTAGCTACCTCAATTCTTAACCAAAATTAATTTCAAGTTTCAAAAACCATGATTGATCAGCTCTCTAGACTCGCTGGTGTTTAAAAAGTGAAATTTGGTCAAGAATTGAGAAAGATAATCTAGGCTTGAAAGCTATAGCTATTGGTAGCTAGTTATAATTGTTAATTTATTCACTGTCTTTGTATTTTACACTTTTGTTTTTTTCTCTCTCCTTTCAGGGACAAAATCTGACATCTGTAGAGACAAGGGAGATGAGAATTCTTGTTGGAAACGAGCATTGCAGGATCCTATCAATTAATGATAACCAGGTAGCAGTCTAGAACTTGTAATAAAGTAAAACTCTATCGACATGATTCTGTGCAGCTAACGTGCATATTAGCATCAGGAGATCCTCAGTCTGGGACTAATACTGCCAGAGTCACTGTGAGTCAATGGAAACAACTAGCTAGCTATTAGCTATGGTGGGACCTCTGAATAGGTAATGGACTCACTTGAGATCCAAACTTTCATCCTTTGTAGAAGGTCATCCTCTTGAGAAGCTTGTCCCCCTTTCGAAGTCTATCAGAGGTTCCACTGTAGTCAGAAAGATTCTGTAGGTGTTGCGCTAATCATGTGACCATTTACAAGTTATCATGTGACTCCTCTCCAAGTGGCAAACCCCTATTTAGCTATGTAGCATCTATAACTAACTTCCCATTAATTTTAGCTACTACAATTTATGTAGCTAAAGTACACTACATCATTATAATAATTATATAGGTTACCATTGGAAGACATTTGAGTTATGTACTTGATGAGGAATTAGCCTTTATTTCTAGTTCTGTCAATGATGCCCCTCTTCAAGTGATTTTACCTGTTGCTATTATCTCTTTCCTGTTGATAAACATTGTTATCCTGGTCATAATCGTCGCTAGGCACTATAAGAAGCGCTTCAAACTCCACTTTAGTCCTTCAGCAGTTACATTAGAATGTTCAGCTAGTGAGAAATACAGAGAACATAGATACTAATTATTGCTAGCTTGCTAAAAATCATTCCTTAAAATTTAATGATTAATTTGTGGCCTTTATAGCTATTGCTACTCAGGGGTGTAGATAACCTTGATAGGGTGGGGGGCTAAGGGTTATAGTATGCATGCCAATATGGCTGCATAAGCAGCTGGATGTGCCTCCTCCCACAGAGTGAGAAGGCCAAAAAAAATAAAATGTAGCAATTCATTCATTTAGCTTCAGATATGTAGAATGTTAATGAATTGTAACAGTTACTGTAGTACAATGCATACTTGGACAATTTAATTCAAAAATTATTATTGCTAAAACGGTGGGGGGGGGGGGGGGGGGGGGGGGGCTTTAGCCCCCAAAGCCACCCCTTATCTACATCTATGCTACTACATAATGATTTCACATACACAGGATTATAATTGTAATAAAGTGAATAATGGACACACTTGGAACCAACACCAGCTAACCTTTTGTTATTAATTTGTGGGAAGGTTTTCCTCTTTTGGGGGTCATTTTGTATAGAGTAAAGGTATTTTAGATTGTCCTCTTTATCAAAGGTTTCACTGTAGATAGGGAGAGGGTTGCTTGCAGGTTAATATTATGAAAGAGAACAGGGGCGTGGCTCTATTAACTGTGGTTTGAATAATAACGACCCTTTCCTTCTAAATTCATAGTACTACAATTAATGCACATCAATAAAATCATAATAGCACAAAACAGTTAATTGTGATCATAACAATGGGCAGCGTGATTTGGTTCTTTGGGAGGAGGGGGCAGGTTGAGAAGAATCTTCATGGGTTAAGTGGAGGACCTGCAAAGTACAAATTTGATAAAACTGGGCGTGTATCATGCTTCATTACAATGGTACATTGATCAGAGAGGGACTAACCTGTTTGATGTGGAGTGGAAGGAGAACTAGTAACTATGTGCAGTTTTTCTAAGTGAGAGAGAAACATTTAAATTCCACTTCTCAAACATCAATCCACACACTTACCTCTCCTGATGGTGATGGCTATCTTTGTGTGACCAGTCTTGTCAAGTGCTGTAGCCAGACTTTCCCAGCTGGGAGGACCACTTGTTTTGAAGACGTTGTCATCACCCCTTAACCATACTCCAACCATGTCATCAGGAAGGCTCGTCATTCTCTTCAAATTGTTGAAATCCAATCCGAGAGCTGTCCCCAATGTTATCACCTCATCATTGTTCAAGGCCTTTAGTAATGAAGACACCTGAAAATGGTCAACTGTTCCCAGAGGACTTTGAGCGGCTGAAGTGTACATAGTGTATGTGAGAATAGAGGGAGGGGAGAATTATTGATTCATATATCTATTACTGTACTCTTTAGTGGTTTTTTGCGAGGTTGGGGGCCCCTATTCCTAACCCTATTGATAATTAGTACAATACTCACCAGCTTTAGGACTGTCAGTTGTTGTTTTGGTAGAAAGATTCACCACTAACTCCAAGGTTGCCTGTCCCTTTCCAACGTCATTCTCACAGCTGATGTGGTAAGTTCCACTGTCATCCACGATCACTCTACAAAAGGTGATGGTGCCACCTTCGACCTTGAATCGTTTGGTTGCAGCTCCGCCTCCTTCCTTGGTTAGAGTGTGTCGAACATCTTCATCCAATGGAGGGTAGCAGTCCACGGAGAATTGGACAGTGGGAGTGGTCCCAGCTACAGCCTCAATGTAATCCAACTCAAGATTATATTTTGGTGAACCTGCACGGAGGAAGGAAAGTGTATCACGTTAATATTAGGTATTTAAATCAAAACTCACATTGGACTTGGAGGTTGAATGAAGCATGACCTTTGCCGATGGCATTGGAGGAGCTGATGACATACTTCCCTGCATCTTTCTTTTTCACTTTTCTGAAGCAAATATTACTCCCTTGGATGAAGACATTGTCTTGGCGAAAAGGTTGGCCATCTTCCCTGAATAAGGAGTAGTCCCTGAGGGGAGGCTCACATGATACCATCCACTGGACGTCCTGGTCACAGCCTTCCTTCACTTTCACATCACCAGGTAAGGAGTAGACTGGAGGACCTACAATCAAGTACATCAGACATGAACAATCCAAACTAATACAACCATCTTCACTGCACTTACTCAAACCAAACCAGTACAGCCCACGATCTGGTAAAGGGTAGCTTCCATCCGGACACTTGAGTATGTATTGTTGGCTCCCCACTTCCACCACCTTATGGATTTTTCTGCACTTATCGCAAATCAGACTAAGGTTGTACTTCATCTTTTTCTCGTCATAGTTTAGGGTCTTGGTAGCCTGCTTTAGTCCATCCTGAAGCACTGCTCGAACTCGGTTGCAAACTGCCTTCTTGGAGAAATCTTCGATTCTCTTAGTTACAGGATCAGGACAGCACCTCACCTCCAGGTGGGTGGTCATGAACTTGAGGGTGATGGTGTCTTCATAGGTGCCAAACTGGAACGATACCTGGTTACGGGTAATCTTATCGATGTCCAGGTTCCAATTGATCTTCCCCTCTTCTTCGTGAGTGAGGACGTAATGGACGAGGACCCCAAATGCCCCCTTAGGGCAATGGCCACACTCAAACGTGAAGGCTAGGGACTGGATGTCTGTTTGCTTCTCCTCCAGGGTGGACTCTGAGAGGTGGTTCAAGACGCAGGGGATAAAATACTTTTCCACTTCAGCTTGACGATCGTGGAAAGGAGCAACTATGCGCAGTTCCTTCAGGAGCTCGATCACCTTCTTAGAGGTGAGATTCGAAACATGCGATTCAAAATGAAAGTCTACAAACGAATATATCCCCTTCTGTACTTCTGAATCATCTGCCATGGTGCCACCTCGCTTAAAGCTATTCACGATCAGATCCGTCACCAGATTGAAGAGGGCTTGTGGTTCTTTGACGATCACGTCTTTCAGACCCTTTGTGGGGAAGTAGCGGATTTGTCCGATCCTGCTGTGGAGGAATTGGAGCAGATGGTCTACTTCTCCTTCGTTAATTCCATACTGAGAAACAGCTTGAGTGAACTCTTTGCGCTGAAGAAAAGGCTGACTGGAGTCTTGGAGTTCCAGGCTAGCAAGGAGATAGCTGAGGGGAAATCGGATACGAAACTCTTCACGAGAACGTATGAACTGGAGGACACGCGATCGAATATCTCCAAATACTTCACTCTCTTTTGTGTTATCGATAGCGAATATCGCTTGTTTCTTATCCGGATAGGCATAAACGACCAAGTCATCGTACTTGTGCTCCTTGATGAGTGACTTGATTTCATCATCGATTTCTGCTATCTTCCTGTTGACGACAGCTTCTTTCTTTACCTCGTCTTCCAAATCCATGGCGGTGGCTTCGTCTTGGACGACTGCAGGTCCACAAACCTCTTTCACAAGGCAGTCTTTGTGGGTGCCTGCTATGAAGACATACGGCTTGTGCTTGGCAACGGAGGCGTCTGTCCTCATGGCGTCGATGCTGGATAACGTCTGCAGGAGAGCTTCCCTGATGGTCAGGGATGAGGTGTAGCAGTTGTCCTCACTCCCGTCTTCCTTTCGATAACTTATTCTAAAGTAATCAGTCAATTTGACATTCAAAGGGAAGAGAAAGACAAAGATGGCAAGACCAGCTACCAAAAGAGGGAGCAATTCTTGGAACTCTATCTGGCCACCTGTGTCCGACAGGTACAACGAAATCCTATTCTCCAGAAATGGACGAATGCTCGTGAATTTTCCTTCGATTTTCAGGATCTTTCGAACATTAGCCAAAGTGCTTGGTGGTGGTGAATCATGTCGACTGCTTCCGTTATTGTACTTCGTTGGTCCTTGGGGGTCACCGACACTCTCACCCTCTTCAAATGTGACAAAACACTTCACACCCATCTGTCGCAGACAGCTGATGCCGAATTCGACTGTGTTCCAGTCATCGTTGTTGCCTATGTTGGCAGCGTGCATGGAGGCTTTGTCGTCAACAACATCGACAGCAATGATGCCACTCATGACACCAGTGGAGGGAGAAGCCTTCAGCAGCTTCTCTATCAGAGGAAGTTTCAAGAGCCGAGCAATGAGCGTGGATTTTCCCGAACCAGGGAGGCCTACGAACACCAGGTGTGCCAGTAATCTGTCGATGGATCCACTCCTCTTAATGTGCTTTTCAATTTGTTTAAAGAATTCTTGAATCTCATCAGACTCGGCAGGTGCTATGATAATTAAAGTATTCTAATTATAACCACCCATATAATATCTAAACCACCAACTGTCATATATTCCAATGTAAGTTATCAAAACTATGAATGCAACTTACCATTGTCATCAGGAGGAGGGTTAGAGGAGGCAGATAGAGGGGAAGGTTCAGGGGGAGTAGCTAAAGGAAATGAATACAAAGATGAAGAATTAAACATCATTCAGCAGCCATGACTCTTTCCCTCCACCACTAGTACCATATTCAGTTCTAACTTGAAGTACTAACTCATTCAATGCCAACAATGCTCAAGAATGGACAAAACAACTTTAAATTTTGGTCAAAATGGGTTATTACACACCTGGCACACTCCTTAGACAATGTTAACTGTCTCACAGAGAAAGAAAAAAATTTTCTGAGCAGAATGGTCCTTACTTTAGAACTATAGCACCTTCCCTTCAAAAGTTATACCTGTTTTTAATATTAATTGATTTCACCTACTTTTAATTAACCACTAATTACTTCCTAAGGGCTATTAATTATATCGCTACTGAGTGAACACCGTTATTTTAGCTCTGGGCTATTATCTATATTTAGAACATGTACTGCTACATTATCTAATTAGTGCTAAGTGGTTGAACATCTCTATACTTACAATCAAGTTGCCTGAGGGCTAATTCTCGCTTGTCTAGTTCTTTATCAATAGCAAGAATCCATTGTTTGCGTTTATTGATCCTTGTCTCCCTCCCCTGAACCTGCCACTGCAGGTATATTTTCCTATCTGAGGGCTGAGCAAGCTCCCTCTTCCACTCAGCTATCTCCTGCACACATGGAACACACATCAGGTATGGACTGGGCCACATGCCACGCCCTCATCACACCACTGCTACACTCATCACTCACCTGTTCATAGTTCTCTATATCCCTCTGACCCACTGCCTTCACCTGTGAGGAGTGAGAGAGAGAAGGTGAGACAACCATACAACCAACACACAAAGACAGCCATCATGCACCACAAAAAAAAACCACCACACGCACAGCATGTGAGCTACGGCTTCCAAACATGGAGAATGTGTAGAGTAAATCATGCTCTATAAGATCAAGGGGTCCATGAGTCACTATTCCCCGCCCACTTCCCTCGGCAGACTCGTGAGCAAGTACAATAGCCTGAAAAAAATTGAGCAGGGGTCTAGTATGCAAGCCATTTGAGCTGCAAACTCCAAAGGTGGAGAATCTTCGTTATTTTTAATGCTTAATAGAGTCTAGGGGTGCATGAGTTGATGGACCTCACACACTTCCCCCAGCAGACATGTCAAGGAATTTTGCTGAGTCAGCATATTGCCATAGAAATCGACAGGGGTCTAGTAGCCGGTAGCAGACATGCCAGATGAGGTGGGCCCATGAAATATTGGGGCACATATGCTGGAGATAGCTGCTTTAAGGTTGAGTAGTCCAGCATTCCAACAAACAACCCATCCCTGCATACGAGCACCCCCCATTCTTTATACACTGTTGCTATGTAATGGCCTACTGTTGCTATGGGCCTAAGGTGCTGGCAGTGACTGTCTAGAGGGTCTTGTTGGAGATACTGGACCAACACAACAACACAGCAGCTATTTTCATAACAACTCACCTCCTCTAACTCCTCAATAGTAAGCTTCTGGAGCCACTGTATGTGAGGAAACAAACCGAGTCACGACAGCCATGTTAGAATAGCAATGGACTAAGCTAGTAGTCTAGCTATAGAGAGAGACCTGGGACTAAAGTAACAAAAGTAACTATACATTAAAGCTTTCAATGATCATAGAATCAAATACAGCTGCCTTTAGTCGCGCGCCTAGATCTAGCTAGCTAGCTATAATCTGCGCATGTACATGTTAGCTATAATCTGCGCATGTTAAATAGAAAACCATTAAGTATTAAACTAACCTCATATTTCGACATCTCTTTCTTTAGGCCCCAATCCTTGATCTCTAAAAATAGTTCTCATCCAAAAATGGAATTAGCTCCTACTACCGAGCATCTAATTATAAACCAGGATAGGACTCTGGGGAGGGGTGGGGACGGTCCCTTAATATAGATTATCACTTGGCCACTCCCTTTCCTGTATGGCCGGCTGGTATGGTGTGATGAATAACAGTGACTATCATGTATCAAAAAAAAAAAAAAAAAAAAAAAGTGCTAGTAAAAAAAAAGTACAAGGAAAATTCATTATTAATGCTGTGATAAAATCAATGAAAGTTGAGACCAAACAGTTAGTTAGAGTTGAGTGGATGATCCAGTCAGTTTAAGGATGCCCTCAAACTGGTGTGCTCTGTTTTGAAGACCAGCATTGCGAAGATTGGTCAAAAACTACATACGAGTGAAAAGGAAACAATCATTAGTTAGGCATGATCATTGTCACAGGCACAGGGGGATCACAGTGTCCCAACTGTTCTCGGGAATCTCCCCCCTCACAACTAGCCTCACAGAGCCACGCCACGAGAGGAGTCAAGGGTGAAAGGGCTGGCTCAGCAAGACTACCTCACAACGAGGTCTACAATATGAACAGGGAAGTAGCTAATAGCCCTAGGCTATGATTGTACCGGCTCATAGTAGCGCATGGCGTATCTGAGGAGTTCACGAGTAGCACTGTCTGTGCTGAAACCTCCTGTCTTTTTCATCTGCTGCTGCTGGTACTGCACAAAGTAGAAAGTGTGTAGATCAGCACTGACTTCAAATTGGTTACTCTTTGCTTTCTTTGGGGACGTATGTATGTATGCATTGGAAGACTCACTTCTGACAACTGTCTGAGGTAATACTGCATAGCATCTTCAGGGATCCTAGGCAGCTGCTTGACGTCACGGTAGTACTTCTTGACCTTTGTCTTGTAGCCCTGGACTTCTTTATTGTATAGCAGTTTACTGGTGGGAGAATCCTGTCAGAGTGAGAGGATTAAGGAAATCATTACTCCACTGGTTAGTGATTTATCTTAGTCATACAGTCCAGAGATGATGACTATATATTCACTTACAATGTTCAGTCTGATTTCTGCACTGGAGCATCCATCAATGAAAGCCTAAACAAATAAGATATAGTAATTGACCTCGTACATTGTATAACTGAATTTTGGTTAGCCAAGACTGATTCATCTTTTCCTATTTCCTCACCTAAGACTGTGAGCTATGTACCTCATTACTCCTTCACCTGTGCCACCACTGAGAGGCAAGCGTCCACTGTGTGGGACTTATTAATGTTGAAGACAAACTCGGGGTTCTTTATCATGTTCACCCAAAACCGAAGGGAGAAGGCATTGTTTTTCCACGTATGGACCACATCTGGGTCTGCTCCCACTGGAAACAGAACCGATCCTGCTGTCCACCTGTGAGGGCGGGGCATTCTGGTCTAGCGAGGGAGAGGACAAGGAGGAATGGTGCAGCATGTGGTCGCTCCGCAGATAGTGAGAAGGGACGTCCCCAGGAATGTAGCTTGCCTCGGAGCCTATAGCTGATACTGGTGGTGTACTCATCCCAGAACTATGTATGTATGTATGTATGTATGTATGTAAAGATATTAAAAATATTCTCAGTTTTTGGTTCCAACCTGTTTGGTTCCAGTATGGAGGATGTGGGGGTGACAGCCCCCATGGTGCAAATGTGAGGAGAGGTACTTCTAGTGAAGTGTGGGTCGTCTCCCTTGTGGTCTCTGGAGTTGGAAGCACTGGATGCAGTGCTGGAGTTGAAGATAGATGGAGTGGAGATCGAACACACTTACTAGCTAAATTACAGTGGAACCTCTGATGATGGATGCTATGAAAGAGGACAAACCTCTCGACAAAGGACAAAAGGATGGGTCTTATGAGTGTCCAAATTTGCTGCCAAATATAAACACACTGAATTTAGTATGCTTATAGTCTCATGGTAAGGGATGCTCAGTGATATGATAATCCTAGGGTGGACATACCCATATTCTTAACGTCCAATATCTTCATTATACTACCCCCCATAAGGATTTAGGTCTCAAAAACCTCCAATGCATGGTGTACTTAATTACCACCTCATCCCCCCCCCCCCCCCCCCCTCCTCATATACAGAAGACTTCCAGGGGGTAGTATAATGAAGATATGGACGTTTAAATATATTTTGTGGATATGTCCACCCTTAAGGGTGTTGATTGTGTACCTATGGGCAGGTTGGTTCTGATCTGGAGGACTGTCTGACCTGGTATGTTAGGATAGGCAGATTTGGAGGACATGGTGGGGAGAGGGGGGGTTGGTGTTACCGAGGGAGGAGTGAGGACCGCAGATGGTGGGTTTTGACCAGAGAGAATCCTGTAGGATAGTCCATTGAAAGTCATTCAGTTCAGTGACACCATAATATGAATAGCTTAAGACTGGAAGTGATCACAGTAATTATTCAAGTCTTGACTTAATTTCATACCGAGCATAGAGAATGTCTTCGTCCAGGATTTTTGGACTACAACGTTGGTGGTAGCGATACCCACAGATCTCATACCTGCGCTGCATAATTAAATGTATGGTAAAGGGTCACCATGCCATATCATGACCTTTGACCTACCATCCCAGTGTGATAAAACTGGTAAAGGGTAGACAACCTCATATACTATTATACTGTACTACAGCATATGCACTGGTATAGAGGATCTACACTCACTTGAAGCCTTACATTGCAGTATTGCCAAGTAATGAATATTTTCCTCACCCATATAAGGAACATGACCTACATCCATCCACAGAGCAACAAATGTAGAGGAACTTACAAAGTTGTGATGATTGGTTGGGTCCAAGGTGTTTCCAGCTCTGTACTCCACATAAACCTGCAGAATTAATAAATATCAACACTAAAGTGTGAGTATGGGGAGAGGGGGAGGGAGGGGAGGGGGAGGGGGAAAGGGAGGGGAGGGAGGGGGAGGGGAGGAGAGGGAGGGGGAGGGGAGAGGGAGGGAAGGTGAGGAAGGGAGGGGAGAGGGAGGGAAGGGAGGGGGAAGGAGAAGGGAGGGAGATTAGTACAATACTTGCCTCTTGTCCCCCAAGAAGGGCAGTGCTAGTGTTCCAGTCGACCATGAATTTAGGTTTATCAGCAAAAGGCACACATTGAGTGGTGGTCAGGTCTCGCGTTGTTATTGCTTTCTTCAGAGCTTGTTTGATGGTTTGATTAGTCTTCACATGAACCTACAAGAAATCATTATAATCTCTCAATAGTAGAGAAGTTGCATTATCCACTGTGAAAAGCTCTCAGTGTGGATTCTTATGGGATTAGGAAAAAGGTGTCCTAATTAGAGATGTCCTGGATACAGAGGTGTAGAGGTGTCCTGATTAAAGAGGTGTCCTAATTAGAGATGTCCTGGATAGAGAGGTGTAGAGGTGTCCTGATTAAAGAGGTGTCTTAATTAGAGATGTCCTGGATACAAAGGTATCCTGATTAAAGAGGTGTCCTAATTAGTGTCCTGGATACAGAAGTGTCCTGATTAAAGGTGTCCTAATTAGAGATGTCCTGGATGCAGAGGTGTCCTGATTAAAGAGGTGTCCTAATTATAGAGGAGTTTGAATTCCTGAGTAGAGGTGTCCTGAATAGAGAAGTGTCTTAGTTAGAGAGGTATGTGTTCTACTTACATGTCCTTTGACCTTCTGGGAGGAAAACCTTGATGAGACATCCGGGACTGGAACTGGGGGGACGAGGAAGACTGGGATGGAACTGGAATCAGCGAGATGCTGGAGGTGGAGGTGAGGGGTGGATGTGTCTTCATCATGGCAGATCCAGGTCATCAGTGATGGACTGGCTTACAGAACCATGGAGGGGTGTTGAACTGGCAGCAAGTGCTGAAGTGGAAATAGGTGGATATCATGATTTACACAACTGCATAGATTGTATAGGATCAGGTTTCTTAGGTCCTTGTAAACCACTACCTATTTCTACAAGTTATTAGAAGCTGCCAGACTTTAAGGATTTCACAGTGAACTCTGACCCCCAGCCCTGCTGTTGCTAGGCAATGTGTATGTGGGTCAAACAGCAGGACAGGAGGCAAGTGTGGAAAGTCGTTTTCCAATAATTTTTCTTGTAAGTATTTTATGGGTGGAGCCATCAAAATTTGAGTGGTCAGGTACATAGATTAGTACTGTCACTTATTGCAAAGTGTGGTGACTGGCACAATTGATTGCATGGTGCATACATGCTTCCATGTCCTCCTTTTTGTGCATGCAGCCATGACTGTGTTCCCAGAACAAGGCACAATTATCCTCACCATGCCACAGCCTGTCTGAGATAGCACTACTGTAGGATGGTTGTCCATAAGGAATGAGAAACACATAGCATGATTTGAGAACTTCTCTGTACTTTTTGGTGCCTAGAAAATTCACGATCTTTACAATTTCATTCGAGCATGCAATATAAAACTTACATCAGATCCATGATTGGTTGCTAGGACAGTAGGTATCTAGGTATCTCAGCACAGAGATTCAGAAGTATAGAACACCACACACGTGCACCCAGAAGGTGGGAGTGGCTGAGGAGGCAGAGTCCCACACTGAATAAGGTTGCATGGGAAGGTATTACGGTGGACTGTGAGTATGTCTCCAAGATACACCAATGTTATTCACTCACTAATTTCTCTCCTGGAATATTTTAGTGATGTATTTTGACCTCTAGTTTGGACCACTCATTGCATGCAGGAGACACAAACCTTTTATGAATTTGAAGGGAGAGTTCCTCATAGGACAGTTTTTCCACCCCTTCTACGTCTAACTTCGACCATAGATATAAGAGACTTGTGATCGTGCACGCATCATGTAGTCTCGAGAAACTATGGCGCCGACCCTTTATCCTTTGATAAGGAAGGTAAAGGTCGACGTCGCCGTAAGACTAATCTCTCGCCCGCGCCATCCATCAAGTCGTCGATCGTCGATCGACGTCGAGTAGACATGCTTTTTTCCTTCCCTATTATGCTATGCTCCAATGCCAGAACCCCTGCCCTATTATGCTCAACAAAAAAGCCTATTATTGGTATAAGTAATGCATAATTGCAGCCTTTCATCATAATTTTATCAGCAGCAAGTTAGTTTGCTGGAACATTTAAGCAGCAGAAGACAGTTGTAATAGTTACCACCACCAATTACATAGGTGGCTGCTCTAATTCAGCAGTTTATACAAAGGAACTCATCAATACCTCCATATCTGCCAACCCCTGGAAATAAAAATCCCCTAATACAGTATTCCATCATTATCTCGCTGTCCTTTTCTAGCTAGCTACTATGATGCAGCTAGCTGGCTATTATTTTTTACATCATCGTTTGTTTTTTTTAAAACAGTTGTTGATCCTCAATACCACTACCACACTCCACACCACTGATTTGTTTGATGTGCAAATAGTTTCCTCTCCAGTGAAGTCACTGCAGTGGCAGAGTGGGATGAATCATGTCCTTGCAGCTTCTAACAATGAGGTGACAGTGACACCATACTATTTACTTTTCAAGCATTATTCGATAAGTAATTATTTCTTACACAAACAAGACCTTAAGACAGCAATAATTTCCACAAAACAAATTCAATACAGGGAAAAAAAAAATTAAAAGGCCATAATACGTAGGGTTAGCTAGTCTGTACTTTTATCTATAGCAGTTTCTGTGAACAAACATTATGTTGTCTTCAATAATGATCTCTACATCACTATACCTCCCACCAAGCTGCTTTAATTCTTCATGTCAGTGCAAAAGTGTTCTGCTTGGTTTAGGCAGTGATATTGAAGGCAGCATAATTTTTATGCTTGTTCACAGAAACTGTTATAGGTAAAAGTACAGACTAACCCTACATGGCCTTTTATTTAGCATACATTTTTTCCCTTCACTTATTTTCTTTTTATATGACCTTTACTTACTGTATCAACTCATGTTTAGTTAATAGTTTACTTGCAATTTTTTTTTTTAATGGCTGACATAGTATCGTTTATTATGAAAAAGTCGTTTGATATGAGTTATTCAGGAGTGAATAGCTAGTTATTACATTCTTTAGATATTCATGGTTCCCTTAGAAGAATGTGCCACCAATTCAAACTGCTTTAGCTGCATTACTGGGGACAACCCTCTGTGTGGATGGTGTGTGGTGGAGAACAAGTGTTCCCGACAGTCACAGTGCAGGGATGGATACTCCACCAGAAGCATCAGGTGGTTCGGAAGCAGTGGCCTATCATCTAACATCAATGAGAAGTGCATCTCAATTACAGTGACACCTGCTAATATTGTCGTACGAAATGCACAACCCGTGAGTTATTCATGATACGTAGCTACTGTATAGCTGCTGAAGAAAAGGCCTCCTACAAAGGGTGCTAGAAACCAAGTTTCCAAAGGTATTTGGAGAGATTGATAGAACTTCGTATAGTCACAGTACGTAGCTGGTAGTGGAACATATCACATAGTGCTTCGTCATGGCCACACAACGAGAGGAGAAAATGTTATCACGAGGCCCCGTACAGCTGTAATAATTTCCCTGAAATCAGCAAGAAATTATCACAATTATTAAAGACTTACTGGAGTCTTGTAGTGCAAAAAAATTGAAAACTAGCTAAAGGGTATTGCAGTATTCTCATGTATAATAATTAACTAATAATGTGTAGCTTGCAAACTTTACGAGCAGCAGTTTTTAACATTTTGCACCATGGCTAGCTACAGTAATATTAACAACTATACATTAATTTTTATAATGAAATTGATCGATTCATTTCTTCCGATTCAGTTGAGCGTAACAGTTCTGGGTCCAGGACTTCCGGCTCTTCTTTATAGAAATGAAATATACCTGTGTCGTTTAGAAGACTTTAAGGGAAGGTTCGTCATCAATGTCCCAGCAATGGTGGTCGAAGAATTAAGAAGATACTCCTGTGATATTAATGATGAACTGCGTGCATATGAAAATCTCGTTTCTGGTATAGCTAGCTAATAGCCACAATAATAATTAAGATACATTATGCATATTTTTAAATGTCCATATTAGGGCTAGGGCTAGGGCTAGGGGGCTATAATAATGGATACAACCTTTTGTCCCTATAGTAGAGAGACTGCCCTCTTTTTTTTGTATAGAGTGTACATTGTACGGTACTACCTGCAGTAGTTACTTAGCTAGCTCTCATTGCCTTTCTTCTTCCTTTTTCTTTTAGTATTGCACTTCAGTTTTTTGAGCTCAGTAATTACTGTGCCATTTGGCAGGACAGAAAATGTCACATCGACAATAAGATGTGATATTCTTGATAGGTAAACGTGCATAATGAACCTACTACTTATAACTACTAACGTACATACTTATCATCATCAGCTGTAGTAGGTGTTTTGAAGCCAGAGGCATTTGTAAGTGGTGTTCATTTGCCAAGAGGTGCATAGTAAGGACTGATGTTACTTGTTCAGAGGTAAAAATCACTCTTAGTTTATTGTACTGGACATGCATGTGACATGCATGTGACATGCATGTGACATTCCAAGGTATAATTTATAGCTAATGCTATAGAATTATAATTCAATTAGCCAAGTGGTAGCCATGTTATTTCTCTAGACTTAATGAAAATTCTTATGTCCTGGCTACAGTGGTTGGACTGGAGCTAAGAAGAAGTGGTATGGAATCTTTTAACTGATTTCTACCTAAGAATGTCATATGTACCAAGGAGAATAGCCAGTCAACTATTACCCCTATAGTAATAATCATCTCATAATCATCACAGGTCTATGGCTCAAGATGTCCAACACTTGACATTGAGAGAGGTGCAAACAATTACACTCTTCAAGTTCGACACCAATCTGAAATCACGCTCACCACCAGAAATTTAGTAAGGAAAATCATTAGCTATATGTTCTTCTTCAGAAGAGCAATTATTAATACTATTGGGTTAGTGAAGTGAATTTCATGTAGAAAAGTATCTATCGGGATCATAGTGTAATCACTTTCTGTGACAACAGAAGCTATTTCATAAGAAGATTTGGTACAAGAGCTCTTTTTCTGGAGTGCCAATTGCCATCTGCATTCTAAAAAAAAAGCAAATCCAGAATACAATATGGTCATCATCAATCCACATGCAAAGCATACACTATGAATAAGCTATGACTTATGATCATGACCTTTAACCTTTGTTCAGTTCCCTGGTTACCGCTACATGTGTGTGATTAGAAACAGAACGTTCAATGCTACAAGGAACAATGAAACATCTCTCACTTGTCAAGTTAGAAATCATAATGTAAGTTAGCTATAACTATTATAATATACAATGTCATAGAATTCATGCATCCTAAAAAATCATACACTCTTCTCTCACCATGCATGATCTGTAGCTCCAAATAACTTCTGGTACTGATTTTGAAGTGATTGATATTGGTGTTACTTGGAACGGGACTAGGTTTCAGAATGACAGGATTGAAACCGTCAACGCTCCAAGTGGTGAGGAAACTAACTAGCTACACTTGCAGTGGTAGCTACAGCTGGGGCTATAGTTAGGCTAGCTATGTATCTAACTAGCTATGTGTTTGTGCTGAGATAGCAACTCTCTATCTACACACTGCTTCTCCCCAAAGGTGTTTACTTGACTTGTATAGCTATGCGTCAGGGGTGTATCCACAGAATTTTGAGTGGCCCAGTGTGCTTGTGCGTGGGATCACCATGCCCACTTTATCCTTTACCCACTTATCAGAAGGATGCTAATGTGATCATGATTCTTGAAGGTTCATATAATCACTTAGCTAACTCTGCAGGCATGAAATTATAATTATTAATTGGATAATAAAAGTGGTCCAGTGAAAACCGGACCAACCGGAGTGGTGGATACACCCCTGTGCGTATAATAATTACAGAGGTGTTGGAAGCAAGATTTGATTGGTCAGGCCTGAAATTGAAAAGGAATCCCCCAGACCACTGAAGCTCTAAATTCATGATAGCCACTGAATAAATTTATTCCCAAAATATTGGTCAGGCCCGACCTGTTCCATACCGCCTATGAATTACGTGATCAGAAAGCTGTCCTATAACAGGAGAGAAACATTACTGCATTACTGTATTACTGCATTACTGTATTACTGTATTACTGTATTACTGTATCACAGTGAAAGATTCTACTGTATCTATTATTTTTCCCATTATTATCCCCAGCTAGCTAACTATAGCTACACAGCTAACTATAGCTACACAGCTAACTATAGCTACACAGCTAACTATAGCTACACAGCTAACTATATATAGCTACACAGCTAACTATAGCTACACAGCTAACTATAGCTACACAGCTAACTCTAGCTACACAGCTAACTCTAGCTACACAGCTAACTATAGCTACACAGCTAACTATAGCTACACAGCTAACTATAGCTACACAGCTAACTATAGCTACACAGCTAACTCTAGCTACACAGCTAACTCTAGCTACACAGCTAACTCTAGCTACACAGCTAACTATAGCTACACAGCTAACTATAGCTACACAGCTAACTATAGCTACACAGCTAACTATAGCTACACAGCTAACTATAGCTACACAGCTAACTATAGCTACACAGCTAACTATATATAGCTACACAGCTAACTATAGCTACACAGCTAACTATAGCTACACAGCTAACTCTAGCTACACAGCTAACTCTAGCTACACAGCTAACTATAGCTACACAGCTAACTATAGCTACACAGCTAACTATAGCTACACAGCTAACTCTAGCTACACAGCTAACTCTAGCTACACAGCTAACTCTAGCTACACAGCTAACTCTAGCTACACAGCTAACTATAGCTACACAGCTAACTCTAGCTACACAGCTAACTCTAGCTACACAGCTAACTCTAGCTACACAGCTAACTATAGCTACACAGCTAACTCTAGCTACACAGCTAACTCTAGCTACACAGCTAACTATAGCTACACAGCTAACTATAGCTACACAGCTAACTATAGCTACACAGCTAACTCTAGCTACACAGCTAACTCTAGCTACACAGCTAACTCTAGCTACACAGCTAACTCTAGCTACACAGCTAACTCTAGCTACACAGCTAACTCTAGCTACACAGCTAACTCTAGCTACACAGCTAACTCTAGCTACACAGCTAACTCTAGCTACACAGCTAACTCTAGCTACACAGCTAACTCTAGCTACACAGCTAACTCTAGCTACACAGCTAACTCTAGCTACACAGCTAACTCTAGCTACACAGCTAACTATAGCTACACAGCTAACTATAGCTACACAGCTAACTATAGCTACACAGCTAACTATAGCTACACAGCTAACTATAGCTACACAGCTAACTATAGCTACACAGCTAACTATAGCTACACAGCTAACTATAGCTACACAGCTAGAGCTGTAGCCTTTTATTATTATTATTTCATTATTATAATTTTTTCAGTTACTCTCTATGACTGCCGGCGCTTGGACACACAATATTGTTCTAAGTGTATCGGACGACGAAGCACACTGGGAATCAAGTGTGGATGGTGTGCCCACCCAACTTCAACTTGCTTCTTCCCTGAAGAATGCAGACAGCAGCCTGCTCCTTTGATCACTAGTAAAGGACAGTGTCCAGCTCCTGTGATTACAGGGTTCTCTCCTTCCTCTGGCCCTCCTGATGGAGGGACTATCCTTACCATCAGAGGAAGAGACTTAGGTGTGGTATTTAGCGATTTCATTGAAGCTGGTGGCAGCATCACAGTTGGAGGAGTGATTTGCACTCCACTCAACATGAATTACATCTCTGGAGTGCAGGTGCTCTGTCGGACTGGATCAGGAATGGGAGAAGGAGCACAAAGAGTGGAGGTTAATCTCATGAGAGATGCAGGAATAAGCACAGGCAGACTGGATGGTTTCATGGTGGTGTTGCCTACAGTGAGCAGTGTGGAGCCAGCATTTGGCCCCATAGCAGGTGGCAGTAGGTTGACTATCAATGGCACTGGATTGGACATTGGAACCTCCACAAGAATCACACTAGATGAAGCAAGGGGACTTGAATGCAGAGACATGTGAGTCATTGAGTTTGTGGCTTGCTGTTTATCACTGCACAATTGCAGAGTGAGGACTTCCACTCAGATAACTTGTACCAGCACTAACACCTCCTCCCCTTCCTCCTCTCCTACTCCACTGGTGGTGCACATTGATGCTCAGAACATCCGAGGAAGTGGAGTTCAGTTTCAATACAGAAATAACCCTAGATTCACTTCAATTTATCCAAAAAACACCATTAAAAGGTGAGTCTGATATAATTATTGTATTGTATCTGGGTAGCTAACAAATTCGAAATAAATATTATTTAGTGGTGGAATAACAGTTAATTTCACTGGGGTTGACCTGGATGTATCTCAGAACCCTCAACTTACTATTTATGGAGTGATGGTGAGTTGTCATAAAGTTGAACCTCTGAATAATGGACACACTAAGTCTTGGGATCTATATAACCTTTCGTCTTTTGTAGAGAAGGTTGTCCTCTTTTCGAGGTTATTGAGAGTGGATAAGTAATATTTAGTTCACTCTTTTCTAGCTCTAAGTGTTTTAATGCACCATGCATTAAAACACATGGAGCTAGAATAGAGTGATCTAAAAATTTTAGTGCTGATCACATGACTTGTGACCAATCAAATTCCAGTTGGTCCTTACACAACCCTAGCCCTAGCTAGCCTAGCCCTAGTACCTAGCAAGCTCTGACATACTTTGGTTCAGTAAGAATGCTTTAATTTAATGATATTCAAAAAAATAAACGAGGTAAATTCCTGAGTTTTTCCTGTTTGAAACCCAATGTAATAAGTGAAATGCTAAAGTCTATAAAAGAAAATATTGAGACATGTACTTACTGTAAGCACTAGGGACTGAGGCTGGAAGGTCATAGTCCTAGTGGATCTTCCACTAGGCTCCTATGTACCTTCAGCACAGTTACCCAAGTGTGCACTAAACATTTAGTGCACATAAAAGTGTGCTTTAAGAGATTTAAAGTACACTTTTCAGAGGATCTGATTGGTCACAAGTCATGTGACCAGCACTAATTATCATGCAAAGGTAGATGTCCTATGTTGAGAAGTTTGAAGTGTCCTTTATTGTTTCCATGTATAATAGTCATTGCTATTACCCACTGATCTCTTTATACTTTTCAGAGTCCTTGCTACAATGTGGATCCAATGTCTCTTTCTTGTATTACTCCAAAGCTACCTTTTGACAAACTGGACACTATCAACTACACACTGCATCTGGACCATGCTCCTTCTCCTGATTTCACTGCTCCTGACCTTCAATTGTCAGTCAGAAAAGACCCCTCTGATTTACAGCTTCTCACTAAAAATGTAGCTAGGGGTTCGGTTTCAGTGATTGTGACCATAAATGTAAGTGGGGTAGTCATGGAACACTTTCTTGCAAGTGCTAGAATAACTCCTCACTGTTTTATCTACCCTAAACTAGTCAGCTCTATTGTGCATGCACTGCAAAGACAGTCATTTATAACAATAGCTAGCTACCTCAATTCTTAACCAAAATTAATTTCAAGTTTCAAAAACCATGATTGATCAGCTCTCTAGACTCGCTGGTGTTTAAAAAGTGAAATTTGGTCAAGAATTGAGAAAGATAATCTAGGCTTGAAAGCTAGTAAGCTATAGCTATTGGTAGCTAGTTATAATTGTTAATTTATTCACTGTCTTTATATTTTACACTTTTTTTTTCTCTTCCCTTCCAGGGACAAAATCTGACATCTGTAGAGACAAGGGAGATAAGAATTCTTGTTGGAAACGAGCATTGCAGGATCCTATCAATTAATGACAACCAGGTAGCAGTCTAGAACTTGTAATAAAGTAAAACTCTATCGACATGATTCTGTGCAGCTAACGTGCATATTAGCATCAGGAGATCCTCAGTCTGGGACTAATACTGCCAGAGTCACTGTGAGTCAATGGAAACAACTAGCTAGCTATTAGCTATGGTGGGACCTCTGAATAGGTAATGGACTCACTTGAGACCCAACCTTTCATCATTTGTAGAAAGGTTGTCCTCTTGAGAACTTGTCCCCCTTTCAGAGTGTATCAGAGGTTCCACTGTAGTCAGAGAGATCCTGTAGGTGTTGCTAATCATGTGACCATGTACAAGTCATCATGTGACTCCTTTCCAAGTGGCAAATGTAGTACCGGTATCTATAACTAACTTCCCATTTACTATAATTAATGTAGCTAAAGTACACTATCATTATAATGATTTTATAGGTTACCATTGGAAGACATTTGAGCTATATACTTGATGAGGAATTAGCCTTTATTTCTAGTTCTGTCAATGATTTCCCTCTTCAAGTGATCTTACCTGTTGCTATTATCTCTTTCCTGTTGATAAACATTGTTATCCTGGTCATAATCGTTACTAGGCACTATAAGAAGCACTTCAAACTCCACTTTAGTCCTTCAGCAGTTACATTAGAATGTTCAGCTAGTGAGAAATACAGAGAGCATAGATACTAATTGTTAGCTAGCTAAAAATCATTCCTTAAAATTTAATGAAATTAAAATTAAATAAAAAATGTAGCAATTCATTCATTTAGCTTCAGATATGTAGAATGTTAATGATTGTAACAGTTACTGTAGTAGAATGCATACTTGGACAATTTACATCTATGCTACTGTATAATGATTTCACACACACAGGATTATAATTGTAACTAGGGCAATGTTCAACATTCAGTTGACAGCGAGCGAGCAAGCAAGATAGGCTTCAGTGCTTGATATTGTTAAGAGTCATGTAAGTGGTGGCAGGCAGCTGCATACATGCTTACCTCAAAGCACTTAGATAAGCCTAGTGCCTACAAGCCGCTTAGATAAGCCTCTTGTCAGTCTTGTGCCTGCTGCCCAAAAGGCTGTAGAAATGTTGAGCTGATAGTTCATTTGTGCTTTGCTGTTGTGTTATGTAGCTAAGTGGCAGGCAGCTGCATGCTTAGAAAGCTAAGTACTTACCACAAAGCACTTGGATATGTCTAGTGCCTACAATCCACTTAGATAAGCCTAGCCCTACTATCCACCATGCTATATACAAAGCGATGTAGAAATCAATCAAGCAATTGCAACTGGAGCATGCGCATAAATGCACGCGCAGGGGCGCTACTATTGCACGACACGTACGTACGCGCACGTACGTACGTACGCCTGGGGCATTTTGGAGTGTAGACCTAGATATACTAGCTAGAGATGCTCGTATAGCATTAGTTGGGCGAGCAAGCAGCCAGTGGTCATTTCAATGTGCTCCTCCCTCACTTATGATTATATAGCCCCAACAGTGACTTTCGATATCTAGCTATTCACGTTGTTAACTGACTTGGTGCATTCCCAGTTAGCATTAGAGTGTCTTCTCTGAACCAAGGCTACCACTCCTGTTCAGACTCAGTAGCTAGTCTCTCAAATAATGAGCCCTCATATGCTCTAATCTGGCAGCTCTGTGTTCTGCTGACTCTGCTCTCCTTCTGGCTCTCATTACGTCTGCTCCTAACATGATGTCATAATTCTAGGAATGTACAACTTTGTGATGGAGAAGCACAGAGATGAGTATGGTGCATTTGCTCTGCTCTTGCAGCATTATCTTCTGCTGACTCTGTACATTCCCTCCTCCTGGCTCTATCTGTCGCATTTCTTTGCTAGTCTTGTTTTTCTCTGTTCCTTTGACTCTGTTCTCCTTCTAGCTCTGTCTCTTTCATTTCTTTCATGAGGTCTCGCTCTTCTTTGCTGGTCAGTTTCTAGAGGGTGTTCTGGGGCCCTCCTTCGCTTGTTTTCTGGTTCTCTGGGTTCCATAATACTCGCTACGATAGTGTTTCAACTTCAAGCTTAACGAAAATGATTGCTTATTATGACGTTGCTTAGTAGCTATTTCATGCGCATGCGTAAGCGCATGCGCATTTTGAGTGACGTACGTGTAACATATAAATATCGCAATTTTCCATTTTGACCAATTAGTGTGGGGCTTCGCTCGCTTCGCTCGCTCGCCAACTAGGGCAATGTTCAACATTCAGTTGACAGCGAGCGAGCAAGCAAGTATTCTTTAGTGCTACAACTCTTTAGAAGATTTTATTTAGTTCATATGTATTAGATAAGCTACAACTACTACTTTAGCTTTAGACAGTGAGCAAGTGAGCATGATAGGCTTCAGTGTTTGATATTGTGTCAGAGACAAGAGTCATGTAAGTGGTGGTTCCAACCAGAAAACTCCACACATCAAAAGCTGTGAATACTTACCACAAGCACTTAGCCAAGCGCCTACAATTCACTTTGATACATTAGCTTTTTGACAGTGAGCAAGCAAGCAAGTTAGTGCTACAACTGTTTCAGAAGATTTGCTGTTGAGTTTATATGTAATTAAATAAGCCAAGCCAGGCTAGAGCCTCTACAACTACTACTATAGTAATGTGCAGCATTTGACAGTGAGTAAGTGACTGTGAGCAGCTGATAGGCTCCAATACTTGCAAGCTTGATAAGCTTATTGCTGTCAGAGACAAGAATCATGTAAGTTGTGGTTCCAACCGGGAAGCTCCATACATAGAAAGCTGTAAATACTTACCACAAGCACTTAGATAACAAGCGCCTACAATCCACTTAGATAAGCCTAGCGCTGACAAAAGGCTGTAACATGTAGCTTGATTAATTGGAGCATGCGCATTATGCACGCGCACAGCGCTACTATTTCGGGACACGTACGTACGTACGCCTGGGGCATTTTGGAGTGTAGACCTAGATATATATATATATATATTTAAAATTTCAATGAGTCATGACCTGAGAGTCAGCTCGCTCGCTGCGCTCGCTCGCTGCAATAAAGTGAATAATGGACACACTTGGAACCAACACCAGCTAACCTTTTGTTATTAATTTGTGGGAAGGTTTTCCTCTTTTGGGGGTCATTTTGTATAGAGCAAAGGTATTTTAGATTGTCCTCTTTATCAAAAGTTTCACTGTAGATAGGGAGAGGGTTGCTTGCAGGTTAATATTATGACAGAGAACAGGGGCGTGGCTCTATTAACTGTGGTTTGAATAATGACGACCCTTTCCTTCTAAATTCATAGTACTACAATTAATGCACATCAATAAAATCATAATAGCACAAAACAGTTAATTGTGATCATAACAATGAGCAGTGTGATTGGGAGGAGGGGGCAGGTTGAGAAGAATCTTCATGATGAAAGGAGGGGTTAAGTGGAGGACCTGCAAAGTACAAATTTTATAAAACTGGGCGTGTATCATGCTTCATTACAATGGTACATTGATCAGAGAGGGACTAACCTGTTTGATGTGGAGTGGAAGGAGAACTAGTAACTATGCAGTTTTTCTAAGTGAGAGAGAAACATTTAAATTCCACTTCTCAAACATCAATCCACACACTTACCTCTCCTGATGGTGATGGATATCTTTGTGTGACCAGTCTTGTCAAGTGCTGTAGCCAGACTTTCCCAGCTGGGAGGACCACTTGTTTTGAAGACGTTGTCATCGCCCCTTAACCATACTCCAACCATGTCATCAGGAAGGCTCGTCATTCTCTTCAAATTGTTGAAATCCAATCCGAGAGCTGTCCCCAATGTTATCACCTCATCATTGTTCAAGGCCTTGAGTAATGAAGACACCTGAAAATGGTCAACTGTTCCCAGAGAACTTTGAGCAGCTGAAGTGTACATAGTGTATGTGAGAATAGAGGGAGGGGGAGAATTATTGATTCATATATCTATTACTGTACTCTTTAGTAGTTTTTAGTGAGGTTGGGGGCCCCTATACCTAACCCTATTGATAATTAGTACAATACTCACCAGCTTTAGGGCTGTCAGTTGTTGTTTTGGTAGAAAGATTCACCACTAACTCCAAGGTTGCCTGTCCCTTTCCAACGTCATTCTCACAGCTGATGTGGTAAGTTCCACTGTCATCCACGATCACTCTACAAAAGGTGATGGTGCCACCTTCGACCTTGAATCGTTTGGTTGCAGCTCCGCCTCCTTCCTTGGTTAGAGTGTGTCGAACATCTTCATCCAATGGAGGGTAGCAGTCCACGGAGAATTGGACAGTGGGAGTGGTCCCAGCTACAGCCTCAATGTAATCCAACTCAAGATTATATTTTGGTGAACCTGCACGGAGGAAGGAAAGTGTATCACGTTAATATTAGGTATTTAAATCAAAACTCACATTGGACTTGGAGGTTGAATGAAGCATGACCTTTGCCGATGGCATTGGAGGAGCTGATGACATACTTCCCTGCATCTTTCCTTTTCACTTTTCTGAAGCAAATATTACTCCCTTGGATGAAGATATTGCCTCGATGACAAGGTTGGCCATCTTCCCTGAATAAGGAGTAGTCCCTGAGGGGAGGCTCACATGATACCATCCACTGGACGTCCTGGTCACAGCCTTCCTTCACTTTCACATCACCAGGTAAGGAGTAGACTGGAGGACCTACAATCAAGTACATCAGACATGAACAATCCAAACTAATACAACCATCTTCACTGCACTTACTCAAACCAAACCAGTACAGCCCACAATCTGGTAAAGGGTAGCTTCCATCCGGACACTTGAGTATGTATTGTTGGCTCCCCACTTCCACCACCTTATGGATTTTTCTGCACTTATCGCAAATCAGACTAAGGTTGTACTTCATCTTTTTCTCGTCATAGTTTAGGGTCTTGGTAGCCTGCTTTATTCCATCCTGAAGCACTGCTCGAACTCGGTTGCAAACTGCCTTCTTGGAGAAATCTTCGATTCTCTTAGTTACAGGATCAGGACAGCACCTCACCTCCAGGTGGGTGGTCGTGAACTTGAGGGCGATGGTGTCTTCATAGGTGCCAAACTGGAACGATACCTGGTCACGGGAAATCTTATCGATGTCCAGGTTCCAATTGATCTTCCCCTCTTCTTCGTGAGTGAGGATGTAATGGACGAGGACCCCAAATGCCCCCTTAGGGCAATGGCCACACTCAAACGTGAAGGCTAGGGACTGGATGTCTGTCTGCTTCTCCTCCAGGGTGGACTCTGAGAGGTGGTTCAAGACGCAGGGAATAAAATACTTTTCCACTTCAGCTTGACGATCGTGGAAAGGAGCAACTATGCGCAGTTCCTTCAGGAGCTCGATCGTCTCCTTAGGGGTGAGATTCGAAACATGCGATTCAAAACGAAAGTCTACGAACGAATATACCCCCTTCTGTACTTCTGAATCATCTGCCATGGTGCCACCTCGCTTAAAGCTATTCGCGATCAGATCCGTCACCAGATTGAAGAGGGCTTGTGGTTCTTTGACGATCACGTCTTTCAGACCCTTTGTGGGGAAGTAGCGGATTTGTCCGATCCTGCTGTGGAGGAATTGGAGCAGATGGTCTACTTCTCCTTCGCTGATTCCATACTGAGAAACAGCTCGAGTGAACTCTTTGCGCTGAAGAAAAGGCTGACTGGAGTCTTGGAGTTCCAGGCTAGCAAGGAGATAGCTGAGGGGAAATCGGATACGAAACTCTTCACGAGAACGTATGAACTGGAGGACACGCGATCGAATATCTCCAAATACTTCACTCTCTTTTGTGTTATCGATAGCGAATATCGCTTGTTTCTTATCCGGATAGGCATAAACGACCAAGTCATCGTACTTGTGCTCCTTGATGAGTGACTTGATTTCATCATCGATTTCTGCTATCTTCCTTTTGACGACAGCTTCTTTCTTTATCTTGTCTTCCAAATCCACTGCGGTGGCTTCGTCTCGGACGACTGCAGGTCCACAAACCTCTTTCACGAGGCAGTCTTTGTGGGTGCCTGCTATGAAGACGTACGGCTTGTGCTTGGCAACGGAGGTGTCTGTCCTCATGGCGTCGATGCTGGATAACGTCTGCAGCAGAGCTTCCCTGATGGTCAGGGATGAGGTGTAGCAGTTGTCCTCACTCCCGTCTTCCTTTCGATAACTTATTCTAAAGTAATCAGTCAATTTGACATTCAAAGGGAAGAGAAAGACAAAGATGGCAAGACCAGCTACCAAAAGAGGGAGTAATTCTTGGAACTCTATCTGGCCACCTGTGTCCGACAGGTACAACGAAATCCTATTCTCCAGAAATGGACGAATGCTCGTGAATTTTCCTTCGATTTTCAGGATCTTTCGAACATTAGCCAAAGTACTTGGTGGTGGTGAATCATGTCGACTGCTTCCGTTATTGTACTTTGTTGGTCCTTGGGGGTCACCGACACTCTCACCCTCTTCAAATGTGACGAAACACTTCACACCCATCTGTCGCAGACAGCTGATGCCGAATTCGACTGTGTTCCAGTCATCGTTTTTCCCTATGTTGGCAGCGTGCATGGAGGCTTTGTCGTCAACAACATCGACAGCAATGATGCCATTCATGACACCAGTGGAGGGAGAAGCCTTCAGCAGCTTCTCTATCTGAGGAAGTTTCAAGAGTCGAGCAATGAGCGTGGATTTTCCCGAACCAGGGAGGCCTACGAACACCAGGTGTGCCAGTAATCTGTCGATGGATCCACTCCTCTTGATGTGCTTTTCAATTTGTTTAAAGAATTCTTGAATCTCATCAGACTCAGCAGGTACTATGATAATCAAAGTATTCTAATTATACCCACCCTAAACCACCAACTGTCATATATTCCAATGCAAGTTATCAAAACTATGAATGCAACTTACCATTGTCACCACTCCCCCTGAACCTTCCCCTCTGTCTGCCTCCTCCAACCCTCCTCCTTCTAGCTAAAGGAAATGAATACAAAGATGAAGCATTCAGCAGCCATGACTCTTTCCCTCCACCACTAGTACCATATTCAGTTCTAACTTGAAGTACTAACTCATTCCAATGCCAACAATGCTCAAGAATGGACAAAACAACTTTAAATTTTGATCAAAATGGGTTATTACACACCTGGCACACTCCTTAGACAATGTTAACTGTCTCACAGAGAAAGAGAAAAATTTTCTGAGCAGAATGGTCCTTACTTTAAGGGTGCAGGCACATAGTAACCAAGGCATGTGCTAGTACTAGCACTAATTAACCACAAACACTACCACGCTAAAATTACAGATAGTAAACACAATAGCAGCTGCTGCTTTGGCACATATGCTAGCATGAATAATGAACAAGTCATTGCAACTCAGGAACTATGCATGGGAATGAGCCAATATTTTGCATATGGCAACTACTTGATAAGGTCTAAAAAGTTACATTTTGCTTTAGTTTATAGCTAGTACAGAATGTGCAGGACACTAGATCCTATATGGATAAATTAAAAAGTAGAATGTGAATTGATAAAAACTAAATGTAATTTTTATGGCAATAAGTATAAGAAGCTGTATATCAAAAATCAGCCATTGATTCCAAGTGGTCATTGAGATGTAACGCAGTTTACCTTGAGAATGGAATCAGTCATAACATCAGTCATTTTGATTGGTCCTCCTTTATTTTTTGTGTATGTGGTACTATTCTGATACTTAATAACATGGTGCAAGTTAGAAATTTCTATCATGAATAGTTTTTAAGTTAATTTTCCCAAGCAACCATGCGTGGGCGGAGTGTGCCTGCACCCTTAAAACTTTCCCTTCAAAAGTCATATATACCTGTTTTTAACATTAATTAATTTCACCTACTTTTAATTAACCACTAATTACTTCCTAAGGGCTATTAATTATATCACTACTGAGCAAACACCGTTATTTTAGCTCTGGGCTATTATCTATATTTAGAACATGTACTGCTACATTATCTAATTAGTGCTAAGTGGTTGAACATCTCTATACTTACAATCAAGTTGCCTGAGGGCTAATTCTCGCTTGTCTAGTTCTCTATCAATAGAAAGAATCTCTTGTTTGTAGCTATTGATCCATGTCTCCCACTGAACCATCTGCAGGGATTGTTTCCTATCTGAAGACAGGGAGGGCTGAGCAAGCTCCCTCTTCCACTCAGCTATCTCCTGCACACATGGAACACACATCAGGTATGGACTGGGCCACATGCCACGCCCTCATCACACCACTGCTACACTCATCACTCACCTGTTCACAGGCCTCTATATTCCTCTGACAGGATGCCTTCTCCTGTGAGGAGTGAGAGAGAGAAGGTGAGACAACCATACAACCAACACACAAAGATAGCCATCATGCACCACAAAAAAAAACCACCACACGCACAGCATGTGAGCTACGGCTTCCAAACATGGAGAATGTGTAGAGTAAATCATGCTCTATAAGATCAAGGGGTCCATGAGTCACTATGCCCCGCCCACTTCTCTCGGCAGACTCGTGAGCAAGTACAATAGCCTGAAAAAAATTGAGCAGGGGTCTAGTATGCAAGCCATTTGAGCTGCAAACTCCAAAGGTGGAGAATCTTCATTATTTTTAATGCTTAATAGAGTCTAGGGGTGCATGAGTTGATGGACCTCACACACTTCCCCCGGCAGACATGTCAAGTTTTGCTGAGTCAGCGTATTGCCATAGAAATCGACAGGGGTCTAGTAGCCGGTAGCAGACATGCCAGATGAGGTCTGCCCATGAAACATTGGGGCACATATGCTGGAGGTAGCTGCTTTAAGGTTGAGTAGTCCAGCATTCTAACAAACAACCCATCCCTGCATACGAGCACCCCCCATTCTTTATACACTGTTGCTATGTAATGGCCTACTGTTGCTATGGGCCTAAGGTGCTGGCAGTGACTGTCTAGAGGGTCTTGTTGGAGATACTGGACCAACACAACAGCTATTTTCATAACAACTCACCTTCTCTAACTGCTCAATAGTAAGCTCCTGGAACCTCTGTATGTGAGGAAACAAACCGAGTCACAACAGCCATGTTAGAATAGCAATGGACTAAGGCCACGTCAACTTAATTACTTGTTTATCATCCCCTCCCTCTCCTAATTTTTGCTCTTCTGGACTTTTAATTTTATTTCTACTGAGCATGTGCATGGTGTACTTTATTTGAAATTTAGGCATGATTTTCAGTGTAATTTTAGTTTTGGCAACTATTAAATTATGGTGTTTGTTATTCTTCAAATAAAGTGTGCAGCGACTACTTTTAACTTAGCTTTTTTTTGTGGAACTTCAGCTTTTTGTATGTTTTCATAATAGCTTTTTAAATAATTGCCATGGAAACCAATAAAAAATAAAACGCTGTGGCTATTCGTCCGGCAGCCGGATACTATTTTCAGAGCTATTCGTCCGGCAGTGCTGGCACTTAGAAAATTTTCAAAGATTGAAAATCTGAAAGAAGAAAAAGAAGCAGCAATTCCGGGATCGAACCCACGATCGGACGGTCCAAAGCGCACGGCACTAACCAATACGCTACGGTGGCAACGCTGCAAAACTCAGTTCGAGAGTGATATTTATACTTGTTAGTCTCTGGTGGCCTTAGGGAGCCCTTTGGGCCTGCACTGCAAGCTGGGCGAGTGTTGCCTAGCCTTGGAGTCACAACAGTGCGTGAATAGTACGTCCCATGCACCTAACGCTCGCTCCCTTGCAGGAGCTTTTATAATACATAGGCCAGCTTTGCTGGCCTATTTAGACTGCCGGACGAATAGCTCTGAAAATAGTATCCGGCTGCCGGACCGATAGCCACTTCGAAAATAAAAATAAAACCCTCCCCCCCCCTCTCCTAATTTTTGAAGAAATTAGGATGATAAACAAGTAATTAATTTGATGTGGCCTAAGCTAGTAGTCTAGCTATAGAGAGAGACCTGGGACTAAAGTAACAAAAGTAACTATACATCAAAGCTTATAATGAGCCTTTAGTCGCGCGCCTAGATCTAGCTAGCTAGCTATAATCTGCGCATGTACATGTTAGCTATAATCTGCGCATGTTAAATAGAAAACCATTAAGTATTAAACTAACCTCATATTTCGACATCTCTTTCTTTACGCCCCAATCCTTGATCTCTAAAAATAGTTCTCATCCAAAAATGGAATTAGCTCCTACTACCGAGCATCTAATTATAAACCAGGATAGGACTCTGGGGAGGGGTGGGGACGGTCCCTTAATATAGATTGTCACTTGGCCACTCCCTTTCCTGTATGGCCGGCTGGTGTGATGAATAACAGTGACTATCATGTATCAAAAAAAAAAAAAAATGTGCTAGTAAAAAAAAAAGTACAAGGAAAATTCATTATTAATGCTGTGATAAAATCAATGAAAGTTGAGACCAAACAGTTAGTTAGAGTTGAGTGGATGATCCAGTCAGTTTAAGGATGCCCTCAAACTGGTGTGCTCTGTTTTGAAGACCAGCATTGTGAAGATTGGTCAAAAACTACAAATGAGTGAAAAGGAAACAATCATTAGTTAGGCATGATCATTGTCACAGGCACAGGGGGATCACAGTGTCCCAACTGTTCTCGGGAATCTCCCCCCTCACAACTAGCCTCACGGAGCCACGCCACGAGAGGAGTCAAGGGTGAAAGGGCCGGCTCAGCGAGACTACCTCACAACGAGGTCTACAATACTTACAGATCTTTTGTCTGTAATCATAACTCATTCAGGGTAAAGCCCCTAGCTAGAGTTGAACAGGGAAGTAGCTAATAGCCCTAGGCTATGATTGTACCGGCTCATAGTAGCGCATGGCGTATCTGAGGAGTTCACGAGTAGCACTGTCGGTGCTGAAACCTCCTGTCTTCTTCATCTGCTGCTGCTGGTACTGCATGAAGTAGAAAGTGTGTAGATCAGCACTGACTTCAAATTGGTTACTCTTTGCTTTCTTTGGGGACGTATGTATGTATGCATTGGAAGACTCACTTCTGACAACTGTCTGAGGTAATACTGCATAGCATCCTCAGGGATCCTAGGCAGCTGCTTGACGTCACGGTAGTACTTCTTGACCTTTGTCTTGTAGCCCTGGACTTCTTTATTGTATAGCAGTTTACTGGTGGGAGAATCCTGTCAGAGTGAGAGGATTAAGGAAATCATTACTCCACTGGTTAGTGATTTATCTTAGTCATACAGTCCAGAGATGATGACTATATATTCACTTACAATGTTCAGTCTGATTTCTGCACTGGAGCATCCATCAATGAAAGCCTAAACAAATAAGATATAGTAATTGACCTCGTACATTGTACAACTGAATTTTGGTTAGCCAAGACTGATTCATCTTTGCCTATTCCCTCACCTAAGACTGTGAGCTATGTACCTCATTACTCCCTCACCTGTGCCACCACTGAGAGGCAAGCATCCACTGTGTGGGACTTATTAATGTCGAAGACAAACTCGGGGTTCTTTATCATGTTCACCTAAAACCGAAGGGAGAAGGCATTGTTTTTCCACGTATGGACCACATCTGGGTCCACTATTTTGTAGTTTTCTGCCTCATCGTCGAGGAAGTCGAAGATGTATTTGATAGCCATGGGAACTGCATCTGCCCCTGGGGCATAGCCCATAGGCACCTGTAAGTTAACAGTATAATCATGGCATGAAATATCAAATGTATGATCATGTAACATGCATGTACATGCAAAATACATGTAAGACTAGGTAACATTATGTAACATGCATGTATGACTATATGATTAGGTAACATCATGTATGATCATGTAACATGTAACATGACATACAACTATGTAACATGCATGCATGTATGTATATGTAACATGCATAGTGTTGGACTTGCCTGGACTCCAGGGGACTGGTGGAAAGCAGCTGGAAACATGGTTGTGGGGGAGGATGGAGGGTGAGTAATGGAGAACAGAGCATTGAACAGCTCATCCACAAAATTTTGAAGGATATTCTGAAAAGAAGAGGGGAAAGGAATCGAGTACAGAACATAAGGTGTTAAATGATAATCTCTCTCTCTCTCTCTCTCTCTCTCTCTCTCTCTCTCTCTCTCTCTCTCTCTCTCTCTCTCCTCTCCTCTCCTCTCTCTCATGTCTGTACTTTTGTTGAAAGCATTCTTGGCAGGTATATCTCTGACACCATTTTCTTGTTGTTAAGGAAGGGCGATCTCTTAGGGTCTTCAATGTCCACCTGCTTGAAGAGATGCCACACCCTTGAACCATCCTCTGCCTCGGATAGTGCGCGTTACCGTGGTGAATGGGTGGAGATTATACTGCCTGGATAGTCATACGCTACAGAATCACACGAAAGGACATAATTGATAGGGTTCTCCCCATGCAAGCCAGAAAAAAATATGCAAGCACGCAACAGATCAGGCAATCTTTGTGGAATATATATTTTTTAAACCTTACTGCTTCCAAGCTATACAGTATGGTCCAGTATGTGCATACACACCTCTGCCTGGTGGAGGGTGGTCGCGGCGAGATCTGATGCGAAACATGGCCCCTTCCTGGACCCAGTAGTGCCTGAGTGTGTTGATCCTCTTCCAGCCGGCCTCCACGACTGTGGAGTGGTCTTCGTCCCGCAGGATCACGGTCTCTGAAGGAGCTCTGGGTGAAAGACATAAAGCATTCAGTCCAATGCTTGAATTGAATTAACAACCTTCCCTAATATCTGTAGGAGACAGAATTACAGGATTCTGTGGGGAATTTCTCAGCATTGAAGATCCTTTTAGAACCACATAGATTCTTTGATGGTAGTAACTATCCTCAGGCCATTACATCACTAGCTGACCTTGCAGAGTAGGTTTGAAGCACAGGCACGAGTTTCTTCCAGATTTTGCCTGTCTCCAGTTTCATCCAACAACCGAGTTGTAGCATTGAAGAAAACACCTAATTATAAAGAGCAGTAATCTTAATTACATGCATTATGTATCTGATGGGTCTGTGTACACAGATGGTGACATAATACAGTTTCACTGTATCTTACCCGTAGGAAGAAAGAATGCCAATCCTGTCCAGTGAGGTTGTAAAGGTCACATGATAAGAGGGCTCATTGGAGGTTTGTGATTGAAGTTTGTCTGACCGACAGGAACTCCATTCCAACCCCCTGAAATGTGAAATGGGGACACCTCTGTATACAGTGGCCAATCCAAAGTCTCCTATCTTAACTGTACAGTCGTCATGCAGAAAGATGTCTCGGTGGGTGTGGTTAAGGGGTGTGGTTATTCCATAAAATTGTCTGATGAAATACGGAGTGAAGGATACTGTTTGATTTGAGATCTCTGTGGATGATATTCTTAGCATGCAAGTAACTGCAAATGAGGGAATATTGTGAATACGGTGTAACATAATTAGAATCCGACTTACTCGACCCCCTGAGCAGTCTGTCTAGCGATGTTTATGAGTTGGTATATCTCGAAGTGCGTCTCCATGACGTGAAGGTGTCTGTAGAGGGTGGAGCCATCATACCATTGGGTCACTATGGTGATCTGGGGGAGAGATGTCCAGCCCATGAACAAGAGAATGTTCGCATGCCTAGTCTTCCTACAAAAAGATTGAGGAGTAACATTACAATTTTTTATGGGAGAGAATTTTTATGGTTCCAAAAGTAGCAAATAAAAATGAGGTTACTTCTTTATACTTCAGTGATCCATAACTCGTTGTTTAGGGCCGAAATTTGGAACAGGTGCATTTATACACAGGTGGCTTAAAAGTATGCAATCAGTGTCTATGATTCCAATAATGGTGGTCCCATGACCAGCATATTCCATTATTCATATCTTATTATGTCTCCTTTATCACGTCAACAGTGCACAAGGGAGTAGGCATGTCTGTACATAAAGGGGGTGGAGTTCTAACCTACAGTACCACCAACCTTAGCACGCCCACTTCATTCTTGAAGGCTAGTAACTGTTGCTCTGTGGGATTTGTCACGTTCAGTTTCTTCACAGCTACTGGCCCTGAAGGGATGTCAATGTCATGCAACATGCAACATTACCAAAACATTTCATGATCTGAAAATACTGTGCATGACTGGATGGACCTTACCATGCCATTTCCCCTTGAAGACAGTACCAAACGACCCAGACCCTATCTTGTTCCCTATTTCTATGTCTCGGTAAGGGATTTCCCAAACATCTGTAGAATCTTGATTGGATTTCTAGAACATGAGGAATAAAACACCCTCAGCTAAAGTGTCAAAGTTCAAGTGGGTGGCTTCTCAATATGGACCCTGAATACAATAATTTCATACTTTATAAGGACACCTCTCTAATCAGGACACTTCTCTAATCAGGACACTTTCAGAGGAGGTTATATCTTTATTTCAGGGATTACTTAATACACATGGTAGTCTCAGTTAACCACTTTTACTTATCAGAGAGAGGAATTCCACTTTAAACTGGTCATATAGTCATACTTGTTTTCTAAGATGGGGCAATGTGCTACTGTGGTAGGACGTGCTCCCTCCTCCCGAGTGTTGACTCCCAGTGACACTCCCATTGGTGGAAGTCACGTCAGTGTTGGAAACAGAAGAGCCCTTGCTCGTCATCCCAAGAGCTCCAGGACTGTGGTTCTCTGACACGACAGAAAAATGTTCCCCTACGCCTAGAGATTTACATAAATATTTAATGCATCCTTCCATCATGATTAAAATTAAAAACTTTACCTTTCCAGAGATGATCTCTTTGTTCGTTCACTGGTCCCCATTGTTAAGTTTCCAGAGTTTCCAGAGTTTTTTCTCTCTGATTGAGGGTGGACATGATTATCCATGGAACTGCAACGATCATTACATTCATCACCGTTAACGACATGTGCCTGGAGGTGGTCCAAGCTACTGCTACTAGCCTATGGACAGCAGAGAGGGCAAATAAAAATGGAGAGGTAACCAAAGTTCAGAGCTACTAATTTTGATGAGTAATTAATTTTGGTTGGATGTCCTGTACCCAAAATCTGGCAGGTTAATTCCTTATAATTTATTTAACTGGTGGGTTAATTCCTTATAGTTAGCTGGCGGGGTTGATTCCTTATAAGGAAATTGACTATGTACTAAGTGACTGGATTGAGAGGTGTGACCTACCACTCTTTTATGTTTTCTGGATTCACTCCTGCTCCCACTGGAAACAGAACCGATCCCGCTGTCCACCTGTGAGGGTGGGGCATTCTGGTCTAGTGAGGGAGAGGACAAGGAGGAATAGTGCAGCATGTGGTTGCTCCGCAGATAACAAGAAGGGACATCCCCAGCTTGCCTCGGAGCCTGCAGCTGATACTGGTGGTGTACTCAGTATACTCATCCCAGAACTATGTATGTATGTATGTATGTATGTATGTATGTATGTATGTATGTATGTATGTATGTATGTATGTACAAATAAAAAGATGATAAAAATATTCTCTATTTATTTTATTACACAGTTTTTGGTTCCAACCTGTTTGGTTCCAGTATGGAGGATGTGGGGATAACAGTCCCCATGGTATGGATGTGAGGAGAGTGAAGCGCGGGTCGTCTCCCTTGTGGTCTCTGGAGTTGGAAGCACTGGATGCAGTGCTGGAGTTGAAGATAGATGGAGTGGAGATCGAACGTTCTCTAGAAACTCGCCTTAAAAGGAAAATTAATGGCTGTTATGATGAAGAACCAACTGGAAGCTTATGAAGGATTGATGGCTATTTTGAATACACTACAGTGGAACAATCTCTTTGTATTATACATTCGATACAAAATGACCTCCAAAAGAGGACAACCTCTCAACAAAGGACGAAGGACGAAAGGATGGGTCTTACGAGTGTCCAAATTTGCTGCCAAATATAAGTATAAGCACACTGAATTTAGTATGCTTATAGTCTCATGGTAAGGGATGCTCAGTGACATGATAACCCTAGGGTGGACACATACCCATAAAATATATTTTTTAACGTCCAGCATTAACAAAAATCATCTTTACCGGGTTTTCATCCTACGACCTAGGGCAAGTGAATTCTAAGTGCCATAAGGCGTGATTCTAAGTGAATAAATGGACCAATGAGATTCCTTGGTTGTAACTAGCTATAGTCTAAGGTGGGTTTTGACCAGAGAGAATCCTGTAGGACAGTCAATTGAAAGTCATTCAGTTCAGTGACATCATAATATGAATAGCTTAAGACTGGAAGTGATCACAGTAATTATTCAAGTCTGGACTATTTCATACCGAGCATAGAGAATGTCTTTGTCCAAGTAGCTGCAAAAGATGGGGACTTTTGGACTACAACGCTGGTGGTAGCAATACCCACTGATCTCACACCTGCATAATTAAATATATGGTAAAGGGTCACCATGCCATATCATGACCTTTGACCTGCCATCCCAGTGTGATAAAACTGGTAAAGGGTAGACAACCTCATAATTGTGCACTATATACTGTACTGCAGCATGTGCACTGGTATAAACACTCACTTGAAGCATTGCAATATTGAATGTTTTCCTCACCCATATAAGGAACATGACCTACATCCATCCACAGAGCAACAAATGTAGAGGAACTTACAAAGTTGTGATGATTGGTTGGGTCCAAGGTGTTTCTAACTCTGTACTCCACATAAACCTGCAGAATTAATAGATACCAACACTAAAGTATGTCTCATTCCTTATGGGCAACCATCCTACAGTAGTGCTATCTCAGACAAGGCTGTGGCATGGTGAGGATAATTGTGCCTTGTTCTGGGAACACAGTCATAGCTGCATGCACAAAAAGGAGGACATGGAAGCATGTATGCACCATGTAATCAATTGTGCCAGTCACCACACTTTGCAATAAGTGACAGTACTAATCTATGTACCTGACCACTCAAATTTTGATGGCTCCACCCATAAAATACTTACAAGAAAAATTATTGGAAAACGACTTTCCACACTTGCCTCCTGTCCTGCTGTTTTACCCACATACACATTGCCTAGCAACAGCAGGGCTGGGGGTCAGAGTTCACTGTGAAATCCTTAAAGTCTGGAAGCTTCTAATAACTTGTAGGTGTCACATAACATGATTTGAGAACTTCTCTGTACTTTTTGGTGCCTAGAAAATTCACGATCTTTACAATTTGGTTTGAGCATGCAATATAAAACTTACATCAGATCCATGATTGGTTGCTAGGACAGTAGGTATCTAGGTATCACAGCACAGAGATTCAGAAGTATAGAACACCACACATGTGCACCCAGAAGGTGGGAGTGGCTGAGGAGGCAGAGTCCCATACTGAATAAGGTTGCATGGGAAGGTGTTACGGTGGACTGTGAGTATGTCTCCAAGATACACCAATGTTATTCACTCACTAATTGCTCTCCTGGAATATTTTAGTGATGTACTTTGACCTCTAGTTTGGACCACTCATTGCAGGAGACACAAACCTTTTATGAAAATGAAGGGAGAGTTCCTCATAGGACAGTTTCTCCACCCCTTCTACGTCTAACTTCGACCATAGATATAAGAGACTTGTGATCGTGCATGCATCGAGAAACTATGGCGCCGACCCTTTACCCAGCTTCCTTTGATAAGGAAGGTAAAGGTCGACGTCGCCGCGCCGTAAGACTAATCTCTCGCTCGCGCCATCCATCAAGTCCTCGAGTAGACATGCTTTTTTTCCTTCCCTATTATGCTATGCTCCAATGCCAGAACCCCTGCCCTATTATGCTCTACAAAAAAGCCTCTTATTGGTATAACTAATGCATAACTGCAGCCTTTCATCATAATTTTATCAGCAGCAAGTTAGTTTGCTGGAACATTTAAGCAGCAGAAGACAGTTGTAATAGTTACCACCACCAATTACATAGGTGGCTGCTCTAATTCAGCAGTTTATACAAAGGAACTCATCAATACCTCCATATCTGCCAACCCCTGGAAATAAAAATCCCCTAATACAGTATTCCATCATTATCTCGCTGTCCTTTTCTAGCTAGCTACTATGATGCAGCTAGCTGGCTATTATTTTTTACATCATCGTTTGTTTTTTTTAAAACAGTTGTTGATCCTCAATACCACTACCACAGTCCACACCACTGATTTGTTTGATGTGCAAATAGTTTCCTCTCCAGTGAAGTCACTGCAGTGGCAGAGTGGGATGAATCATGTCCTTGCAGCTTCTAACAATGAGGTGACAGTGACACCATACTATTTACTTTTCAAGCATTATTCGATAAGTAATTATTTCTTACACAAACAAGACCTTAAGACAGCAATAATTTCCACAAAACAAATTCAATACAGGGGGAAAAAAAAAATTAAAAGGCCATAATACGTAGGGTTAGCTAGTCTGTACTTTTATCTATAGCAGTTTCTGTGAACAAACATTATGTTGTCTTCAATAATGATCTCTACATCACTATACCTCCCACCAAGCTGCTTTAATTCTTCATGTCAGTGCAAAAGTGTTCTGCTTGGTTTAGGCAGTGATGTTGAAGGCAGCATAATTTTTATGCTTGTTCACAGAAACTGTTATAGGTAAAAGTACAGACTAACCCTACATGGCCTTTTATTTAGCATACATTTTTTCCCTTCACTTGTTTTCTTTTTATATGACCTTTACTTACTGTATCAACTCATGTTTAGTTAATAGTTTACTTGCAAATGAAATTTTTAAAATGGCTGACATAGTATCGTAAAAGTCGTTTGATACGAGTTATTCAGGAGTGAATAGCTAGTTATTACATTCTTTAGATATTCATGGTTCCCTTAGAAGAATGTGCCACCAATTCAAACTGCTTTAGCTGCATTACTGAGGATAACCCTCTGTGTGGATGGTGTGTGGTGGAGAACAATTGTTCCCGACAGTCACAGTGCAGGGATGGATACTCCACCAGAAGCATCAGGTGGTTCGGAAGCAGTGGCCTATCATCTAACATCAATGAGAAGTGCATCTCAATTACAGTGACACCTGCTAATATTGTCGTACGAAATGCACGACCCGTAAGTTATTCATGATAAGTAGCTACTGTATAGCTGCTGAAGAAAAGGCCTCCTACAAAGGGTGCTAGAAACCAAGTTTCCAAAAGTATTTGGAGAGATTGATAGAACTTCGTATAGTCACAGTACGTAGCTAGTAGTGGAACATATCACATAGTGCTTCGTCATGGCCACACAATGAGAGGAGAAAATGTTGTCACGAGGCCCCGTACAGCTGTAATAATTTCCCTGAAATCAGCAAGAAATTATCACAATTAAAGACTTACTGGAGTCTTGTAGTGCAAAAAATTGAAAACTAGCTAAAGGGTATTGCAGTATTCTCATGTATAATAATTAACTAATAATGTGTAGCTTGCAAACTTTACGAGCAGCAGTTTTTAACATTTTGCACCATTGCTAGCTACAGTAATATTAACAACTATACATTAATTTTTATAATGAAATTGATCGATTCATTTCTTCCGATTCAGTTGAGCGTAACAGTTCTGGGTCCAGGACTTCCGGCTCTTCTTTATAGAAATGAAATATACCTGTGTCATTTAGAAGACTTTAAGGGAAGGTTCGTCATCAATGTCCCAGCAATGGTGGTCGAAGAATTAAGAAGATACTCCTGTGATATTAATGATGAGCTGCGTGCATATGAAAATCTCGTTTCTGGTATAGCTAGCTAGCTAATGGCCACAATAATAATTAAGATACATTATGCATATTTTTTAAATGTCCATATTAGGGCTAGGGCTAGGGCTAGGGGGCTATAATAATGGATACAACCTTTTGTCCCTATAGTAGAGAGACTGCCCTCTTTTGGAGGTTTTTTTTTGTATAGAGTAGCGATTCCGGAAGCCATACATTTCCTGAAACTTTGGCCGGCCAGCGCAGCCTGACGGTTATAGAAGCGCTTGATGTTTAGATATCATTAGCTAGCTTATAACAAGGCCTACCTGCTGGTGTGGGTTAACCAAGGAACAGGTGAAGCACATAGATGTTATACAGATTTACCGTTTTCCCCATATAAATCTCCGTAGAACTAAAAATCAACGGCGCTAACTGTGAACATAACACACTGGTTCATTTGGTGTTTGAGTAGTTAGTACATTTATTAAGCTGCTGCTGGATATGAGTTAAGCGTTCATGTGTTGATTGATCTTTGAGATAGAGCTAGTTATATGTGGGCATGTCTTGCTTCCGGAATCACTATATAGAGTGTACGTTGTACGGTACTACCTGCAGTAGTTACTTAGCTAGCTCTCATTGCCTTTCTTCTTTCTTTTTCCTTTAGTATTGCACTTCAGTTTTTTGAGCTCAGTAATTACTGTGCCATTTGGCAGGACAGAAAATGTCACATCGACAATAAGATGTGATATTCTTGATAGGTAAACGTGCATAATGAACCTACTACTTATGACTACTAACGTACATACTTATCATCATCAGCTGTAGTAGGTGTTTTGAAGCCAGAGGCATTTGTAAGTGGTGTTCATTTGCCAAGAGGTGCATAGTAAGGACTGATGTTACTTGTTCAGAGGTAAAATCACTCTTAGTTTATTGTACTGGACATGCATGTGACATGCATGTGACATGCATGTGACATTCCAAGGTATAATTTATAGCTAATGCTATAGAATTATAATTCAATTAGCCAAGTGGTAGCCATGTTATTTCTCTAGATTTAATGTGTCCTGGCTACAGTGGTTGGACTGGAGCTAAGAAGAAGTGGTATGGAATCTTTTAACTGATTTCTACCTAAGAATGTCATATGTACCAAGGAGAATAGCCAGTCAACTATTACCCCTATAGTAATAATCATCTCATAATCATCACAGGTCTATGGCTCAAGATGTCCAACACTTGACATTGAGAGAGGTGCAAACAATTACACTCTTCAAGTTCGACACCAATCTGAAATCACGCTCACCACCAGAAATTTAGTAAGGAAAATCATTAGCTATATGTTCTTCTTCAGAAGAGCAATTATTAATACTATTGGGTTAGTGAAGTGAATTTCATGTAGAAAAGTATCTATCGGGATCATAGTGTAATCACTTTCTGTGACAACAGAAGCTATTTCATAAGAAGATTTGGTACAAGAGCTCTTTTTCTGGAGTGCCAATTGCCATCTGCATTCTAAAAAAAAAGCAAATCCAGAATACAATATGGTCATCATCAATCCACATGCAAAGCATACACTATGAATTAGCTATGACTTATGATCATGACCTTTAACCTTTGTTCAGTTCCCTGGTTACCGCTACATGTGTGTGATTAGAAACAGAACGTTCAATGCTACAAGGAACAATGAAACATCTCTCACTTGTCAAGTTAGAAATCATAATGTAAGTTAGCTATAACTATTATAATATACAATGTCATAGAATTCATGCATCCTAAAAAATCATACACTCTTCTCTCACCATGCATGATCTGTAGCTCCAAATAACTTCTGGTACTGATTTTGAAGTGATTGATATTGGTGTTACTTGGAACGGGACTAGGTTTCAGAATGACAGGATTGAAACCGTCAATGCTCCAAGTGGTGAGGAAACTAACTAGCTACACTTGCAGTGGTAGCTACAGCTGGGGCTATAGCTAGGCTAGCTACTTGTTTGTGCTGAGATAGCAACTCTCTATCTACACACTGCTTCTCCCCAAAGGTGTTTACTTGACTTGTATAGCTATGCGTCAGGGGTGTATCCACAGAATTTTGAGTGGCCCAGTATACTTGTGCGTGGGATCACCATGCCCACTTTATCCTATTAGCATCCTTCTGATAACTCTGCAGGCATGAAATTATAATTATTAATTGGATAATAAAAGTGGTCCAGTGAAAACCGGACCAACCGGAGTGGTGGATACACCCCTGTGCGTATAATAATTACAGAGGTGTTGGAAGCAAGATTTGATTGGTCAGGCCTGAAATTGAAATGTAATCCCCCAGACCACTGAAGCTCTAAATTCACTACAATTGCTATATTCAAACATCATAGGACACTTTCTTTTGATAGCCACTGAATAAATTTATTCCCAAAATATTGGTCAGGCCCGACCTGTTCCATACCGCCTATGAATTACGTGATCAGAAAGCTGTCCTGTAACAGGAGAGAAACATTACTGCATTACTGTATTACTGCATTACTGTATCACAGTGAAAGATTCTACTGTATCTATTATTTTTCCCATTATCATCCCCAGCTAGCTAACTATAGCTACACAGCTAACTATAGCTACACAGCTAACTATAGCTACACAGCTAACTATAGCTACACAGCTAACTATAGCTACACAGCTAACTATAGCTACACAGCTAACTATAGCTACACAGCTAACTATAGCTACACAGCTAGAGCTGTAGCCTTTTATTATTATTATTTTATCATTATAATTTTTTCAGTTACTCTCTATGACTGCCGGCGCTTGGACACACAATATTGTTCTAAGTGTATCGGACGACGAAGCACACTGGGAATCAAGTGTGGATGGTGTGCCCACCCAACTTCAACTTGCTTCTTCCCTGAAGAATGCAGACAGCAGCCTGCTCCTTTGATCACTAGTAAAGGACAGTGTCCAGCTCCTGTGATTACAGGGTTCTCTCCTTCCTCTGGCCCTCCTGATGGAGGGACTATCCTTACCATCAGAGGAAGAGACTTAGGTGTGGTATTTAGCGATTTCATTGAAGCTGGTGGCAGCATCACAGTTGGAGGAGTGATTTGCACTCCACTCAACATGAATTACATCTCTGGAGTGCAGGTGCTCTGTCGGACTGGATCAGGAATGGGAGAAGGAGCACAAAGAGTGGAGGTTAATCTCATGAGAGATGCAGGAATAAGCACAAGCAGACTGGATGGTTTCATGGTGGTGTTGCCTACGGTGAGCAGTGTGAAGCCAGCATTTGGCCCCATAGCAGGTGGCAGTAAGTTGACTATCAATGGCACTGGATTGGACATTGGAACCTCCACAAGAATCACACTAGATGAAGCAAGGGGACTTGAATGCAGGGACATGTGAGTCATTGAGTTTGTGGCTTGCTGTTTATCACTGCACAATTGCAGAGTGAGGACTTCCACTCAGATAACTTGTACCAGCACTAACACCTCCTCCCCTTCCTTCTTTCCTACTCCACTGGTGGTGCACATTGATGCTCAGAACATCCGAGGAAGTGGAGTTCAGTTTCAATACAGAAATAACCCTAGATTCACTTCAATTTATCCAAAAAATACCATTAAAAGGTGAGTCTGATATAATTATTGTATTGTATCTGGGTAGCTAACAAATTCGAAATAAATATTATTTAGTGGTGGAATAACAGTTAATTTCACTGGGGTTGACCTGGATGTATCTCAGAACCCTCAACTTATTATTTATGGAGTGATGGTGAGTTGTCATAAAGTTGAACCTCCGAATAATGGACACACTAAGTCTTGGGATCTATATAACCTTTCGTCTTTTATAGAGAAGGTTGTCCTCTTTTCGAGGTTATTGAGAGTGGATAAGTAATATTTAGTTCACTCTTTTCTAGCTCTAAGTGTTTTAATGCACCATGCATTAAAACACATGGAGCTAGAATAGAGTGATCTAAAAATTTTAGTGCTGATCACATGACTTGTGACCAATCAAATTCCAGTTGGTCCTTACACAACCCTAGCCCTAGCTAGCCTAGCCCTAGTACCTAGCAAGCTCTGACATACTTTGGTTCAGTAAGAATGCTTTAATTTAATGATATTCAAAAAAATAAACGAGGTAAATTCCTGAGTTTTTCCTGTTTGAAACCCAATGTAATAAGTGAAATGCTAAAGTCTATAAAAGAAAATATTGAGACATGTACTTACTGTAAGCACTAGGGACTGAGGCTGGAAGGTCATAGTCCTAGTGGATCTTCCACTAGGCTCCTATGTACCTTCAGCACAGTTACCCAAGTGTGCACTAAACATTTAGTGCACATAAAAGTGTGCTTTATGAGATTTAAAGTACACTTTTCAGAGGATCTGATTGGTCACAAGTCATGTGACCAGCACTAATTATCATGCAAAGGTAGATGTCCTATGTTGAGAAGTTTGAAGTGTCCTTTATTGTTTCCATGTATAATAGTCATTGCTATTACCCACTGATCTCTTTATACTTTTCAGAGTCCTTGCTACAATGTGGATCCAATGTCTCTTTCTTGTATTACTCCAAAGCTACCTTTTGACAAACTGGACACTATCAACTACACACTGCATCTGGACCATGCTCCTTCTCCTGATTTCACTGCTCCTGACCTTCAATTGTCAGTCAGAAAAGACCCCTCTGATTTACAGCTTCTCACTAAAAATGTAGCTAGGGGTTCGGTTTCAGTGATTGTGACCATAAATGTAAGTGGGGTAGTCATGGAACACTTTCTTGCAAGTGCTAGAATAACTCCTCACTGTTTTATCTACCCTAAACTAGTCAGCTCTATTGTGCATGCACTGCAAAGACAGTCATTTATAACAATAGCTAGCTACCTCAATTCTTAACCAAAATTAATTTCAAGTTTCAAAAATCTCGATTGATCAACTCTCTAGACTCGCTGGTGTTTAAAAAGTGAAATTTGGTCAAGAATTGAGAAAGATGATCTAGGCTTGAAAGCTATAGCTATTGGTAGCTAGTTATAATTGTTAATTTATTCACTGTCTTTGTATTTTACACTTTTGTTTTTTTCTCTCCCCTTTCAGGGACAAAATCTGACATCTGTAGAGACAAGAGAGATAAGAATTCTTGTTGGAAACGAGCATTGCAGGATCCTATCAATTAATGATAACCAGGTAGCAGTCTAGAACTTGTAATAAAGTAAAACTCTATCGACATGATTCTGTGCAGCTAACGTGCATATTAGCATCAGGAGATCCTCAGTCTGGGACTAATACTGCCAGAGTCACTGTGAGTCAATGGAAACAACTAGCTAGCTATTAGCTATGGTGGGACCTCTGAATAGGTAATGGACTCACTTGAGACCCAACCTTTCATCATTTGTAGAAAGGTTGTCCTCTTGAGAAGCTTGTCCCCCTTTCAGAGTGTATCAGAGGTTCCACTGTAGTCAGAAAGATCCTGTAGGTGTTGCTAATCATGTGACCATGTACAAGTCATCATGTGACTCCTTTCCAAGTGGCAAATGTAGTACCGGTATCTATAACTAACTTCCCATTTACTATAATTAATGTAGCTAAAGTACACTATCATTATAATGATTTTATAGGTTACCATTGGAAGACATTTGAGCTATATACTTGATGAGGAATTAGCCTTTATTTCTAGTTCTGTCAATGATGCCCCTCTTCAAGTGATCTTACCTGTTGCTATTATCTCTTTCCTGTTGATAAACATTGTTATCCTGGTCATAATCGTCGCTAGGCACTATAAGAAACACTTCAAACTCCACTTTAGTCCTTCAGCAGTTACATTAGAATATTCAACTAGTGAGAAATACAGAGAACATAGATACTAATTGCTAGCTAGCTTTTTAAAAATCATTCCTTAATTAATTTGTGGGCTCTATAGCTATAGCTACTGCATAATGGATTATAATTGTGTGGACACACTTGGAACCAACCAACACCAGCTACACCTTTTGTCATTAATTTTGTGGAAAGGTTTTCCTCTTTTGGGGGTCATTTTGTATTTTAGATTGTCCTCTTTCAGAGTGTCCTTTATCAAAGGTTCGAACTGCAGATAGGGAGAGGGTTACTTGCAGGTACTATGTTAATATGACAGAGAACAGGGGCGTGGCTCCATAGTCAATCATGGTTTTAATAATGATAACCCTTTCCTTCTAAATCATACTACTACTATTAATGCACATCAACAAACGATAATTATTCACAATAGCACAAAACACAGTTAATTGTTGTCATAACAATGAGCAGCGTGATTTTGAAGGATTCACCACTAACTCCAAGGTTGCCTGTCCCTTTCCAACGTCATTCTCACAGCTGATGTGGTAAGTTCCACTGTCATCCACGATCACTCTACGAAAGGTGACGGTGTCACCTTCGACCTTGAATCGTTTGGTTGCAGCCCCTCCTCCTTCCTTGGTTAGAGTGTGTCGAACATCTTCATCCAATGGAGGGTAGCAGTCCACAGAAAATTGGACAGTGGGTGTGGTCCCAGCTGCAGCCTCAATGTAATCCAACTCAAGAGTATATTTTGGTGAACCTGCACGGAGGAAGGAAAGTGTATCACGTTAATATTAGGTATTTAATTCAAAACTCACATTGGACTTGGAGGTTGAATGAAGCATGACCTTTGCCAAAGGCATTGGAGGAGCTGATGACATACCTCCCTGCATCTCTCTTTTTCACTTTTCTGAAGCAGATATTACTCCCTTGGATGAAGACATTGTCTTGGCGAAAAGGTTGGCCACCTTCCCTGGATAAGTAGTGTTGGGAATGGTCCCCGAGTGGAGGCTCACATGATACCATCCACCAGACATCCTGGTCACAGCCTTCCTTCATTCTCACTTCATTAGGTAAGGAGTAGACTGGAGGACCTGCAATGAAGTACATCAGACATGAACACCCCACATCAATAGAGCCCAAATCAGTACAGCCCACTCATGCTTTATTACAATGGTACATTGATCAGACTGAATGAGGGACTAACCTGTTTGATGTGGAGTGGAAGGAGAATTAGTGACCATGTGTAGTTTTTCTAAGTGAGAGAGAGAGACATCGATGAATTCCACTTCTCAACATCAATCCACACATTTACCTCTCCTGATGGTGATGGCTATCTCTGTGTGACCAGTTTTGTCGAGTGCTGTAGCCAGACTTTCCCAGCTGGGAGGACCACTTGTTTTGATGACGTCGTCATCGCCCCTTAACCATGTTCCAACCATGTCATCAGGAAGGCTCGTCATTTTCTTCAACTTGTTGAAAGCCAATCCGAGAGCTGTCCCCAATTTTATCACCTCATCATTGTTCAAGTCTTCTAGTAATGAAGACACCTGAAAATGGTCAGCTGTTCCCAGAGGACTTTGAGTGGCTAAAGTGTACATAGTGTATGTGAGAATAGAGGGAGGGGAAAATTTCTGAGACATCTGTTACTGTAATCATCAGTGGTTTTTAGTAAGGTTTAGTAAAATCAAAACCATCCTCTGACGGCTATCAATGATAATAGTCAAGATCCTGGCTGGACCAGTGGGTGCAGTCATAAAGTATTCATAATGTAAATATTCACATGTTATTGGAATGTATATAGGCCCAGTGAGTGTGGTCACAGATAATTATATTCATTATGGGTTATTGGAATGCACAAGAATGAATTATTAGAGCCATGAAGTTTTTTCTTCAACTTAGTAAAATCAGGGAATGGCCAGTCCTGTAGTATTCAGGCTTGTGAATGCACACATGCTAGCAACCCTAAACCCATGGCCCTGAAGTATATTGACCAGATGGTGTCAAATGATGGGGGCGGCCATTGATAATTAGTACAATACTCACCAGCTTTAGGACTGCCAGTTGCTGTTGTGGTAGAAGGATTCACCACTAACTCCAAGGTTTCCTGTCCCTTTCCAACATCATTCTCACAGCTGATATGGTAAATTCCACTATCTGCCTCCATCACTCTACGAAAGGTGATGACGCCATCTTCTACATTAAATCGTTTGGTGGCTGCCCCACCTCCTTCCTTGGTTAGAGTGTGTCGAAAACAATCATCCAATGGAGGGTAGACAGAGAATCGAACAGTGGAAGTGGTCCCAGCTTCAGCCTCTATATAATCTGACTCAAGAGTATATTCTGGTAAGCCTGCATGGAGGAAGGAGACGTTAATAATAAAATTTTAAAAAAGGAAAGAAAAAACAAAAACTCACATTGGACTTGGAGGTTGAATGAAGCATGACCTTTGCCGATGGCATTGGAGGAGCTGATGACATACTTCCCTGCATCTCTCCTTTTCACTTTTCTGAAGCAGATATTACTCCCTTGGATGAAGATATTGTCTCGATGACAAGGTTGGCCATCTTCCCTGGATAAGGAGTAGTCCCTGAGGGGAGGCTCACATGATACCATCCACTGGACGTCCTGCTCACAGCCTTCCTTCACTTTCACATCACCAGGTAAGGAGTAGACTGGAGGACCTACAATCAAGTACACCAGACATGAACAATCCAAACTAATACAACCATCTTCACTGCACTTACTCAAACCAAACCAGTACAGCCCACGATCTGGTAAAGGGTAGCTTCCATCCGGACACTTGAGTATGTATTGTTGGCTCCCCACTTTCACCACCTTATGGATTTTTCTGCACTTATCGCAAATCAGACTAAGGTTGTACTTCATCTTTTTCTCGTCATAGTTTAGGCTCTTGGTAGCCTGCTTTATTCCATCCTGAAGCACTGCTCGAACTCGATTGCAAACTGCCTTCTTGGAGAAATCTTCGATTCTCTTAGTTACAGGATCAGGACAGCACCTCACCTCCAGGTGGGTGGTCATGAACTTGAGGGTGATGGTGTCTTCATAGGTACCAAACTGGAACGATACCTGGTCACGGGAAATCTTATCGATGTCCAGGTTCCAATTGATCTTCCCCTCTTCTTCGTGAGTGAGGATGTAATGGACGAGGACCCCAAATGCCCCCTTAGGGCAATGGCCACACTCAAACATGAAGGCTAGGGACTGGATGTCTGTCTGCTTCTCCTCCAGGGTGGACTCTGAGAGGTGGTTCAAGACGCAAGGAATAAAATATTTTTCCACTTCAGCTTGACGATCGTGGAAAGGAGCAACTATGCGCAGTTCCTTCAGGAGCTCGATCACCTCCTTAGGGGTGAGATTCGAAACATGCGATTCGAAATGAAAGTCTACGAACGAATATATCCCCTTCTGTACTTCTGAATCATCTGCCATGGTGCCACCTCGCTTAAAACTATTCACGATCAGATCCGTCACCAGATTGAAGAGGGCTTGTGGTTCTTTGACGATCACGTCTTTCAGACCCTTTGTGGGGAAGTAGCGGATTTGTCCGATCCTGCTGTGGAGGAATTGGAGCAGATGGTCTACTTCTCCTTCGTTAATTCCATACTGAGAAACAGCTTGAGTGAATTCCTTGCGCTGAAGAAAAGGCTGACTGGAGTCTTGGAGTTCCAGGCTAGCAAGGAGATAGCTGAGGGGAAATCGGATACGAAACTCTTCACGAGAACGTATGAACTGGAGGATACGCGATCGAATATCTCCAAATACTTCACTCTCTTTTGTGTTATCGATAGCGAACATCGCTTGTTTCTTATCCGGATAGGCATAAACGACCAAGTCGTCGTACTTGTGCTCCTTGATGAGTGACTTGATTTCATCATCGATTTCTGCTATCTTCCTGTTGACGACAGCTTCTTTCTTTACCTCGTCTTCCAAATCCACTGCGGTGGCTTCGACTCGGACGACTGCAGGTCCACAAACCTCTTTCACGAGGCAGTCTTTGTGGGTGCCTGCTATGAAGACGTACGGCTTGTGCTTGGCAACGGAGGTGTCTGTCCTCATGGCGTCGATGCTGGATAACGTCTGCAGCAGAGCTTCCCTGATGGTCAGGGATGAGGTGTAGCAGTTGTCCTCACTCCCGTCTTCCTTTCGATAACTTATTCTAAAGTAATCACTTAATTTGACATTCAAAGGGAAGAGAAAGACAAAGATGGCAAGACCAGCTACCAAAAGAGGGAGTAATTCTTGGAACTCTATCTGGCCACCTGTGTCCGACAGGTACAACGAAATCCTATTCTCCAGAAATGGACGAATGCTCGTGAATTTTCCTTCGATTTTCAGGATCTTTCGAACATTAGCCAAAGTGCTTGGTGGTGGTGAATCATGTCGACTGCTTCCGTTATTGTACTTCGTTGGTCCTTGGGGGTCACCGACACTCTCACCCTCTTCAAATGTGACAAAACACTTCACACCCATCTGTCGCAGACAGCTGATGCCGAATTCGACTGTGTTCCAGTCATCGTTGTTGCCTATGTTGGCAGCGTGCATGGAGGCTTTGTCGTCAACGACATCGACAGCAATGATGCCATTCATGACACCAGTGGAGGGAGAAGCCTTCAGCAGCTTCTCTATCAGAGGAAGTTTCAAGAGTCGAGCAATGAGCGTGGATTTTCCCGAACCAGGGAGGCCTACGAACACCAGGTGTGCCAGTAATCTGTCGATGGATCCACTCCTCTTAATGTGCTTTTCAATTAGTTTAAAGAATTCTTGAATCTCATCAGACTCAGCAGGTGCTATGATAATTAAAGTATTCTAATTATAACCACCCATATATATCTAAACCACCAACTGTCATATATTCCAATGCAAGTTATCAAAACTATGAATGCAACTTACCATTGTCATCAGGAGGAGGGTTAGAGGAGGCAGATAGAGGGGAAGGTTCAGGGGGAGTAGCTAAAGGAAATGAATACAAAGATGAAGAATTAAACATCATTCAGCAGCCATGACTCTTTCCCTCCACCACTAGTACCATATTCAGTTCTAACTTGAAGTACTAACTCATTTCAATGCCAACAATGCTCAAGAATGGACAAAACAACTTTATATTTTGGTCAAAATGGGTTATTACACACCTGGCACACTCCTTAGATAATGTTAACTGTCTCACAGAGAAAGAGAAAATTTTTCTGAGCAGAATGGTCCTTACTTTAGAACTATAGCACCTTCCCTTCAAAAGTTATACCTGTTTTTAACATTAATTAATTTCACCTACTTTTAATTAACCACTAATTACTTCCTAAGGGCTATTAATTATATCGCTACCGAGTGAACACCGTTATTTTAGCTCTGGGCTATTATCTATATTTAGAACATGTACTGCTACATTATCTAATTAGTGCTAAGTGGTTGAACATCTCTATACTTACAATCAAGTTGCCTGAGGGCTAATTCTCGCTTGTCTAGTTCTTTATCAATAGCAAGAATCCCTTGTTTGTTGATATTGATGTCTGTCTCCCTCAACTGAACCCTCCACTGCAGGGATTGTTTCCTATCTGAAGACAGGAAGGGCTGAGCAAGCTCCCTCTTCCACTCAGCTATCCTCTGCACACATGAAACACACATCAGGTATGGACTGGGCCACATGCCACGCCCTCATCACACCACTGCTACACTCATCACTCACCTGTTCACAGCCCTCTATCTCCCTCTGATGCCATGCCTTCATCTGTGAGGAGTGAGAGAGAGAAGGTGAGACAACCATACAACCAACACACAAAGACAGCCATCATGCACCACAAAAAAAACCACCACATGCACAGCATGTGAGCTACGGCTTCCAAACATGGAGAATGTGTAGAGTAAATCATGCTCTATAAGATCAAGGGGTCCACGAGTCACTATGCCCCGCCCACTTCCCTCGGCAGACTCGTGAGCAAGTACAATAGCCTGAAAAAAGTTGAGCAGGGGTCTAGTATGCAAGCCATTTGAGCTGCAAACTCCAAAGGTGGAGAATCTTCGTTATTTTTAATGCTTAATAGAGTCTAGGGGTGCATGAGTTGATGGACCTCACACACTTCCCCCGGCAGACATGTCAAGGAATTTTGCTGAGTCAGCATATTGCCATAGAAATTGACAGGGGTCTAGTAGCCGGTAGCAGACATGCCAGATGAGGTGTGCCCGTGAAACATTGGGGCACATATGCTGGAGGTAGCTGCTTTAAGGTTGAGTAGTCCAGCATTCCAACAAACAACCCATCCCTGCATACGAGCACCCCCCATTCTTTATACACTGTTGCTATGTAATGGCCTACTGTTGCTATGGGCCTAAGGTGCTGGCAGTGACTGTCTAGAGGGTCTTGTTGGAGATACTGGACCAACACAACAACACAGCAGCTATTTTCATAACAACTCACCTCCTCTAACTGCTCAATAGTTTGCTTCTGGACCCACTGTATATGAGGAAACAAACCGAGTCACGACAGCCATGTTAGAATAGCAATGGACTAAGCTAGTAGTCTAGCTATAGAGAGACCTGTGACTAAAGTAACAAAAGTAACTATACATTAAAGCTTTCAATGATCGTAGAATGAACTACAGCTGCCCTTTAGTCGCGCGCCTAGATCTAGCTAGCTAGCTATAATCTGCGCATGTACATGTTAGCTATAATCTGCGCATGTTAAATAGAAAACCATTAAGTATTAAACTAACCTCATATGTCGACATCTCTTTCTTTACGCCCCAATCCTTGATCTCTAAAAATGGTTCTCATCCAAAAATGGAATTAGCTCCTACTACCGAGTATCTAATTATAAACCAGGATAGGACTCTGGGGAGGGGTGGGGACGGTCCCTTAATATAGATTGTCACTTGGCCACTCCCTTTCCTGTATGGCGTGTGATGAATAACAGTGACTATCATGTATCAAAAAAAAAATGTGCTAGTAAAAAAAAAAGTACAAGGAAAATTCATTATTAATGCTGTGATAAAATCAATGAAAGTTGAGACCAAACAGTTAGTTAGAGTTGAGTGGATGATCCAGTCAGTTTAAGGATGCCCTCAAACTGGTGTGCTCTGTTTTGAAGACCAGCATTGCGAAGATTGGTCAAAAACTACATACGAGTGAAAAGGAAACAATCATTAGTTAGGCATGATCATTGTCACAGGCACAGGGGGATCACAGTGTCCCAACTGTTCTCGGGAATCTCCCCCCTCACAACTAGCCTCACAGAGCCACGCCACGAGAGGAGTCAAGGGTGAAAGGGCTGGCTCAGCGAGACTACCTCACAACGAGGTCTACAATACTTACAGATTTTTTGTCTGTAATCATAACTCATTCAGGGTAAAGCCCCTAGCTAGAGTTGAACAGGGAAGTAGCTAATAGCCCTAGGCTATGATTGTACCGGCTCATAGTAGCGCATGGCGTATCTGAGGAGTTCACGAGTAGCACTGTCGGTGCTGAAACCTCCTGTCTTCTTCATCTGCTGCTGCTGGTACTGCATGAAGTAGAAAGTGTGTAGATCAGCACTGACTTCAAATTGGTTACTCTTTGCTTTCTTCGGGGACGTATGTATGTATGTATGCATTGGAAGACTCACTTCTGACAACTGTCTGAGGTAATACTGCATAGCATCCTCAGGGATCCTAGGCAGCTGCTTGACGTCACGGTAGTACTTCTTGACCTTTGTCTTGTAGCCCTGGACTTCTTTATTGTATAGCAGTTTACTGGTGGGAGAATCCTGTCAGAGTGAGAGGATTAAGGAAATCATTACTCCACTGGTTAGTGATTCATCTTAGTCATACAGTCCAGAGATGACGACTATATATTCACTTACAATGTTCAGTCTGATTTCTGCACTGGAGCATCCATCAATGAAAGCCTAAACAAATAAGATATAGTAATTGACCTCGTACATTGTACAACTGAATTTTGGTTAGCCAAGACCGATTCATCTTTGCCTATTCCCTCACCTAATTCAAAGACAGATTGTGAGCTATGTACCTCATTACTCCCTCACCTGTGCAACCACTGAGAGGCAAGCATCCACTGTGTGTGACTTATTAATGTCAAAAACAAACTCGGGGTTCTTTATCATGTTCACCCAAAACCGAAGGGAGAGGGCATTGTTTTTCCATGTATGGACCACATCTGGGTCCAGTATTTTGTAGTTTTCTGCCTCATCGTCGAGGAAGTCAAAGATGTATTTGATAGCCATGGGAACTGCATCTGCCCCTGGGGCATAACCCATAGGCACCTGTAAGTTAACAGTAAAATTTGCATGAAATTTCAAATGTATGATCATGTAACATGCATGTACATGCAAAATACATGTAAGACTATGTAACATTATGTAACATGCATGTATGACTATGTAATACAAGTGAGTGCAAAAAATTTCTTCGAAATAAAAAGTTAAGTAGGGATAGCTTAAAGTCTAACTGGGCTGTATAATGTACTGCGGCCTCGTATGAAAACAATCCCTACATTTACATCCACTGCCTATGGGCCGTTGTAAAAGTAGGGATTATTTTCAAACGAGGCTGTAGTACATTCAGCCCAGTTAGATTTTAGGCTATCCCTACTTAACTTCTTATTTCGAAGAAATTTTTTGTGCTCACTTGTTTCTATCCTTTTTTTAGTGTTGAAAGTAAGTAAAGAATTGAGGGTGGCAGTATTGATTCTCACTTCAACTGAGAGTATGCAGTGATTATTATTATTTGATATGAGGCTACAGTACTATAGTCTATACAAAGCCAGCTCTACATAAACCTATCTTTTTTCTTTTGTAGGCATGAGCATCTGTACTGCAATGCAGCAAGGAGTGTCAGGAAGATCATCAGATAAGAATAAATAGCGAGCTAAACGATTAAACTGAAGACCTAAGGCTGCACTGTAGCCGGCCACATGTGCACTTAACGTGGCTCCGCCCCCTACCGACGTGCGCTTCAAAATGGCGTAGAAAGATTAGCTGAGTGCTATATCGCTGATTTGTGAAGTAGCGCTTTAGTCAAAACTAATAGCAAAAGATCAGCCTCTAGGTGCCGCTCTAAGAGATGGCCAAAGCAGAATTTTGATGACTATAGCCAGTAAGTCGGTAGGTCGATCTTATATTTATTATCCTTATTATTATAAAGAAAAAGAACAAAAGTCAATTTTAGACATCATTTTTTTTCTTATGTTAGCGAATGCATTTTTGGTTTTTGAACATTCTCCTCTCTTCTTTTTAGGTGTAATAATTCACTGTAGCCTTCTGAGAACCTGTAGAGTAAGGGTAGAAGAGAAAGAAGAGTTTTTAGTTTGTACAGTCCTATGACCTTTGACCTGCCATCCCTACTTACTTAGAGAGTGCTAGCGCACTCTCTGATATATGATTAGGTAACATCATGTATGATCATGTAACATGTAACATGACATACAACTATGTAACATGCATGCATGTATGTATATGTAACATGCATAGTGTTGGACTTGCCTGGACTCCAGGGGACTGGGGGAAAGCAGCTGGAAACATGGTTGTGGGGGAGGATGGAGGGTGAGTAATGGAGAACAGAGCATTGAACAGCTCGTCCACAAAATTTTGAAGGATACTCTGAAAAGAAGAATCGAGTACAGAACATAAGGTGTTAAATGATAATCTCTCTCTCTCTCTCTCTCTCTCTCTCTCTCTCTCTCTCCTCTCCTCTCTCTCATGTCTGTACTTTTGTTGAAAGCATTCTTGGCAGGTATATCTCTGACACCATTTTCTTGTTGTTAAGGAAGGGCGATCTCTTAGGGTCTTCAATGTCCACCTGCTTGAAGAGATGCCACACCCTTGAACCATCCTCTGCCTCGGATAGTGCCCGTTGCCGTGGTGAATGGGTGGAGATTATACTGCCCGGATAGTCATACACTACAAAGTTATAGGGAATCAGAAGAAAGGACATAATTGATATAATAATAGGGTTCTCCCCATGCAGGCCTCGTCAGCCAGAAAAAAACATGTAAGCATGCAACAGATTGGGCAATCTTTGTGGAATGAAATTGATATAAAATCTTGGAAATTTTACTGCTTCCAAGCTATAAGTATGGTCCAGTATGTGCATACACACCTCTGCCTGGTGGAGGGTGGTCACGGCGAGATCTGATGCGAAACATGGCCCCTTCCTGGACCCAGTAGTGCCTGAGTGTGTTGATCCTCTTCCAGCCGGCCTCCACGATTGTGGAGTGGTCTTCGTCCCGCAGGATCATGGTCTCTGAAGGAGACTTCAAGTACTCTGGGTGAAACACATGAAGCAAATAAATTCGAGATGAAGCATTAGATATAACCTTCCCTGATATCAGTGAGCTGGACTATAATTCCAGTTCTTCGTTACATTACATATTATCTTCCTCACCTAAGTCAACTGCAGTCAGCCTAGGTCTCTTAGACACAGGTGCTGCTTTGAATAAGGAGTCCAGGAGCTTTTCCTTGACCTGACTGATGGTGTCACAGTCCAGCAGTTTCACAGGCACACGGAGTCCATCTTCTGACTCCACTGAAGCATTGATGGTCGTCACATCCACTTTCTGACGAATCAGCTTTTGCTCACTACAACAATGAATTTTGAATTTGAAGTTCTGTGCAGTGTTTTTAGTGCATCAGACCCACAGGTCTAACTTTATCCAGTCCTCCACTACCCAAAGTTCTTCAAATACTGAAATTTGGTCACGCCTTTGAAATGATCAAAAATGACCATTGACCAGCAGTCTGGTCTGATTTGCTCACCTGAGAGAGTATCTTGCCTCTCCTGTTATGACATCCACTGGTCCCTTTTCCAGCTGGTTCTTGACTGCTTTGTACAGCAGATAGAGTGGCTGTCCAGTGTGCTCCTGCAGGGAATTATGCATGTATCGGTGAAATAAATTCAGCACTGACAGTGAAAACTGGATCTGGGATCTCTTTAGTAAGGTGGAATAGGTGCTGTTGGAACATGGTGGAGTGGTCTTAGTAGAGAGATGAGGGTGGTCTGATTAGACAGGTTTCACTGTACCATGATGTATCCTTGGAGACAGAAGGCCAGCCAGTTGGTGAGCACCCTCTCAGCTATGGACTCAGTCCTTCTCAGGAGGAGCTTTGGGTTGGAGTTGGACACTGTCTTCCTTATCAACTGTGTCAGCAGCTTCTTCAGCACTCTGAAAGAGGCAATAACCATCATAAAAATGGATCACCCCTCTCTCATCAGATGGGCTAGGTGGTTGCTATGGAGAGGTATGGTTTCTTCCCCATAGAGATGTTTAAAGGCTTTGAGATTCATCATGGACAGTTTTGACTTACTCAGTGGCATAGTCCAGTCTGCCATGCAGAGCCACAATGAGTAGGGACCCAACAGTGGACTTATCTCGGATAGTGAAGGACCTCTGCTCCTCCAGTGTCTGGATGAAAAGCAGAAGGATCTTTTGGTCATTCAAGAGGTCATCAAAATCTCGAATGGCTCTCTCCATTTGAGGTTTCTTGTGGGATGGAAGCTAGGAGAGGAAATTACAAGTGAAGATATGGTCATTATTGTCCTGATGAAATTAAAGAATAATTGTTACAAGACATAAAGCAATTTTGACCAGACCATGTAGTTTTGCACCTTGCATACCTCAATGCGATGGAGTATGGGGTGGTCCTTGCTTCCAGGGAAGAGGGTTGCTAGGAAGAAGGTTTGGAGGTTATGGTAGGGAAGTCGACAACCTGCCACATCCCCTGTCAGCTCATCAAGGTCCGTCTGTAGCTCGGCAAAACCTGAGAGAGCAAAGGGTTAAATAAATGATTCACAGAACCCTGTAACAAATTTATTAATGTCATAGCTCACTATGATTACCAAACAAACAAACAAACAAACAAACAAACAAACAAACAGCAGCAAAACAAAAACTGTGAAATTTTGCCCTGACTTATGTCACGTGTACCATAATGGTTGGACCATCTCCATACTCACCTAACTTGCACTCCCTTGCCACACTTGACTCGAGTCTCTCCAGCTCCATCATCAGCTGATCATATCTCTGGTCCTTCTGCCGCGTCTTGCGGAAGAACACGGTGCACAGGACAATGAACACTGCCACACACACGATGATCAGAGCAGCGAACACTGGGATCAAGATCACCAGCAAGTTTGGAGTGGTACTGATTGTTATCACTCCTGCGGAAGTGCTGAAGGATCCAACATGGACCATGACAGTGAGGTCCGTGTCTTTAGAGAGATCACCTTGGTCACTCACCTCACACAAAAGAGTCTGTAGAAACACAAATACATGAAAATCATGACCTTAATGTGATTAGAATTTATGCAAGCTCTTACATTATTGTGTGGGTAGACCCGAACGTTGGAACACACACACTCTCGGTCACAAGGAGTGATCAACACTTGAACTTGATCAGCATTGAAGAGAAATCCTTCACCCTAAAACAAGCAGAAAACAAGTTTCACACGTCAGGACATCTGATCATATCAGATTAATTCTTACTGTTATCATAAGGAATACTTGGTCATCCTGGGCAAATACCATCCTCTCAAACATCATGATGCGAGGGTTGGGGTGGATCATTATTGTCCGGTTCAAGTCCAGAAGGGACTGCACTCCATCCATAAGCAGTCCCACACCAGCACTGGTGGAGTTGGAGGAGGTGCCACTCACGGAGGGAGCCATGCAGTACATCATGGAGTTACTCATCACTGTACAAGGCTGGAGGGAGGGAGGGAGAGGGAGAGAGAGAGAGAGAGAGAGAGTGAGAGAGAGAGAGAGAGAGAGAGAGAGAGAGAGACTCTTACATAAGCATTAGCTCTGATATCAATGTATTCATGCAGCTACATACCTTAGATTCAAGTCTCATTTGTACTGGGTTGTCTGTTTGTCTCCTTCGTCGTCTGGATGAATCTGGGGTTACATAGAGGAGGAGGCGTGGCTTCTGAACCACATTCAGATTGTCTCCAGTCACTGTGAAGTTAGTCCCTCCTCTGAAAGAAGAAAAAAAGTTGTCTTGTTTACAATACATAACTAACAAAAATATATAGTTGTAGTTCCTATTGTTGTTGTTGTTGTTGCTGTTGTTGTTGTTGTTGTTGTTGTTGACTTACTCTCTGAATGACAGAGACGGTGAGATCCCTTGGAAGGTGGGGTCTTGGACATAGTTGTACCCATTTCTCTGAGATGACCAGTTATCAATCTCCACACGTAGGAGATTGTTGAGACTGGGTGTCTCACTCGGTGAAGTTCTGCACAAGATGCTGTCATTCTTGACCTCTAATACTTCGCAGACTTTCTGTCCGATGAGGACCTTATGTCTGGATCCGATTCCAATATCGGAACCACTCACTGTGATATTGGTTCCACCTGATGTTGGCCCTTCACGGGGAGAGGCAGGAGGGGTGTGCAAGGAAGGTGCCTACATAACAGAATTTATAACAATGATGACCATTACCAAAACCATGATGTATACGAGTTTTTTGCTTTGATGACCATTACCATATTTCAGAGTCATGTACCTTATAGCTGAAATTATCCGATGACTCGATGCTCTCAGATTGGAAATTAAGGTCTATCCTTATGGCAGCAGTCACCAAACTGACATCCATAGAGCCAGTGGTGCAAGTAATCCTACAAAAAAAAAAAAGGTTATTATGCCCGGGAACTCAATGGGCATGCTCACTATTAACCCGCAAAGCCCAGGAAAAGAGATCTCAACACTATTAATTTTAACCCACCAAGCCTGGGAAAAAAAGGGAATTTTCACTTTTAGTATGCATACTGCCCAGGAACTTACCCAACACCTGGTGAGTAAGATGTTCTGGTGCACTCAACCCCTCCGATGGATATGCGACCAATATCACTCTCAATGACCCCCAGGTTGTGGCCTCTTATAGTTATCTTGGTGCCCCCTGGTGTGGGGCCATCTTTAGGAGAGAACTAAAAGATATTCAATCAATAATGTAATTTTGAGAGAGAGAGAGAGAGAGAGAGAGAGAGAGAGAGAGAGAGAGAGAGAGAGAGAGAGAGAGAGAGAGAGAGAGAGAGAGAGAGAGAGAGAGAGAGAGAGAGAGAGAGAGAGAGAGAGAGAGAGAGAGAGAGAGAGAGAGAGAGAGAGAGAGAGAGAGAGAGAGAGAGAGAGAGAGAGAGAGAGAGAGAGAGAGAGAGAGAGAGAGAGAAGAAGAAGAAGAAGAAGAAGAAGAAGAAGAAGAAGAAGAAGAAGAAGATAAAAAATGAACTCACATCAGTAACTGAAGGAGCATCACAGTCACGTATTGCATTGAAAATCCTCATAGTATTGCACATTCCAGTACTACCAGCAGTCAGCAAGCAGCTGCCAGGATTTCTCACTTGCATCCCACAATAGTCACATCCGAACTTGTTGTCCAGAGACAGACACTGAGCACAGTTGGTACCCATATATGGACATCCATACACCAGTACTAGAGATGGAATTATGTATGTGCATGCAAGATTATAAGTGTACTGTCTAATCAGACTCTAAACAGCACCTATTCCAGCTACAGTGAGACCTGTCTAATCAGACCACCCTGTAATGAGACCACCTCTCTATTAAGATCACTCACATACCTTGAGTGTTATTAGGGTTATCAATCCTGGAGTTATTGACTAGAACTTGGAGGGTGAGGTTTGCACTGGGTCTGTCTCGGGAGAGGGTGTACTCCAGCCTGTTCAAGTTGCAGCTGACAGTATTGGTGGCCACATCCAGTTGTGCTGACACATTAGCCACCATGTTACTACAGGAACTGGTCTCACAGATATGGCACCTACATAAAACAATGACTCAGTCTGGATAAGCAATCTCCATATCCATTAAAACTAACTACAATCCATTGCATTGACGACCATTACCCACTTGCTAAATGACGATCCCTTACCAACTTTCTTAATATGGTTATTAGCTTTTTGAAAGCAAAAAGTATACTTTTGACTCTCATCTGATTACAGCTCTAATTGCCTACGTGAAGATGCCATTGGTGAAGAGGTGCAGTCCTTCGGAGAGGATGAGGAGAGGGGTGGAAGGGTAGGTGTACCCTGAGTGGATCAGGTAGTCGGTGTTATTGGGGTGAGGGAGGATGTTGATGTTACACACGCCACCAGACCGAACACTTATCTGAAGGGGGATCAAGAAAGAGGAGTCAATCAAAGGCACACATACATGCTAAACAAAACATGGAAACACGATATGCACCACATAATGGCATCATTGAGTGGAAATTTATCACAGCATCCCCCCCCCCCCTCCCCTCCCACTACCCTTACTGTTTCCTTCTCAATGAGTATCAAAGGTGAGCTATAAATAATAACGTTCCTTTGCCAAAGTAATACCTCCTCCACAGGAGGCTCTGTTTGATCCACGCAGTTATTTACACTTTACTCTGTGTAAAATAATGAACCCTCTACACTTTCTGCAATAATTATGAAACAGCACCCGATCACCTAGCTCCATTGCTTCTGAAGATAATAGTACTCATTTTGAGGTTTGCCGCAAATGAAGTCAAATACAGGGAGTGGTCGAAGGGAGTCATTAGAGAGGAAACCACCATACAAGCGCTACTTGGCAACCAACCACATCCACTCTTGCAACTCTTTTTGAAATCCAAATAAGATGAAACTCTGTTTATAATAATTATGAGATGTGCTCGTGTGTGTGTGTGTGTGTTGACTTCTATTGATTACTATCATCATCTAAGCAGTGTTTGAAGTAAGGTCTCTCCACCCTTAGCTCTCCTCTTCCTTCCTTCCTCTAGTCCCTTCCCCTCCCCTATCCCCCCCCCCCCCCCCCCCCCCCCCCCCCCCCCCCCCCCCCCCGGCTGGCCCTTCCCTTTGGCCCCCCTATATACTCCTTAATTACCTCATTCTGTCTGGGACAGTTTGAAGACTGCAAGTCAGAGATGCAGGTAAAGCTGAGGGCACACCAACGGCACTTGTTGGCTCCGCTGGAGATACAGCTGCCACAACTAGAATACCCAACAAGTACAAAAGTCAAACTCCCATGTAAGTACAAAGGTCAAACTCTCTTCATTTTCCATAACTAGTAGCCTTGGGGCTGAAATTTGGTGTGGAAATACAGAATTAACCTATACCTTTGGTTTTAATACTCATAGAGCTTCAAAATGGCATCCATGCATTTTCAATCAGTTTAATTAGATTTGATGACATTTGAAACACAACAATTACAGGTATTGATGTAATTATGGCAGTATCTGGTTGAACAAGCCCCTGAATTGTGGTCTGCTGGGTACAGTCCATTGTTGGCCTATACATTATGGGCATGTACTATGCATGTGGAAGGCTGCATGTAGTCCACAAGGACAGAGCTAACATACATAGCAACCATTAAGTATAGGACTCTACTATAGAGCACCTAACAGCCAATAAGGACTGAACAGGACTGGCCTCCATCACATCCCACCGAATTATCTATCTTTGTTCTAGGAAAATGACCTAATTATAGGGACAAACCCACTGCTTTATTGAGAGAGTTGAACTTGATGACCTATGACCTTCATAGTACATCACACTTACCTGGTGTGGATGGAACAGTCAGTGAATTGTATGGGAGTTTGTGAGGTAGCAAGTTCCTCCCAGTCCGTGTGTTCCTGACAGAGACTAGCACATTGACTGTATCTATAGTAACAGGAATAAATAAATCAGTAGGAGGTGATTTGAGAGGAGAGAGAGAGAGAGAGAGAGAGAGAGAGAGAGAGAGAGAGAGAGAGAGAGAGAGAGAGAGAGAGAGAGAGAGAGAGAGAGAGAGAGAGAGAGAGAGAGAGAGAGAGAGAGAGAGAGAGAGAGAGAGAGAGAGAGAGAGAGAGAGAGAGAGAGAGAGAGAGAGAGAGAGAGAGAGAGAGAGAGAGAGAGAGAGAGAGAGAGAGAGAGATGCTGAAATAGGCTCATTACATTGGTAGGCAGAGGAGAATTATTTTACCAGTCTGTGGTGGAAGAGGAGGAACATTGGGCAGACCAGGAGAGGAACAAGTGAAGGCATTGGAGGAGGGGTTTGCCCCCTTATTGGCTGGAGTGGTGAAATCTGGATGAGTGGTGGTGACCGACTGGAAGGAGTAGACGCACTGGTAAGTAAAGTCCCTGGCAGCAGGGTCACTCAGAATGTTGCTGGTTTCCAAAGTGATGTCAATGCTGTTTCCTCCCTAAATATTGACAAAAAATAGAGTACATTTATTGAAAGAGGGAGTCTCTTTAAAAGCCCCTAATGAAAGAAGGAGTCTCTTTAAAAGCCCCTAATGAAAGAGGAGTCTCTTTAAAAGCCCCTAATGAAAGAGGAGTCTCTTTAAAAGCCCCTAATGAAAGAGGAGTCTCTTTAAAAGCCCCTAATGAAAGAGGAGTCTCTTTTAAAAGCCCCTACTACCCATTAATGAAAGAGGGAGTCTCTTTAAAAGCCCCTAATGAAAGAGGAGTCTCTTTAAAAAGCCCCTACTACCCATTAATGAAAGAGGGAGTCTCTTTTAAAAACCCTAAAAGAGCAAGGGAGTCTCTTTAAAAGCCCCTACTACCCATTAATGAAAGAGGGAGTCTCTTTTAAAAACCCTAAAAGAGCTAGGGAGTCTCTTTAAAAGCCCCGTACTAGTACTGTTTGAAAGAGGGAGTTCTCTTTAAAAGCAAAAACCACATCCAAGGATAACATTATCTGATTGAAGCACTTTGTGCAATGAGTATTACTGCATGAGCAGGATTTCTGGGCTGATTAAGGGTCTTCAGGTATGAGAGACTGTGGTTCCTCTCGTTTAAGAGCAATCAACTAATCATTCTCTTGTTTTCGTACACACACCACAAGTAACTGAGAACGATTCGGATTACACACATAAAAATAAATTTTTACTTCTTCAGTTCTTTAATCGTAGAGTTGATGATTTTGATGTTTCCTGCTACTCTTAAGGCATGCATACATACATACATACATACATACATACATACATACATACATACATACATACATACATACATACATACATACATACATACACACACACACACACACACACATACATACATACATACACACATACATACCTGAAGTTGCTCCAAGTGAATGATGGATGGAGTAGAAGAGACGATGGTGGGACAACGGACACTGTCATTAGTGAATATCCTCCTGGAGACGCCCCTGTCGTCGTTGATAGTGGAACAGCTGCTCTCTCGCACACACACGTTTGTCAGAGCACACCAGCCACATATGGGGTCATTAGAGGTCAAACAGCTGGTGCAGCTGGTGAACTGATGGCACTGGTCAACAGTGTGAAGGTGTAACTATGAACATTATGAAAACATGGTTACTTCCGAATCAAAGCTAGGAAAAATGATCTGATTGGCAGTACAGCAGATTGCAGTGATCTTGCAACATGAAATCCAGAACAGCAAAACCAAACTTTACATAGCCTCCTTTCAAATGGCTTTGGAGTTGGGCTACTTGAAAAGAGGCTATGTAAATTTTGGTTTTGCTGTTCTGGATTTGTAGCTGCTGTAACCAATGATTGAAATTCGTCAACAAAGATGCCCAAGGGGGAAAAGAGTTCACATACTGGACAAGATTAGGCTGGAAAAATAAATTTTTTGAGCACTGGCTTTTAACTTCAATACATGCAGGGGATTGGTCCATACTTGGGTAAAAACAGCATGATTATCGTCCCCACGACTAATAATTTTTCAGGACAAGCACAAAGCATGACCTCAAAATACCTTGTCTCTCTGAGACAATCACTGACTCACATGATAAGCTCCCACTCCAACATCAAAGCAAAATACCCATAACAACCATAATTTAGTAACAAGGGTGTGACTCAGTGATGGCTGTGCACACACATAGCGGCAAATTTCCTGATCATTAAATTAGAATTCCTCCACCGAAAAACATGGAAATTGAAGCTAATTACATTGAAGTCGGCAACCCACGAAATTATCCACCCACCGAAATTTCTGACTTGGACATATTATAGTGAGCTATATGTGATAATTTTCATCCACCAAAATTTCAGACTGGGCCCCACATGGTGAGTTGCGTCTCTGGTCATCTATGCAAAGCATCTCCGAGGGATGGAGATGAATGTCAACAGTGCCAGTGTGTGTATCTAAACTCTATTACTTTAGCATTCCATTACAATCACAATCATTTAATTCCACCAAATAAGGTTGCAGACTGCACCATTGCATCATTTTTTCCCCATTGACATCTTATTCCATTCCATCTTCTTCATCATGTCTATGGGAGCCTAGATCCTACATATGCTGCTCAAGATACAGACTACATCACTCTGTCATTTTCTCACTCCATCATAATGCACCAACTTACGACTATAGCTTAGTGATTTCCTAAGTTTGATACTTATCATGATGATGGGTGCCACCACCTTTAAACAAACAAAAAAAAAACCTTTGTACCCAAGTTCGTTTTTTTATTTTGTTTTTTGTCTTGTTTTTTTTTTCGACTGAGTACAAGGCTGCAGACTCCCTCTAATCTATCCACCTTTGGGGCCAGCAGAAGTGTCCTGATTAGAGGGAGTGGCCTCATTTCGGGGGGTGGATTTACATAGGGACTTTTTAAAAAAGTGTCCTGAATACAGGGGTGGCCTCATTTCAGGGGTCCTGATTAGAGGGAGTTCACTCACTGTAATACCATTATTTGTCGGTAAAGGGTTGTACTTCATTGCTGCACTTTAATAGTTTAGTCCTTCAATTGATGAAGTATTGTAAAGCCTAGACGGCCCACTTGGGGTACGAAGTTATGCAGAGTCATGGATCAAATGACTGCCGAAAAACATCAGATGTTTTCATAAGCACTCCAACGACCCATGAAAAGTGAAAGCTGGCAAATAATGCTGCGATACACGCAGACATACAGAAAGTGGGAGTATCAGATCAGTATCAGAAAGTAGGAGTGTCAAATCAGCATTTCTCTGTGTGTCTGTGTGCGGCATTAGACCTTGCACTTCCTAATGAATCAATGATGCATATGATCTTTCTTCTCCAATCCTTTCCTCGCGAAGCAGCATTGGTTTTTGTGGGCATGTATCTCTACATAAAAGCTTTTTCTGATCTCGAAATTCTTTTCTTGATGGAGGCATTGGATATTGCATGACGTCACTTGCATCTCAAGAATGCAAGCAGAGGAAGCAAAGAGAAGGATCTTATTACTTGTCCTACACAGAAACACTTAAAGATCAATGATGGGTTTAGCAAACGAGGAGCACTTACTGATCATGTAGTTAAACATGGCGTACTGTTCAGTTAGTAATGAACGAGTGATATCCAAAGCACCACCTGATATAGGGGACCAGTCAAAAAGTCGTCATCAGTAAAAAATAATCTGACCAATTGTAAAAACAAGCAATCAACTGGAATTTCGAGGAGAAGCTCGAAGGCTGCCCTTGAAAACCACTACTCAAAAGATATATCACCGCTAGGGCTTTTCTTGGGGTTAAAGTACAACCACACCTTACAGATTTTATTCCAAAATTGCCTGTATCCTATTTATTTTCTCAAGCACTCGTTAGAGCCGATTCAGCTTCTTCCTTTCACACGTACGTACATATATACATGCATGCATACATACATACATACATACATACACGCATACACGCATACATACATATATACAAACTTCAGTCAGCGAGTAAGATATCGAATCTCAAAAATATGCATGGGAGTGAGTGGGGAAGAATGTATAAACGGAAGACGTGTAAGTGATCAACATGAAGCCTCACCACAAGACAATACAACCCTCAAGTTCCGCGCCAGGCCCTAGCAGGCCCTGGGTAATTTTTGTTTGTTTTTTCTCCCTCTCATTCCATTGGTCAGTCACTTCTATGCAGCAATGATTGAACAAGGGATCAAATTTCACAGCAATGAGGGATCAAATTCAACTGGTCCACGAGCATTAATTAATAGGTTGGACATGTAGCTTCACTATTGGCTGGAATTATCAACTATTTCTTTAAAGAGATCGGAATGAGACCGATAATTAATGACCAGACATGCATTTAATTATGGAGGGAGGGGGAGGGGTGGGACAGGGGAACATTTAAAGTAAGAATAAGGTAGATGTACCACTTTATCCAGGATTTATCATTAATGTGCAGACCAGTTAATCTTGCTTATGACGTCCCATGATGTCTTGTTTGTTACTTTACTTGGAATTCAAAGTACATGAACCATAAACTAGTCTTATGTGCAATGCCACTATTCAAGTATTCTGTTGAAAAGGATTATACACCTCCTTCACTTTCGAGATGGTTGTTTGATCTGTTTCTTTTCCTGATGTTATAATTACTCTGATATCCCGTATGTACACATTGCTACCCGTCATTAAAACAACACAGCAGTTGTTTAGAATCAGAGTAAGTCTTTATTAATGCTAGCAACGTTATCATAAATTTGTTTTAAACCTGTGATCAGCTCACTCTATTAAGAGCATTCCACCTCCACCATGTCCCGACACCAGCTACAGTGGAACCTGTCTAATCAGACCACCCTGTAATGAGACCACCTCTCTATTAAGACCACTCCACCATGTCCCAACAGCACCTATTCCAGCTACAGTGGAACCTGTCTAATCAGACCACCCTGTAATGAGACCACCTCTCTATTAAGACCACTCCACCATGTCCCAACAGCACCTATTCCAGTTACAGTGAAACCTGTCTAATCAGACCACCCTGTAATGAGACCACCTCTCTATTAAGACCACTCCACCATGTCCCAACAGCACCTATTCCAGCTACAGTGGAACCTGTCTAATCAGACCACCCTGTAATGAGACCACCTCTCTATTAAGACCACTCCACCATGTCCCAACAGCAGCACCTATTCCAGCTACAGTGAAACCTGTCTAATCAGACCATCCCCTCTTTTATGGCCACCCCACTATGTCCCAACAGCACCTATTTCAACTACCACCATCTTAATTGTACTGCATATTAAATTCACACTCATAATCATCTGAGGATCCCTAGATTTAGAGAATCAATGGCTGAGGATAACTGCAGATCTTCACAACTTTTGTTTAGTTCCGCAGTTAGCAAGTAATGGTGACAAAATCAAAAGGTGTAAAAGAAGTGCAATTGTTACAAATTTGTGAGGAAGGTTTTTGAAAGCAGTGCTTTCCAAATATGAATCTCCTTTTGAAAGAGCTTACAGGAAGACTACCCACACGAGCTTCCTCTTGTTCTGAACAGATTTTCCCCTTTTAAGAACTTCCAAAATGTTGACAGCAAACCCTTCAGAAGCCATCAAGCAGGGAATCAAAATTCCTTTCCAATGGGTCTGTCCAAGATAGCAAGCCTTGATGGGTCTGTCCAAAGTAGCAAGCTTTGGTCACCTCTAAACTTGTCCACCTTTCCACCTTTTTCACAAAGGACTGATATATCATCAGCTTTGCATTTTGATGAATTTCTTTTTCAATGTATCAGATTACAGTGGAACTCCACTGAAGACACTCAAAAAGTTCTCTACAAGGATGGGTCCCAAGGATGGGTCCCAAGTGTGTCCACTATTCGGAGGTTCCACTGTAGTCGGGGGGAGGGGGGAACTGTCTGCTGCATGCCTGACATGCATGTATGTACATGTTTGCTTCCTTATCCACTTAAGGTCTTTGTGTTATTATGAGCTTTTCCAAAGTTGACAAACTTCTATTCCTCAAGATGTGAGAAGAGGCCACAAGAAAGAGGATGTTTACACTGCATCTTAATGGAGCTCTCCCCAACACATACCTTTCCTACCCATGCATGACATCATGCAGCATAACAGTAGGAAATATATGCCTTGCATTTGTGATGCATAAAATTTAAAAATCAATTGAAATCATTGTAGCAACCCTTTTCTATTGTAATAATGACCGGACACACTGCAGCTTTGTCTGGATATCTGTGTCACTGTTAGCTCGAACATTTTATCCTAACAACAGATGACATATCCTTTACCATTCAAGAACAGAACTGACATTGAGAATTAATGGCTTATTCGATCTTCTGCGAATGAAAAAAAAAAAAAAAAAAAAAAAGACGTTGGTTAGTGATAGGGTCTGGTCCAGTGCTTAAGAACTCCATTCTTAAAAATTAGGAGAGGTGTTTCCGAACAGGTGGACTAGGAAAGGTGATCTTAATTGGATAAAGACGAAGCCATTCCCAGACTAACTAGCAAGAATGGATGCAGGTTTACTTGCAACAGCTGTGACCACATCCTTCCTTGCGGTTGAATTGGAGGGTGCCCGGGTCAACAGTGACCTAATTAGCAAGTATACATGCAGCACTAGAAACCTTCCAGGGAAATTTACTACATTTCAAACTCAAATCTTCACACCAACAAAAAAAAAAAAAAAAAAAATTCCATCAAGCAGTAGCCCTCATGTACTAGCTAGTATACTGAGTATCATATCCCTCATGTACTAGCTAGTATACTGAGTATCATATCCCTCATGTACTAGCTAGTATACTGAGTATCATATCCCTCATGTACTAGCTAGTATATTGAGTATCATCCCTCATGTACTAGCTAGTATACTGAGTATCATACCTCATGTACTAGCTAGTATACTGAATAGCTAGTATACTGAGTATCATATCCCTCATGTACTAGCTAGTATACAGAGTAGCTAGTATACTGAGTATCCTATCCCTCATGTACTAGCTAGTATACTGAGCATCATACTTCATGTACTAGCTAGTATACTGAGCATCATACCTCATATACTAGCTAGTATACTGAGTATCATATCCCTCATGTACTAGCTAGTATACTGAGTATCATATCCCTCATGTATTAGCTGATATACTTCCCTTAGACATCTTTGTGGTAGCCATTATGTATAGGGATCATGTACTATGTACTCTGTGAGGTAATAAAAAAAAACTATACACTTGAGGCTTGGTTCATTCAGGTTTATCCTAGACATCTCTCTGTGGTTAGACTAACTGTTCCTAAGGGAACAGATTATCATACAAAGAAATCTCTTTGGTTGCCATGTATGTAGAACGTTAAAAGAGACACTATTACTCACTCGTATATGAGAGCCATTTACTCGCTCAAGAATGAGTAACTTACATATGTACATTGTTTATCTCCAATGTTAAGCCATTTCCTAAGGGATATTTCATAATCACACACAGACATCTTTTGTGGTTGCTATGTTGGTAACTAGGGGGATATAGCTAGTGACTAATGTGGTGTGTGTGTGGTTTGTGGAAAGATCAATAAATAGAAACACCATTTGATCACCAGCTACGATAAAATCAATTCAACTGGAACAAACCACTTCATTTATGTCAAGTAGAAATGATCATAAGTTAATAATTATTATCCACTTCTCAAATTTAATGTGACTTAACAAAATTGCTTCTCTCCTGCATTCTCTAATGGTTTTGGATTATCAAGTTTCAATGACTTCTCAGATTAAAGTGATTTTACAAATGCTCTTAAACTTCTCTCCTGCATTTCTAATGGTTTGGATTATTAGAACATCTCAAGTTTCAAGGACTGAAGTCACTAGTAGTCAGAGGTGTACAAAAGCCAAATATGAATGCCAAGTATCCTATTTTCTGCCATGGACCAACTGCAGTAAGTTTCAATGCTTAACTAGAAGCAAACTTAGCCAAGCTATCATCACATTATCATACTCACTGCTGGTTACTGGTCATTTTCCATTTCTTGGAAATGGCAGGCCAAGTTTTAAGTATTACAGGATACCGACCGAATGACCAATCAAATTGAAGTGTCTGCTTACTAACAGTTTTTAAGTAAGAAAAAACCTCTGCTCCATTGGATCAGAAGTTTTGTTGCATCATTAACCATCACAACACACACTTAACAGTTCTTAGGTTTTATAGTTACCTTGTTTTGTGTCATTGCATAAATATGTTCCCCGTCTGCAGAGGAGAGGACGTGGGTCACATTGGTGACAATCGTAGATTCGTTTAGGGAGATCTGACGAATGAAGGCAGATGTTGAGCTGGAGCCAATGTTGAACTGCACAGCAAGGAAAAAAAAGAAAGAAAATCTTGTGAAAAAGGTTTATTAATTATTGTTGTCACAATAAAAATAACAATGTTGACAGATTGAAAACTGAACATTAATAGGTACACACACAGTGAGCTGATATTTAGATAACAAAACTGAATATTACCTTCAGTAGTAAACTCCTAACAGTTTGGAATACTCATAGAGCATTGAAATGATTCACAGCTAGGGGACTAAGGCTAGCTAGGGGACTAGGGGACTAGGAGTAGGTTTTGGGGGCTAGGGGCCTAGGGCATGGGATTAATAGTATCATTCCAGTCACAGTAATTATTTTTGTGGTGGTGCAAATTAAGAGTTACAGCGTTACACGATGACAAACCCTTAACTTCTTTAAGTGGCACAAGGTTTAGTGTTTCACAGGTACAGGAACAATCTGACCTCTGCCGGTTCATTAAGCATTCTAATTGGAGTTAACATGCCATCAGCTTATATACATCAAGTCAGCAATTGTGTCATGTCAAAGACCACACAAGATAACTGGTATGAGTGTCAGTGAGGTCATGGTATTAGATACCTTCCTTCCTTACACGTCCTATGTTAGGGGTTATGGCAGAGGGAGTAAGATATGAGGTCATGGTGGTATTTATTTGTTTGTCTATGTGACAGGTTCTAGGTATTGTTACGATGACTATTTCCATTCACTTGGAGTCATGGTATCAGTTACCTTCTTTACGTACATTTGGTACCCTATAGAGGGTTGTTTATTTGTTTATGCTCTTTGTTTGTTTATTTCTCGACTCCACTTTGACAGGTTCTAGGTATTGTACGTATGATGAAATTATTCTGTTTTGTCTGATGGACATAGTCTACTGAGGGTGATGTGTTAATGACCGTTAGTGTGGAATATGTATTTAGGTAACCGCTTCTTAAAGCTTCTTCAAATTGACACTTATTTGCTTGAAAGAGCTGTAAATTCTCACTAGATTTGAAGTTCCCAACCAACTAGTTACATTCTAGCAGGTGTCCTAGAGTACCAGTCCTTAGTCAGTTGAAATGGTGTCCTACAGTGTGCCAGTTGAAATGAGTTGAAATGGTGTCCTACAGTGTGCCAGTTGAAATGGTGTCCTACAGTGTGCCAGTTGAAATGGTGTCCTACAGTGTGCCAGTTGAAATGGTGTCCTACAGTGTGCCAGTTGAAATGGTGTCCTACAGTGTGCCGGTTGAAATGGTGTCCTACAGTGTGCCGGTTGAAATGGTGTCCTAGTACAATCTTAGTCTACCTCCCTTGGCTACTCCTTTAACCCTAGGTACTAGTGCTATAGGACACCATTTCAACTGACTAGGACGACTGATATTATTATTATTATAGAATTTAATAGTGCTGGTAGTGGAAACATGTAAGCTTATCAACCACCATGTCCCTTTTTGGATTTCTAGACAAAATCATCGACACTAGAGAGTATGCACATTATTGCCACGTCACACAGACTAAACAACATTTAATTATTCATACCTTTAATCATGCTGACAACTGTTCCATTTAACTGTGGTAACACATGCTTAAAATTAATAATGGTTATCATTAGTGAGTGAAAGCGAGCCAGGGAGTTGAATGAGGGGCGATACTGTTACTTCACGTTTTTCCAGTTCGATCCAGTGGGATACGGTGACGTCATCACCTAAAGCTTCACTCGCGCCCGCTACAAGGCCAAATTACTCCTTGGGCAAGGCAGGCCAGATTAAGACAGACTCTCCAATTCCAGAGCTAATCAAGCATAGCATGTGACAGGCTTTAAATTTCCACACGATGTAATTAGAGAGTTATTATATGGTCAAAAATATGGTGGGTATTAATAGCATCTCTCCCTCCCACAGATAAAAGAATTCGTGTTGGACTTCACAGGTAGGAATGAGTATCTATTGTTATGAAAGTATAGAAAAAACTGTCTATAGCGACCACCTCTGGGCCACCAAAATGTAGGTGGTCTCTCTTTACAGAGGTCAAATCAATGGTACAAGCACTATTGTGCGACATAACCAAGTGGTCTTTAAACAGAGGTGGTCTCTGAATAGGGTGGTGTCTTAATGGAGGCAGTCTCTCGTTATTATTAATGGTATTGGGACATAACCCAGAGGTGGTCTTATCTGGCCTGCTCTATCTGGAGGTGGGAGGGAGGGAGAGGGAGAGAGAGGGAGGGAGGGGGAGGGGGAAGGAGGGGGAGAGAGAGGGAGAGAGAGGGAGGGAGGGGGAGAGAGGGGGAGGGAGGGGGAGAGAGGGGGAGGGAGGGGGAGGGAAGGAGAGGGAGAGAGAGGGAGAGAGAGGGGAGGGGGAGGGAGGGAGGGGGAGGGAGGGAGGGGGAGGGAGGGAGAGAGGGAGAGAGAGGGAGGGAGGGGGAGAGAGGGGGAGGGAGGGAGAGGGGAAGAGAGGGGGAGGGAGGGAGAGGGAGGGGTGGAAGGGGGCGGTTGAGTAATCACTCAGGTGACAACACATCTGATAGAAACTTGCTAATTATTATGTCAACATAAATCAATAAGAGCCCCACCCCCACAAACTATCCCAAGAATCCAATCTTAATTGGCATGCAGCAAGCATGAATGCACATAATTATGTGGGAGTTCCTGAGAAATACCCAAATTCTCTCCCTCCGGGCTCTGTTAGTGTAGGCATAATGTGAATGTACAAGTATGTGATATAGCTAACCACTCCCATGTGGACTAAAATATCAAGACGTGGAGTCAAGATCACACACACCACAACAGGAGTTCCTCAATTTAAGCATTCCATGGTTATTGTTTTTTCTTTTTAATTAAAGCTTCAGGGGTCACAGCTGCATAAATTTAACCACAAAAAAAAAAATTCTCCCCCATAAAAGTATCAGAACCCCTAAATCTGGACTCCCTGAAGTAAACCTCCACATAATACGCTTTTTGGAATGATCCTTGTAGTAACTGTTAAACTGAGTATACTCTAAACATTTTAATATTGTAATTAGTCATTTTTGTGGGTCATTTTTATAGTGAACTAGTTCTTTTATTTTTGTCAGTCACTAAAAGTTATCAAGTGTTTCGCATGCATAGTCAAGTTACCACAATCCTCTACAATATTAATTCATTTATTAGGAGGATACTTACTATTGATCTCAAAAGTGTCCACAAATAGACAACCCACCCATGGCATACTACATATAATTGTCTTGGAAGGAAGATAAGAAGACACTGGATACCTCACTCCACTGCACACCTACAGCATAATTACACGTCTCGGAGGAGTTTTGTAACATGTGAAGGAAGAGAAGAAGTTAGGATTCTCCTTGTGACACTGGAATGCCTCACTTGCTTTCAGGTCCTTCAGTGAGTCACAAGATGAAAAAAGAAATCCTTCCTCTAACAGAATTCCTTGAAACCGCAAACATATCCTTTGAAGTGTTCCCTCTCTTCCCTCGCATATCTACTAGTCTAGTAATGGATACTCTAAATGCTATTCAGGGTCAGAAAGGAACACTAGTAACAAACTGTTTTAATACAAGTAGTAGCTGGTCCATTGCACTATACAAAAAGATGTTGCAATTGCTGATCACCGAGACCACCTCTCTATTAAGACCATGTCAACCTATTCCAGCTACAGTGAAACCTGTCTAATCAGACCATCCTGTAATGAGACCACCTCTCTATTAAGACCACTCCACCATGTCCCAACAGCAGCACCTATTCCAGCTACAGTGGAACCTGTCTAATCAGACCATCCTGTAATGAGACCACCTCTCTATTAAGACCACTCCACCATGTCCCAACAGCACCTATTCTACTCTGCCTATAAAGAGACCACCCCTCTGATATTATCCATACCATGTCACAACAGGGACCTGTCTCCCAATAGCAGATATATCAACCTCCCAAAGAAACCACCTCCCTTTTAGGCCACTCCACCATGTCCCAACAGCACCTGCACAGTGAAGGCTACCTGTCTAATCAGACCACCCTGTAATGAGACCACACTGGTGTTGTATAAAAGTGTTAATTAAAAAGGTTTGTTGGTATCTAAGATCATAGGTAGGTGATATGTTTACTTAATGTTTAAGGCCTTTATCATCACAAATGACCAAGAGGGTGCAAAATGACCCAAGCACTTGAAGCTAGTATTGCCGGCCAAATTGCAGTTTTTGATGCATGGATATTAAATATTGTCTTGTACCTATTTGCCCTATAGGGGAAAGAATAATGTCCAAACTGATAATTACTTTAAAAGTTCTTTATTTTTAACATTCAACAGTTTCCATAGCAAAGAATGGTTTGCATGTTCAGTTACAACAACTGAGTTGCACTTCGAGCACTTCCGTACAAGAAGTATCTTGCTATTGAACATGCAAACCTCAAGTACAAGTGCCAAGTACTAAGAGGAGGGGGAAAAGGACAAACGTTTTGAACCTCAGAGAGGCATTTCATGAATTCACTCAATCCTAACCTTGGGAAACCTTTGAATGTGGACCCTGATATGCAAAAAACATCCAATTTACCAAGGACACCTCCATAATCAGGACACCTCCTTAATCAGGATTCCTCCTTAATTAGGACACCTCCTTAATTAGGACACCTCCTTTATCAGGACACCTCCTTAATTCAGAGGTTGGAATCCTTACAAAAAAAACACAGCAAAAATAACTAAAATAAACAAACGTGCAGTCGTGCAGTCTCTACATTGAAGTCATAATATCTGTTCACTATTGAATATACCTGATAGAGGCTAGACCTGCTGGAGCCAGCAAAGAGAGACAGTGAGTCTTGCAGAACAGAGGTTGTAAGTGAAGTGAAGTGTTCATCTGCTCTGGTGGGGGTGTAGGCGGTGATTACTTGACCCTGTACTGAATCCATCACTTCCAGTCCTCTAGTCAAGGAAGCAATGAGATTGCATTCCCTCTTTAGGTGCAGGGAGTGGTGGGGAGGGGGAGAGGAGGGGGGAGGGGAGCAGGTAGGGAGAGGAAGGGGGGGGGAGGAGAGAGAGAGGAAAAGGAGGGGAGGGGACGGGGAAAGGAAGAAGGAAGGAGATAATCAATAAATATATATTGTTGTTGTTATTGTTGTCATTGTTGTTGTTGTTATTCTTGTTTTTTTATGACGGACATGTGGTTCAATATGAGGGCACCAAGGGATAAACTCTGGTGGATTCTATTGCTACTTTACGTATAGTCTGGCGTCGCCAGCCCCAGCTTTTCTTCTTTTTTGTGGGGAGGGGGAAGGAAAGTGGTCTGGGAGCTCTAGCATCAACTACTTGTGACGCCCGTGCGCTCTCTCAAAAATAATTTAAATTACAATATACATGCGTGTTGAATAATTTTCCGAAGCCAGTCGGTAGAATTGCGAACACATCGCCCTTGAAAATTGCTGAGGCTTCAGGCCAGGTATTCCTAGCTGTTTAAACACAGCTCTTGGTTACTTCTCCATAGCTCTAGCTCTGCCAACCTGGAATAAATCGTGGGTGTGTCTCGCCAACATTAATACTACTTCACGTGACTGAATAGAGCAATCTGATTGGGACGCAGCTATAGCTGCGAGTGTGGGCGACACAAGTAGTTGATGCTAGAGCTACCAGACCACTTTTCTTCCCCGTCCCAAAAAAAGAAGAAGAAAAGCTGGGCTGGCAACGCCAGACTACTTCACGTAACTCACAATATTTTCCAGTTGTCTGTCAGTTAAACGCATACATCTGTCAGTTGACCCTCTTGAGAATCCAACAAAGGTGTTAGCAGCTCCGATGATACAATTGTTATAATACTCCGACATCACACGATCGATATCTGTCAAACTGTAGGCACAAACGTGCATCCTTTTCCTGTTACCAGCAACATCCTCTCTAACTGTGATAAGTATTGTGGGCTGGGTGAATGGCAAACTGTTCACGAATGTAGCTGCAGTAATAACACCACTTGCACAACTAAGTCGAACTTCAAAGTGTGATCGAAAGGAATCTCTGAATCCTGTATCATTTTGGCAGAATCTCACTACCCTTGGAGATGACTCACTACCTACAGGGTCTGTGACAAAGTAGATCAAACCATTGTAGGAGAACTGGGTGTGGTAGTTGAATGTCAAAGAGGAACTAGTAGTATCAGTATGCGCTGCAATCCTTGAAAATGCAAAATTCTTGGCATTCACTGCAGAGCTGGAAAAATCTACATTTAGGAGTCCCCCTTTTACGAAACGCCTTGAGGACTCAGTTGTTGCAGCCTCACCAAACGTGAGTTCTGTAGTACCATTGCTGGAAGGTGCAAAGACACCAGCAACATTTTGTGTGCCAACATTTCGAATCACAGCTGAGTTATTGACTTGCCAGCTTATATTTGCAAAGTTGACAATCTCAGCAAGAAAGCATTGAGCATTGCTACAGGAGAGAAAGTTGCCACGATAAGATCCGTCAGTATCAGCAACCAATAGTCTGCTTGGTGCAAGAAGAAGACGCTTTTCTTCCATTGTCAAATTGCTCGGATTAATACGATATAATGCTCCACTTGATCCTATTATCAAATGCCGTTTGGTTCTGATGAGATTCCGAAAAGTCTCTTCATTGTTCATTGGAGGAAACTCAGGAACTGCAGCAAAGAGTTTTGGCACCAGAAATATCAAGAGAGTCGATACAGTGACTGCAACAGTAGCCATCATTGAATTGAAGGTGTTAATTCCTTCTCCACTTCAGTACAGTTCAGGGGTGGTGGGGTACTCTCTCAGTCTGCATATGGAGGAAATAAGCATTGAGGTAGCGATATTCACGGCTAGCTAACAGAACTAACAGTGCGCAGGAAAAGAAAGACTATTCATAATAGTCTACATTGTAGTGTAGTAATAGCTCCTATCTTTAAAAGGAAAAGGACCTGGTTTGGGAGACCCTATATATAAACTCGATCTAAACAACGAAGCTGCTAGTAGAATTTACTCACCTCGATCTCTTCGACTTTCACGTGGCTAGACACTTGTAGTCAATTTCGTGTTAAACTTATAATAATAAGCGCCTCTACTCGCAGCTTTGTACAATAAAAGTCTGGGAGTGACCTCACACCCATGCGCTGAATCGGAAGAAGTAATTTACCACACAATATGCAATAATTAACTTATTCATCTATAGAAAAATTGTATAGACTACGTAACCGGAATTGGAAACGCAATAATTATAAACTGCCCGGCCACTCCTTATTGCGCATGCCTGCATTACTTAATACAATAAGAAAAAAGACAATAATTATCAAATTTGGGCATTAAGTGTGCAGCTATTGATCCTGGTGATTTCTTTCAGGTTCTTCTTCACTTCTGTACCTTCTTGTTCTCTGCCCGAATTATGAGTGAAGATATTAAAGCCTCCCTCTCAGTTGATCATCCCTGAGGAATATAATATTAAAAATTAATGTACTCTAATCGTTGAGCTTTTTCTTGGCAAGGGAATGCATACATTTGGAAAGCATAGGTGGAGGGCATGAAGGAATAACTACTTGTTATGAATATAAATTGGGGTCACTACAAACAACTTCACTTTTTCAAAAAAGGTACACAAAGACACACCCTGCAAATGTGAACTATTGGCTGAAACTCTTGAATACATCCAAAGTTCACTACATTTTAGGTATGAGGGCATGAAGTAGAGTGTACACTAAACTCTGAAACTTTAAGTTGAATATTTACTCTTTCACGTAAGAGGATACAGGTACACAAAGCCAAAACAGGCTAAAACAGGCTGGTATGGGTGTCCGAGCAGCAAAAAATTTGCTTTTTTCACGAGTAAGGTGGTGAAGTTACTAGCTATGCTATGGACTTACTTCTGAACTTCGAGAGGTCGATTCCTCCACGTTTGGCTTTTTCAGCTCTTCCACGCACCGCAATACGGATTGTACCACGCATGTTGTATTGTTGCATGCTATGGGGCGTTTCCAATCCCGGTTACGTAATCTATACAATCTATGGGTAAAGGGTGGCCATGCCTGTGTTTATTGCGCATGCGTATGCGCATGTTCCCTTCTAAAAATTTGATGTTAAGAATAATAATTAAGGGTTGTATCATAATAAATGTATGAAAGTTTTATGGCAGCTCTGAGCTGTGCAATAGTTTGATTCTCTCTATAAAAGGTAAATGCAGCAGTAGTAATTCTAGGCTATATAGTTCCACAAAAATAAAAGAATAGATATATGAATTAGATTCTTTATATATTAGTGTTGGGCTGAGAAGTGATCTTCATCACTGGAGACACCAAGGATGAATGATGATTCAATACTGTCAACGGCTATAGCTATACAGTCAAGTGAGTCAACATGATAATGAAAGTAAATATGAGCAGACATGTAGTTACATAGTGACCTGTGAGAATATTTGAGTGGCAGAGAGAGATATTTTTGTTTTTTAGGATAATAGAAATTGTTCATCAACAAAGCTATCAGCATGCAAGTGCAAAGTTTCTCCACGGCAAGTTTAACATAATACTGGGTAAGGGTCGTCAATTAGCTAGCATGCTATAGCGAGCGCGCGCTGGTACTATACTACCCACTCGCCCATGCGCGGAATGATAATAATGCAATGCCGCAATGCAAAGTTAGTTTGAAATTAATTTTTGTTCAAGAGTTTCTAACAGAGCTAGCCAAATGATACAAAGGAGAGATTCAGAAGGTCAGTCTAACAGAGTCCCAGCGGAGCAGTTTAGTTAACAGCAACCTATTGCAGTAGCAATTTTAAGTAATTGGTGTGACTGTCTAATAGCTAGAAATTGTAGCTAGCTCAGGCTAAAGGCACCTCTGGAGTTTATATTGTATGGAAATTTCCCTAGGTACATATAGCCACAATCCCACATTAATTCTTTAAAAAAATAGGGAGTGCAAAAATGCTTAAGTAACTTTAAGGGGTACAAAAATCCACTATTCTACATCTTATCAGCGAGGAGTGCATAATCCAACTAGTGGATTTGGTAGGGGGTGCCAGAATAACGATTTTCTGGGGGAAAAAAGTTTCACGTGGAACATCAGTTGGCCCTGCCTAGTGTAGATTTGTCAATTGCTTGGATACCAGTCAATCATTTACCAGCAGGACCTCACCTCATATGAAGGCTTCAGAGAATGAGTAGTTATCTAGAGTTTTTTTAGACAGAGAACAGTTCCGTAGATACAGTAGCTAGTATAAATTTATCTGCATGGCCAGTCCAGCTAGCCGCAATTTATTTTTCACTGATAGCTACAGCAATATCTTTGGATTGACCCTGCCAAGAAAAATACATAATCAGGCTCGTCTCTGTGCATGGGGTATGAAATGCTTCACTTGTCAACCCACCATCCCTAGGCTAGTAGACAGATTTACCATTCACACCAGTGTAGTTAGAGCTGCTTGTCTTCATCTTTGTGTATTCCAAGTTTTTCGACTCATCAGTGGAATTCAGCAGGTTTGCACTTCTTCTTTTCACGTACCACTGACGATACCCACGACATGCAATGGTAAGGATCAAAATCATCAGGATGAGGATGAGAAGTATCACTGCAATGATCACTAGAGTTTGAGTCAATTGGGTGTCAGGTGTTTTAGTCAATGGGGTTGTGGTGGTAGGCACATACTGAAGTTCGTCCATCAGTGTGAAACTCAAATTTTGACCTATTAAAACCTGAATTGATATTGATATGTGACGTTAAATTTAGCTTTAAGAAATCAGCTAGTACACTTCATATAATCATGCATGTTCACATGAAATAGAGACCAGCAATTATTTACTTCATGCACACAATTATCAATCAACAATAATCATCAAGACTTAGTGAAATGTGATATTAAGGTAAAGCGTGGCAATTCCGTTAGTGGGGCAATTTCATTAGCTATGCTTCTAAGATTTCTGAGCTCAAAATCACAGGATAGTTTATACCGTCATAGTCGAAAACATCGGGCTTAGAAATCTCCATAGTAGCTAGCTATAAAGAGTACAGAATTAGTCATCACATGGAATTGCCACACTTTATAAAAATACTGTATTCCTTGGATTTGCTGACAACCATATACTGCATTTCGTGGCCTTGCTACTGCAGCATGCACTATATGTTTCACACATGATATAACACACAAATTTTTCTGTGCTTACATTCACAACAGCACTACCGGCACCCATTGCAGGAGCACTACATGAAACCTATAACAGAAAATCATACATGCAGCGTGAAAGTATATTGTATACTACACGAGATAGTTGCTAAGTTACGCATGGGAGAGGGTTGCTTTCAAAGTATGTAGGGAGAGGAGAACTACAGAGGTGCTGGAGCCATAACTGGGGAAGGAGTCTCTTGTTTTATCAACATACCATAGTATCTGTGGCTGTCAGACCTTCACAATTCTGGTTTCCAATTATTACTCTTATCTCACTCTGATCTACTGAATCAATGTTTGAGCCCTATAATATGATAATTAGCTATAATCAGAGAGTATAGGCTAACTATCTGGAGCCAATTAAGTTACTGGGTAGCTCTCTCTATGTAGGGATGACGCAGACGCCAGCGTGCACCACATATAGACTAATACAAAAGTAGTTCCCCCACTTGACTTAATAGAAAATGATTATTCAGCCTACTAGAGTCTACTACAAAGTGATGACCAAGTTTCAGGACCTTACCATTTCAGAAATACGGCAAGCAGGTAAGTTGCTGGAGTCTTCTTGCATGCGCATGTATTACTCAGCTAGCTATAAGCTCTATGTGCATGCTATAGCCTACTATGTTGACTACTCTATCGACTCAGGGATTTTAGATTCTCCGATCCATCTACTGGTAGATTCATCTGCATCCTCGACCTCTAAGTATAGCTCAACACCAAGCTTTGACTCGCTGATTATTGCTATGCTATTGGAGATTATCGCTATGGAGAACTATACATACTCAAGAAACTTCTTTCATCTGTCCCTGCACACACAATAGAAGAATGAACTCTTGCATTTATGTGACATACATAAAACCATAAAGAGAGAAAAAAGACCAGGAACAAATGAGGGAAAACATGCAATGTAGGGATGGCCATTGCTCAAAAAAGTAAGGAAACAAGGGTAGGGGATGAAGGATGGAAATGTGTGCAGCCAACAACCCTAGCTACGTCGGGTAGCTTCAGATTATAATGCAGTAATGGATGTATATGTAGGGATTGTTGGCCGGATATACAAAACAAAGATTGATCCCATTTCCATCCTTCATTCCTATCCTTGTTTCTCTTGTTTCTTTGAGCAATGGTCATCCCTACATTGCATGTTTTTTCCCTCATAAAAATGATAGTCTATTATAATATACATGACACATCCGTATTACACTTTACTTTGGCTTATACTTTCAAGGTCACACATTAGATAACTCAGTGCATACTAACTGTTATTTCCCTTAACAGTCACACCTGTGACCATGCACGTGTCACTTTAAAGATGTCTCTTAGAAAATAGTCTATGTATACATGACACATCTGTATTGTATCATGCTTTGGCTTGTACTTTCAAGGTCACGCATTAGATAACTCAGTGCATACTAACTGTTATTTCCCTTAACAGTCACACCTGTGACCATGCACGTGTCACTTCAAAGATGTCTCTTAGAAAATAGTCTATGTATACATGACACATCTGTATTGTATCATGCTTTGGCTTGTACTTTCAAGGTCACGCATTAGATAACTCAGTGCATACTAACTGTTATTTCCCTTAACAGTCACACCTGTGACCATGCACGTGTCACTTTAAAGATGTCTCTTAGAAAATAGTCTATGTATACATGACACATCTGTATTGTATCATGCTTTGGCTTGTACTTTCAAGGTCACGCATTAGATAACTCAGTGCATACTAACTGTTATTTCCCTTAACAGTCACACCTGTGACCATGCACGTGTCACTTTAAAGATGTCTCTTAGAAAATAGTCTATGTATACATGACACATCTGTATTGTATCATGCTTTGGCTTGTACTTTCAAGGTCACGCATTAGATAACTCAGTGCATACTAACTGTTATTTCCCTTAACAGTCACACCATGCACGTGTCACTTCAAAGATGTCTCTTAGAAAAATAGAAATAGTCTATGTATACATGACACATCCGTATTGTATTATGCTTTGGCTTATACTTTCAAGGTCACACATTAGATAACTCAGTGCATACTAACTGTTATTTAACAATCACACCTACGATCATGCACGTGTCACTTCAGAGATGCATATATAGTTAGTGGTATAGCTAGATACATACCATTCCTACATAACCATTTTACATGAGATATGTCACCATCCAAGGTAGGTGGGTAAAACATTATAATGACAGTAGGAATATACATATCAAACTTAAGCTCTTGAACTGTTCGGAATCACCTTAAGGTTACTATTAATTAACGGGTACTAATTTTAGCTAGTTCAAAGTTCAAACTGATAATTATTCCTGCTTGAAATATAGTTACCTTAAGATACCCCACCATTGTATGAGCTGGTTTTTGAAATTAGAATTGAGAAAGTTATAGCAGTTATAATGAACGATGAAGGGATCAAGTGAACTCTCATCGTACCACATGTAAAGGAAGTGTTCTAGTGGGGCCTGCCCATCAGGCAAATGGTATTATTATAATAATATTATGCATGTGCATTACCCCACTTTATCTTAGCGTATATGATACATGATTCTAACTCACATTGATCTGTACTTGTAGGGGTGAACCAATGACTACCATTGGAGTGGCCAGTGTGAAGTTAGACGGATCAGGCCTGACATCCAACCGATTCGGAGCTTTATACACATACTCATCAAATTTTAGCAGGCATGTAACACTAATACTACCACTAGCTAACTTGGGAGTGATGCAAGAAAGATGAGTGCCATCAATAGAATAGCATAGAGACTAAAGGAAAAAAAAAACGAAACAAGTGTAATGTATGTAATGTAATGTTTTTGCTCCTAGATTCCCATCTCACTATTTTCACTAATTCACACTTCAATCTTCAATGCTGTAGGGATCTATGCATGGATCTACAGTATTTAGAAACCTGGGCTGTAATGACCCAAGTGCAGTGGGGGTGCTATTTAAGGACTCAAGGATTTCTAAATACTGTAGATCCCTTTGCTCAAGTAATTTATTCGGTAGCATAGCAACCAAGGTAAGGCTTCCAATGAAGCGCTAAAGATAGCTAGTCAACCATGAAAGCTTTGTGACTCAAATAGGCTGCTTGTATTACTAGGTCCTCTGCTCTACCCTAGGAGGTCTTCAGCAGAGGAACCTTTTGTTGTATCAGGACTGACTATAGACTAATAATTTTTAATTTTATGTAAGAGAATTAACTAACATTTTCTTCCATAATGATGAGTTGTGGGTTCTGAGATACATCAAGATCACTCCCTTCAAAAGAGATTCTTATTCCTCCACTGAATACACAAGTCAATATTCCATGATTAGCACTTCTTCTGCATGCTCAATCAGTTACAAGGCCCCAGTGAGATCTGTCTAATCAGATCACCCTGTAATGAGACCACCTCTCTATTAAACTTTAAGGCCACTCCACCATGTCCCAACAGCTTTGACCTATACTAAAGAGACAACCCCACTTATTTCAATCATATATAGACGGACATGAAATGTATGGCATCACATTACTGTAGCCAGTAGCTATTTAGTGCAATCACAAATTCAAAGCTTACGAAGGAATGGTGTTTCGTGGATTTCTGGTGGTGATGTTAGGGTTGCTTCTGTACTCAAATGACACATTAGTCTCATTGATGGTCTGGGCATCAATTTGCACCACCAGTGGAGTAGGAGAGGAGGAAGGGGAGGAGGTGTTAGTGCTGGTACAAGTTATCTGAGTGGAAGTCCTCACTCTGAAATTGTGCAGTGATAAATACTAACGAACTGCAAGCCACTAACTCAATGACTCACATGTCTCTGCATTCAAGTCCCCTTGCTTCATCTAGTGTGATTCTTGTGGAGGTTCCAATGTCTAATCCAGTGCCATTGATAGTCAACCTACTGCCACCTGCTATGGGGCCAAATGCTGGCTCCACACTGCTCACTGTAGGCACCACCACCGTGAAACCATCCAGTCTGCCTGTGCTTATTCTTGTATCTCTCACAAGATTAACCTCCACTCTTTGTGCTCCTTCTCCCATTCCTGATCCAGTCTGACAAAGGACCTGCATTCCAGAGATGTAGTCCCTGTTGAGTGGAGTGCAGTCCACTCCTCCAACAGTTATATTGCTACCAGCTTCCAAGAAATCATCAAATTCCACACCTAGGTCTCTTCCTCTGATGGTAAGGATGGTCCCTCCATCAGGAGGGCCGGAAGAGGGGGAGAACCCTGTAATCACAGGAGCTGGACACTGTTCTCCAATAACAATGAAAGGATTAGAAGGCACAGACTGTCTGCACTCCTCTGAAATGGAGCAAATTGAGCCAGGGTGATCACACCATCCACACTCAAAACCTGGAGTGCCACGACTTGCTGTACATGAGGAGCAGTCAGTGGCCAAGACTCGGCAATCATAGAGAGTCACTTTAAACAAGATAATTAGTAATCAAGCACTGGGAAGTAGACTATTGTTAGTTTATTGCTTACAGCTTGCAGCATTGATGGTATCAATTCTGTGATTAACTGCAGGACCATTCCAGATGATTCCAATATCAGTGACTTCCATAACACTGCTAGAAGTTAAGGAGAGCTACATTATGAGAGAATTAGCTATTCAATGGCATTAAAAATGAAAAAAATTCTTTAGCATACAGCAACAGTTCCAACTTGACAAGTGAGTGATGTTTCACTGTTCCTTGTAGCATTGAACATTGTGTTTCTGATCAAACACATGTAGCTGTAACCAGGCACCTGAATATGTATGGATCATTTCTAATAACAATGGAAGATAATTTTCTCCTCACAATATCATGCAAGTTCTTGGTGGTGAGATGGAGCTCAGGTTGGGCACGAACATGTTGAGTGTAGTTGGTGGCACCATTCTCAAGATCAAGCAGTGGACACACCTCTTGGAATGATGCCAACTATATTAAAGATGATGTAATGATTGAGGAAGGTCACATGACCTATTGTGGTTTGAGTACCTGTAGGAAGTTAGAGGTGTTGGTGCAGTCTTGAGCTGTTCCTCTGCACAGTTTGTTGATCGCGCACCATCCACAGGCATTCCTAGTCTTGACACACTCACTACAGCTGTTTCAACATGAGAATGCTTAACTTTATTTGGATAAATAATTCTATAACACATACCTATTAGTAGCATTGCATCTATAAAGAGTCAAGGCATTGTCTGTCCTGTCAAATGGCACATTGACCAGTGAACTCACAAAACTGAAGTGCATCACTAAAGGAAGAAAATATCACTCATATAACATGAACATTTGCAAGAGTTATGAGTAGCCTCGTACCCAGGCCCGCTTTTGTCGCGGGGCGGTATAAGTTGCACACGCATACACTTAATTAAATAATACGTAAAATTTCGTGTATGGTGAATGATGTAATCATAAAAACGTATGAAGCATGCACGCATTCAATCAGCTTAAAGCTAGCTAGCTAGATCTGGCTCCAGAGCTGATCCACATCAGTGGAATAAACTAAGACACAATAAGAAAAGCACTAGCTATCCTTCTCAAGCCAAGCTTATGGTCAAAAGCAAAAGGTAGACACGATACTTTGATAGCAGCGACTCTTCTCGTCTAACCAGTTGGTAGCGACACAATTCACTTCATTCATAAACAGCTTGCACAGAACGCTTCTGAGAGTAAGGTGAGTTGAATCTAGCGCAGAAAGACCAAAAGCGACAGAATAGTCTCTACCTAGAGCTGCTGACTCAGCTCTCAAGATTACGATGATGTAATGTTTATTACAATTTGTGTAACGGACGTGCCCGAAAGTATAGAGAATCCCCTTAATTCAAGGGATGGAGCCCATACACATGCAACTTATACCAGGCCCTTCGCTTTTTCACCGCCTCGCGAAAAAAGCGGGCCTGGGTATGAGGCTAGAGTTATGAGATAGCTACCCATTAGCTGTGTATACCTGCTTGGACTCCATCATACATAAAGGTTTGGTTGGTGATGTCACAGGTGTACTGTGTGAGTGGGTCAACCTCCATTGCAGGGACAGTGATGTTGAACCTTCCTCTGCTGTCTTCAAAGTGACACATGTAGGTCTCGTTGTCGAGGTTAGCTGGCAACCCTGGACCACCAACTGTCACATTCAACTAAATAAGATGACATCAATAATATCATTACGTTGTTTGCCTTGGCACCAAAGTGCCAAGTGGACAGCAAAAGGAAAGCTAAGAGCACTTTTAGATGACAGTCTAGGTGGTTTAACAATTGTATAATTAACAAGATGCCAAGAGTTAGAGAATGTTCCAAAAAGAACAGAAACAGCAGAGCCAACAGTCTATAGGCAAATGTGTAATTATGAGGAGCATGTAAAGACTACATGTATAGGCCAGATGATTACCCAGGCAATGTACTTACTATAATATAGTATAAAGCCTCATTTTGAAACTCCAATCAGAGAGCATTGACCAAGTGAATATATAATATTTGCCTCGGCACCGTGCCAAAGGCGACTATCTAGATGGCATATGGTACGTATTAATAGCGCGTGCAATGATGCGCGCGGTGATGCGTATCGAACACATGCATTAGCAAGCTCACTAGCCAACACAACTTAAAGCTCTACTACAGTACTGAAGACAAACAGACAGGCTCAGGCTCAGGCTCACAGTCACTACGCAGTAATGCTACACCATGAAGAGAGTGCTGATGCTTCTTGGCCGTCTTGGCCAACAAATCAAGCCCATGCAGAGAAGACAGCAATGAACAAAAACAATGTAGATTACAATGTACACGAACTAGGTGATTGTTTGAAGTGCCAAAGAGAGAGCCATGTTGAAGGAGAATCTAATGAAAGAATCCAGTACACATACTTCAATCAAGCTATGCGTGAGAATCATTCAAAACGGCAGTTTGAAGGCATTGAACAGCAAGAATACTAGCTTATTATTATTTGACAGGTCATGACTCATTGAATACTAGCTGTGTAAATACCAACCTTACTACAATAAGCCATGTTGCTCAGTGCACATTATTTAGAAAGTTTAATAATAATAAAGGTTGCACTGAAGTCATGCCGAGGCATTCCTAGTCTTTTTAAAAGACTAACTTGTTAAAAAACTATAACTAGTTATTTATAAAAACTCACAATTTGCAGGTTGTCAACAAACTGATCAGGTGAGATGGTGTTCATTATGCACTGGGTGTTAGGGCCACTGCTAGGGATCCACCTGGTGCTGCTGGTGGAGTTTCCATCCCTGCACTGTGACCGTCGAGAACACTTGTTCTCTACCACACACCACCCACAGAGAGGGTTGTCCTCCATGAGGCAACTAGAGCAGTCATTGTTTGATGAACATTGCTCCAGTGGCATCTTAAACACCTACCATAATTAAAAATTCAATATCTCTATGGGCATAGACATGCCTGATATATTATTTACATACCGAGTTACTAGTTGATACTATGATGTAGTCAAATCCTTCATGCCAATCTAATGCCCACACCACAGGAGCAATCTCATTAAACCTATCAAAACCATCCCTAAAGACATTGAGTGTTCTGGTGGTATCGGATGTGGCAAACTGGAGAGAGAGAGAGAGAGAGAGAGAGAGAGAGAGAACAGATGGAGATGAGGAGGAATAATGACTTTGTATACCATAGCAAATTTCCTGATTAGCTAACTTTAAAAACTTCACTGCCACTGATGAAAAGTCCGTCTAGTTCTTTAAACATAGAATTAGAGATGGGACATATCCATACTGAGAGGATTGAAGTTGACTGAATAGAGGCTTATAAATTGATGCTCATTTTGTCTCTAGTAAAAAAAGTTAGTTGGCTAGTTGTATAATGTTATAATCAGTGGCTACTAGCATCTGCAGCTTACTGTATAGCAAAAAAATTTCGTGGGTCAAGATTTTCGTGGTTTTACTAAAATGGTGAAGCTAGAGCATATTTCATGCAACATATTCAGTACAATAAAGATAGAGTATATAGCCATCTTTTTCATGCATGTATGATTTAGGCAACTGATTAGCCACAGATCAGATGTATCCCAGGTACATAATTACGTATAGTCTACCAATATTTATTTTTGGGGTGGAGGTGGGGGGAGGGGGGAGCCTACTCCTATATATTCAGTTTTTCTTACTATAAAACATAATCTGAGGGAACTAGCAATAGCTAGCTACGTATATATGTACACACTCATCCTCGGGGTTTCATCTAAGGAGGGGGGCGCAGTTCCCCTCCAAACAGCTCAACTTCCCCCCCCCCCCCCAAACTGACCCAGCTTCCCCCAAGATATTGCCAAAAGAAAGAGTATTAGGACAAAAAATACTTTTAAGTAGTATATTTTTAGGATCAAGTAGAATTTAAGCATTTTGGTTTCACGCTCTGTGCAGGAGGGGGCACATCCCCCTCTCACACCTTCCCCCTCACCGTGGCCTTACGGCCACACATTCCATGAGCTTCCCCTCCAAGGTGAAATTCCTAGATGAAACCCTGATCCTGCATTAATTTCAAACTTCCTGCATTAATTTTAAACGTCTAGGCTAAAATTTCCTGCATTTAGCCTAATTTTCTTATTTCCTTCGGACTATGTTTATTCATCTCTTTCTCACCTTAAACACATAATTATAAGAATTGCCAATACCAAAAGCCACCACTAGCAAAGAAACATCATCCATCCTGAGAGCCAATGATGCAGTCACATTGTAGCGTTGATTTAACTCAAAATTAATGACTCCAACATTAATTTTATCTCCCCCATCCTCTTTATCACTCAAAGTGACATTTGTAGGAAGTTTGCAGATTTCTTCAGCCTGTATAAGTGAATGTCATTAGCTACTATAGCCAATAATTGGTATGATGCAAAGTCAAAGAGAAATGGCAACAAGACACAGGATATCTAAAGTCTACTTGCATTCACCTTGCTCCTTGATCATTCTGCTAGCTTTATAACTTTCTCAATTTTTAAATGCATCAACATGCAGAGAGCTGACTATTCACTCTCTCTGCTGGTGTTTGAAATTTAGTTAAGAATGGAGAAAGTTAACTATAGTGAATGATAGGGACAATAGACTTTATGCCCCATTGATATGTCTATAGCTAATGTGAAAAAGGGTGTGGGTGCATGGGGGGACACAACTATACATCACAGAATGTGGTATAGCTACTTTGGTGACACCCCACAAAATCTTAACAATGTCCCCTATTACAACCTTTAATGAAGCACAGTGCCGTGTGCTTTTGACTAATGCACATGCATAATATTATCAATATGTCCATGGTGGCCAACTTATGCTCATGTCCATGCTGTGAATTACAAGTTCCTTTGTCACTTTAAAGTTTGTCAGCATTGTAAACTGGCCAATCAGTTTAGTGGCAGATGATTGGTCAGCATGCAAGACTGACAAAGGTCATCACTGCAAATTATCATACCTCTAAGTTGCTAGCATTACATTCTCGACTCGATCCTGCCCATGCTGGAAAGATTTTTCCTCTTCCTTCTGAACACTCATTGAATCTCCTCGACATAGCTCTGTCAATATCTGCTAACTTAATGGTACATAACAGATTGCACTGGACTCCTCGCACAGTTCGACAGCCCCTGGATATTACTATTGTCGTTCCTGGAGATCCTGTGAAAAAGTCTTCAACTAGAGACACGCTAGCTATCCGGTCATAAGATGCATCTCTTATAGGATATGTCTCTGCTCCACAGATGAACTCTTCTTCATATAATGCACTAAAGTTCCCACTTTCAGTTGCATTGTTACATGCTCTCATAACTCGTAAGGTTATTACTTTAGACCCTGAAGCATCATGTGTATCGGAGATGATAAAATATGAATACTCTCCATGCGAAAAACCACCATGATATCGACGTTGTCCAAAATTCATCGCTTCAATAGAAGTCTTGGTAGAACGTAATAGTTCTTGAGAACCATTCTCAGCAATACGATATTGCTTTAAAGAGATGGATCCTGGCTGCATAATTCCAAGATAGTATGTGTCATCTGCTGTGAACATGCCTGCATTAACTCTATCATTTCTAGCTGCATTCTGTGCAAATGATTCAACGCTGAGTGGTTCGCTAAAGTCAGAAGTGTTGTAGATCATGCATGAACGGGAGTCTACAGAGCACAACACTATAAATTGCTTCTCCCTCGAACCAAGAGACAATATAACAGATTCAAACTGAGATGAAGTGAAGCTTACATCTTGCTTCGGAACTGACAGATCGGAATGATCCAACTGAATGAGCCTATTCAAAAAAGTAACGTAGATTCCTTCTCTATCTACTTGTAAATAGTCTCCACTAGTTGGTGTCCACCGTCTAACCGTGATCGTGTACCTGTCTCCTCTGAGACAAGTAATTTGAATACAGAGTACAAGAATGATTGTGAGTATATTTATCTTCATGTTGATAGCTAGCTAGCTAGAGATTTATCCGACCTTTTACTTCCTTTTATCGGCGAGCGAGCGAAGTGAGCGATCGACCTGCGATGCGTTTTGCGCATGCGTGTCACTCGTGGCAACATGCAAAAAGCATAGATACTATACTCCGGTATATCTCCGATATATCTCCGGTTTCCAATCCCGGGGCGGAGTATAGTATCTATGGATTAGCCGAGTGCTATCGATATCACTGATTTGTGAAGTAGCGCTTTAGTCAAAACTAATAGCAAACGATCAGCCCCTAGGTGCCGCTCTAACAGATGGCCAAAGCAGAATTTTGATGACTATAGCCAGTAAGTCGGTAGGTCGATCTTATATTTATTATCCTTATTATTATTATAAAGAAAAAGAACAAAAGTCAATTTTAGAACTCGTTTTTTCTTATGTTAGGGAATGAATTTTTGGTTTTTGAACATTCTCCTCTCTTCTTTGTAGATATAATAATTCACTGTAGCCTTCTGAGAACCTGTAGAGTAAGGGTAGAAGAGAAAGAAGAGTTTGTAGTTTATTGATCCGCCATCCCTACTTAGAGAGTGCTAGCTGATAATAATAATAATAATAGAGAAGAAGAAGAATATAGCGATTTACCTGCTTGCCGTATTTCTGAAACGGTAAGCTCCCTGGTCCTGAAACTTGGTCTGCACATTGTAGTAGGCTCTAGTAGGCTGGATAATCATTCACAGTAGCTTTTGTTAGGTCTAAGTGGGAGAACTAGAATTTCACTTTAGTATTAGTCTATAGGCGGCGCGCGCGGCCGTCCGAGTCATCCCTACATATAGAGAGTGCTACCGCACTCTCTGATAAACAAGGGAGGAGAAGTAGTGTGCCTAATTTCTGCTAAACCATAGCCAATTGGTAAGTTTAAAGAATGCAAAGAGTGGTATAGCAGAGAGAGTGGATAATCAGCTCTCTGTTGATATGCATTAGGCTAGGAATTTGGTTAAGAATTGAGAAAGTTATAGCAGTTTAAATAGAATGATCAAGGTGGCAATATGACTCTTTACATTTTGAAGCTAAGAGCAGGGGCGGATCTAGGAAATATAAAAAAGGGCATAGTAGCTATCAAATGATGTAATGCTAACTGACAATTGAATGTTGACTGATGTAAATAACTGACAATATTATAGTCAGATGCAGGTATGTCATTCATAGGCTTGATGTAGGGATGATATAATAAATCAACCTTTTTCTTTCCACAATTTCTTCTAATTTTTTTGTACACTGTCCCTACATGCTTTAATTTTTAAAAAATGTTTTTTCCCTTATGTACATATGAATGATCACTACCAATTAAACAAATTAGTGGGAAAAAAGAGACTGTACTTTTAACATCCAAGCTCCGTCTACCATTGTTACTCGACCATTTTTTGTCGGGGGGTGTGACTCATGATAGACCCACCCATGCGATTAGCTAGGGTGCACGCTAGTCGCATGTTGCGTAGGGCAAGAAACATGGCAGCTAATATTTTTTTCAGAGAGCTGTTAGTGTATCATCATACTACCTGGTCTATACCTTCTAACACTTGAGAAACCAGCCTTTTTAAGAACTATGCTTGTTTAGCACTATACTACTCCACTCTTTGCATTCTTTAAACTTACCAATTGGCTATGGTTTAGCGATAATTGATCACTTAAGGTGGGGCATGCAATTCCGTCATTTTGGCTTCGACTAGATCGACTGGAATATCAGAATTGCCCCGCTTTACCTTCAATACTCTATGCACTTGGCACCTCATATAGGTAAAAACCACATTCAGAGTTGAGCCAGTTGCAGGAAATTATCTGAAAAGGAAAGGCCTGGGTGCGAGGCTAACTGCCTCCAAGAATAAGACCGTAGCTATTATAGTACATGAATGTGCAAATTAGGGACCCCCCCCCCCCCCCCCCCCCCAGTGTTGCCAGGTTGCTCTCTTAAAAAATCCACATAGCTACCATAGATCCATAGACAATTTTCTTAGCTATCCAAAAATCCACAGATTGTGGATAAATCCATGAACCTGGCAACACTGATTATAATATTAGCATAATAAGAAAGTCTGTAAGGACCAACTGGGATCCAAGTCATGTGATCAGGTGCACTAAGTTGTTTGATCTAGCTCCAATGCATGCACTCGAATAAGCTATATCAAAAATTTTAGATTGTGGATATACTTGTGCTAGTGTCTATCTCAAGGGTCCATCGGAGAATAGGTGCACTGCTAGGGAATTTCCAATTTTGGGCTGAAGAATAGAACGGAATGGAACGGAATGGTTCCATGACCCTATTTCATGGAACGGAATTTTCACTGCGCGTGCGTATGCGCATGTGCAGTATGAGTAAAGGATGGCTCTTTGTCATGATCACCCAGGGAGATCAAGGATGAGCTGCTATATACTTTCCGACCAGACTACCCTTTTTAACGACTGCAACACCCATGTTAGCTCTAACCTGGCTGCCAAGATTGCTACATCTACTAAAAGATCTGGGACACAGCCCTGGACTTTGGCCAGAGGTACCAAGGCAATACAGTCACTATTCAAAGAAATGACCAGACCCATGTTTGGCAGCATCCCATGCAGCCAATGCGATCAGTCAATTCCAGAGTCTACCCCTTACTATGTGAATGAACACATCCAAGGACAAGAGATGACCAAGGAAGATATCAAAAAGACCCTTAGCCTCCCTGGACCTTGCACCTATCATTGCACTGTTTTCCACTACGCCCACCCACCTGACGGGGGCAGTTTTCTCATTTTTATTTCACTCCTACCTGTTTCTGCCTCTGCGGCTTATTCAAGATTGAATTGATGTCAATTGATTAACAGTTTGGATGGTGAAAGTGTGTCATAACTGATCTTCTTGTCATTGAGAACTTTACATGTTTGATCAACAAATGACAAGTGGAATTATGCTCCAATTATTCTCTCAAGATTCCCAATAGTAATAATTACAAGTATACTTGGTTCATAATTATACATAATATATAGCTGTAAATTAGTTTGTGCACACCAGTATACTGTGATAACTTGTCACAACTTAGGACCATAGAGTATAGTAATCGATAGACTAATCACAATTATTAATTTACATGACACACACAGGTATATATATAAAAAGGAGGCGCAGAGGCACCCAAAATGAGGACATATGCCATGTGGCAGGAAATGACGATAATAAGTACACTATATATACAACACTCGAAAACTAAGCTTTCTGGCCCTGTGCATTTTTTGAATTGATGCTAGTGAAGTTACTAACTACGATAAGCATAACAGATGTTTATATAGCTCAGGCTATGCTTGAATTTACTCAATTTTCTTTGTTTCCTGGTGTGCAGTTTGAAAGGAAAATGGTCTTTCTGCATCTGAGGAAGGTTAGATGAACAGTGCTGCTCTGCAGCTGCTAGATTATCAATTTGATGTGTCATGCATGAAAAAATCTATTAAAATTGTCGCTCAATATTACTTCCTTGTAGCTAGCTATGCTTAGAATCTCGAAGAATCTTCAGCATTATTCCTAGATTCTCCATACACGCGCAGGCGCCACTAATCAACACAGCCTCACTTCAGGGAGAGTCTAGCTACTACTGTATGGTCCATTGATGCAGTTTGCATAACTAACTAAGTCCTTAGCAATCATAATTTGATAGCCAACACCTCCCAGATTCATGGGGGAGAGCCGGACTAGTGAGAGTATTTGCCTGACCAATGCACAAGCTACACCTGCTAGACAAAACAGGCTGGGGTCCCCATATCTACCTACCATAGATATGGACCTATATTGTTTGGGGACAGGGGTCCCATATCTACATAGATTTGGGGACGGGGGTCCCTAAAAAATAGGGGGATTCCATCTGGAACCATTCCAATAGTGAGGCTCTTTTTCATTATAACTGCATGTGATTGAACTCCCTTAGTGGTCTAGCAGCTGAGAGCAGCACTTCTTAGCCAACGTTCTTCTGTAGCATTTCTCAGCTGGAAAATATACAGCAAACCATGCACTAATGCTACAGTATATAATAGCAAGAATAATACTAGGGTAAATTTGGGTAGTATGAGTATTCGAATCTTCTGGGAACTAGTTCTGTAGCTAGCTATAGTTCTTCACAACTTTATGATAATTCTTCGTAAATGTTGGACTGGGAAATGATCCTCTTCATCACTGGAGACACCAAGGATGGACTTAGCTCTGATGATTCAATACTGTCCAAGGATACTATCAACATGATAAAAAATAAATTGAATGTAGCTAGGTATTAACAGACATTTCCCTCACATAGTTATAAAAAAGTTATGAGTTCCCTCACATAGCTAGTTACAAAAAAGGTGCAGCTACATGGACAATTGTAGCCTCATTCCCAGGCCTTCCTCTCTCGCGTATCGCACGGTACGTGAGAGAGGAAGGCCGAGGCTAGACAATTGATAGCCTCGTTCCCAGGCTCTCAGTGAAACGGGAAATGTGGGGGCGGAATGGTTTCTACTGCACGCACGGGCGTGTAAATTTTGACCACATAATTATATTCATAACATGATTGATGATGTAATTATTAAGTAAACGTCACAATTAGTACAAACTGCGCGTAGTACGAAATTGCATGTCGTTTGTGTGAGCAGAGTGCAGCTATTGCCTTGTTCAGCAGTTCTGGATTATCATAGAAGTGGGCTTTTAGGATCAACAAACTCCTGGATGTCCCTGAGCTAGCTCCAGATGACCCCTTCCCATCACACATCTGTCAAGCTTGCAAGAGGAGAATAGTTTCCTTGGAGAAGGCAACTGCAAACATTATCTTCTTTGCAGAGATCCCTTGAGAGCAGGGGCACGAACATATCCTTGCCATCAAATACAGCTCGGATAGCCAGCTTCTGCTCTTCCTTCAGCAATAGTTCGGGTAAACCAAGCATTGACAGGGCATGAGAAAGCGCTTGCGGATAGTGGGAACTTGAATCGCTTGACTCTCAGAAACGAACTCGCCATCTTGCATAAAAAAACTCTGATTAGACAAAATAATAATTATGATGAAATCAAAAACGGGAAAGTACGGAGGGAATCCAAATCCCCCGGAATGTGAGGGATCCGGTCTGCAGTAGAAACCAGGCTCTCCTTTCCGCCCCCACATTTCCCATTTCACTGAGAGCCTGGGAACGAGGCTAGACAATTGAGTGTCCACGGAAATTCATGATTTCTCATATTTGATCGAGCCACTCCCACTCAATTCGAGTGGCAGAAAGTTATGAGTTTAGTATATGCATGGAGCACTTGTAAATAGCATTGTTCATCTAAACTGTGATAATTATGTCTGAGACTAGCTACATATAATCAGTAAGACTGAGAAGCTTGTTTTATCATGCCCATCATGCCCTAATGGAGTTATACCCTGTTTTACCACTCAGAAAATCCAGAGAAGTCATGGACTTTCAATTGACCCCACCTATCAAACCTCTAAGGTTGGCAGGTTTGGAAATTAATATTATGTAAGATTATTTTTTAAGATTGTTTTTGTTTGTTCGTTTGTTTTGTTTTGTTTTTTCCTTCCAGGCATGAACTTTCATAGCATAATATATCACACTATGGACATTATTGTCAGTATAATTCAAGTAATTTAAATCTTTGGGATTGAATAAGGACCAGCACATGTGCGAGGGTTACGGTCTTGACTGAAATCCCCCCCCCCCCCCCCCCCCCCGGGAGAGTACATTTTAGTAAGGGCATACTACTATAATGGGTAAGGGTTCCGGTTGTCAATATTAATTGCGGTCATATTAGCTATATATGTTATACTTCGTGGCAGCAATAGATCCAACTCCATGTAGCAAGCAATGGACTGCAAGCTTTCATCAAAGAGAGTTGATAGGTCACTAAAAGTTGGCCTGTCTTCCTGAGAGTATTCCCAGCATTTACTCATTTTTCCATAACTGAGAGAGAGAGAGAGAGAGAGAGAGAGAGAGAGAGAGAGAGAGAGAGAGAGAGAGAGAGAGAGAGATTTCATAGCTTAAATAATGTAGTATGTAATGTCATGTACATTTCTTGATCACAGGCAGCATTGGTGGGACAATCCAGCCTCTTTCCTTCCTTTAGAAAACGGGGGAGATCAATAGAGTCCACAGCTGGGTAAGGCATCTTCCCAACACTAAACACCTCCCAACAAGTGATTCCAAAGGACCACTACAATAAGAGTATATAGACACGTGGTGTATTAGTTGCAGGGACCAAAAAGAGTAGGCAGTGGTGTTTTGCAAACTAAAGTCCCATAGATACCACTGTTTGTTGTTGTTGTTATTGTTGTTGTTGTTATTATTGTTGTTGTTATTGTTGTTGACGTCGTTGTCATTATTGTTTAATACAACTGACACTTGAGCATAGCTAATTAATTCATACCACATCAGTTTTCTCTGAAAAATAATGATCATTAATACTCTCTGGAGCCATCCACTTGAATGGCAACCTCACTGCATCATCTTTTGCCATCCTAAAGTAGCCAGTATTGTAGATATCCTCCGAGAGACCAAAGTCTGACACTTTGATATTACCTCCAGAGTCGAGCCTGTAGGATGTATAATGCTACTACACAATTTTATGGGGGAAAATTTTAAGACTCCCCCTAGTCTGGTGTATCAATAATTTACCCCACAAACTGTTCCCACTAGCTATCTATATAGCTATACCACTTGTGAGGAAAAGGGACAACTTCACACAAAACATTAACTCGTTTCGGCCACTCACATGCAGTTTCTAGCAGCAAGATCTCTATGCACGATCCTCTTAAAGGCAAGGTACTGCATGCCAAGAGACACCTGGTGGCACATCTTCAGTAGTAATTTTTTCACTGAAATTATCTAAAAAAATTTAAGGAGATAATACAGATTAGGCACTCCAATGAGGCAGGTGAGTGGTCTGTAATATGTAGAATAAATCTTAGCTACAATTATGTTTCATAACAGATTATCATGACAGATACAGCTACAGCTTAATATTTTTTACATTCCTTAAACATGTTATAAAAACATTTTAGCAACTGGGTAGACTGTGCAATCCTAATTATGCATGTACTATAACTAAAGATTTCAGGAGTAGCTATTGCAGAGCAGTCCGAATACGATATTATATAGCTATGAACAGTCAAAGTTTAATTAGAGGAGGAGCAACCCATTCATGTAGTTACACCAGTGACCTAGAAACTACGTACAAACTAGTTTGGCCTCACATTTGACCATTATGCTCTCTAACTCTCTTGTACCTATTAGACCCAGTCTGACCCTTTACCATATTAGGGTCACCTATGCCAGATTAAATCTACTCAAGGTTTTATATTTACAGTATCCAAGTCTTCATCTTCATTCAAATCTTCTTTGTTCAAATCCAAATCATTCCTCTTCATCTTCAGGTAGTCCAGCAAACTTCCATTTTCCATGAAAGGCATCACGATGCAAGGTACAGTGCCCTTTCCCATGCCCTTGAGCTCCATGTAGCAAATACCTTCAAGAGTCATGATGTTTGGGTGGGACAGATCTAGCATGAGATCCATCTCAGAAAATAACCTTTCTTGTTCGGAATCTGCCAATTTTTCTGTGGAAGATGTCACAATTAAAGTAAGAAGATGAAGTTTATTCATCTGATTTAAAGTCAGCACTATATAACATTTTGACTCATCCCTCCAGACTGACTCATACCATCTATACTCCTCTCCAATAATTATACATTCAATGCAACTAGATACTTCATATACACTTGTAGCTAGCTAGCTACCTTTCATAACTTTTATGGCAACTGCTTTTACTGAGTGCTTGCAGGTATCTCTTCTTCCTTGCTGGTGCTGCTTCACCCAGTGTGCTTTGTACACTATTCCATAATGACCTGTTGGAATGGAATAAATCACACAATAGTTTAACTACATGCACCATCAGCCCTTTCTTGTCCAGTTTCTATCACATGGTACAGTAGAATCTACGACAAAGAACACTCCAAAGGAAGATCTCAACAAAGGACAATCTTTTGCATAATAGCTACACTCATATACACTCTATAACCTCCAAAAGAGGACAATCTCTCTACAAAGAATGAAAGGCTGGGTCCCCATTCCACTGTTTCTTCAGCGTTATTATAGCTACAGCTATTGAAAAATTAGCTCAGACATAAAATAAACACTTTGTTTACTATACTTTAAGACGACTCTAGAGTACTCCTTACCTTTGCCAAGACAAATATCTGATATTTGGATCTCTTTGGATGAGATCATGAGCTTAGCAGGCAGGTGACTCGTCAATTCATTTCCCTCAGCTAAAAGAAAGAAAGAAAAAGAAAGATAATTTAGACTAACTGCAAGTCATCAGTGATTGTAGTTAAAATGAATGAGCCCACACATTAAAAAGTACTGCCATGTCACGGGATCTATATACAAGCATGCACAGTTTGTTTGGATGCCAAGGTCAGTGTATGAAATCTTCAGGAATGTGAAGCTATAGATAATAGCTATCTAGAGTTGCTGTTGTTGTTGTTTATTTGTTATTGTTTGTTTCGACAGAGAGTAGTTAGATAGCTAAAGTACTATGTAGTATGCATGGTCTAGCTAGCAATTTATTTTTCACTGATAACTACAGCAAGAAGATCTTCGGCTTGATCATTGCTTGCATAACACCAGCCCATGATGCAGGTTTATCTTTGTGATCACTTGTCAACCCATGCTGAATGAACATAATGTAGATAGGTTTACCATACACATCTGCAGCGTTATCAGGCTTCATCTCTTCTATCTGGTGTAAGTTTTTCAACTCAATGGGATTCTGCAGGTTTTCATTTCTTCTTTTCATGTACGGATGGTACCCACATACAAGAGTAACGATCAAAATCACCAGGATGAGAAGTATTACTATCACTGAAACTCCCACTCCAATAATCACTTGAATTAGAGTAGATAGAGTTGTGGTAGCAGTAGATGGGATTTTGGTGGCAGACACATACTGAAGTCTCTCCATCAGTGTGAAGTTCAAATTTGTACCTATTAAGACCTGAAATTGCAATCATCATGAATGCGATCAGGACAATCCCATTAGTGGGCTAATTTCAGAGCTCAAAATCACAGGCATAGTCGAAAAATAACTTCAGTTAGGGCTTAGAAGTCTCATTGTGAAATACTCCTCACACGGAATTGCCACACTTTACCTTATATTAAGCTGACAAACATCTACTGAAATAATGTATTATTATGATACTACGTTTCTCCATGGCCTTTTGCTACAACTACATGATAATATTATTATTATACCACACAAGTTTTTTGCTTACATTCACAACAGCATTACCAGCATCCATTTCAGGACCATTACATGAAACCTATAACAGTAAATCATACATACAGTCATGCATTGTACGTAACTACATGCCTCAATAGGAAGTGGTCTCTTTAGGGAGGTCGAAATAATTGGGGTGAGCCTGAGCAAGCCCCACACTAGCGAGTGGGCTCTAGACTTCGCATTCTATATATATATTGTACGTCCTAATAATAGTGGTTTTTCTCTGCGATGATCATCTGGTAACATTACATCACAGTACAGTGCAGTAGATGCACATGCATATATAAATATGTGTTATAAGCTAATAAGAGAAGCTAGCTGAACAGAAAGAACGTCTTAGGAAGGATAGATTGAGAAATCTAGAGACAATGCTGGCCCAGAGAAAAGAATGCCTCGAGCATCAAATAGCAGATGCTAGCTAGCAACTAAAGAATGGATCAAATTAGTGTGCTTCCAAGACCGCTGAACAGAAAGAAGAAAGTAGGAGATAGAAGGCAAGACATCCTGCTCAAAGCACAGCTACAGAGAAAAGACAGCGCTTGAGGGAGAGTGCAAGTCAGCAGTTGATGTCACAGACAGCTGAGGAAAAGAGAGGCCAGTCTCAGAGAATGCAGACCAGAGATTGTCTTCAGAAAGAGAGGCCATTCTCACATGCATCACATTCAGCACATCACAGACAGTGCTTGAGGGAGAGTGCAAGTCAGCAGTTGATGTCACAGACAGCTGGCCAGTCTCAGAGAATGCAGACCAGAGATTATTTTCAGAAAGAGAGGCCATTCTCATTGTTTTACCTTGCTAAAAGGTAAAACTGTCAACTGATCACATTCAGCTCAGGCTCGCCCCACAATGCATTGTATTTGTCTAGTAGGTGCTGTTGGGACATGGTGGAGTGGCACTATAGTGGCCTTAATAGAGAGGTGGTCTCATAATAGGGTGGTCTGATTAGACAGGTTTCACTGTGGAGTGGTCTTAATAGAAAGGTGGTCTCATTAAACAGGTCTCGTACTTACATACCATAGATTTTGTGGCTGTCAGACTTTCACACTTCTGGTTTCCAATTATTACTCTTATCTCACTCTGATCTACTGAATCAATGTTTGAACCCTATAATGATAGAATATGATACTAATTATAGTTATAACATGATACTAATTATAGTTATAACATGATACTAATTATAGTTACGTATAACATGATACTAACTAGGGCATGCATGCCGGCAATGTACATTTGAGTCACAGCAAGCGAGTGAGCAAGTATTCCTATAGGCGTTTGTGCTGATAGCTATTCATTTGTGCTTTCAGAAGATTTTGATGCAGTTTTATATGTAAGTGGCAGGCAGCTGCATACATAGAAAACTGTAATGCTTGCCTCAAAGCCTAGATAAGCCTAGTACTTACAAGCCACTTAGATAACTATTAAGCCTTGAGCCTGCTGCCCAAAAGGCTGTAGAAATGTTGAGCTGATAGTTGATTTGTGCTTTGCTGTTGAGTTAACTATCCACCATGCTATATACAAAGCAATGTAGAAATCAATCAAGCAATTACAACTGGAGCATGCGCATAAACTACTATTGCACGACACATACGTATGTACGCCTGGGGCATTTTGGAGTGTAGACATATTTAAAATTTCAATGAGTCATGACCTGAGAGTCAGCTCACTCGCTTCGCTCGCTCGCTCGCTGCAATAACAGAGTGCATTGCAGGCAGAGCACAAAATAACATTTCAAACATGGTCAGATCAAAATCAGATTTGATTAGTCATGAGACAGACATGCCTCAAATTTTTATACAATCATGGACCACCCACCTAGAACCACTAGAACGTATAGGCCTAATGTCAGCTCCTTCTAAGTCAAGGTATTCTTGTAGGTCGTGAATAATATCTGCAAGTTCACGACATTTTTTAGCTAATTCAAGCGTTACAGGTGCAGGTCTTTTTGATAGCCACAGGTTACACTAAAACCTTTGGATCATGGTGTTCTAAGCTCACTGGCATAGGTACGGATGGTGCATCTGCTAATGTTGCCATGCAAGGTCATCATCAATGTTCCCTTTATCAGTAAAACCATCTGGAAACAATTTCCTATGAAATAGGCAATATCAAACTTCTTCCTGAGACAAGCTTGCTCCTCACCAGAGAGTGTAAGTAAACATTTTCCAATAGGAGTAGTTACCTGTTCTCCTTCTTGTGTAGGGATTTGGATGAAGAACACCAAACACTTTTGTGGTTGAAGTGTACTGCTGTTAGTAACAAAGTGTTGGACACCCTTCAGTGCAAGGTTTGTGCTCAGTTTGTGGATGAGAAATTTTAGCAATAAGTGGATATGTGGTGCCAATTAATTAACTCTTTGAGGATCTCTAACATAAAGGATCGTGCTAAGTAGGCCTTTAACTCCACTCTGGGACCAGTGACAACTCTGTTTCAGTGCTATCTGATGAGCTGCTAGCTCTCTTCATACCGCTGGCTCGTGTGCAGCTGGCTCGCACACAGTTATAAATACATCAAATCACCAGCGAACTACAGGTAAGTTAACATGTTTCTTGTACTTGGATGGTTAACATGACTGTTCAAATCAGTGATTGTTCTGACAAATTGTCAATTTGATTGATGACTGGCCATTATTTTGTGCTCAGGTAGGGAAGGTGGGTCAAAAGGTCATGAGTTCTTTCTCTTCAACAGTAACTATATAAGTTCTCATGCTAGAAGAGGGGAAGGTTTTTAGAAATCGATTTCTGACTTTTCTCCACCATTTTAAAGCCTGCGCATAATAATGTACAGGCTTATTGAGATGCAACATTTCAATCAGTTGCACATATCAGGTTACTCTAACATGAATGTAGTATAATTATCTAAAACAGCCCATGCATTCTTGAGATGATGGAACCACTTAAAATAAATGATGAACTGTCATTAGATATAGATAGTATATACATGAAGAATACAATGAGCAGAAAGTTAACTAACGACTCCTTCATTGTGGAATAATTATGATAAAGGAAAAAGCATTTCGTGAAATGAAAAAAAGATGTAGGGATGACCACTGCTCAAAAAAGTAAGGAAATAAGAAGGATGGAAATGGGATCAATCTTTGTTCTGTATATCCAGCCAACAATCCCTACATATACGTACATTACTACACTATAATCTGAAGTTACCCGACGTATATGTAGGGATTGTTGGCTGGATATACAGAACAAAGATTGATCCCATTTCCATCCTTCTTGTTTCCTTACTTTTTTGAGCAGTGGTCATCCCTACATCTTTTTTTCATTTCACGAAATGCTTTTTCCCTTACTTGTTCCGGGTCTTTTTTCCTCTCTTTTATGGTTTTAGCTATGATTAGAGTTCATTCTTCTATGTGTATGCAGGGACAGATGAAAGAAGTTCTCCAATAGTTCTCCAATACCAGCCCAATCATTATCGAGTCAAGGTGTTGTGTTGTTGAGCCATACTTGGAGGTCGAAGATGCTGAAATAGAGTCTACCGTGGTGAATCTAAATCCCCGAATCGATACAGTAGTCTATCATCATCATTATCCAGAGCTAGAGCTAGCTAGCTAGCTAGAGACAGCTGAGTAATATTATGATTTCGAATAATTGGATATTCAAATACATGCGCATGCGTATTATAGAAAAGATGGCTTCCTAATTGAATTAGTCGAGTGCTGTGCTCCATAGTGTCTCCTTTTTCATCGACTCTTTCGAGGATCAACAAGTAGAAAAGATCGTAGTTGGTAGAATTTGGAGTGGATTTGTCCAGAAATCATGGCTGTAGCTTGAGTGGTTCGAGAGATATGGTTGTCTAAGAAGAAGAAGAAGAATAATAATAATAATAGAGAAGAAGAAGAATATAGCGATTTACCTGCTTGCCGTATTTCTGAAACGGTAAGCTCCCTGGTCCTGAAACTTGGTCTGCACATTGTAGTAGGCTCTAGTAGGCTGGATAATCATTCACAGTAGCTTTTGTTAGGTCTAAGTGGGAGAACTAGAATTTCACTTTAGTATTAGTCTATAGGCGGCGCGCGCGGCCGTCCGAGTCATCCCTACATAGAGAGTGCTACTGCACTCTCTGATACATGATTCTAACTCACATTAACATGATTCGAACTCACATTAATTATGACACATGATTCTAACTCACATTAATTATGATACATGATTCTAACTCACATTAATTTGTACTTGTGGAGGTGAACCAATGACTACTGTTGGAGTGGCCAGTGTGAAGTTAGAAGGATCTGGCCTGATATCCAACCAAGCTTCATACACATAGTCATCAAATTTTAGCATGTACAATGTTGTAACACTAGTACTACCACCAGCTAACTCAGGAGTGATGCAAGAAAGACGAGTGCCATTGATAGAGTAGCATATAGACT